>OY728140.1:1321828369-1323078369 GCA_963277665.1 Viscum album
ATTTTAAAATTAAATAAATGTATTTATTTAAATGAACTCAGAGTTTTACAAAATGTGAAATTTTTCTATATTCAGCTAAAAATAAATCTTTTCAAAAAAAACCAAAATTTTCCCATACATAAATTTTTATATGAATATTTTAAAAATTAATCTAATTATATAAAATATTTTTTCTAAAATTTAAATATAATATTTAAAATAATATATCAGAAAAAAATAAAAAATAATTTTTTAATGAAATTGTATTTTTGTACAATAAAATAATTTTAGTAAAATATGAGTACTTATTTATTATGAATTTACCAATAAATTTGGATAATATATAAATTATATATATATTTTTATTATATGTAAATTTATATTCATAACTCTAATTTTAATGGCTAGGATATAATAAAAATATTTTTATAATATATCATGGTTCGTTTAATATAAATGTTTCATATTATATATACTATAAAACATAGTGTTCTTTTAAATTATCAAGGTGCTACATTTATACAGTTATTATCAGTTATTCAATAATTATTTCTAACAGCTTGTAATACCTCTTACAATCTTCACCATGAAGGGTGTCAAATTTATGTTGTCTGAATCCTGTGAGAAATCCTTTCCAGAGTTTAAAGGAAGGTTATCCTAAAAATCAATCCTTATTCTTCCAAATCTACGAGGAATCTACATTATTTATTATGATGAATTAGGAATAAGTATTTGAGCCATTTTTATTTAAGGTCAATGAGTTATTTATTATGAGATTCATTAGTTGAGGACTAGTGAGTGGAATTACCACAAGAAAAATACTTTCTATAAGTAGTGGTTCATTCCTTAAATCATTGAAAACACTACATGTTGAGGGAACATTTTTTAGTTGAAACAGATCATAAAATACTAAAATAAAAATTTACCCAATGTGATTTCCACCTCATAAAACCAATATGGGGTGAATAACTATATTATATTCACTTTGATCATGGATATATTTTTAGGAAATGAAATTCAATGGCTGATGCTCTAGGTAAGAACACTCAAACCCATGTTTTTCAGGAAGATAGTAAAAAATATAAATTGATAGCCCTATTTGATTAAAATAATCTTTTGCTTCAAGAGTTTCATGGGAAGTATGTTCATATGGACTTATTTGCGACCTTATAACTTTTGGAGTCAAGTTAACTTGAGATAGATTTCAAATACCAAGGTCTCGGTCTTAAAGGAAAGTGTGTCAGTTGAGGTCTAACTGCCTCGTTTGGTCATTGTCTAGGGTGATATTTCCCTTTTTCATGGACATTTTTGGTTACCTATAGATGAGTGATATTAATTTATGAGATAATATCATGATTAAAAAATGGAATTACATAACAGAATTACTATGAAGTATTTTGACTTACTCAGATTGTATTAGTGGAGTAGTATTTCAAATCATATATCATGTTTTGTTACATGAAATTCCATATATTAATGGGTAAAGGTGGAGAACATTTGTCCTACTAGTCTTTTATATATTTTACCCATTCAATATATAAAAAAAGATTATTTCGCTTAGGATTTCATGAGGGTATTTCTGAATTTCCCTCGAGGTAGCGACACAATATTGGTAATTAGGGATAAGCTAACAAAGGTCTCTCATTTCTTAGCAAATAGGGAGACCTTATTAGCGGATGAACATGTATGGATACGTGTTCAGAAAATTATATGTCTTCATGTTCTCCCACATACAATATTTTAAAATAGGGATTCTTGGTTTACTTCTTTATTATAGTAATGGTTATAGATGGATTTGGGTTCACAGGTAATTATCAGTGCTGCATAACACCTTCATATTGATTTTTAGTCTGGGTGAAGAATTCATGTTCTAATGGAATTGATATAAGAATGTATCCTTGATTTTGGGGGTTCATGGGGTAAATATTTCTCTTTTTTTGAGTCTTCTTATAATGGATTCTATGTGACTATTAAAGTTTCTCCTAATGAGGAAAAATATGGTAGTCCATGTCATTCACCCTTATGATAGTTATATGTATGAGATTCAATGTTATTGGGACAATATGTCATTTAAGAAACATCAAAGAAGATACATATTATTAATATTCAAATGGCTATAACTCAGTCTATGAAGAAGTCTTATGTGAATCCTCATCTAAAACCTCTATAGTTAGATGTTTGGGATTATGTATTCTTATATGTTTTTCCATTGATTGGGAAAATATGAATTAGGAGGCATGTAAAACTAAAACAAAGATTCATCATTCCTTTTTTGATTTAGGATAGGTTTATAGCTATGGCATTTCAGATGTCACTTCCTTTTATATATAAGGTTATGCATGATGTATTTCTTATTTTTTAGTTATGCCATTAATATTCATACACATGTTAAAAATGCATGAAAGGCCTCACACAGGTTCAAGGTCATCCCACAGTTAGTAGTAACCATGTAGCCCAAAAATAGAGGTTCAAAATAAGATTAAAAGAGCATGGGAGGCCTCAGACCCATAAAAAACCTACAATTAATTTCATTAGAGAGTTACATGGTGTACGTACAGTTTATCTAACTGTGTAGGGTATGGGTATTGAGATAGTTCCAAGTACACAATTGGAATATTTTTTACCAAACTATTCAGCCAAATGAATACCCCATTACAAATGATAAATAGATTGTTTTAAATTTATCACTTTAACCTTTATTCACCTATTCTTCTCTCTAAAACAACAAATAGACTCCTTTAATTTAAAGCTCATCTGTTCTTCCTCACTAAGATTCATTGTATCCATTCCATATAGACTTGGAATCGAATGATTTCAATCATGTTAGATCACCCTTAGATATTTTATCATTCCACTTAAATATTTTTTCTATTTATATTTCCATATTCGACTATATATTTATATGTGATAATATTCCTTATAATCATTGTGTTTGAATAGTTTTATTTTTTCATACATTCTTTCTAAAATATGATGTTGATACTCATTGGGGAGCCA
Source organism: Viscum album (assembly GCA_963277665.1). Classification (NCBI taxonomy): domain Eukaryota; kingdom Viridiplantae; phylum Streptophyta; class Magnoliopsida; order Santalales; family Viscaceae; genus Viscum; species Viscum album. Next base: position 1,321,831,346 of record OY728140.1, read on the forward strand.
TATTCTGATGAATAGGAAGTATCCTATAACTTTTCCCTTATAGCATTTTCATTTACAAATTATTTTTATTAAGAAACATGCAAACCATTCCATGTGTTTCTCTTTAAATATGACACTATTTAATGTTAATTGTTAGACTCATTGACATTGTAAGAGGTTAAAACTTAATCATGGAACACCAATTTTTGGATTCTCATTCTATATACCCACGATTAATGAGGCATTGAGAGGAAATCATTAAATCCTACAGAATAATCCAATTAGAAATTTAAAATTTTCTTGAACCGCATTAATAAAAAAGATGTAGTAAAGTGTAAGTATGTGGTTGATCCCATAGAGTAAATGGAATGTAGTGACTAATTTCAATAATAGTTCAGGTCTTCCAAATTTAAGGATTATTTTATTAAATTAGTAATTCTAATTAAATAATTATTTCACATGAACAGTGATAGAAAATGCTGAAAATAGTGATTTTTGGGTCAATTTTCAAGTATAGGAAAAGGATAATCCAAAATCTAGTTTGGGATATACCTATGGAATTGGATATGAATCGGTGCAAAGGATACCAATTTATATTAGTCATACTAATTAGATTAATATAATATGGAAACTAATCAATGTTCTAGGGTAATTTATGACCTAAGAATTGTTTTCTTGGCTTCTAGGAAGAACAAATCACATGATATAGGTCTTAGCTTGATCAACATGAGCTAGGTCACTATCATTAGATTAAACCAATGATGGTCTGGGAAGATGCAATAAAATGAGACCAATTTTTTTAAAAACCTATTTACTATAAATAGGGGGAAATTTTTTTATTTGGATATTTTATATATTAAAATATACCCTTATAGAAACTCCAATCCTGAAGATTTTTAGCTGCACATGATGGTGTTTAATAAAAGAAAATAAATAGATGGAATTCTCGATGAACAAGCCGGAGGTCATCATGGCCCTCAAAATTACATTTATTACTCCTACACTAGCACAGTGGTGCAAGGTCGATCCACAAAGAAGGCAGATGAGTGAATTCTAAGGTTTTGAATTTTAAACCCCCATTGTTGTCAGCAGTGGGGAAACATCTTCTTACTTTTTTTTATTTATATGATGAAGTGGAAACAGGATGAGGAAACTAGATTTCTTACAAGAAATTGAAATTTACACTAATACTGATAAACTAGAGTAATACAGTATACTAGTATTAAGCAGTAAGACAAAGAAACAAGATCAACAAAGTACTCAGGAATTCTAAACAACTGGTTCGAATGGATTTTCGCTCCACAACTTACAATTGAATCACACTTCAAGAAAGACTAAAGAATTTCCCTCACCAGGAAACTCAACAGGTGGAAGATTAAGTCTTGGAGTTCACCACAGAAAAACATAATTGAACTGAAAGAAGTTTTAAGATAACATTTGGAAAAGAACTCGCCATAAATTTCCAAAGTTTATGCTGTTAAAGATTTGAAAAATGCATTCAAGATCAACCTCACCAGTCGATATTGAAGTTTGAAATTGTAAACATTGAAGTGTGAAAAATCAAAATATTAAAAAAAGAATCAGTCTCGCCAACTGATTCTAAATTTAGTAAAAAGATAAGCAAATAAAGATTTAAAAATCATAACTAGAAGGTTTTAAAATTCCCGAGCTAAGAAATTTCAACCTATGATCATATTGTCTAAATCAATGAATAAAACCAAGAAACAGAGTGCAAGAGTTATGGACAGAGGGAAGAATAACTCCCCTAGCTCAACTATGCCTCCTGACTCCTTCATCTCCTTCTCTACTATCTCCTGTGATTCTTCACTCTCGTATGATGTGTTCATGGAATGAATGAGCCTCTGCTTGGATCTGCTCTCCAATGTGTGTTCATGGAATGAACGAGTGTCCCCCCTCCAAAATTTTTGCTTCCACTCTACTTAAGTATCCTGCTGTCATAAGCTGCATGTCACTGCTCGATTTCCACCGACTAGGAATGTCCTTCATGAGTGCACCGCACACGTGCATTTTTTCGTGATTGGCACGTCGCGCGAGTTTTTCCCTCGTAATTAACTTCCGCTGAGTTAGTTACATGCACCTGGATGTAAACTTGTTTCTTGAATGAACCTGCAAATATAAAATAGAATATAAAATCAAATAAATGAGAACGCAAAGAAAAATAGTTATTTTTTAAGTTAAGTGTTAAATTATTCATTACAAGTTAACAGAAGTTGATTGATAATTACTATTTACTTTTATATTATTTATAAAATTATTCACTTAATAATACTACGGTAAAACATAAGTTTATAAAAAAGTTGTTAATTTAATAAAAATAAAAATTAATTTTTTTAGTTTAACATTTTTAACCAATTTATTAAAATTTGACAACATGAATAAATAAGTAATTCAATATTTTAGATTGTATTTTATTATTACTATTTAAGAAATTAAATTATTATATTAATTCATTAATTAGTTTATTTTAATTTAATAATTATAATTAAAACTTAGTTTTAAATATTTTTAAATTAATAAATATATTTTATAGTTTATTTATAATTATTAATTAATTAAATATTTATACTATTAATAGTGTATTAATTTATTATTAATATTTATTATTAATTAGTTTTATATTTTAATTGATAATTTATCTATTTTTTAATATTATATTTGTTTTAAATTATAACTTTTATAAATTCTATTCTATTATTTTAATTCATTAAAGTTAACTTTTACTTTACTTTCTTTTTTTTCTTTTTGTTTTACTTTACTTTTATTATTATATTTTTTTTATATCTCTTCTTCCTCCCCCAATTATCGGTGCACAGGGGGAGGGTCATCTTCTTCTTGGAGAACCGACGGCATCATCTCCTTGGCACCACTGCAGCTTCAGTGCCTGGATAGCAGCGACTTCATCTCCTCGCAGCGCGACACTATTTCACTCCAGCAATGGTGCGAATAGCAGTGGCTTCAGTGGCTTCCATGCGGCAGCAGCTTCAGCTCCTCACAGTTGAGACTTGTTTTTTTTAAATTTACCCCCTGTATTATCTTCTCCATCACGCCATAGGAGGGGGGTTATGCTTCTCATTTTGAGGAAGTCGGCTCAGCCTGGTCCTTGGATTCCCACAGCGGTGGCAACGCAGCTCCCCAGTACCGGACAACAGCCACCCTCTCCACACAGCGGCGATGCAGCTCCTCATTAAAAGATAATATAAATTATATAACTAGATATTTAGTTCTAAAATGTTGGATCTAGTGTATTACAAATTGACAATCGCCATCATCTGTGGTCGGTTAGTTGGATATCCATGCAGTGAATCCAGAAAATAAATCTTTGGAGTATCCAAATTAACTGCAATAAGCATCCAATGTTCCCTAAAAACACAAAAAGAAATAAGTACTGATAGAAATGAAAATATAATTGATATGATTAAAATGTAGAGTTTTACCCTTGCATCGTTGGTATTAAAAAGATCCTGTCAGTCGTAATTCTTCTTTGAAACGTTCTGAGCAGATTTGACATCAATTCAGCCTAAAAATTAGAATCTATTTCTGTTCGTTGTGTAGAAATGGTGTGAGGACTAACGAATCCAAATTTGTATTCATGGGAAAATCCCTTCAATTGTTTTTCATATATATGCCTGTGAAAAATATGAGATGTATTTATCCATAATTATCAAAGTATATCAGCTTCTGTAAAATCAAATCATGAAAACATACCTCATGTATACATTTATAACTGAGGCGCCTAGCCAATCGTATGTGATGATCTCAGAAACAATGTCTACACTAACGAAATCTATTGTTTCCTCTCCGTACATATCTTTTTCACAAACAATTGTATGACTCTTGCCGTATTTCATTTTCGTATCCACATGAGCTTGCAATGATATTAAATGTGGATATAGAATGGGCGGGGTGAACACGCTCTCAGTAGATCGTTTTGATCGGTTGGTTAATCCAATGTTGGAGCCACTCTTTTGTTTTAGCTTCTCCATTTTATCCTTCTGTAATAACATTCATCAGTTCAGCCATTTTCTAATTTAATGTTAAAGGTTCTACTTGAAAATTGAACTGGAAATGAATACCTCCTGCTCGACATGTTTTTTTACAAGATTCGACGGCCATGAAACGAATGTTCCAACAGCTTTTTCCACCGTATGAATGTCGTCATCGTCATTTGGCATGGGTAGCTCGGCACTCGGCTCATGAGCTACGTTAATCGACACTTTGACCTGACCGGTTGGAAGTGGTCTGGAGTGTAGCGTGTCATTCTGCATATTGAACATCGTAGCCCTCGCTACAAGGCGATGGGTGGGAGTTGACAGATATAAATCACAGTCATTTGCACCCTGCAGAATATCATTACATGAAAGGTATCAGTGTCTGTGATTCACATCTCACAAAAACGAATATTATAACATTGATTACCTCGGTTAAGTCAGGTCTTTGAGGGGAATGGCTCGCCTCAAAGATGGTGAGGGGTGGATCTTCTCGCGGGGGTTGTTCTTGAGTTGTTTGTTCTCTTCGCCTCTCCTCCATAAAACTCGCTAGAATCTTTCCCTGAGTTTGGATTAGTTCTTCAAGGGTAGCTACTTTATCTCTCATTACATGAAATTCTTTAGTTTGTTCATCCTCTTGTTTTTTTCTTCTGAAAATATGTCCGGGGTGACACCTGAAAACCCACACCTCTGACGCGGCCATACTGTTCTGGTTGTTTCAAGGCCGTTGAAAGTATGTCTGCATCCGGTGCGGGTGTTGTTGATTCCTGGGACTATGTCAAATAGAAAATATGAAAAAATAAGTAAGCATTGTTATGTAATAGTGATTTAAAGCAAAACAAGTTTATATTATGTCATACTTACACATGTTTCCCACACTTTTTGTGTGTTTTCATCTATCAGTTTCTCCTCTTTATTAACACGAGCCTCCTTCCATAGCACATGGCATGGAATGGAAGTGACTTGAGATTTTGCTTCATAAATATGCATATAAACAGAAAAACATGGTTACAGTGTTGTTTTATGTCACATAAAATTATTACAGTACTTTTAAAATACATACCAATTGTTTTTCAATTGAAGCGTACCCCAACCTTTCTTTACGGTAGGGGTACGCTGGTTTTGCTGCCCGTTCTTTATTTTCAGCACTCAGTTGCTGTTTCATAAATAAAAACCTATCAATCAACGTGATGAATACAAGCAACGTTACACAACGTGTAATCAAACACAATGTACCTGAAAATTCTGTTCCGCACGACAGTTAAAAAAAGCATTCCACTTTCCTTGGGATATCAAGTGTGCATAAAGAGGAGGCGAGTGCGGCTTGATTTTCCCTTTGGCATCTTTCAGATGATGTTTCGTTAAAATGCTGCAAAAGCCTTTATGAATCCTTCCTGCCAGTCTGAAAACATATTCTTTGTGTGAAACATCTACTATAAATGCACTCTACAAGAGATGATGAAGGGTTAGTCAATATTTCAATATTTTATTTTATTTTAATAAATTAAATAGATGATATCGTAATGTTACCGTAATCTCTTCCCACATTAATGTTTTCAACCCGCTGACAACATGGTGCCACGACTCTACGTCAATCGGCACGCGTTGTCGAGTGATGATTCCAATGTAGCTACTAAACATGGCTTTGTTGGGGTCTACATGCTAGCCTAGCTTATTCCATCCCACCTCATATTTGATGCCTTTTGCTCTTGCTTTAAGGATTTTTGCTAAAACTGTCAAACTACGGTGCACCTGTTTTTTTTTGTTTCGCTGGGGTTTCATCACCTACCATTTCCTCAGTTTCTGCATCATCATTATGTTTCTCTGAAGCGCTAGCATCAGCACTGACACCAACTGCAACAGGTTGAGAGACCTGTTGTACGTCAGTAGTGGGACCAGCTGCAACAGTTTGAGAGACCTATTGTCTCTCAGCAGTGGGACCAGCTGCAACAGGTTGAGAGACGTGTTGTGTCTCGGGATTGGGTGCATCAGCAGGTGAAGAAGTCATTATCTGCAGAACTGGTTTAAAATTTAATTTAGATCACATAAAATCAGCAACGAACAGATAATAAGATAATGTAACACAATCTATATTACAATAAAAATCAATAACCTGATTATTGAACTCCCTTTTTTTAAAGGCTGAAGGGATTTGACCCCTCTATCAACTATCCATATCCCTTCATTATGGTCTCCTCTGACATTCAAAACGTCATCTACATTGGGACCACTGCGAAATGATTGCGAAGTCCCAATGAAAGGGTCATCTTCCGTTGAATTTTCATCTGACTCTTTAGCTGTTTTGGTCGATAACAGAACAATTGGCCAGTTTCGGTTTGCGGGATCTAGAACATAAAATACTTGCACTACCTGTTATGCCATTATAAATGGTTCGTCTTTCTCCCCTTCCTTACTGAAATCAACTTTCACGAATCCCAAATCATCTATTTTAATAGCACTCCTGTTATCAACCCACTTGCATTGAAATATCAGAACTTGAAATTCTGTATAATCCAACTCCCATATTTGTTTGATGATGCCAAAGTATGACATATTCGCATAAATTGGATTTCTGTCCTTAGCACCGAAAACATGCATCGCTTCATCCACAAGTGTAACGCCACTATTCTTCATGGTACTATCTTCATCATGTTCATTAGTATAAAATGTATAACCATTAACTACATAAGCATTGCAAGATAATGCATACACACTTGGTCCTCCGGTTAGCCATCGAAGTCGTTCCAAAATTGACTTTGGATTTTCGTCTGACTTCTTAAAAATATGATCTCGAAACCATCCTATAAACTGTCTATTATGTGTATCTGATATCCATTTTTCATCCCTTGATGGATTCAAGTGCCTAAGAATTTCTTTGTGGATTTCAACATATGGGTCAACGTAGAAACTGTTATGCAAAACATAAAGGTGGGCCTGCTCCCGATCTGTAATATTGATTGTGACAACCTTTCTTCCAGAAATTCCTTCACCCTCAAGCCACCCAGTGTGACAAGATTTCGGTAAGCCAATGCTTTCCACACCAGAAAAGTATTCGGTACAGAATTCAACGGCTTTCTCAACAATATATCGCTCTGCAATACAACCCTATGGCTGACTTCGATTTTTGACATACCCTTTCAAAATCTTCATATACCGTTCAATGGGGTACATCCATCTGTAATGTACAAGACCAAATAGTCGAATCTCTCTCACCAAGTGGACCATCAAATGAACCATCATATCAAAAATGAAGGCGGGAAGAACATTTCTAATTCACATAATATGACGGCAATTTCTTTTTCCATAGCTGGCAATTTCACCGGGTCTATAACTTTACTGCATATAGCTTTGAAGAACAAACACAATTTCGTTAATGTATGGCGGACATTCTTGGGAAAAATGCAACGTAAAGCAATTGGAATGAGATTTTTCATCAAAACATGACAGTCATGTGATTTCAGACCTTTTAACTTCAAGTCGCTCATTGACACAAGGTTACTGATATTTGACGAATACCCCTATGGAACCTTTACGTCATTCAAGAAGTTACAAAACTGATATCTCTCCTGCCTGGAAAGAGTGTAAGCAGCAGGAGGACGAAATGTTCGTTTTTCACCCTTTACTGGTGCCAACTCTTCTCGTATTCCCATCTCAACCATGTACAACCTAGCCTTAATTCCATCTTTTGTTTTTCCAGATGTATTTAGCAACGTGCCGATAACACTGTCAAATACATTTTTTTCTACATGAATAACATCAATAAAATGTCTTACATACAGACAATTCCAGTATTGTAATTCAAAAAAAATTGATCTATTTTTCCAACTGATTTTCGTAAGGTTTTTTGAAGTCGGTTTACCAAAATTAGTGTCCACATTTTTAACTTTCTCAAACAATTGATCGCCTGTTAGTGGAGACGGTGTTGTACGTTCTTCTGAACTTCCATCGAATGATGTCTTCCAAGAACGGTACTTATGTCGTCACGGTAGAAATCTGTGATGTCCTAGAAACACGGTTTTCGATGAATGTTTCAACCTAATTGATTGTGTACCTTCTTCGCAAACGGGACAGCCTTGAGTTCCTTTAATGCTATATCCTGACAAATTTCCATAAGCAGGGAAGTCATTTATCGTCCCATACAACATGACTCTCAAAGTTAAATCTTCCTTTCTGTAAGCATCATACAATGTAACACCTGAATCCCACAATAATTTCAAATCTTCGATCAATGGAGCTAAATAAACATCAATATCATTACCCGGTTGTTTTGGTCCTGATATAAGCATAGATAACATGATGTATTTTCGTTTCATGCATAACCATGGTGGTAAGTTATAATTTATCAACATAACCGGCCATGTATTGTGACTGTTGCTTTGAAAAACAAAAGGATTCACTCCATCTGTAGACAACGCAAGACGAAGGTTTCTCGACTCGTTTCCAAATTCAGGATACTCATGATCGATTCTCTTCCACTGAGGAGAGTCTGCCGGGTGACGTAGTATCCCATCTTTAATTCTTGTATCTGTATGCCATGTTAATTGTTCTGCAGTCTTCTCACTTCCATATAGGCGTCTAAACCTTGGAATGATTGGAAAGTACCATACAACTTTAGTAGGACTAGATTCATCTTTCTTGTATCGAGAAGCACCACACTTTGGGCATTCTTTAAGTGATTTGTGGTCCTTGCGAAACAGTATACAGTCATTCGGGCAGGCGTGTATTCTTTCAGAGATCATACCCATAGAGCGTAGCATTCGTTTGGCATCGTATGTTCGGCTCGGGAGCTCATTGTCTTCTGGGAGCATGTCATTCAAGAGGGCAAGTAGTTTCGTAAAACTGTCATCACTCCACCCGTTATCTGCTTTCAAATTATACAGCTTCAGTACGGCTGACAATGCTGTATATTTAGTGCAACCAGCATACAATGGCGTCTTTGCACAACTTTTTAACTTCTCAAACAATTTTGGGCAATCACGAAGTTCATCTTCGAATGTCCTTGTCATTTTCTCAATACGATCTTCATCATCATTCACATCTGTAATCACATCCTCTATACGATCATCTTCATTGTTCATGTTTGTAATCATATCAGATGATCCATAAAACGCAGTGTCACCCCAGTCACTACTTACATTCGTTGTTTCCCTGTGTTTATTCCAACATGTATAACTTTGATCTATTCCGTGACAGATCAAGTGTACTTCCAACTCATCTGGACTAATTTGTTTTGAATAACAACAGCGTAAACACGGACAAAGGATTTGAGAAGAGTCACATGCATGATCTTTTGAAAACTTGATAAATTCTTTCACGACTTCTTCATACTCTTTTGTCAACCGATTGACATTCATCCATTCTTTATTTATATTCATCCTATTTTAAATCCATAGGATGAGTATATATGTTAGAGGAGAAATGACTTCTCGAACCTTTTCTGGATAACCTAGAACTCCTTCCAAGGAAATAATGTGACCATGAAACAATACTTCTTAAACAAAATATGAGGAATTTATAATATTGTAATAAAGACAAAGCTCTCTAAAAACACCCAAAACAACCTCAAGTGTACCTCCATATATGCTAGAGGCTATTGACTAGTAGTGAGTGTCTATAGGTCGATATGATGTGCTACATAGCCTCAAGTGTACATATCCTCAAAATGATGTGCTACATAGCCTCAAGTGTACCTCCATATATGCTAGAGGCTATTGACTAGTAGTGATTGTCTATAGGTGGTATAGTGGGGAGACTATACCCTCTTTAAAATAGTGTGAAACACAAAAGTAAATAAGGGAGACATCATATAACATCACAAACTACATATATCAACATCATGAGATAAAATACCAAAACATTTCCCAGGAAATATCATAATGATGTTACATATATAATATACATGGTAGTATATAATAATAAGAACAATTATAGCTATCTAAAAAGTAAGAAAATGGAACAATACCATAAAATAGTACAACCCCTATATTTTCTATGTTTTGGCCTAGATTCCTACTCCAAACTCCATCCTAACCATATAATAATTATAAACCATCCTCAGGAAATGCCCTAAACCAAGAACCTATGACCAAGGAGCATCTACTCGGGTACCCATGTTCCGTGGATGCTGGAGAAGTGTGTGATTACAACTTAGTAATCCACTATCAATGGTGTCTAATGAAAACCCAATCATTGATCATAAAGCATAAAGGTGTAGAATAAATAAGTGAAGTGGTAATAATAATAATATTTGAAAATAATAGAAATGTATCATGACTTTGGTCTCAAGAGGACATCCTAGGTTGACACTACATACTTCTTCCATATCCATTACCTCTGATCAAGGTGTAAGTATCATGTCTCAACTTGGTTCTAAGGAACTTCATCGAGGAAACCATAATCAAGTAGCCTGAGAGGAATCTATATGGCTCCAACATGAATTCCATCCCAATAATTCTCAGGAAATCCATTCATCTGGTTTGAACTTGGGGGACCTCCCATAACAATAGTATACTATAATGATTGAAATACTTGTCCCACAATCGAGTAATTCCATACCAATAATAATCAATATAAATCTATAGAGCTCATCCTTCAGTATTTAATAAGGGACACCCTGAATAATCCATGAAATTAATCTATATCATTAGATAAATGAATACATTACCCAAATATAAGTGGGATCCTCCCTATAAAATTAAAAATAATGAATATATATAGAATCCACTATCTTTCTTGATGAATTCCATTAAATTGGACCTCATCGAATCCAAGTAATTTTCCACTCCCTATATTCACATGAGACCCCTGTGGATTCCAAGGCTCATGAATTGAATTCCACACCAATATAAATCATCAAGAATCCAAATAATTACTCCAAGGAATTCCACACCCATCCTTTTCATATGGAATCCAAGGGACTTCCCATGGAATTCAAATTATAACATTAAATTTCAAAAATACCAAACAATCCATTACTTCCAATTAAAATATAAAAAAATTCAACATCTCAATCCATGATTCCTCACTTTAATCCATTTCATATACATACAATTTTAAAACATTAAACTAAGATTTATATTTAATTAATTTTACATTTTTGTTTATGATTTAAAAGGCCATGATCATGATTTAATTCAATTCAAAACTTCCATTTATAATTTCTATGGCCATAAATATTATATATTCCAAAGGGTCATCCTGGAAACCATCAATCAAACTAAACTCATTTACTACCAAGGGCAGCCCCAAACCTGTAACGACCCAAAATTTTTTTAAATAAATTTTGTTTCCTAATTTTATGTGTTATTGTTATACTCAACAAAAATGTTTCATTTGGTAACATGAGTATAATTAAAATGAGACTGTTGGGTTTTGACTGTTATTTGACCATTGGTCAATATGACCGCTGGAAACTAAACATTTTGACTATTGTCTCTAAATACAAGCAATCTTGGTTAATTAATATAGAAAGAAGATTCGATGGCCTCACCCAGTAGTCTTGGACCGATCGAAGCCCATCTAACAGAACTTGGGAAGGAGGTAGCACCACTGGGCTTTGCTCTGGACCAAACCCAAGCTGAACTTCATCGTATAAAGCTAGAACGGGATCGCCTTCACGAGAAGTTCAAACTGATAGAAATTACTACTCGTGCGATGTTGGCCGAGCCTCCCTCGGATTCTCTCACCTTAGCACACCTTACACTTAGGTCCTATGCTGGTGTGATAAGGGGCTATGTAAGGAGACCGTAACTGTCTTGTGTAATCCTTTGTTTTAAATAAAATTTCGATTTCTTTTATGAATTTTCAAATGACCGGATAAATATAGTATGCAAATTTTTGATGAATTTTAGAAAAAGGATATTTTAAATATGTTTATGTAAACCCTAAATAATTAAAAATGTGTAATGATTTTCAAAAAATGGTCTTCTACAATTATGTTCAGTACTAAATTTAGAGTCTAATAAGATCAACTTGATTTTTGATGAATAGTAAATTATGAATAGTGATTTTATGATTAGGATTAATAATGTGTCCAAATGGATTAGTAATCTCACTTAAAGAAAGTATTAAAATAAGCTAGGCACTTTGATTAAGTAATGTGATTCAATAAAATGGTTAAATAACGGTTTCATAAATTATTATTCAAGTATTAGTTTTTTTCGGATGAATAGTGTTTTTAATTAAAAATTTAATTAAAAATAATTAGAAAATTATTTTTATAAAAATGACTTTATTTTTGAACTCAGAGCATCGATATTATGTTATGGTAATTTTTGGGGATTTTTCTGAAAAAAATGAATTTTCGGTGAATAGTATATTTATTTAAAAATAAAATTAAAAATATTTAGAAAATTATTTTTATAAAATGGAGTTCATTTTTGAAATCAGAGCATTGATATTTGGTTAAGGTGAAATTTTGGGATTTTTCTGAGAAAGTTGAATTTTCAGTGAATAGTAAAAATACAGTTTTAGGATTTCGGTATATTTAATGACATCATAACTGTGTCATGATGATGTCATGGGATCTTTTAAGGGTTGGCCGGACAAGGGTGATGAATTATTGTTTTGGGGGCCCCATGTGGCCTAACTCCATGATAAATGCCAAGGGAGAGCACATGGGTTTGAGAAAAGCACATGTGAGGTGTCCCTTGGCCATTAATGCCTTGTCCCCTCACTTTCCCTATAAATACCAAGCCCTCCTCTCATCCATTCGACTCCCCACTCATTCCCAACGAATTTATGGTCTCATTACCTCCCAAGGAGTCCTCCCAAGGTGCCCCCAAGCCCTCAAGGTCCCAACCTTTGAGGTTTAAGAGTTACATTTTAAGGTAAGGGATCCGACCTCTCTCCTTCTTTTCAAGTAATCTCTTTTATGTCATTTCATTTATACTCCATGTTCTTATGTTGTAGGATGTTCTTTTATATTCATCCTACTGCCTATTTCTTGTTCATATTATGAGAGACCCCCCCTTGCTCTCATCAATTCGTTTTAAGAATGTTTAAGTGGCGCCGTTAGGCTGCCGAATTTTTAAGGGATTCTTTCACCTTCCTCGTTTTCAAGTTATATTTTCATTCAAGTCTTTCATGTTCCTTTTTATTATGTTGGGGTATGATCTCTAAATTATCATACTGATCTATTATGATCGTATGATGAGAGACCCCATTTGATCGCTTCAATTCAGTATTTTGATGTTTTAAGTGGCGCCGTTAGGCTGCCGAATTTTTAAGTGGTTCTTCACCCTTCTCGTTTTGAAGTTCTACTCTCATGTCAATTCCTTCAAGTTCCTTTTTGTTATGTTGGGGTATGATCTCTATACCTATCATACTGGACTCTTATGTTCATATTATGAGAGACCCCATTTGATCTCTTCAATTCCGTATTTTGAAGTTTTAAGTGGCGCCGTTAGGCTGCCGAATTTTTAAGTGGTTCTTCACCCTTCTCGTTTTTGAAGTTCTACTTTCATGTCAATTCCTTAAAGTTCCTTTTTGTTATGTTGGGGTATGATCTCTATACCTATTATACTGGACTCTTATGTTCATATGATGAGAGACCCCATTTGATCTCTTCAATTCAGTATTTTGAAGTTTAAGTAACGCCGTTAGGCTGCCGAACTTTCATAAGAGAAATCAAACTTTTGTCTTCCTTCCATGTTTTTCATTTCAAATGGTATGTCCTTGAAATTGAACCACCATGTCCATATATACTTCTTATTCTGTCCCTCTACTATTTTATGGGTCAATTATGATTGCTCGACCCATGTTCCCTCTCTTTTCAAAGTTTTCTAAAACCTTGTAACATAGCCGTTATGCTGCAGAATTTTCGTCTCAAAATGCCTCTCTTTTCTCAAAATTATATTTATGTTATAAATTGAATACTCAAAGCTCCTATTTCTACAGGGGTATTCACATATATATAAAAATGTTCTATTTTAAATTCTGGGATTTACATACATGATACACGCTTTCCCTTTCCGTGGGTTTAAAGTAACGTAAAGATCATGTCTTTAAAGCAGTTTTTAAAACGTTATGATTATGAAATGAAACCCATTTATTTTATGATATATGGGTTATTTATGAAATTTTTGATGATGATATATGTGGCTCACATGATAATAAAGGCAAATTTAAGGGTGCGCCCTGATAGCGCTCCAATGCATTGGGTAATGATGTAACCACTAGAGATTACAATTTTCACGATACCTTGGTGAATAACCTTGGTAATTTTAAAATGACACCTTGGGGATGGACCTTGGTGATATGTTCATGATTGTCTATGTTAAATGATGTATCCACATCTTCAAGTTATGAAAAATGTTGTTTTTATTATGAAATGCCTCATGATTTCTTTCTCATGCCTTAAAGTTATTTTCATGTCCTTATTGAAGTATATCAAGTTTACATGTAAAATGTTCCTCTTGTTTTCCTTACTGGGCCTTCTGCTCACCCTTTCTTTTGATGTATGTCCCCAGGTTATGAGATGCAGTAATGAACCTAGAATGAACTTAAGGAGATGCCTTTCAAGTGTTTAAGAAGAATGTTTTATGTTGTTTTCATGTATTATGTTCCTGGTTTCCAAGACACTAGACCTTAAAGATCCTCAGTTTTGTGTAATGTAATGAAAGTTTATGTTATAAAAAGGTGGGATGCTATAGTTGGTATCAAAGGATGGTTTAGTTATTTGTGGAAATTAGGATATGAAAACTCTAGGAGGAACCCTATAGAAAAGTTTAATATAGGAAATCTTCCTGGTATTTTGGTGAGTATTGAGTAAGGGGTTGCCAAGCAAATACATCCCTGTCTGGATACGAGCAGGTAGAGGTGGCTCTGGCACAGATGTACATAGGGGTAAAACCCGAAAACACCGCTTTGAGCTAGACTCGAACGGGAACTGGTACACGACAACGGGCTTTGCTGCACTCTTGGTTACGACACTCCCGGGGGATATGCTTTGGTTAATTCATAATCTTGGTATAAACCATTGTTAAAGGAACAAAGATAAAATAAAATAAAGGTTCACATAAGAATATATGATCATTCATAACCTAGATGGGAACCTAGGAGATCACAAGTTAGGGTATACCTTTCATATACAAGTTATCCTTATATGCTTTCAGTTCCTTTTCATGATTATTAGCTAAGTACTTAAGCCCCTAATTATGCTTTCTCTTCTTAGTTAATGGTGGGAAATGGAAGAACATGTTCCGACAACCAATGTGATAGGAAATGCGACGATTTTCGTATTAATATGACAGGGATGATTAGGGGATTAAAATATGATTATTATTTTGGAAGACGTTCATTATTTTGGGAACCATATTTGATCGAGGTAAATAGATTACTACGGTATTTTCATTGAGGAGTAAGGTTGAATTATATTTTGAAGAATCGATGAATTTAAGGTGAACTTATAGTAATTTAGGTTACTTATGGGAATGACTAACCTATCTTGGGTAAAATATGTTTAGGTTAGCTACTTTTTTTTAAGATGTTAGGAGTGGTTGATGTTGTCTGGAGATGAACAATGAAGTTGTTTTGGAAGACTATGTTATCAAATCCTTCTTGTATTTGGGTTTCAATCTTAGTTTGGTTTGTTTTGAGGAATTTTAAGGACCGTTATTTATGGAATGGTCTATGATGAACTTTGGGTAGTACCATGGAACTTTGATGATTTAAAAGTAGTTTCCATTCCAAGGGGATTCTTTCTTTTTGAAGAGTTGTTTTACCTTAACCTTTCTGTTTTTGGGATAATGTTTAAAGATAGAAGAAATAGATAGTTAATCTTTTGTAGATTATGTGATTCTATAGAAGATGATTCTTGTGCTTTTATGAGACCAAGTGTTTTTGAATTCTCATCATTTGGAGGAAAGATTAGTGTTGGTAGGGACTTGTTAAAGGATGAAACTCTACTTGAAGGTATGTATATTTTCTTATGTTTTTGTTCTATGTAGTAAATGAAATCCTCAAAATTATGAAAAGAAACCTAAAACAAAAATGTTGTTGGTTTACGTTTCCTACTAGGTAATCAAAGACCGTTTACACACATCATAAGTTTGGGATTTTCTCATGGTTAACTTTCTCCTAATCATGTTCTCTATCACTCTCCCTCAGAACTTGACCCTTTGTTTTTCCTCCATGTCCATGTTTTCCTACATGGAACCCTAGTGTGGGCTAACTCGGGTGACCTTTGTACTTCCCTTTCTTTATTTTAAAGTAATAGTTTTACTAACTCCTTTTCCGATGTGGGACTTTCAATGAAATTTCAAAACCCAATTTTAAAATTGCGAGGACGCAATTTCTTAAGGGGGGAAGATTGTAACGACCCGAAATTTTTTTAAATAAATTTTGTTTCCTAATTTTATGTGTTATTGTTATACTCAACAAAAATGTTTCATTTGGTAACATGAGTATAATTAAAATGAGACTGTTGGGTTTTGACTGTTATTTGACCATTGGTCAATATGACCGCTGGAAACTAAACATTTTGACTATTGTCTCTAAATACAAGCAATCTTGGTTAATTAATATAGAAAGAAGATTCGATGGCCTCACCCAGTAGTCTTGGACCGATCGAAGCCCATCTAACAGAACTTGGGAAGGAGGTAGCACCACTGGGCTTTGCTCTGGACCAAACCCAAGATGAACTTCATCGTATAAAGCTAGAACGGGATCGCCTTCGCGAGAAGTTCAAACTGATAGAAATTACTACTCGTGCGATGTTGGCCGAGCCTCCCTCGGATTCTCTCACCTTAGCACACCTTACACTTAGGTCCTATGCTGGTGTGATAAGGGGCTATGTAAGGAGACCGTAACTGTCTTGTGTAATCCTTTGTTTTAAATAAAATTTCGATTTCTTTTATGAATTTTCAAATGACCGGATAAATATAGTATGCAAATTTTTGATGAATTTTAGAAAAAGGATATTTTAAATATGTTTATGTAAACCTTAAATAATTAAAAATGTGTAATGATTTTCAAAAAATGGTCTTCTACAATTATGTTCAGTACTAAATTTAGAGTCTAATAAGATCAACTTGATTTTTGATGAATAGTAAATTATGAATAGTGATTTTATGATTAGGATTAATAATGTGTCCAAATGGATTAGTAATCTCACTTAAAGAAAGTATTAAAATAAGCTAGGCACTTTGATTAAGTAATGTGATTCAATAAAATGGTTAAATAACGGTTTCATAAATTATTATTCAAGTATTAGTTTTTTTCGGATGAATAGTGTTTTTAATTAAAAATTTAATTAAAAATAATTAGAAAATTATTTTTATAAAAATGACTTTATTTTTGAACTCAGAGCATCGATATTATGTTATGGTAATTTTTGGGGATTTTTCTGAAAAAAATGAATTTTCGGTGAATAGTATATTTATTTAAAAATAAAATTAAAAATATTTAGAAAATTATTTTTATAAAATGGAGTTCATTTTTGAAATCAGAGCATTGATATTTGGTTAAGGTGAAATTTTGGGATTTTTCTGAGAAAGTTGAATTTTCAGTGAATAGTAAAAATACAGTTTTAGGATTTCGGTATGTTTAATGACATCATAACTGTGTCATGATGATGTCATGGGATCTTTTAAGGGTTGGCCGGCCAAGGGTGATGAATTATTGTTTTGGGGGCCCCATGTGGCCTAACTCCATGATAAATGCCAAGGGAGAGCACATGGGTTTGAGAAAAGCACATGTGAGGTGTCCCTTGGCCATTAATGCCTTGTCCCCTCACTTTCCCTATAAATACCAAGCCCTCCTCTCATCCATTCGACTCCCCACTCATTACCAACGAATTTATGGTCTCATTACCTCCCAAGGAGTCCTCCCAAGGTGCCCCCAAGCCCTCAAGGTCCCAACCTTTGAGGTTTAAGAGTTACATTTTAAGGTAAGGGATCCGACCTCTCTCCTTCTTTTCAAGTAATCTCTTTTATGTCATTTTTTTATACTCCATGTTCTTATGTTGTAGGATGTTCTTTTATATTCATCCTACTGCCTATTTCTTGTTCATATTATGAGGGACCCCCCCTTTCTCTCATCAATTCGTTTTAAGAATGTTTAAGTGGCGCCGTTAGGCTGCCGAATTTTTAAGGGATTCTTTCACCTTCCTCGTTTTCAAGTTATATTTTCATTCAAGTCTTTCATGTTCCTTTTTATTATGTTGGGGTCTGATCTCTAAATTATCATACTGATCTTTTATGATCGTATGATGAGAGACCCCATTTGATCGCTTCAATTCAGTATTTTGATGTTTTAAGTGGCGCCGTTAGGCTGCCGAATTTTTAAGTGGTTCTTCACCCTTCTCGTTTTGAAGTTCTACTTTCATGTCAATTCCTTCAAGTTCCTTTTTGTTATGTTGGGGTATGATCTCTATACCTATCATACTGGACTCTTATGTTCATATGATGAGAGACCCCATTTGATCTCTTCAATTCCGTATTTTGAAGTTTTAAGTGGCGCCGTTAGGCTGCCGAATTTTTAAGTGGTTCTTCACCCTTCTCGTTTTTGAAGTTCTACTTTCATGTCAATTCCTTCAAGTTCCTTTTTGTTATGTTGGGGTATGATCTCTATACCTATCATACTGGACTCTTATGTTCATATGATGATAGACCCCATTTGATCTCTTCAATTTAGTATTTTGAAGTTTAAGTAACGCCGTTAGGCTGCCGAACTTTCATAAGAGAAATCAAACTTTTGTCTTCCTTCCATGTTTTTCATTTCAAATGGTATGTCCTTGAAATTGAACCACCATGTCCATATATACTTCTTATTCTGTCCCTCTACTATTTTATGGGTCAATTATGATTGCTCGACCCATGTTCCCTCTCTTTTCAAAGTTTTCTAAAACCTTCTAACATAGCCGTTATGCTGCAGAATTTTCGTCTCAAAATGCCTCTCTTTTCTCAAAATTATTTTATGTTATAAATTGAATACTCAAAGCTCCTATTTCTACAGGGGTATTCACATATATATAAAAATGTTCTATTTTAAATTCTGGGATTTACATACATGATACACGCTTTCCCTTTCCGTGGGTTTAAAGTAACGTAAAGATCATGTCTTTAAAGCAGTTTTTAAAACGTTATGATTATGAAATGAAACCCATTTATTTTATGCTATATGGGTTATTTATGAAATGTTTGATGATGATATATGTGGCTCACATGATAATAAAGGCAAATTTAAGGGTTCGCCCTGATAGCGCTCCAATGCATTGGGTAATGATGTAGCCACTAGAGATTACAATTTTCACGATACCTTGGTGAATAACCTTGGTAATTTTAAAATGACACCTTGGGGATGGACCTTGGTGATATGTTCATGATTGTCTATGTTAAATGATGTATCCACATCTTCAAGTTATGAAAAATGTTGTTTTTATTATGAAATGCCTCATGATTTCTTTCTCATGCCTTAAAGTTATTTTCATGTCCTTATTGAAGTATATCAAGTTTACATGTAAAATGTTCCTCTTGTTTTCCTTACTGGGCCTTCTGCTCACCCTTTCTTTTGATGTATGTCCCCAGGTTATGAGATGCAGTAATGAACCTAGAATGAACTTAAGGAGATGCCTTTCAAGTGTTTAAGAAGAATGTTTTATGTTGTTTTCATGTATTATGTTCCTGGTTTCCAAGACACTAGACCTTAAAGATCCTCAGTTTTGTGTAATGTAATGAAAGTTTATGTTATAAAAAGGTGGGATGCTATAGTTGGTATCAAAGGATGGTTTAGTTATTTGTGGAAATTAGGATATGAAAACTCTAGGAGGAACCCTATAGAAAAGTTTAATATAGGAAATCTTCCTGGTATTTTGGTGAGTATTGAGTAAGGGGTTGCCAAGAAAATACATCCCTGTCTGGATACGAGCAGGTAGAGGTGGCTCTGGCACAGATGTACATAGGGGTAAAACCCGAAAACACCGCTTTGAGCTAGACTCGAACGGGAACTGGTACACGACAACGGGCTTTGCTGCACTCTTGGTTACGACACTCCCAGGGGATATGCTTTGGTTAATTCATAAGCTTGGTATGAACCATTGTTAAAGGAACAAAGATAAAATAAAATAAAGGTTCACATAAGAATATATGATCATTCATAACCTAGATGGGAACCTAGGAGATCACAAGTTAGGGTATTCCTTTCATATACAAGTTATCCTTATATGCTTTCAGTTCCTTTTCATGATTATTAGCTAAGTACTTAAGCCCCTAATTATGCTTTCTCTTCTTAGTTAATGGTGGGAAATGGAAGAACATGTTCCGACAACCAATGTGATAGGAAATGCGACGATTTTCGTATTAATATGACAGGGATGATTAGGGGATTAAAATATGATTATTATTTTGGAAGACGTTCATTATTTTGGGAACCATATTTGATCGAGGTAAATAGATTACTACGGTATTTTCATTGAGGAGTAGGGTTGAATTATATTTTGAAGAATCGATGAATTTAAGGTGAACTTATAGTAATTTAGGTTACTTATGGGAATGACTAACCTATCTTGGGTAAAATATGTTTAGGTTAGCTACTTTTTTTTTAAGATGTTAGGAGTGGTTGATGTTGTCTGGAGATGAACAATGAAGTTGTTTTGGAAGACTATGTTATCAAATCCTTCTTGTATTTGGGTTTCAATCTTAGTTTGGTTTGTTTTGAGGGATTTTAAGGACCGTTATTTATGGAATGGTCTATGATGAACTTTGGGTAGTACCATGGAACTTTGATGATTTAAAAGTAGTTTCCATTCCAAGGGGATTCTTTCTTTTTGAAGAGTTGTTTTACCTTAACCTTTCTGTTTTTGGGATAATGTTTAAAGATAGAAGAAATAGATAGTTAATCTTTTGTAGATTATGTGATTCTATAGAAGATGATTCTTGTGCTTTTATGAGACCAAGTGTTTTTGAATTCTCATCATTTGGAGAAAAGATTAGTGTTGGTAGGGACTTGTTAAAGGATGAAACTATACTTGAAGGTATGTATATTTTCTTATGTTTTTGTTCTATGTAGTAAATGAAATCATCAAAATTATGAAAAGAAACCTAAAACAAAAATGTTGTTGGTTTACGTTTCCTACTAGGTAATCAAAGACCGTTTACACACATCATAAGTTTGGGATTTTCTCATGGTTAACTTTATCCTAATCATGTTCTCTATCACTCTCCCTCAGAACTTGACCCTTTGTTTTTCCTCCATGTCCATGTTTTCCTACATGGAACCCTAGTGTGGGCTAACTCGGGTGACCTTTGTACTTCCCTTTCTTTATTTTAAAGTAATAGTTTTACTGACTCCTTTTCCGATGTGGGACTTTCAATGAAATTTCAAAACCCAATTTTAAAATTGCGAGGACGCAATTTCTTAAGGGGGGAAGATTGTAACGACCCGAAATTTTTTTAAATAAATTTTGTTTCCTAATTTTATGTGTTATTGTTATACTCAACAAAAATGTTTCATTTGGTAACATGAGTATAATTAAAATGAGACTGTTGGGTTTTGACTGTTATTTGACCATTGGTCAATATGACCGCTGGAAACTAAACATTTTGACTATTGTCTCTAAATACAAGCAATCTTGGTTAATTAATATAGAAAGAAGATTCGATGGCCTCACCCAGTAGTCTTGGACCGATCGAAGCCCATCTAACAGAACTTGGGAAGGAGGTAGCACCACTGGGCTTTGCTCTGGACCAAACCCAAGCTGAACTTCATCGTATAAAGCTAGAACGGGATCGCCTTCGCGAGAAGTTCAAACTGATAGAAATTACTACTCGTGCGATGTTGGCCGAGCCTCCCTCGGATTCTCTCACCTTAGCACACCTTACACTTAGGTCCTATGCTGGTGTGATAAGGGGCTATGTAAGGAGACCATAACTGTCTTGTGTAATCCTTTGTTTTAAATAAAATTTCGATTTCTTTTATGAATTTTCAAATGACCGGATAAATATAGTATGCAAATTTTTGATGAATTTTAGAAAAAGGATATTTTAAATATGTTTATGTAAACCCTAAATAATTAAAAATGTGTAATGATTTTCAAAAAATGGTCTTCTACAATTATGTTCAGTACTAAATTTAGAGTCTAATAAGATCAACTTGATTTTTGATGAATAGTAAATTATGAATAGTGATTTTATGATTAGGATTAATAATGTGTCCAAATGGATTAGTAATCTCACTTAAAGAAAGTATTAAAATAAGCTAGGCACTTTGATTAAGTAATGTGATTCAATAAAATGGTTAAATAACGGTTTCATAAATTATTATTCAAGTATTAGTTTTTTTCGGATGAATAGTTTTTTTAATTAAAAATTTAATTAAAAATTATTAGAAAATTATTTTTATAAAAATGACTTTATTTTTGAACTCAGAGCATCGATATTATGTTATGGTAATTTTTGGGGATTTTTCTGAAAAAAATGAATTTTCGGTGAATAGTATATTTATTTAAAAATAAAATTAAAAATATTTAGAAAATTATTTTTATAAAATGGAGTTCATTTTTGAAATCAGAGCATTGATATTTGGTTAAGGTGAAATTTTGGGATTTTTCTGAGAAAGTTGAATTTTCAGTGAATAGTAAAAATACAGTTTTAGGATTTCGGTATGTTTAATGACATCATAACTGTGTCATGATGATGTCATGGGATCTTTTAAGGGTTGGCCGGCCAAGGGTGATGAATTATTGTTTTGGGGGCCCCATGTGGCCTAACTCCATGATAAATGCCAAGGGAGAGCACATGGGTTTGAGAAAAGCACATGTGAGGTGTCCCTTGGCCATTACTGCCTTGTCCCCTCACTTTCCCTATAAATACCAAGCCCTCCTCTCATCCATTCGACTCCCCACTCATTCCCAACGAATTTATGGTCTCATTAACTCCCAAGGAGTCCTCCCAAGGTGCCCCCAAGCCCTCAAGGTCCCAACCTTTGAGGTTTAAGAGTTACATTTTAAGGTAAGGGATCCGACCTCTCTCCTTCTTTTCAAGTAATCTCTTTTATGTCATTTCTTTTATACTCCATGTTCTTATTTTGTAGGATGTTCTTTTATATTCATCCTACTGGCTATTTCTTGTTCATATTATGAGAGACCCCCCCTTGCTCTCATCAATTCGTTTTAAGAATGTTTAAGTGGCGCCGTTAGGCTGCCGAATTTTTAAGGGATTCTTTCACCTTCCTCGTTTTCAAGTTATATTTTCATTCAAGTATTTCATGTTCCTTTTTATTATGTTGGGGTATGATCTCTAAATTATCATACTGATCTTTTATGATCGTATGATGAGAGACCCCATTTGATCGCTTCAATTCAGTATTTTGATGTTTTAAGTGGCGCCGTTAGGCTGCCGAATTTTTAAGTGGTTCTTCACCCTTCTCGTTTTGAAGTTCTACTTTCATGTCAATTCCTTCAAGTTCCTTTTTGTTATGTTGGGGTATGATCTCTATACCTATCATACTGGACTCTTATGTTCATATGATGAGAGACCCCATTTGATCTCTTCAATTCCGTATTTTGAAGTTTTAAGTGGCGCCGTTAGGCTGCCGAATTTTTAAGTGGTTCTTCACCCTTCTCGTTTTTGAAGTTCTACTTTCATGTCAATTCCTTCAAGTTCCTTTTTGTTATGTTGGGGTATGATCTCTATACCTATCATACTGGACTCTTATGTTCATATGACGAGAGACCCCATTTGATCTCTTCAATTCAGTATTTTGAAGTTTAAGTAACGCCGTTAGGCTGCCGAACTTTCATAAGAGAAATCAAACTTTTGTCTTCCTTCCATGTTTTTCATTTCAAATGGTATGTCCTTGAAATTGAACCACCATGTCCATATATACTTCTTATTCCGTCCCTCTACTATTTTATGGGTCAATTATGATTGCTCGACCCATGTTCCCTCTCTTTTCAAAGTTTTCTAAAACCTTGTAACATAGCCGTTATGCTGCAGAATTTTCGTCTCAAAATGCCTCTCTTTTCTCAAAATTATTTTATGTTATAAATTGAATACTCAAAGCTCCTATTTCTACAGGGGTATTCACATATATATAAAAATGTTCTATTTTAAATTCTGGGATTTACATACATGATACCCGCTTTCCCTTTCCGTGGGTTTAAAGTAACGTAAAGATCATGTCTTTAAAGCAGTTTTTAAAACGTTATGATTATGAAATGAAACCCATTTATTTTATGCTATATGGGTTATTTATGAAATGTTTGATGATGATATATGTGGCTCACATGATAATAAAGGCAAATTTAAGGGTGCGCCCTGATAGCGCTCCAATGCATTGGGTAATGATGTAACCACTAGAGATTACAATTTACACGATACCTTGGTGAATAACCTTGGTAATTTTAAAATGACACCTTGGGGATGGACCTTGGTGATATGTTCATGATTGTCTATGTTAAATGATGTATCCACATCTTCAAGTTATGAAAAATTTTGTTTTTATTATGAAATGCCTCATGATTTCTTTCTCATGCCTTAAAGTTATTTCCATGTCCTTATTGAAGTATATCAAGTTTACATGTAAAATGTTCCTCTTGTTTTCCTTACTGGGACTTCTGCTCACCCTTTCTTTTGATGTATGTCCCCAGGTTATGAGATGCAGTAATGAACCTAGAATGAACTTAAGGAGACACCTTTCAAGTGTTTAAGAAGAATGTTTTATGTTGTTTTCATGTATTATGTTCCTGGTTTCCAAGACACTAGACCTTAAAGATCCTCAGTTTTGTGTAATGTAATGAAAGTTTATGTTATAAAAAGGTGGGATGCTATAAAACAACCCAAATCAATTCACCCATTTCCAAGGCACTTTCCTAACATACCACATTAATGGTCCCAACATGGATCAAACCAAATAAAAACACCAAAACATAAGAATAACTAAATAAATCTAATGAAGTAGTGGGAAATCATAAAAACAACCCATAGTCATGATCAAAACATAACCACAATCCCAAACCACCCATGGAAACTGAAGATTCAACACGAAGAATAGTTGGCCAAACACTTACCCATTCCAAACATAATTAATTCATGAAAATTCAATTTGAATCACCTTAAGGAGGAGGACCCGGTGGCGGAGGAGAAGGAGGTGTCGACGACGGAGGCACCAGAGGCAGCGCAGAGGCAGCGCATAGGCAGGGCGGAGGTAGGGCGGAGGCAGCGGAGGAGGAGGAGGAGGAGGAGGAGGAGGAGGAGGCTGCGGTGGAGGAGGAGGCAGCGGAGTAGGCAGAAGAGGAGGAGGCGCCGGTGGAGGAGGAGGAGGATGAGGCCGCAGACTAGGAGGAGGAGGAGGAAGCGCCGGTGGAGGAGGAGGAGGAAGAGGCCGCGATGGAGGAGGAGGAGGAGGAGGAGGAGGCGGCGGCCGCGGCGGAGGAGGAGGCAGCGGGGGCAGCGGCGCAGAGGAGGGCTTCCGCGAGAGCTTGACCGAGTGCAGGGAGGAGGAAGAGGACCCGCAGGTTTTTAACAAATCCGCGTGAGCCTTTATCAGCGCTAGTAAAAAGCGCTGATAAAGGGTGTATTTATCAGCGCTAAAATGAAAAGCGCTGATAAATACAACCTTTATCAGCGCTAAAAAAGCGCTGATAAAGGGTACACCTTTATCAGCGCTTTTGTTAGCGCTGATAAAGGCAGGCGCATGCCTTGCCCAGTTTTGTGGTAGTGAAAGATGTGGCAAAACTATGCAAAAATAGAGCCACATAAAATTCCCCCACACTTAAGCATTGTTTGTCCTCAAACAATCCCATGTTTTATTATCTTTGAAAAACACTAAAATGTATTAATGATTAAGATCAAACTGTAACATGTCTAGCACTCAAAACAGAGGACAAAACATAACAGCAGGCTTTAAGAAAATGAATTACTCATATGAATCTTGCCTATAACAAATACTCAAGGGTAATTAAAAACACAAAGACCATCCATCAAAGAAGATGTCATTCCTCATATGTGATACAACTTAATGACTCACTTTAATCCAATCTCAGGTTCTAAGTCTAAGAATGACAAGAGATAAAATATCAATGGAATTATGACCTTAACCAAGGAACTTTGTACTTTGAATTTTTCACCTAGGTTCCAAAAATAATTATTTTTTTGTGAATCACCTCACTGATACAACCTAAATGACTCCCATATAAACCATTTGATCTCTTCTTCATCTAGCGTTCATCATTCCCCTCACCTTAATGAACCCATTTTTGACCCTAGACACTTTATTTATTTTTCCTAAGCCATGTATCATTGTGCAAAGCACTGTGCAATGCACTGTGCAATGCACTTATTCAAAGTGTACAAAGGGTTTAAAGTAAACAAAAATGCACCCAGCATCTAGGGTCTCAGAGACTCACCGTGGGATCCCAGATGCCCAAATTACTCTAGTTTCAAAAGATTTATATAAAACTCATTTACATTGGCTCATTAAAGCAATTACTTTTAATAATTAAAAGATTAAAGAGGCCCCTAGAATAAGAATCAAACTTCCAGTTCCAAGGGTTATTATCATAATTATATTAAAAGAGTACCCATATCACTTCCATAAGTAGTTCCTAAACCAGATTTCCATTCAATCACTAAGAAATATCACTCAGCAATCATCCAAACTCATGAATTTCAGACTCAGAGTAGAACTTAACTACTAGCAAGGAACTTATCCTAAGGCAAGACCCAATTGAGTACACTGTAAAGCTTAGAAATATAACATAATTTTGAAATATTTAACCATTTAACCATTTAACCATTTTTAATTAATTTTTTTAGTTTTCATTCAAATCATTCAAGTAAGAAATTTGTGTTTTAAATTAAAGATAATGGTTCACATTTTAATTTTATGTATTCAATTAATTAATTAATTAATTAATTAAGAGTTTTTAAACATTAATTATATTATTTTATGTATGCAGACTTATTATTAATTAATTTTTTTTGGTTTTAGTCTGCCAGTGAGGTAGACTATAACTAACGGTGACCTTATTTTTACCACTGACCTTTGTCACCATTACCCTTTCCTACTGGTAACTCTAATTTTTAATCCCAACCTCACTGATAAACTTATTTGGGTCACTATTGCTATTCTTTTTCATTCGCTGCTACCCTTTAATTAATTTATATAGTAATTTTAATTTAATTCTTTTATCATCTTAGTTTATTAATTATTCAGTTTTTAATTTAAGTGATATCTAATTAATAATCTTAGTGTGGCTTTAAAGTTTTAAGTTTAATAAAAATCTTGTTTTAAATTATTGGTGTTTAGTTTTCTTTTGAATTAATTATTTTCAATCTTTTATTTAATTTTCATAAGTTTTAATTTTAAGTTTAATCCATGCGTTTTAAAATTTTGAAGGTCACCTTGAGTTCTTTAATCTCATTCCTACCAGTAACCTTCATTTTAGCATACCGGTAACCTTCATTTTAGCATACCGGTAACCTTAATTTTAGCATACCGATGACCTTTTTATTTTTGTTGCGTAACTGTTAGCTTCCATTTTGTGTACTGGTAACCTCTTCTTTTTATTGTATCGGTGACCTTGAGCCGGTGCTCTTCTTTATTTTACTATAACGGTGACCCCCAACCCTCATGTTTCCTACAGGTAACCATTTGACCCTCACTTTCTCCTACCTCTCATCTTTCAACCTCACCATTGCATTTCCCCACCTCACCGTTAGGCTATTTTTCCTATTTTCCTCACGGTTAGAACATATTTCCTGCACTTCATAGTTAGAGTTTCTTTTTCTGCTACAGACAGCTCTCGCACATCATGCAGAAACCGGTTTCACTCCTCATCTTTGACACCGTCTTTTACCGGTACCACTGTTTCCTATCCCCATTTAGCTGCCACCGTTTACCAATTATTACCTTGCTAGAACAATGGTGTCATCGCCTCTTTGGCATTGTTGTTTTTTTTCTCCTTGTTGAGACCAGTTCGAGGATGAGAAGGTGAAGTTGAAGGAAGGTTTTCCACTGGATCCGACGAGATCCAATGTCAATGCCGCAACTCATAAGGCTAGGATAGCGCACCACTTTTGTTGCTGGTTTCTCATGTTTGTCGCCGCTGATAAGAAGAGTCATCCGTCGCTGGAGAGAGTGCTATGCTATTAGAGAGGAGGGGACCACAACCACTTATCTTAACTATGGAAGCCGAGCAGGACCACATGAGCAGAGTGCCGCATGAGGAGAGATGCCGCATTGTGTAGCTGAAGCCAAGCCGAGGGAAACCGCTACACCTGCTGCTTCGTGCCGCTGTGAATCAGTGGCCGCGCTTCTTTGTGAAGTGTTACCAAAGAGTTGAAGCTGCTGTGGAGCCGAGGATGAGGCCACCAGTTTTAGAGGAAGAAGAAAACCCTCCCCTGTGTGCCGATAATTGGGGGAGGGGGAGGAAGAAGATAGAAAAAAAATAATGCATAATAAAAAAATAATAATAAAAGTAAAGTAAACAAAAAGTAATATAAATAATAAAAAGTTAAAGTTAAAGTTTTAACTTTAACTAAGTCAAAGGAATATAATAGAATTTATTAAAGTTGTAATTTAAAATAAATATCAATAAATAGATAAATTATAAATTAAAATATAAAACTAAATTAATAATAAAATGTTAATAATAAAATAATACACTATTAATAGTATAAATTTATAATTAATAATAAACTATAACATTTACTTATTAATTTAAAAAAATTTAAAAACTAAAGTATTAATTCTAATTAATAAATTAAAATAAACTAATTAATGAATTAATCTAGAAATTTAATTTCTAAAATAGTAATTATAATATTAATAATTAATGTAGTAAATAAAAATAACCAATACAATCTATGTTATAAAATTTTAATTACTTCTTTACTTATGACGTAAATTTTAATAACTGAGTTAAAAGTGTTAAAATTAATAACTTAGTAATTATATTTATTTACTTTATTTAATTAATGAATTTGTAATAAACACATGTTTTACCATATTAATATTATGTGAATAATTTTATAAATAATAATAAAGTAAATAATAATTATCAACTTAAATATTTATTAATTAACTTTAGTTAACTTTTTTCTTTGAGTTTTAACTGCTTTATTTTGTTTATATCATGTGCAGGTTCATACCAAAGTCGGAAACACGTCCATGTTCATGCAACCAACTCAGCGGAAGTTAGTTACGAGAGAAAAACTTGTGTGACATGCTTGTCATGAAAAGACACACATTTTGCGGTGCGTTTGTGAATAACTTTTGGAGTCGGTGGAAAAGGTTTGGTGACAAGCAGAAGAAGACAACATGATACTTAAAGTAGAGCAAGCAGCATATTTTGGCGGGGGACGCTCATTCATTCTATGAACACACATTGGAGAGAAGATCCAAGCAGAGGCTCATTCATTCCACGAACACATCAGACGAGAGCAGAGACTCACAGGAGATAGCAGAGCAAGAGATGAAGGAGCTAGGAGGCAGAGCTGAGCTGGGGGAGTTATTCTTCCCTCTGTCCATAACTCTTGCACTCTGTTTCTTAGTTTTATTCACTGATTTAGACAATATGATCATAGGTTGAACTTTCTTAGCTCAGTAATTTTAAAACCTTATGGTTATGGTTTTTAAATCTTCATTTGATTATCTTTTTATGAAATTTAGAATCATTTGGAGAGACTGATTCTGTTTCTAATATTTTGATTGTTCACACTTCAATGTTTACAATTTCAAACTTCAATATCTACTGGTGAGGTTGATCTTGAATGCATTTTTCAAATCTTTAACAACATAAACTTTGCAAATTTATGGAGAGTTCTTTTCCAAATGTTATCTTAAAACTTCTTGCAGTTCAATTAAGTTTTGGTGTGGCGAACTCCAAGACTTAATCATCTGCCTGTTGAGTTTTCTGGTGAGGGAAATTCTTCAGTCTTTCTTGAAGTGTGATTTGATTGTAAGCTGTGGAGAGAAAATCCATTCAAACCAGTAGTTTAAAATTCCTGAGTACTTTTTTGATCTCTCTTCTTTGTCTTACTGCTTAATACTAGTATACTGTATTACTCTAGTTTATCAGTATTAGTTTAAATTTCAATTTCTTGTAAGAAATATATTTTCCTCATCTTGTTTCCACTTCATCATATAAATAAAAAATAAATAAAAAGTAAGAAGATATTTTCCCCACTGCTGAAAATAGTGGGGGTTTAGAATTCAAAACCTTAGAATTCACTCATCCGCCTTCTCTGTGGATAGACCCTGCACCACTGTGCTAGTGTAGGTTAATAAATGTAATTTTGAGGGCCATGATGACCTATGACCTGTTAAAAATTTGGAGCCGTTTCCAGGGAAGGAATGCACTGATAATCTAAGGTTTTAATAAAAAAACATTAAAAAAAACATAAAAAAATCATATAAAAAAATCTACAAAAAAAAAAAAATTCAAAAAAAAACCGTGAACTAGAACCTACTGCTTAAGTTGTCCATTAAAATTCTACATCAACTGTGAAACTCTTTGTGTTTAATCTGAAAATTTTAAAAAATGGAAGGTTTTGAAGGCTCAAACTACTGCACTGGACCTTACTGTGTTTGTTGTAGATATTATGGACATACTGCTTGGCAGTGTGTCTTTAACCAGACACAACATGATTTTTACACTGATGAAAATAAACAATATGAGTTTAGTCCTGACACCCTACCTAAAATTGACCTGATTGATTCTAAACCGGATGCTAGGGTGGAACTAATTAACAATTGGTTAAATAATACCCATGAAATCCCACTTAGAGATTCTCAAGATCGAGATCAAAGACTAAATATATTGGAAAACATGCTCTTGGAATTACAATAAAAAGTTAAAGAATAAGATGAGTTTGAAGAAAAAGAAAGTGTTTATAAAAGATTTGAACATCAAGTTGAAGAGGATAGTGATTGTGAAACTGGGAAACAAAACTTTAATTTTGAAGAATCTGAAAATGTTGAACAAAACATGGAGATAAACAACTCACTTAATGAATAACACATTAATAATGATCCCAAAAATAACTTTAATGGTATTGAGTTAGGATAATTCTAAAGATGAATTAAAACAGATTAAAAAAGATTGCCCAGTTCTTTTCATCATCCCTTCTTTTGAGAAGAATCAATGTTTTAGAAGCTTTGAGAACGAAGTTTTTTGGGTAGAAGAGATTCTTGAAACTGAAAATTTTAATGTTAAAAACTCTTCACCCAAAATTTCTGAAATTTTGAACATTGAGCCTAAACTTGATATTGGGTATAATCTGGATGATAACATTAAACTAGATAACATGGAATCTGAAATATTTGAACTTGAACTGAACACTTCTCTTCCATGTTTTGAAACTCCAAACCCATCTATTTCTGAAATGATGTTGGATGATTTAGAGGATGAGGGAATGATGTTTGAAGAAAGATTAAAGGTTGAAATTTCATCTTCCTTTTCTCAGATTGATTGTTTGATAGAAACTGAGTGTACTGAAATTGAAAACGGTGATGTTTTGCATGGGGGTAAATGTTTAAACTTGAAAAATCTGGAAATTGAATTTATTGAAGCTAAATTAAACATTACTCCTCCAGATTTGAACTTCTTGGAACACACTACAGACTATCTTTTGGAAAGTGAGCTTTTTGGACATGAATTTAAAGTAGAGGTTGAACACACTCTTGAATTAGGCAGAATTGATTTGATAGAAGCAGTAGATGTTCAGTGTGAGTTAACAGATGAGGATCTTTTGGAAGAGATTTATAACATTGTTAGACCTGAATCTGTTGGGGATAAAATAAATTCTCTTCCCTACCTATCATTACCATCCTCGACTATGAGGGGTGCTAAGCCTTCTTGTAATACTGTTAGTTGTCTAGAGGAGGAATCACACATGAGTTCCAATCTTCTTAATTCTAAACAGCACTCTATTGAATCTCCTCTTGAACCCACTACTCAGTATTTACCCACAAACACCCTTGAATTTGAACCTGTTAGTGTTGAGGTTAAAAGAGATAGTTATGAGGTCAATGACACACACTTTGAAGCATATAATACTATGTTGTCCCTTCACGTGAACTCAAATCTTGATAACTCTCAAAAAATTATGGAAGTGGACAACATTATACTCATTACTATTAAAGGGTGCTACTTAGGGGTTATTTTAAGCTATGATAATTCAGTTATTAAGATGTTTAGTTTTGGTTCCCACAAATATCTTCAATCTGTTAAAAATAAATGGGCCAAACACATGTGGTGGTTCCTATTAAGGAAACCACATCCACCTAGTAACTATGGTTAGTTGTTAGGTGAGTCTGGCTGGGGACTTTAAACCAATCGCTGCATGGGAGACAACCCATGGTTTTTCTTTTGTTTTCAATAAAAAATTGTAATTAAATAAATTATAACTGAAGACTTTAAATCCAGTACTTCTTGGGAGTCAATGTAAGGGTTGGTGTCCTAAGAACCAAATGTTTTTTACTTTGATTACATGAATGTACTCTTATTATATATTGTTCATTGTTCTACATGACTATAATATAATAATGTCCTAGAATATTTTTTTCATTAATAAGGTCATGGAAGATCCCCGCTATGATGATAACCTTGAAATGCTATAACAATATTCTTAAATAAATTTCTACGGTTGGATGACATACTATAATAGGACACATATTATACAGACCGTCATGTGCGAGTACTCATAAGAAGACGAGACTCTCTCTCATGGAGTTCGCACTTGGTAATCTCCATGATGGGAGATTATGAGAACAGACCTGCCAGTATAAATTTCGCATGTCTTGGTGTCATCAGACATTGCTATCTACGAGCGTGTGTAATGGTCTTTAGACTGGAAGATTATCATTAACTCATGTCATGACTCGCACACTTAGATTTGCTGATGAAAACTATCACGAAGAGATTTGGCGGGAAGTAGGGTAAGTTGGGTGCGTCATGAATGACATGTTGTTAATGGATAAGTTGATGAAGGATTTGTCCCTTCCATATTTATGGAAGTACATATCTCAGGCCCTTTGATTGAAATAGAACTGTTGAACAAATTCCATGGCCATAGTGACACGACAAGTTTATTTATGGAAGTCAAAGAATGACAGATCAAACATATAGGTTTATGACACTGCCATGAAACCTGCTTGATGAGATATTGGGATAAAGGGATTAAATTACATAGTAATCGTTCGTATGAGGTGACACATCAATGCGATGTCAACTTATTTCTCTTGGGTGCCTTGACCCATTGCTAGACAGTAATCTTAGACTTTAGGAAAGCTCACCTAATGCCAACGAGAGAGAGGCCTAGAGGGTCACACACTAAGTGTATCCAAGTATCTCAAGTAGAATAAAGATTATTCCTGTACGTGGTTTAATAATTATTCAAGGAAGCCTAAATCGTTTTAATGTTGGAGGAAGAATAAAATAAAACAAGTACACGCCGTGTATCAATGATTACACGCCATGTAGTTTTATTTTGAAAACAAGTACACGCCGTGTATTATTAAATATAAACGCCGTGTAGTTTTCATTTTGGAAAGGAAATAAATAAATGAAAACAAGATATACACGCCATTCACATTGAATGTACACGCCGTATAGTTTTCAATGAAAAACAAGTACACACCGTGTAGTTTTTCCAGTCAGGATTTTGAGGAAATATCATTTTATTAAATCATATTTATTATAATCAGTGTGGGAACATGTCAAGGAATTAATGACTCGACATGGGGTTTACAAAAGGGAGTTAATGAAATAAATAAAACGCGTAACGCGTTTATTTATTGTCATAACTCTACAACCTCAAAACCGATTATAAATATCTTCACAACCCCAACTCTTTTTCTGACACAAGAGAATCGTTGTGCACAACAATTCTGGAGAATTATTTCATGGCTGAAAGAACCTTTTCCTCCAAGAATGATCTCAAGACCGAGAGAGATCCTCTTCCATCGGATCAAGACGATCTAAGGCAGAAAATGCAAGAAAATATTTCTCCACAAAAGCACCCAGAGACTCCTTTGGCGATGTCCAGAGATACGAGGTGCACATGTGGATCACCACTAGAGGAAGTCTATACTTAGATTCTGCGACACAACGACGAATCACATCAGAACGTGATCAAGAACATCAACAAAGAAAGAAAAACCAAAAGGTATTTCTTTTCAATTGATTAAATTAATTATAATCAACCTGTAACGATCCTACTTTATGGTTCCAGGACTTTTCTTTTCTTTGTTTATTTTTGTGATTCAATTCATGGAGACTGGAATTTATCGTCATATTGATCCTAGATTGATCATTGTTAATGAAAAAAATCCAAGTGGAAACATACACCCACGCACTTCCGTTATGCCCAGAACCTTCAATTGGTATCAGAGCGAGGTTACAATGTTGATTATAGTTATTTAATTTTAGTTGATAATTTATGCATTTATATTTGATTCAATTTGAAATAAATCATTCTATAAATCTGAATAAACGAGATCTGTTCTTCCTCCTTTGTTTCTTGATTCACATCACAGAAACGACCTTCTAA
Source organism: Viscum album (assembly GCA_963277665.1). Taxonomy (NCBI): domain Eukaryota; kingdom Viridiplantae; phylum Streptophyta; class Magnoliopsida; order Santalales; family Viscaceae; genus Viscum; species Viscum album. The sequence goes on from OY728140.1 coordinate 1,321,865,826, forward strand.
TTTTAATTTTGATTAAAATAAAAACGAGGAACTCATCCGGAGGAGCCTCTCTTTCTATCTGTACAACATGGGAATACACAATGTGTAATGAAAAACTACATGCCGTGTACTTAGGTTCAACGAACCGGTACTGGTCTGCCAAACTATGCCATGTGAATTGATTACACCTAAGAATTTAACACCCTGTGTTGACCAGAAATGAACGGCGCATGGGAACCAGAATACACGACGTGTATGTTGGAGCAACATGCAGTGTAATCCGATCCGACCCAAGTTAAACCAAGTACAAAGGATAATCCGTGTACCACGTAAACGATATTGCCAAGCCGGTTACCGCGTAACAAGGAAGTACACGCTGGGTATGATTTATCTACATGTCGTGTACTCCAAAAATTCCAAAGTAGAGAAAACACGCCAAAGCCCCTGACGTGTTGTCACGAACCAACCCAGGTCGACCCTGAACCGGACACCCAGGTCACCTGAGCTGGCCCGCGACATGGCCTCAAGCACGTATCCCCTTACGCCAGAGGTTGCCGACTAGCGGCGAGGGTGTAAGGTAAGTCAGGGGGGAGACTATACCCTCTTATCAAAGTGGAACAAAGGGACCAAAAATACAGCAACGGAAGTAGTGTAAATAATAAGGTTTGAATAAAATTGGCGAACGACAGTTTATATAAGAGATGCATGCATGACATGGTAATGATACAATAGAAGCATTAAATCACGCGACATACTCACACATCAATGCAGAAGTAAATGAACAAAAGTCTCAAGCCCCGAGGGCGATCTCCATGAGCATCCCGAGCCCCAACTCAGTCCTTTGCTCCTAACTCCAAGTACAAGAAACAACAACAACAAGGTCCTGCAACCAAATAGAATCTACTCGGGTACCCCAGTGCAATGGAGGCCTGAGTAGGGTGTGAGATATATATCTCAGTAGGCCGGAACCACCGGGGTCTATCCCACTCTAGACCATGAAAATATAATTAAACAAATTGTTGGTAATTTTCGAACAATAACGACACAATGCAAACAATAAATGGCCGTCCAGGTTCCAGAAAGGACACCTGGCGGCACTACCTGCTTCGGCCCATAGCTGGGATGAGAACCTGTTTAAAACAACATAAGTAAATTTGGTTCAAGCATACAAACACTTTTTATCATTTTGCTCACCTACTCTATTTATTCACTTATCATTTCAACTCAGACTGGAAACCCACTCATTCTTACCTTTCTTTATTTGATCACAATTCACTCGGGTTTTACCCACATCTCTCATTCTTTTCATAAATCATTATCATCATTAGTTCGGTGTAGATCACCATGTCTAACACCCCGTATCACATTTGGTGTAGATCACCATGTCTAACACCTCGAATCACATTTGGTGTAGATCGCCATGTCTAACACCTAGATAATCATTCGGTGTAGATCATCATGTCTAACACCCCGTATTACATTTGGTGTAGATCGCCATGTCTAACACCTTATATCACAAGCTTGGATAACCATTGGGAAGGAACACCATGTCCAAACCCAGATTTTAAGTCGATCTAGAACGCCATGTCTAGGACCCAAAATCTCATTCGTTTATCACTTAATTAATCAATCGACACAGTTCTCATTTCATAATTAATTCTTCACATTGAGTTATCCAAATCAGATCTCAACTTTTTATAATCAATTATCATAATTAATTTTCCTTGTTCAACATTTTGGAAATTTCACGAGCAATAGAAGGTAAACAAAAGCGTATGGCATCAACATGTCTCTATGTTAGGTGATTAATGACATTAAATGGTACATGTACAAGCATGTCATTTATCAAGTATAATGTCAAGCATAAAGAGTCATAAGACTTTTAAGCAAGCAATCACAAAAAGAGGAAATCTACTACTACACGTTTATTTTGAAGGCAGCTCACCTCCATTGGAGGAGTTTTATTAGAAAACATGTCATTACTTTATCAAACAATTCGTTTAGCGATATTTAGCATTTACTTTAAAACTCATTCAACAGTTAGCAAAGTTAAGAATCCAAACAGTAAGGAAGGCAATCATGAAATTCTATTGCTACATTTTTAGATTGAAGGCATCGCACCTCGAAAGAGGGGTTTTATTATTAAATCGTTAGTTTAGTGACCAAACAAACTCTTTTATCTTATTCCTGCAATTCACACGATTTGCACAGAAGCATTTAATCAGAACTAAACTTGCATAATTAAAATGCTAAGTGCAATATTAAACTCACTATTACTTTACTTAAATTTAAAGGGCAAGGAGAGGGACCCTACCTCAAGGTGGATCCATCCGTCCACTCCGGCTCTTGGCGCTTTCTAACTAAAGCTGTCGCAGCTGCTCCCCCACGAGGCATATGTGATTTCACATACGTATAAGGACACCTATCCTCTATGCACACGCTCCGCATGGCCATGAGCGTGCGCAAGAGGATCCTTACACATATGATTATACACATAAGTCTGTCTCTGCTCACCTACACAGGCACTTTTTATATATGTAATGGGGACAACTAGCCCCGTACGTGTGTATATTCACTGCCATGGACAAATATACGCACGCCGGGGGAACCCACATACATATAAATACGTACCTATGCCTGCGCAGGTGAGTCGCCTAAACTCCGGCAACCCGAAATCATACCGAAACCTCCAACGCACTATAAGACAACCACTACGAACCTTAGGACACAAAGATAAACCAATTTAAGTGAGGCAAGGCCAACCAACGGTATTAAATCCTTACCTCGGGTGTTAGAGACAACGCGAAACGAAGTGAAACCACCCAACGCCCTACCAATTAAATACCAGGCAGTCAATAACACATGACGCCCTTAATTTGGAGGATGCGAAACTGACGACGGGTAGAAAACCTTACCTCACAATGTTGGCGACGAACCGAAACCACTCGAACTGCTTCACCTTCGGCGGCGGTTGCTGGAACGCACCTCAATGGACCCCAAGAGAACCTTCGCACCGACCTAAAACAAGAAGAAACCGAAAAACCGAATCACCTCTAAGCCCTAGGGTTCGGTCGTACCTCACCGGGCGCCGATTAGGTCAAAATGAAGCTGGAAACGGGGAGGATAAGGGAGAGAAGTGATTACCTTGATGATTCGGAGAGAAGCCGAGAAGAAAAACAGGGAAGAACGGGGAAGGAGGCGGCGCCGTGGAGGGGGGGGGGGGGGGGTCGCGCGCGGCTCGCGGGGGAGAAGGGAGGGGGTGCGTCACGGGTTGAGTGAGGGTGAGGGAGGTGTTTAGTTTAGGTTTTTTTTCTTTTATTTTAATTTATTTTATTTTCATTTATTTTAATTTTAAACAAAAACTAAAACGCACCCACCCGCACGGTTTTACCCGCACCGCCCGAAACACCGCGTGCAGCCCGCGCGCCTACTACCGGATGCCCGGGGTACCCCGCACGCCTAACCCGCATGGTTAAACCTACTGCGCGCGGTCCGATATCACCGCTTAAAACGGCTCCAGAACTCGGGACCTCGTTCTGAAGCTCGGTTTTAAAACCGACCCGCTGATAAAAGAAAAAGTTCAAAAACCTTCGAATTTTATCCGCTCAAAAAAAAAAGGTTCGTTACACGTGTACTTTGGATAAAGGGTGAAAAGAAATGCACGCCGTGTAAATACAAACTACATGCCGTGTACTTTACAGAAATGGAATTTCACCAGGTTTCCTCCGAAAGTACAAAGACCTGTATAAGGAATATGGATGAGAAGAATCTCAAGGAAATTCAGAAAGGAATTTAAGATAAATAATTGATTAATTATAAGATCATAATTAATTGAATTCAAGCATGACTTATCTTAAATAATAGAACGATTAAAAGAATTTGAATTCTAAATATGCGTAAATGTCGTTGCATGCTATGGATGATCATGAGCTCGACCTAAAGACCCTTTGTATGTGTGTATGGTTTCATTTAAATTTGTTTAATTTAAACTTTTTGTCCTGAGAGCCTTCTTCCAATAAAATGTAGGGCCTATGTGCCCATGATTTCTTTAATGTAAACCCATGTAATGGAGGATCTCCCAAGCCAGAGGAGATGGTTCAAAACCCAAAGCTGAGGCAAAAACAACCCAAGAAGATACAAAGGTGTACAAGTGGGAGCTGCAAAACATGAACCAGCCGTTCAAGGTGTTTTTACCTAGGTCAGGGTTAGCTTATCAAACCGAAAGATAAGATAACCAATAAAATCTCATGATCATGCCATATTATTTTATTTCTGTCTAATTGAATGGTTTATTTATTATGTATGTTTTGTCGCGATCACATAGTTAATAAAATGAACAAGCATACAAAGATGGAATAACATAAAAACTGAACTATGCGTAAACATTATCAGAACATGGTTAATCACTTAAGCTAGCATAACTTAATATTAACAAGCATGTGATAATGAAAAAATACACATAAAATATTAAAATCCCTCAATACCATATTAAGTCAGACCAAGCCTTCTATTAATTGATTAAGGGAAAGACACAATAAAACTATGTGTTTGACCAACCCTTGTTGGGACACTTACTTTTATAAAAGAATCCCTAATGAAAGGTTTCGGGTAGACTTAACCATATTACATCAAGAGTAGTAGCCCTTGCTAGACTTGATGTAATATTAGAGGCAAGAGTTGAGAAAATCCAAGTCAAGATTTCAGGATTGGGGAGTCCACTTAACAGATCATGGAACTGTAAGCTCACAGTTGGAAAAGACCTGCCTACCTAAATACCTTCAAATAGCTTGACCAACCCTTGTTGGGGTTATGCGAAGGGGAATATGGATCCTTTCCACTAGAATGTCAAAGAAACTGGACTTTCCGAGTTCAATGGTGAGGGCCACTGGGACTTGATAAAATAGTGGGAGACTTAATAAAATTTATTATTTCTCATAAAAATGCAATCAAGAAAGTATTGATAAATCTTCTCTTTTAATTTGTAGAATCGAAATGACAAACTCATCAACCACATTTTCTCTACGATCAATTCTGGATAAGGACAATATCCTCACCGGAAGTAACTTTCAGGAATGTTTTAGGAGCCTTTGGGTTATCCTATGCCATGAATGAAAGTTTTACGTGCTGGAGTCCTCACTTCCTGATTCGCCCGCTCAAGGGGCAAGTGATGAAGATTTCATGGTCTATGATCAACATTTGAACGATGCACTCGATGTTCAATGTTTGATGCTATAATCAATGTCTAGTGAGCTCATGAAGTCTCATGAAGACATGGATGCCTATAGCATGCTCGAGCACCTCCGTGGTCTATACCAGGAGAGAGAAAGACAAGAAAGGTTTGAGATCTCCAAGGCTCTATTCTAGAGCAAGCTTGGAGAGGTTTCCCAAGCTGGGCCTCATGTAGTCAAGCTCATTGACTACATTGAGCGCTTGGAGGTTCTAGGGTTTAAACTCCCTGAAGAACTGGGTACCGATCTCATTCTAGCATCACTCCCCCAAAGCTTCTCAAACATTGTTGTGAACTTCAACATGAAAAACATTGAGAAGTCTCTGTCTGATCTTCTTATCCTCATTCACCAAGTGGAAAATGACATGAAGCTTGAAAATCCTTCTTTACTAATGGTGAATAAAATTAAAGGGAAGGAGAAGAGATTTAAGCCCAAAGCTTCTTCAAGACCTTCCAAGAAAAGGAATATCAAAGGGAAGGCAAGAGAATAGGAGGTTGTTTGTTTCGCATGTGTCAAGAAGGGCCACTGGAAGAAAAACTGCACCTAGCCAAGGAAGCAATGGGAAGCTTCAGGTGCATTTGTTATCGAATGAAATCTATCTATTTCTACCAATTGGGTATTAGATACTGCTTGTGGTGCTCACATATATATATCCAAATATAGAAACCAAGTAGATTTAGAAAGATTGACTGAGGTGAGGTGGATCTACGAGAAGCCAACGGAGCCAGACTCACTGCTGTAGCTATCGAAGACTACCACCTCACATTTCCTACTGGGATGGTATTGGTTTTGAAAGGATGTTATTATGTACCCTCTATAACCAAAAACATCATTTCAGTATCCATATTAGATACTGATGGATTCATCTTCAAGTTTGGAAGTGGATGTTGCTACTTTTATAAAGATAGCATTTGTTTTGGTAGGGAACATTTATATAATGACCTTTATGTGTTCGAATACACAAACCAAGTAATGGAAATTGATGACAAAGTTAATTCACATGACTCATACCACACCCAACTTTGGCATCATCAGCTAGGTCATGTCAATGAGAAACATTTGACAAAATTACATCAAGATGGGTATTTAGATTCTTTTGAACTAAAACCACTTGGTGTATGTCATGCGTGTCTACAAGGCAAAACAACCAAAGCCCCATTTAGTGGGAAATGTGAAAGGGCTAAAGATCTTCTAGAATTAGTTCACACAAATGTGTGTGGACCATTTCCAATTGAAGCAAGGGGTGGGTTCTCATACTTAATAACTTTTGCTGATGATTTTAGTAGATATGGATATATTTACTTAATGAGGTATAAGTCATATTCTTTTGATCGGTTCAAAGAATACAAGAATGAAGTTGAGAACCACCTTGGTAAGAATATTAAGAAACTCCACTCAGATAGAGGAGGAGAATATCTTAATTAGGACTTCATTGATTTCTTACGGGAGTTTGGGATTCTATATCAACTCACTCCTCCTTACACACCTCAGTGGAATGGTGTAAGTGAAAGGAGGAACCACACCTTGTTGGACATGGTGAGATCAATGATGAGTCATGCATGTCTTCTATTATCCTTTTGGGGATATGCATTACAAACAACAGCACACATACTAAAACAAGTACCAACTAAATTGATAAATGGTATTCCATACGAGTTATGGAGTGGACTCAAAGCCATGTTATTGAATTTACATGTGCGGGGTAGTGAAGAATTTTTTAATGCCTCTTCAGGTAACAAACTTGCACCCCGAGGCACAAAGTGTATCTTTATAGGATATCCCAAGGAAAAAAGGGGATATTACCTATAAAACCCCTCATAAAAAAAAGTTATAGTGGCAAGACATGCCATATTCCTTGAGAGGGAGCATATCTCCAAAAGAGATAGTGGGATCGAGATAGACTTCGATGAAGTCGAGGCTCAAGATACACAGGAGTTGGTACAGGAACAGATTCCACAAAGTCCCGTGGAAGAACAATATGTTCTTGAGACATAAGAACTGGGTAGGAGCACGAGAGAGGTGAGAGAACCAGAACGATATGGTTTTCTTGTTACCGAGGATGGTGACTCATTATTGGTTGAAAATAATGATCCTCTTACCTACAAGGAAGCTGTTGAAGGCATAGATGCTGCCAAGTGGCAAGAAGCCATGAATTATGAAATAGATTCAATGTACCAAAACCAAGTCTAGATTTTGGTAGATCTTCCAGTTGATGTAAAGCCTATTGGTAATAAATGGGTATTCAAGAAGAAACTGGACATGGAGGGGAAAGTCAGCACCTATAAGGCAGGACTGGTTGCCAAAGGTTTTAGACAGTGCCAGGGAATTTACAATGATGAAACCTTTTCACCAGTTGTGATGCTAAAATCCATCAGAATCCTATTGGACATTACCGCTTACCATGACTATGAAATTTGGAAAATGGATGTCAAAACATCATTCCTTAACGGGAACCTCCAGGAAGATGTCTACATGACACAACCTGAAGGGTTTGTGACTCCAAAGGATTCCAACAAGGTATGCAAGTTGCAGAAATCCATTTATGGATTAAAGCAAGCATTAAGGTCATGGAAAATTCTTTTTGATGAAGCCGTAATGGAATTTGGATTTTTTAAGAATGAATGTGAGCCTTGTGTCTACAAGAGGTTTAGTGGAAGTGCATTCATTTTTCTAATAGTATATGTTAATGACATATTACTAATTGGAAACGAAGTACTTGTCTTATTGTCAGTTAAGGAATGGTTAGATAAATGATTCTTCATGAAAGACTTGGGTGAGGCAACATATATTCTTGGGATCAAGATCCATCGTGATAGATCCAAGAGAATGTTGGGCCTGAGTCAAAGTACATACATTGACAAGATACTGAAGAGATTTATTATGCAACAGTCCAAGAGGGGATTGTTGCCAATGTCACATGGCATTCATCTTTCCAAGAAAATGTGTCCTCAGACAAATGAGGAAATAAAGAAAATGGAAAGGATCCCTTATGCATATGCGATTGGGTCAGTCATGTATGCTATTCTATGTACAAGGATAGATGTTGCTTACACATTAAGTGCGGTAGGCAGATATCAAGCTGATCCAGGAGACCGCCATTGGATGGCAGTCAAGACTATCCTTAAGTATCTGAGGCGTACTAAGGATATGTTCCAAGTTTATGGAGGAGATGAGGAACTTGTCATCAGAGGACATGTAGATGCTAGTTTCCAGACTGATCAATATGACATGAAGTCACAGACATGGTATATCCTCAGTTTAAATGGAGGTTCAGTGAGCTGGAAGAGCTCAAAGAAAAGTGTGGTTGCAGATTCTAAAGCGGAGTCCGAGTGTATCGCAGCTTCTGAGGCAGCTAAAGAAGCAGTATGGATGCGAAGCTTCATCCAAGAGCCGGATGTAGTACCTAGCAGTAAAGATCCTATCACACTCTATTGTGATAATACTGCAATGGTGGAACTTGTAAAAGATCCAAGGTCACATTAGCGAACAAAGCACATACTTCGGAAGTATCATATCTTGAAGGATTTTTCTCAGAGAGGTGAAGTTGCAGTGAGCAGTATTTCCGTAGGAGACAACATGGAAGAATCCTTGACTAAAGCCTTGACTCAGTAGAAACATGATCATCATGTGAGGTCTAGCGGACTAATATTCTAGGCAGTTGGCTCTAGTCCAAGTGGGAGTTTGTAAGGGTTGGTGTCCTGAGAACCAACTATTTTATACTTTGATTACATGAATGTACTCTTATTATATATTGTTCATTGTTCTGCATAACTATAATATAATAATGTCTTGGAATATTTGTTGCATTAATAAGGTCATGGCAGATCCCCGCTATGATGAGAACCTTGAAGTGCTATAACAATATTCTTAAATAAAGTTATACGGTTGGATGACATACTATGATAGGACACACAGTATATAGACTGTCATGTGCAAGTACTCGTAAGAAGACGAGACTCTCTCTCATGGAGTTCTCACTTGGTAATCTCCAAGATGGGAGATTATGAGAACAGAACCACCAGTAGCAATTCCGCATGTCTTGGTGTCATTGGACATTGCTATCTACGAGCATGTGTAATGGTCCTTAGACCAGAATATTATCATTAACTCATGTCATGACTCGCACACTTAGATTTTCTGATGAAAACCGTCACGAAGAGAATTGGCGAGAAGTAGGGTACGTTGGGTGCGTCACGAATGACATGTTGTTAATGGATAAGTCAAGGAAGGATTTGTACCTTCCATATTTATGGAAGTACATATCTCAGGCCCTTTGATTGAAATAGAACTGTCGAACAAATTCCATGGCCATGGTGACACAACAAGTTTATTTCTGGAAGTGAAAGAATGACAGGTCAAGCATATAGGTTTATGACACTGCCATGAAACATGCTTGATGAGATATTGAGACAAAGGTATTAAATTACACAGTAAGCGTTCGTATGAGGTGACATGTCAATGCGACGTCAACTTATTTCTCTTGGGTGACTTAACCCGTTTCTAGACAGTAATCTTTGACTTTCGGCAAGATCGCCTAATTCCAACGAGAAAGAGGCCAAGAGGGTCACACACTAACTGTATCCAAGTATCTCAAGCAGAATAAAGATTATTCCCGTATGTGGTTTAATAATTATTCAAGGAATCCTAAATCGTTTTAATGTTGGAGGAAGAATAAAATAAAACAAGTATACGCTGCGTATCAATGATTACACGCCGTGTAGTTTTATTTTGAAAACAAGTACACGCCGTGTATTATTAAATATACACGTTGTGTAGTTTTCATTTTGGAAAGGAAATAAATAAATGAAAACAATATATACACACCGTGTACATTGAATGTACACACCGTGTAGTTTTCAATGAAAACCAAGTACACGCTGTGTATTTATTAATACACGGTGTGTAGTTTTTCCAGTCGGGATTTTGAGGAAATATCGTTTTATTAAATGATATTTATTATAATCAGTGTGGGAACATGCCAAGGAATTAATAACTGGACATGGGGTTTACAAAAGGGAGTTAATTAAATAAATAAAATGCATAACACATTTATTTATTTTCATAACTCTACAACATCAAACCCGATAATAAATATCCTCACAACCCCAAATCTTTTCCTGACACAAGAGAATCGTTGTGCACAACAATTCTGGAGAATTCTTTCAAGGCCGAAAGAACCTCTTCCTCCAAGAACGCTCTCAAGACCAAGAGAGATCCTCTTCCATCGGATCAAGACGATCTAAGTCAGACAACGCAAGCAAATGTTTCTCCACGCTAGCACCTAGAGACTCCTTTGGTGACGTATTGAGATACGAGGTGCATGTGTGGATCACCACTAAAGGAAGTATATACTTGGCTTCTGTGACGCAATGACGAATCACATCAGAATGTGATCAAGAACATCAACGAAGAAAGAACACCCAAAAGGTATTTCTTTTTAATTGATTAAATTAATTATAATCAACCTGTAACTATCCTACTTTGTGGTTCTAGGACTTTTCTTTTCTTTGTTCATTTCTATGATTCGATTCATGGAGACTGGCGTTTATCATCATATTGATCCCAGATTGATCATTGTTAATGAAAAAAATCCAAGTGGGAACATACACCCACGCGCTTTCGTTGCACTCGGAACCTTCAGTCAACCCATATTATTTTATTTGTGTTTACTATTGTTTTTGTTCTTGTTTTACTTTGAATAAAGTGCTTCCATGTTGCCTTCTGTATGCACTGCCTATACTGATTAATTTTTTATGGTTTACATACTCTGTGTTTTTAGGATGATACTGCTATGTCATTTAAGGAGTGGAATTCCCATACTGAAGGAGTAATGGAAAAACTAGTCAGGGAAGTATCTTACTATTATTATTTGTTTCATTTTTCTGCTACTTAATGCTTTATAAAAAAATCCACTGTATGTTTTGCTTGCTTGGAAAATTTTTCTTGTTTAAAAAATTCTACTACATTTTTGCTGAAAATATTTTTCATAAATTGCATATAAAAAACTTTTTCTACATGTTAGTGAGTTGAATTAAAGAAATATGCATGTGACTGTTGTTGTGAAATGAAATTCATTGTTTAAAACCCATTCATTGCATGAAACTAAGTGTGTGTGTGTGTGGGGGGGGGGGGTACCTTGTTACTCGTAGTTGTGTTTTTCATTGGAATCTATTAGTCTATAGGGTGTTTAGCATGCTTATTTCTGCTATATTGAACATCCATTTGAAGTATACTTTGTTAAAATGTTTACACCCAATTAATTGTGCACCCACACCTTATTTACTTCTTTTCAGCTAAATTGAAAATCCATGTCACTTTAATGTGTGTGTTTTCTAAGGAACTTGCTGATTATTTATTCTGGAAAACAATTTTTTAACTTCATTGAGACCCTTTATACATGTCATCTATCTACTTAATTGTAAATCTCTTTTTAACCTTAATTGATTAATTGTTTTTCTCCACTTTAGAAGTCAACTTTGGGGACAAATTTGGGTTTTAAGTGTGGGGGAGGGGGTCAATTCTTGACTGTGTGAAACTATGCTTTAATGTAAGCCCATCAATTCCCACTACAACCAATTATTTTTTATTTTTTCTTTATTTTTTCTTTTTTTTTATTTTTTTTTGTTTTTTTTGTTTTTTTTGTTTTGTTTGTTTTGTTTTTAAGGTTTTTAAACTAAAAAACCTCACTTTGTCAACAGTGAGGTAGGCATTTTTTTACTTTTCATTTTTTTACTTTTTTATTTCTTTTTAATAAAGCAGAATGAAACAAGTTTTGGAAATTCCCCATTACCTATACTGGAAACAATAAAACAAAAATAAAACAGTGTAAACTAAAATAACTATAGAAGGAAACATGAGTGCTGAGGGTAGATCAAGAAGTATGCTCGAGAAATTTGAACCTTGCTGGCTTAAATGAATGATCCTCATTTGATTAAATTCACACCTTAAAAGTTAGTTGTTAATTATTCCTCTCCAGAATAAATAACACTCTGTAATATAGTTCTCGAAGTTCGTCACAACAAAAACCACAAACAGTAAATTGATAAAAGGTTATCATCAGAAAACTATCTCGCCAAGAGTTCTGATGATTTCAAATTGAAAGTTTTATGGACTGTCTCAATGATCGATCTCACCAAAGGATCATCGATTTAGAATTATGTTCTTAAAGGTGTTAATTTAATTTTGAGTTTAAGAACCAGATTCAGTCTCGCCGAAAGAATCAGATTCTCATTGAAGAAATTAATTGAAGGAGATAAAAGTTTTAACCAATAAAACTCAAAATTCTTGAGCAAATAAAATTTACACTAATACTGATAAACTAGAGTAATACAGTATACTAGTATTAAGCAACAAGACAAAGAAGCGAGATCAACAAAGTACTTAGGAATTCTAAACTACTGGTTCAAATGGATTTTCTGCTGCCACTCTACTTAAGTATCATGCTGTCATAAGCTGCATGTCACTGCTCGATTTCCACCAACTAGGAATGTCCTTCATGAGTGAACCGCACACGTGTGTTTTTTCACGAATGGAATGTCACCGAGTTTTTCCCTCATAACTAACATCCACTGAGTTAGTTACATGCACCTGGAAGTAAACTTGTTTCTTGAATGAACCTTCAAATATAAAATAGAATAGAAAATTAAATAAATGAGAACGCAAAGAAAAATAGTTATTTTTTTAAGTTAAGTGTTAAATTATTCATTACAAGTTAACAAAAGTTGATTGATAATTATTATTTACTTTTATATTATTTATAAAATCATTCACTTAATAATACTATGGTGAAACATAAGTTTATAAAAAAGTTGTTAATTTAATAAAAATAAAAACTAATTTTTTTAGTTTAACATTTTTAACTAATTTATTAATATTTGACAACATGAATAAATAAGTAATTTAATATTTTAGATTTTATTTTATTATTACTATTTAAGAAATTTTAATTATTAGATTAATTCATTAATTAGTTTATTTTAATTTAATAATTAGAATTAAAACCTAGTTTTAAATATTTTTAAATTAATAAGTATATTTTATATTTTATTTATAATTATTAATTAATTAAATATTTATACTATTAATAGTGTATTAATTTATTATTAATATTTATTATTAATTAGTTTTATATTTTAATTGATAATTTATCTATTTTTTAATATTATATTTGTTTTAAATTATAACTTTTATAAATTCTATTCTATTATTTTAATTCATTAAAGTTAACTTTTACTTTACTTTCTTTTTTTTCTTTTTGTTTTACTTTAATTTTATTATTATATTTTTTTATATCTCTTCTTCCTCCCCCAATTATCGGTGCATAGGGGGAGGGTCATCTTCTTCCTAGAGAACCGACGACATCAGCTCCTTGCACCACTACGGCTTCAGTGCCTGGATAGCAGCGGCTTCATCTCCTCGCAGTGCGACACTATTTCACTCCAGTGATGGTGTGAATAGCAGTGGCTTCAGCGGCTTCCACGCGGCAGCAGCTTCAGCTCCTCACAGTTGAGACTTGTTTTTTTTATTTTTTAAATTTCCCCCCCGGTACCATCTTCTCCATCACACCACAGGAGGGGGGTTATGCTTCTCAGCTTGAGGAAGTCGGCTCAGCCTACTCCTTGGATTCCAACAGCGGCGACAACGTAGCTCCCTAGCACCGGACAACAGCCACCCTCTCCTCACAGCGGCGACACAGCTCCTCCTTGCGGAGAGATAGCGGTGGCTTTCCGGCTAGGCGATGGTACCCTGCAACGAGAGAGCCACTCGGCTCATGCTAAAGTAAAAATGGCACACCCTTGGTTCCTTCTCCCTGAAGCACACCAAATCACAGTGAAAAGTTGTGTTTAGGGTTGAATTTGGTTGTTAAAATTGAAAATTCACTTGAGTTTGTAAAAATGTTGATTCAATTGTGTTTTTGGTGGTTTGAAATGACTGCCCTGGTTTGTTTGAATCCATTGACGAGGTGAGGCACTGGTAAAGATTTGCATGCGTGATTTGAGGAATGCGATGCAGAGAGACCGATGAGGAGAAGCAGAGGTGTCACCGGTAGCTTGCGGCGTGAAAGAAGGGGAAAACAGTGATGCAGAAGGGAAGTAGCGGGGAGTAACGGTGAGAAGGTAAAAAAAATTGGGTAACGGTGAGGTGGGGAAATGCAACGGTGAGGTGCAGCGGAGTTGGGTAACAACAGACTTGAATGGTGAGAAAAAAGAATTGAAACAGGGGAGAAAGTGGCACCGTTAGAGTAAAAAAAAGGTCACTGATACTTAAAAATCAAAGTCCACCGTTAGTTTAAAATAAAAGGAGGTCACCGGTGGGCGGGGTAGCTGTGGGTCACTATTGCAGATAGAAGAACAAGTCACTAGTATAAAAATTAAAAGATCACTATTAGTGTAAAATAAGAGGTTACCGGTAAACAAAAAGAAAGGTCACCGTTACAAGATAAATAGAAACTAACAGTGACCTCTGGAAAATATTTTGAACTAAAAATTAAAACTTTAAAAAAAAATATAAAGATTGAAAATAATTAATTAAAAGAAAAATAAACACCATTAATTAAAAACATGATATTTATTAACCTTTAAAACACTTAAATTATAAACTAAATAATTGTTAAACTAAATTAATAAAAGACTCAAATTAAGATAAATATACAAGTTAATTACAGAGTAGCAGCAAATAGAAATGAATAGCATCGGTGACCCAATAGGTCACTGCTAGTTATATTCTACCTCACCGGTAGACTAAAAACCATAGAAAATGAATTAATAATCAAACTGAAAATATAAAATAATATAATTAATGTTTAAAAACTCTTAATTAATTAATAAAACAACTATTTGAACAAATAAAATTAAAAGAGAACTATTTTATTTAATTTAAAACTAAAATTATTTACTTAAATGATTAGCAAGGTGACAAAAAACATTAATAAATATTGTTAACCTATTCTAATGTAACTAAATCAAAAGATAAAATATTAAAATAAAGACTAACTTAATTAAATAGGATTAAGTTGATTAAATAATTGTTTAAAATAGATATTAACTTATTAAAAATTCAAGCAGATTTAACTTAACCTAACTAAATAAGACATAATTAAAGTTGATTAGTTTAATAAAATTAAAATTATTATTTTGATGACTAAAAATACATAATTAATAATAAAAATTGATTAATCAACAAAATTAATTATAAAAATACAAAATTACAATTATTTAGTAAAAAGTGATTAAATAATTAATTAAATCATTAAAAATTAAGTAAAAAGATGTGGCGAAACTATGCAAAAATAGAGCCACATAAAATTCCCCCACACTTAAGCATTGTTTGTCCTCAAACAATCCCATGTTTTATTATCTTTGAAAAACAATAAAATGTATTAATGATTAATATCAAACTGTAACATGTCCAACACTCAAAACAGAGGACAAAACATAACAGCAGGCTTTAAGAAAATGAATTACTCATATGAATCTTGCCTATAACAAATACTCAAGGGTAATTAAGAACACGAAGACTATCCATCAAAGAAGATGTCATTCCTCATATGTGATACAACTTAATGACTCACTTTAATCCAATCTCAGGTTCTAAGTCTAAGAATGACAAGAGATAAAATATCAATGGAATTATGACCTTAACCAAGGAACTTTGTACTTTGAATTTTTCACCTAGGTTCCAAAAATAATTTTTTTTTGTGAATCACCTCACTAATACAACCTAAATGACTCCCATATAAACCATTTGATCCCTTCTTCATCTAGAATTCATCATTAATCTCACCTTAATGAGCCCATTTTTGACCCTAGACACTTTATTTATTTTTCCCAAGCCATGTATCATTGTGCAAAGCACTGTGCAATGCAATTATTCAAAGTGTACAGAGGGTCTAAAGTAAACATAAATGCACCCAGCATCTAGGGTCTCAGAGACTCACCGTGGGATCCCAGATGCCCAAATTACTCCAGTTTCAAAATATTTATATAAAACTCATTTACATTGGCTCATTAAAGCAATTAATTTTAATAATTAAAAGATTAAAGAGGCCCCTAGAATCAGAATCAAACTTCCAGTTCCAAGGGTTATTATCTTAATTCCATTAAAAGGGTACCCATATCACTTCCATAAGTAGTTCCTAAACCAGATTTCTGTTCAATCACTAAGAAATATCACTCAACAATCATCCAAACTCATTAATTTCAGAATCAGAGTAGAACATAACTACCAGCAAGGAACTTTTCCTAAGGCAAGACCCAATTGAGTACACTGTAAAGCTTAGAAATATAACATAATTTTGAAATATTTAACCATTTAACCATTTTTAATTAATTTTTTTAGTCGTCCTGCCAATGATTCAAGCAAGAAATTTGTGTTTTAAATTAAAGATAATGGTTCACATTTTAATTTAATGTATTCAATTAGTTAATTAATTAATTAATTAATAGTTTTTAAACATTAATTATATTATTTTATCTATGCATATTTATTATTAATTCATTTTTTTTGGTTTTAGTCTACCAGTGAGGTAGACTATAACTAACGGTGACCTTGCTTTTACCAGTGACCTTTGTCACCATTACCCTTTCCTACCGGTAACTCTAATTTTTAATCCCAACCTCACTAATAAACTTATTTGGGTCACTATTGCTATTCTTTTTCATTCGCTGCTACCCTATAATTAATTTATATAGTAATTTTAATTTAATTCTTTTATCATTTTAGTTTATTAATTATTCAGTTTTTAATTTAAGTGATATCTAATTAATAATCTTAGTGTGGCTTTAAATTTTTAAGTTTAATAAAAATCTTGTTTTAAATTATTGGTGTTTAGTTTTCTTTTGAATTAATTATTTTCAATCTTTTATTTAATTTACTAAAGTTTCAATTTTAAGTTTAATCCATGCGTTTTAAATTTTTGAAGGTCACCGTGAGTTCTTTAATCTCATTCCTACCAGTAACCTTCATTTTATCATACCGATAACCTTCATTTTAGCATACCAGTAACCTTAATTTTAGCATACCGGTGACCTTTTTATTTTTGTTGCGTAACTGTAAGCTTCCATTTTTTGTACCGGTAACCTCTTCTTTTTATTGTATCGGTGACCTTGAGCCACTTCTCTTCTTTATTTTACTATAACGGTGACCCCCAACCCTCATGTTTCCTACCGGTAAGCATTTGACCCTCACTTCCCCTACCTCTCATCTTTCAACCTCACCGTTGCATTTCCCCACCTCACCGTTAGGCTATTTTTCCTGTTTTCCTCACCGTTAGAACATCTTTCCTGCACTTCACAGTTAGAGTTTCTTTTTCTGCTACCGAAAACTCTCGCACATCATGTGGACACCGGATTCACTCCTCATCTTTGAAACCATCTTTTACCGGTGCCACTGTTTCCTAGCCCCATTTAGCTACCACCGTTTACCAATTATTACCTTGCTACAGTAATGGTGTCATCACCTCTTTGGCACTGCTGTTTTTTTCTCCATGTTGAGACCAATTCGAGGATGAGGAGGTGAAGTTGAAGGAAGGTTTTCCACTGGAGCCGACGAGATCCAATGTCGACATCGCAACTCATAAGGCTAGGATAGCGCACCACTTTTGTTGCTGGTTTCTCATGTTTGTCGCCGCTGATAAGAAGAGTCATCCATCGCTGGAGAGAGTGCTGTGCTGTTAGAGAGAAGGGGACCACAACCACTTATCTAAACTGTGGATGCCGAGCAGAACCACATGAGCAGAGTGCCACATGAGGAGAGATGCCACATTGTGTAGCTGAAGCCAAGCCGAGGGAAACTGCTACACCTGCTGCTTCGTGCCGCTGTGAATCAGAGGCCACACTGCTTTGTGAAGTGTTGCCAAAGAGTTGAAGCTGCTGTGGAGCCGAGGATGAGGCCACCAGTTTCAGAGGAAGAAGAAAACCCTCCCCTATGTGCCGATAATTGGGGGAGGGGGGAGGAAGAAGATAGAAAAAAAATAATGCATAATAATAAAATAATAATAAAAGTAAAGTAAAAAAAAGTAATATAAATAATAAAAAGTTAAAGTTAAAGTTTTAACTTTAACTAAGTCAAAGGAATATAATAGAATTTAATAAAGTTGTAATTTAAAACAAATATCAATAAATAGATAAATTATAAATTAAAATATAAAACTAAATTAATAATAAAATGTTAATAATAAAATAATACACTATTAATAGTATAAATATATAATTAATTATAATTATAAATAAACTATAAGATTTACTTATTAATTTAAAAAAAATTAAAAACTAAAGTATTAATTGTAATTAATTAATTAAAATAAACTAATTAATGAATTAATATAGAAATTTAATTTCTTAAATAGTAATTACAATAATAATAATTAATGTAGTAAATAAAAATAACTAATACAATCTAAGTTATAAAATTTTAATTACTTCTTTACTTATGACGTAAATTTTAATAACTGAGTTAAAAGTGTTAAAATTAATAACTTAGTAATTATATTTATTTACTTTATTTAATTAATGAATTTTTAATAAACACATGTTTTACCATATTAATATTATGTGTATAATTTTATAAATAATAATAAAGTAAATAATAATTATCAACTTAAATATTTATTAATTAACTTTAGTTAACTTTTTTCTTTGAGTTTTAACTGTTTTATTTTGTTTATATCATGTGCAGGTTCATACCAAAGTCGGAAACACGTCCATGTTCATGCAACCAACTCAGTGGAAGTTAGTTACGAGGGAAAAACTTGTGTGACATGCTTGTCATGAAAAGACACACATTTTGCGGTGCGTTTGTGAATAACTTTTGGAGTCGGTGGAAAAGGTTTGGTGACAAGAAGAAGAATACAACATGATACTTAAAGTAGAGCAAGCATCATATTTTGGCGGGGGACGCTCATTCATTCTATGAACAGACATTGGAGAGAAGATCCAAGCAGAGGCTCATTCATTCCACGAACACATCAGACGAGAGCAGAGACTCACAGGAGATAGCAGAGCAGGAGATGAAGGAGCTAGGAGGCAGAGCTGAGCTGGGGGAGTTATTCTTCCCTCTGTCCATAACTCTTGCACTCTGTTTCTTAGTTTTATTCACTGATTTAGACAATATGATCATAGGTTGAACTTTCTTAGCTCAGTAATTTTAAAACCTTATGGTTATGGTTTTTAAATCTTCATTTGATTATCTTTTTATGAAATTTAGAATCATTTGGAGAGACTGATTCTGTTTCTAATATTTTGATTGTTCACACTTCAATGTTTACAATTTCAAACTTCAATATCTACTGGTGAGGTTGATCTTGAATGCATTTTTCAAATCTTTAACAGCATAAACTTTGGAAATTTATGGAGAGTTCTTTTCTAAATGTTTTCTTAAAAATTCTTGCAGTTCAATTAAGTTTTGGTGTGGAGAACTCCAAGACTTAATCATCTGCCTGTTGAGTTTTCTGGTGAGGTAAATTCTTCAGTCTTTCTTGAAGTGTGATTTGATTGTAAGCTGTGGAGAGAAAATCCATTTGAACCAGTAGTTTAAAATTCCTGAGTACTTTTTTGATATCTCTTCTTTGTCTTGCTGCTTAATACTAGTATACTGTATTACTCTAGTTTATCAGTATTAGTGTAAATTTCAATTTCTTATAAGAAATATAGTTTACTCATCCTGTTTCCACTTCATCATATAAATAAAAAATAAATAAAAAGTAAGAAGATATTTTCCCCACTACTGAAAATAGTGGGGGTTTAAAATTAAAAACCTTAGAATTCACTCATCCGCCTTCTCTGTGGATCGACCCTGCACCACTGTGCTAGTGTAGGTTAATAAATGTAATTTTGAGGGCCATGATGACCTCCGAACTGTTAAAAATTTGGCGCCGTTACCAGGGAAGGAATGCACTCAGAATTTAAGGTTTTAATAAAAAACATAAAAACACACATAAAAAAATCATATAAAAAAATCTACAAAAAAAATTCAAAAAAAAAACCATGAACTAGAACCTACTGCTTAAGTTTTCCATTAAAATTCTGCATCAACCATGAAACTCCTTGTGTTTAATCTGAATATTTAAAAAAATTGAAGGTTTTGAAGGCTCAAATTAATGCACTGGACCTTACAATGTTTGTTGTAGATATTATGGAAATACTTCTTGGCAGTGTGTCTTTAACCAGACACAACATAATTTTTACATTGATGAAAATGAACAATATGAGTTTAGTCCTGACACCCTACCTAAAATTGACCTGATTGATTCTAAACTGGATGCTGTGGTGGAACTAATTAACAATTGGTTAAATAATACCCATGAAATCCAACTTAGAGATTCTCAAGATCGAGATCAAAGACTAAATATATTTGAAAACATGATATTGGAATTACAATAAAAAGTTAAATAATATGTTGAGTTTTAAGAAAAAGAAAGTGTTTATAAAATATTTGAACAACAAGTTGAAGAGGACAATGATTGTGAAACTGGGAAACAAAACTTTCATTTTGAATAATCTGAAAATTTTGAACAAAACATGGAGATAAACAACTCACTTAATGAACAACACATTAATAATGATCCTAAAAAGAACTTTAATGGTATTGAGTTGGACAATTCTAAAGATGAATTAAAACAGATTAAAAAAGATTGCCCAGTTCTTTTCATCATCCCTTATTTTGAGAAGAATCGCTTTTTGAGAAGCTTTTAGAACGAAGTTTTTTGGGTAGAAGAGATTCTTAAAACTGAAAATTTGAATGTTAAAAACTCTTCACCCAAAATTTCTGAAATTATGAACATTGAGCCTAAACTTGATATTGGGTATAATCTGGATGAGAACATCAAAATGGATAACATGGAATCTAAAATATTTGAACTTGAACTAAACACTTCTCTTCCATGTTTTGAAACTCCAAACCCATCTATTTCTGAAATGATGTTGGATGATTTAGAGGATGAGGGAGTGATGTTTGAAGAAATATTAAAGGATGATCTTTCATCTTCCTTTTCTCAGATTGATTTTTTGATAGAAACTGAGTGTACTGAAATTGAAAACAGTGATGTTTTACATTGGGGTAAATGTTTAAACTTGAAAAATATGGAAATTGAATTTATTTAAGCTAAATTAAACATTACTCCTCCAGATTTGAACTTCTTGGAACACACTACAGACTATCTTTTGCAAAGTGAGTTTTTTGGACATGAATTTAAAGTACAGGTTGAACACACTCTTGAATTAGGCAGAATTGATTTGATAGAAGAAGTAGATGTTCAGTGTGAGTTTACAGATGAGGATCTTTTGGAAGAGATTTATAACATTGTTAGACCTGAATCTGTTGGTGATAAAATAAATTCTCTTCCCTGCCTATCACTACCATCCTCAACTATGAGGGGTGCTAAGCCTTCTTATAATACTATTAGTTGTCTAGAGGGGGAATCACATATGAGTTCCAATGTTATTAATTCTAAACAACACTCTATTGAATCTCCAATTGAACCTACTACTCAGTATTTACCCACAAACACTGTTGAATTTGAACCTGTTAGTGTTGAGGTTAATAGATATAGCTATGAGGTCAATGACACACACTTTGAAGCATCTAATACTATGTTGTCCCTTCACGTGAACTCAAATCTTGATAACTCTAAAACAATTCTGGAAATGGACAACATTATACACATTACTGTTAAAGGGTGCTACTTAGGGGTTATTTTAAGCTATGATAATTTGGTTATTAAGATGTTTAGTTTTAGTGCCCACAAATATCTTCTATCTGTTAAAAATAAATGGGCCAAACACATGTGGTGGTTCCTATTAAGGAAACCACATCCACCTAGTAACTATGGTTAGTTGTTAGGTGAGTCTGTCTGGGGACTTTAAACCTAGCGCTGCATGGGAGGTAACCCATGGTTTTTCTTTTGTTTTCAATAAAAAATTGTAATTAAATAAATTCTAACTGAAGACTTTAAATTCAGTGCTTCTTGGGAGTCAATGTAAGGGTTGGTTTCCTGAGAACCAATAGTTTTTTACTTTGATTACATGAATGTACTCTTATTATATATTGTTCATTGTTCTGCATGACTATAATATAATAATGTCTTAGAATATTTGTTGCATTAATATGGTCATGGAAGATCCCCGCTATAATGAGAACCTTGAAATGATATAACAATATTCTTAAATGAATTTCTACGGTTGGATGACATACTATGATAGGACACATAGTATACAGACCGTCATGTGCGAGTACTCGTAAGAAGACGAGACTCTCTCTCATCGAGTTCGCACTTGGTAATCTCCAAGATGGGAGATTATGAGAACATACCTGCCAATAGAAATTTTGCATGTCTTGGTGTCATCGGACATTGCTATCTATGAGTGTGTGTAATGGTCTTTAGACTGGAATATTATCATTAATTCATGTCATGACTCATGCACTTAGATTTGCTGATAAAAACTGTCATGAAGAGAGTTGGCGGGAAGTAGGGTAAGTTGGGTGCGTCACGAATGACATGTTGTTAATGGATAAGTTGATGAAGGATTTTTCCTTTCAATATTTATGGAAGTACATATCTTAGGCCCTTTTATTTAAATAGAACTGTTGAACAAATTCCATGGCCATGGTGACAGGACAAGTTTATTTCTGGAAGTGAAAGAATGATATATCAAGTATATAGGTTTATGACACTTCCATGAAACCTGCTTGATGAGATATTGCAACAAAGGGATTAAATTACATAGTAAGCGTTCATATGATGTGACACATCAATGCGACGTCAACTTATTTCTCTTGGGTGCCTTGACCCATTGCTAGACAGTAATCTTAGACTTTAGGCAAGCTCACCTAATGCCAACGAGAGAGAGGCCTAGAGGGTCACACACTAAGTGTATCCAAGTATCTCAAGTAGAATAAAGATTATTCCTGTACGTGGTTTAATAATTATTCAAGGAATCCTAAATCGTTTTAATGTTGGAGGAAGAATAAAATAAAACAAGTACACGCCGTGTATCAATGATTACACACCATGTAGTTTTATTTTGAAAACTAGTACACGCCGTGTATTATTAAATATAAACGCCATGTAGTTTTCATTTTGGAAAGGAAATAAATAAATGAAAACAAGATATACACGCCATTCACATTGAATGTACACGCCGTGTAGTTTTCAATGAAAAACAAGTACACGCCGTATATTTATTAATACACAATGTGTAGTTTTTCCTGTCAAGATTGAGGAAATATCATTTTATTAAATGATATTTATTATAATCAGTGTGGGAACATATCAAGGAATTAATGATTCGACACGGGGTTTACAAAAGGGAGTTAATGAAATAAATAAAATGTGTAATGCATTTATTTATTGTCATAACTCTACAACCTCAAACCTGATTATAAATATCTTCACAACCCTAAATCTTTTTCTGACACAAGAGAATCATTGTGCACAACAATTCTGGAGAATTATTTCAAGGCCGAAAGAACCTCTTCCTCCAAGAATGATCTCAAGACCGAGAGAGATCCTCTTCCATCAGATCAAGACGATCTAAGGTAGACAATGCAAGCAAATATTTCTCCACATTAGCACCCAGAGACTCCTTTGGAGATTTCCAGAGATATGAGGTGCACATGTGGATCACCGCTAAAGGAAGTCTATACTTGGATTCTGTGATGCAACGACGAATCACATCAGAATGTGATCAAGAAAATCAATGAAGAAAGAAAACACAAAAGGTATTTCTTTTCAATTGATTAAATTAATTATAATCAACCTGTAACGATCCTACTTTGTGGTTCCATGACTTTTCTTTTCTTTGTTCATTTCTGTGATTCGATTCATGGAGACTGGAATTTATGGTTGTATTGATCCCGGATTGATCATTGTTAATGAAAAAAATCCAAGTGGGAACATACACCCACGTGCTTCCGCTGCACCCGGAACCTTCAATTGGTATTAGAGCGAGGTTACAACATTGATTATAGTTATTTAATTTTCGTTGATAATTTACGCATTTATATTTGATTCAATTTGAAATAAATAATTATATAAATATGAATAAATGAGATCTGTTCTTCCTCCTTCGTTTCTCGATTCACATCACAGAAACGACCTTTAACTTTTAATTTTGATTAAAATAAAAATGAGGAACTCATCTGGAGGAGCCTCTCTTTCTATCTGTACAACACGGGAATACACAACGTGTAATGAAAAACTACACCCCGTGTACTTAGGTTCAACGAACCGGTACTGGTCCGCTAAAACATGCCATGTGAATTGATTACACCTAAGAATTTAACACCCTGTGTTGACCAGAAATGAACGGCGTGTGGGAACCAGAATACACAGCGTTTATGTTGGAGGAACACACCATGTAATCCGATTCGGACCAAGTTAAACCATGTACAAAGGAGAAGCCATGTACCACAAACATGAGATTGCCAAGCCGGTTACCATGTAACAAGGAAGTACACACCGGGTATGATTTATCTACATGTCGTGTACTCCAAAAATTCCAAAATAGAGAAAACACGCCAAATCCCCTGGCGTGTACTTTGGATAAAGGGTGAAAAGAAATACAGGCCGTGTAAATACAAACTACATGCCATATACTTTCCAGAAATGGAATTTCACCAGGTTTCCTCCAAAAGTAAAAAGACCTGTACAAGGAATATGGATGAGAAGAATCTCAAGGAAATTCAAAAAGGAATTTTAGATAAATAATTGATTAATTATAAGATCATAATTAATTGAATTCAAGCGTGACTTATCTTAAATAATAGAACTATTAAAATAATTTGAATTATAAATATGAATAAATGTCGTTGCATGCTATGGATGATCATGATCTCAAACTAAAGACCATTTGTATGTGTGTATGGTTTCATTTAAATTTGTTTAATTTAAATTTTTTGGCCTGAGAGCCTTCTTCCAATAAAATGTAGGGCCTGTGTGCCCATGATTTCTTTAATTTAAACCCATGTAATGGATGATCTCCCAAGCCAGAGGAGACGGTTCAAAACCCAAATCTGAGGTGAAACCAACCCAAGAAGATACAAAGGTGTACAAGTGGGAGCTGCAAAACATGAACCAACCGTTCAAGGTGTTTTTCCCTAGGTCAGGGTTAGCTTATCATACCGCTAGATAAGCTAACCAATAAAATCTCATGATCATGCCATCTTATTTTATTTCTTTCTAATTGCATGGTTTATTTATTATGTATGTGTTTTCGCGATCACATAGTTAATAAAATGAACAAGCATGCAAAGATGGAATAAAATAAAAATCAAACTATGCGTAAACATTATCAGAACATGGTTAATCACTTAAGCTAGCATCACTTAATATTAACAAGAATGTGATAATGAAAAACTACACATAAAATATTAAAATCCCTCAATACCATATTAAGTTAGACCAAGCCTTTTGTTACTTGATTAAGGGCAAGAATCAATATAACTATGTGTTTGACCAACCCTTGTTGGGACACTTACTTTTATAAAGGAATCCCTTATGAAAGGTTTCGGGTCGACTTAACCATATTACATCAAGAGGGGTAGCCATTTCTAGACTTGATGTAATATTGGAGGCAAGATTTGAGGAAATCCAAGTCAGGATTTCACGATTGGGGAGTCCAATTAACAGATTAAGGAACTATAAGCTCACAGTTAGAAAAGACCTTCTTACCTAAATACCTTCAAATAGCTTGACCAACCCTTTTTGGGGTTATGCGAAGGGGAATATGGATCCTTTCCAATAGAATGTCAAATCAACTGGACTTTCCGAGTTCAATGGTGAGGGCCATTGGGACTTGATAAAATAGTGGGAGACTTAATAAAATTTATTATTTCTCATAAAAATGCAATCCAGAAAGTACTGATAAATCTTATCTTTTAATTTGTAGAATCAAAATGACAAACTCATCAACCACATTTTCTCTACGATCAATTCTAGATAAAGACAATATCCTCACCGGCAGTAACTTTCAGGAATGTTTTAGGAGCCTTTGGGTTATCCTACGCCATGAACAAAAGTTTTACATGCTGGAGTCCTCAATTTTTGATTTGCCTGCCCAAGGGGAAAGTGATGAAGATTTCATGGTCTATGATCAACATTTGAACGATGCACTCGACGTTCAATGTTTGATACTATCATCAATGTCTAGTGAGCTCATGAAGTCTCATGAAGACATGGATGCCTATAGCATGCTCGAGCACCTCTATGGTCTATTCTAGGAGAGAGAAAGACAAGAAAGGTTTGAGATCTTCAAGGCTCTATTCCAGAGCAATCTTGGAGAGGTTGCCCAAGCTGGGCCTCATGTAGTCAAGCTCATTTACTACATTGAGCGCTTGGAGGTTCTAGGGTTTAAACTCCCCGAAGAACTGGGTACCGATCTCATTCTAGCATCACTCCCCCAGAACTTCTCAAACTTTGTTGTGAACTTCAACATGAACAACATTGAGAAGTCTCTATCTGATCTTCTTATCCTCATTCACCAAGTGGACAATGACATGAAGCTTGAAAATCCTTCTATCCTCATGGTGAATAAAATTAAAGGGAAGGCGAAGAGATTTAATCCCAAAGATTCTTCAAGGCCTTCCAAGAAAAGGAAGATCAAAGAGGAGGCAAGAGAATAGGAGGTTGTTTGTTTCGCATGTGGCAAGAAGGGCCACTGGAAGAAAAACTACACCTAGCCAAGGAAGTAAGGGGAAACTTCAGGTGTATTCATTATCGAATGAAATCTATCTATTTCTAAAAATTGGCTATTAGATACTGCTTGTGGTGCTCACATATATATCCAAATATAGGAACCAAGTATATTTATAAAGATTGACTGAGGTGAGGTGGATCTACGATCATCCAACGGAGCCAGACTCACTGCTGTAGCTGTCGGAGACTACCACCTCACATTTCCTAATAGGATGGTCTTGGTTTTGAAAGGTTGTTATTATGTACCCTCCGTAACCAAAAACATTATTTCAGTATCCATATTAGATACTGATGGATTCATCTTCAAGTTTGTAAGTGGATGTTGCTACTTTTATAAAGATAGCATTTTTTTTGGTAGGGCACATTTATATAATGACCTTTATGTGTTAGACTACACAAAACAAGTAATGGAAATCGATGACAAAGTTAATTCACATGACTCATACCACACCCAACTTTGGCATCATTGTCTAGGTCATGTCAATGAGAAACATTTGACAAAATTACATCAAGATGGGTATTTAGATTCTTTCGAACTAAAACCACTTGGTGTATGTCATGCGTGTCTACAAGGAAAAATGACCAAAGCCCCATTTAGTGGGAAATGTGAAAGGGCTAAAGAGCTTCTAGAATAAGTTCACACAAATGTGTGTGGACCATTTCCAGTTGAAGCAAGGGGTGGGTTCTCATACTTCATAACTTTTTCTGATGATTTTAGTAGATATGGATATATTTACTTAATGAGGTATAAGTCAGATTCTTTTGATCGGTTCAAAGAATACAAGAATGAAGTTGAGAACCAGCTTGGTAAGAAGATTAAGAAACTCCACTCAGATAGAGGAGGAGAATATCTTAATCAAGACATCATTGATTTCTTACGGGATTTTGGGATTCTATATCAACTCACTCCTCCTTACACACCTCATTGGAATGGTGTAAGTGAAAGGAGGAACCTCACCTTGTTGGACATGGTGAGATCAATGATGAGTCATGCGAGTATTCTATTATCCTTTTGGGGATATTCATTACAAAAAACAACACACATACTAAAAAAAGTACCAACTAAATTGATAAATGGTATTCCATATGAGTTATGCAGTGGACGCAAAGACATGTTATTGAATTTACATGTGTGGGGTAGCGAAGAATTTGTTAATGCCTCTTCGGGTAACAAACTTGCACCCCGAGGCACAAAGTGTATCTTTATTGGATATCCCAAGGAAAAAAGGGGATATTACCTATAAAAACCCTCATACAAAAAGGTTACAGTGGAAAGACACGCCATATTCATTGAGAGGGAGCACATCCCCAAAAGAGATAGTGGGAGTGAGATAGAATTCAATGAAGTTGAGCCTCAAGATACACAGGAGTTGGTACAGGAACAGATTCCATAAAGTCCCGTGGAATAACATTCTGTTCTAGAGACACAAGAACTGCATAGGAGCACGAGAGTGGTGAGAGAACCCAAATGATATGGTTTTCTTGTTACCGAGGATGGTGACTCATTATTGGTTGAAAATGATGATCCTATTAACTACAAGGAAGCAGTTGAAGGCACAGATGCTGCCAAGTGGAAATAAGACATGAATTCTGAAATGGATTCCATGTACCAAAACCAAGTCTAGATTTTGGTAGATCTTCCAGTTGATGTAAATCCTATTGGTAATAAATGGGCATTCAAGAAGAAACTGGACATGGAGGGGAAAGTCAGCACCTATAAGGCATGAATGGTTGCCAAAGGTTTTAGACAGTGTCAAGGAATTGACTATGATGAAACTTTTTCACCAGTTGTGATGATAAAATCCATCAGAATCCTATTGGCCATTACTGCTTACCATGACTATGAAATTTGGAAAATGGATGTCAAAACATCATTTTTTAATGGGAACCTCCAGGAAGATGTCTACATGACACAACCTAAAGGGTTTGTGACTACAAAGGATTCCAAAAAGGTATGCAAGTTGCAGAAATCCATTTATGGATTAAAGAAAGCATTAAGGTCATGGAAAATTCGTTTTGATGAAGCCGTAATGGAATTCGGATTTGTTAAGAATGAATGTGAGCCTTGTGTATACAAGAGGTTTAGTGGAAGTGCATTCGTTTTTCTAATAGTATATGTTAATGACATATTATTAATTGGAAACGAAGTACCTGTCTTACAGTCAGTTAAGGCATAGTTAGATAAATGATTCTCCATGAAAGACTTGGGTGAGGAAACATATATTCTTGGGATCAAGATCCATCATGATAGATCTAAGAGAATGCTGGGCCTGAGTCAAAGTACATACATTGACAAGATACTGAAGAGATTCAGTATGCAAAAGTCCAAGAGGGGATTATTTCCAGTGTCACATGACATTCATCTTTCCAAGAAAATGTGTCCTCAGACACATGAGGAAAGAAAGAAAATGGCAAGGATCCATTATGCATATGCAATTGGGTCAGTCATGTATGCTATTCTATGCACAAGGATAGATGTTGCTTACACATTAAGTTCGGTAGGCAGATATCAAGCTGATCCAAGAGACCGCCATTGGATCGCAGTCAAGACTATCCTTAAGTATCTTAGGCGTACTAAGGATATGTTCCTAGTTTATGGAGGAGATGAGGAACTAGTCATCAGAGGACATGTAGATGCTAGTTTCCAGACTGATCAATATGACATGAAGTCATAGACTGGGTATATCTTCAATTTGAATGGAGGTGAAGTGATCTGGAAGAGCTCAAAGAAAAGTGTGGTGGCAGATTCTACAGTGGAGTCCGAGTGTATCGCAGCTTCTGGGGAAGCTAAAGAAGCAGTATGGATGCGAAGCTTCATCCAAGAGCCGGATGTAGTACCTAGCAGTAAAGATCCTATCACACTCTATTGTGATAATACTGCAGCGGTGGCACTTGCAAAAGAGCCAAGGTCACATCAGCGAACAAAGCACATACTTCGGAAGTATCATCTCTTGAAGGATTTTTCTCAGAGAGGTGAAGTTTCAGTGAGCAGTATTTCTATAGAAGACAACATGGCAGACTCCTTGACTAAAGCCTTGACTCAGTAGAAACATGATCATCATGTGAGGTCTAGCGGACTAAAATTCTAGGCAGTTCTCTCTAGTCCAAGTGGGAGTTTGTAAGGGTTGGTGTCCTGAGAACCAACTGTTTTGTACTTTGATTACATGAATGTACTCTTATTATATATTGTTCATTGTTCTGCATGGCTATAATATAATAATGTCATGGAATATTTGTTGCATTAATAAGGTCATGGAAGATCCCCGCTATGATGAGAACCTTGAAATGCTATAACAATATTATTAAATAAAGTTATACGGTTGGATGACATACTATGATAAGACACACAGTATATAGACTACCATGTGTGAGTACTCGTAAGAAGATGAGACTCTCTCTCATGGAGTTCGCACTTGGTAATCTCCAAGATGGGAGATTATGAGAACATAACCACCAGTAGAAATTCTGCATGTCTTGGTGTCATCGGACATTGCTATTTACGAGCATGTGTAATGTTCCTTAGACTGAAATATTATCATTAACTCATGTCATGACTCGCACACTTAGATTTTCTGACAAAAACCGTCACGAAGAGAGTTGGCGAGAAGTAGGGTACGTTGGGTGTGTCATGAATGACATGTTGTTAATGGATAAGTCGAGAAAGGATTTGTCCCTTCCATATTTATGGAAGTACATATCTCGGTCCCTTTGATTGAAATAGAACTGTCAAACAAATTCCATAGCCATGGTGACACGACAAGTTTATTTCTGGAATTCAAAGAATGACAGATCAAGCATATAGGCTTATGACACTACCATGAAACCTGCTTGATGATATATTGAGACAAAGGGATTAAATTACACAGTAAGCTTTTGTATGTGGTGACATGTCAATGCGCCGTCAAATTCTTTCTCTTGGGTGCCTTGACCCGTTGCTAGACAGTAATCTTGGACTTTCGGCAAGCTCGCCTAATGCCAACGAGAAAGAGGCCTAGAGGGTCACACACTAAGTGTATCCAAGTATCTCAAGTAGAATAAATATTATTCCCATATGTGGTTTAATAATTATTAAAGTAAGCCTAAATCATTTTAATGTTGGAGGAAGAATAAAATAAAACAAGTACACGCTATGTATCAATGGTTACACGCCGTGTAGTTTTATTTTGAAAACAAGTACACGCCGTGTATTATTAAATATACACGCCGTGTAGTTTTCATGTTGGAAAGGAAATAAATAAATGAAAACAAGATATAAACACTGTGTATATTGAATGTACACACCGTGTAGTTTTCAATGAAAACCAAGTACACGCCGTGTATTTATTAATACACACTGTGTAGTTTTTCCAGTTGGGATTTTGAGGAAATATTGTTTTATTAAATGATATTTATTATAATCAGTGTGGGAACATGTAAAGGAATTAATGACTCAACACAGGGTTTAAAAAATGGAGTTAATTAAATAAATAAAATGCGTAACATGTTTATTTATTGTCATAACTCTACAACCTCAAATCTGATTATAAATATCTTCACAACCCCAACTCTTTTCCTTACACAAGAGAATCGTTGTGCACAACAGTTCTGGAGAATTATTTCAAGGCCGAAA
This sequence comes from Viscum album, assembly GCA_963277665.1. Lineage (NCBI taxonomy): Eukaryota > Viridiplantae > Streptophyta > Magnoliopsida > Santalales > Viscaceae > Viscum > Viscum album. Next base: position 1,321,897,330 of record OY728140.1, read on the forward strand.
GAACCTCTTCCTCCAAGAAGGCTCTCAAGACCGATATAGATCCTCTTCCATCGGATCAAGACGATCTAAGGTGGAAAACGTAAGCAAATGTTTCTCCACGCTAGCACCCGGAGACTCCTTTGGTGACGTCCAAAGATACGAGGTGCACGTGTGGATCACCGCTAAAGGAAGTATATACTTGGATTCTGCGAAGCAACGACGAATCACATCATAATGTGATCAAGAACATCAATGAAGAAAGAACACCCAAAAGTTATTTCTTTTTAATTGATTAAATTAATTATAATCAACCTGTAACTATCCTACTTTGTGGTTCTGGGACTTTTCTTTTCTTTGTTCATTTCTGTGATTCGATTCGTGGAGACTGAAATTTATCATCATATTGATCCCAGATTGATCATTGTTAATGAAAAAATGCCAAGTGGGCACATACACCCAGGTGCTTTCGTTGCGCTCGGAACCTTCAGTCAACCCATATTCTTTTATTTGTGTTTACTATTGTTTCTGTTCTTGTTTTACTTTGAATAAGGTGCTTCCATGTTGCCTCCTGTATGTGCTGCCAATACTAATTAATTTTTTATGGTTTACATACTCTGTGTTTCTAGGATGATACTGCTATGTCATTTAAGGAGTGGAATTACCATGCTGAAGGAGTAATGGAAAACCTAGTCAGGGAAGTATCTTACGATTATTATTTGTTTCATTTTTCTGCTACTTAATGCTTTAGAAAAAAATCCACTATATGTTTTGCTTGCTTGGAAAATTTTGCTTGTTTAAAAAATTCTGCTACATTTTTTTTGAAAATCTTATGCATAAATTGAATATAAAAAACTTTTTCTACATGTCAGTGAGTTGAATTAAAGAAATATGCATGTGACTGTTGTTGTGAACTAAAATTCATTGTTTAAAACTCATTCATTGCATGAAACTAAGTGTGTTTGTGTGTGTGTGGGGGGGGGGGGGGTACCTTGTTACTCGTAGTTATGTTTTTCATTAGAATCTATTAGTCTATAGGGTGTTTATCATGCTTATTTCTGCTATATTGAACATCCATTTGAAGTATACTTTGTTAAAATGTTTACACCCAGTTAATTGTGCACCCACACCTTATTTACTTCTTTTGAGCTAAATTGAAAATCCATGTCACTTTAATGTGTGTGTTTTCTAATGAACCTACTGATTATTTATTATGGAAAACAATTTTTGAACTTCATTGAGACCCTCTATACATGTCATCTATCTACTTAATTGTAAATCTCTTTTGAACCTTAATTGATTAATTGTTTTTCTCCACTTTATAAGTCAACTTTGGGGACAAAGTTGGGTTTTAAGTGTGGGGGAGGGGGTCAATTCTTGACTGTGAGAAACTATGCTTTAATGTAAGCCCATCAATTCCCACTACAACTCATTATTTATTTTTATTTTTATTTTTATTTTTTAAGGTTTTTAAACTAAAAAACCTCACTATTTTCAGCAGTGAGGTAGGCATTTTTTTACTTTTCATTTTTATTTTTATTTCTTTTTAATAAAGCAGCATGAAACAAGTTTTGGAAATTCCCTATTACCTATACTAGAAATAATACAACAAAAATGAAACAGTTTAAACTAAAATAACTATAGAAGGAAACATGAGTGCTGAGGGTAGATCAAGAAGTATGCTCGAGAGATTTGAACCTTACTGGCTTAAATGAATGATACTTATTTAATTAAATTCACACCTTAAAAGTTAGTTGTTAATTCTTCCTTGCCAGAAGAAATAACACTCTGTAATATAGTTCTCGAAGTTTTCCACAACAAAAACCACATACAGTAAATTGATAAAAGGTTATCATCAGAAAACTATCTCGCCAAGAGTTCTGATGATTTCAAATTGAAAGTTTTATGGACTGCCGGAATGATCGATCTCGCCAAAGGATCATCGATTTAGAATTAAGTTCTTAAATGTGTTAATTCAATTTTAAGTTCATGAAATAGATTTATTCTTGCCGAAAGAATCAGATTCTCATTGAAGAAATTAATTGAAGGAGATAAAAGTTTTAACCAATAAAACTCAAAATTCTCGAGCAAATAAAATTTACACTAATACTGATAAACTAGAGTAATACAATATACTAGTATTAAGAAACAAGACAAAGAAGTGAGATCAACAAAGTACTCAGGAACTCTAAACTACTGTTTCAAATGGATTTTCTGCTGCCACTCTACTTAAGTATCATGCTGTCATAAGCTGCATGTCACTGCTCAATTTCCCCCAACTAGGAATGTCCTTCATGAGTGAACCACACACATGTGTTTTTTCATGAATGGAATGTCGTATGAGTTTTTCCCTCATAACTAACTTTGACTGAGTTAGTTACATGCACCTGGATGTAAAATTGTTTCTTGAATGAACTTGCAAATATAAAATATAATAGAAAAGTAAATAAATGAGAATGCAAAGAAAAATAGTTATTTTTTAAGTTAAGTGTTAAATTATTCATTACAAGTTAACAAAAGTTGATTGATAATTATTATTTACTTCTATATTATTTATAAAATTATTCACTTAATAATTCTATGGTAAAACATAAGTTTATAAAAAAGTTGTTAATTTAATAAAAATAAAAACTAATTTTTTTAGTTTAACATTTTTAACTAATTTATTAAAATTTGACAACATGAATAAATAAGTAATTTAATATTTTAGATTGTATTTTATTATTACTATTTAAGAAATTTTAATTATTAGATTAATTCATTAAATAGTTTATTTTAATTTAATAATTAGAATTAAAACTTAGTTTTAAATATTTTTAAATTAATAAGTATATTTTATATTTTATTTATAATTATTAATTAATTAAATATTTATACTATTAATAGTGTATTAATTTATTATTAATATTTATTATTAATTAGTTTTATATTTTAATTGATAATTTATCTATTTTTTAATATTATATTTGTTTTAAATTGCAACTTTTATAAATTCTATTCTATTCTTTTAATTCATTAAATTTAACTTTTACTTTACTTTTACTTTACTTTCTTTTTTTTTCCTTTTGTTTTATTTTACTTTTACTATTATATTTTTTTATATCTCTTCTTCCTCCCCCAATTATCGGTGCATAGGGGGAGGGTCATCTTCTTCCTAGAGAACTGGCGACATCAGCTCCTTGGCACCACTACGACTTTAACGCCTGGACAGCAGCGGCTTCATCTCCTCGTGGCACGACACTATTTCACTCCAGCAACGGTGTGAACAGCAGTGGCATCAGCGACTTCCATGTGGCAGCAGCTTCAGCTCCTCACAGTTGAGACTTATTTTTTTTAAGTTTACTCCCCCCGTATCATCTTCTCCATCGCGCCACAAGAGGGGGGTTCTGCTTCTCATCTTGAGGAAGTCGGCTCAGCCTCCTCCTTGGATTCCAATAGCGGCAACAACGCAGCTCCCCAACACTAGACAACAACCACCCTCTCCTCACAACGGTGACACAACTCCTCCTCGCGGTGAGACATTGGTGGCTTGCAGGCTAGGTGACGGTACCCTGCAACGAGACAGTGACTCGGCTCATGCTAAAGTAACAATGGCACACCCTCAGTTCCTTCTCTCTGAAGCACACCAAATCATAGTGAAAAGTTGTGTTTAGGGTTTAATTTGGTTCTTGAAATTGAAAATTCACTTGAGTTTGTAAAAATGTTGATTCAATTGTGTTTTTGGTGGTTTGAAATGGCTGTCTTGGTTCATTTGGATCCAGTGATGAGGTGAGGCACTAATAAATATTTTCATGCGTGATTTGAGGAATACGATGCAGAGAGACCGATGAGGAGAAGAAGAGGTGTCACCGGTATCTTGAGGCGTGGAAGAAGGGGAAAACAGTGAGGTATAAGGGAAGTAGTGGGGAGTAACGGTGAGGAGGTAAAAAAATTGGGTAACAGTGAGGTGGGGAAATGCAACGGTGAGGTGAAACTGAGTTGGGTAACAACAGAATTGAGCGGTGAGAAAAAATAATTGAAACAGGGGGGAAAGAGTCACCATTAGAGTAAAACAAAAGGTCACTGATACATAAAAATAAAATTCCACCATTAGTTTAAAATAAAAGGAGGTCACCTATGGGGTGGGTAGCTGTGGGTAACTATTGCAGATAGAAAACCAAGTCACCAGTACAAAAATTAAAACCTCACTGTTAGTGTAAAATAAGAGGTTACCAGTAAACAAAAAGAAAGGTCACCGTTACAAGATAAATAGAAACTAACAGTGACCTCTATAAAATATTTTGAACTAAAAATTAACACTTAAACAAAACAAATATAAAGATTGAAAATAATTAATTAAAATAAAACTAAACACCATTAATTAAAAATATGATATTTATTAACCTTTAAAACACTTAAATTATAAACTAAATAATTGTTAAACTAAATTAATAAAAGACTCAAATTAAGAAAACTATACAAGTTAATTACAGAGTAGCAGCAAATAGAAATGAATAGCATCAGTGACCCAATAGGTCACCACTAGTTATAATCTACCTCATCGGTAGACTAAAACCCATAGTAAATGAATTAATAATCAAACTGAAAACATAAAATAATATAATTAATGTTTTAAAACTCTTAATTAATTAATAAAACAACTATTTGAACAAATAAAATTAAAAACGAACTATTTTACTTAATTTAAAACTAAAATTATTTACTTAAATGATTAGCAAGATGACAAAACACATTAATAAATATTGTTAACCTATTCTAATGTAACTAAATTAAAAGATAAAATATTAAAATAAAGACTAACTTAATTAAATAGGATTACGTTGATTAAATAATTTTTTAAAATAGATATTAACTTATTAAAAAGTCAAGCAGATTTAACTTAACCTAACTAAATAAGACATAATTAAAGTTGATTAGTTTAATAAGATTAAAATTATTATTTTGATGACTAAAAATACATAATTAATAGTAAAAACTGATTAATCAAAAAAATTAATTATAAAAATACAAAAGTACAATTATTTAGTAAAAATGAATTAAATAATTAATTAAGTCATTAAAAATTAAGTAAAAAGATGTGGCAAAACTATGAAAAAATAGAGCCACATCACTCGACAAAAAAAATAAATGATTCAAAGTCTAATGATGTATTAGATGCATTCCATAGAGATGAGATTATATGAGATAGAATGAGAATGAAATAAAAACAAAGAATATTTAATTAAATGAATTTTAAAATCCAATTATATATGAAATAATGTAAAAGAATAAAATAAAGAAAAAAAATGTAAAACTATCTACACCGAACTCTAGGTTAGAACCCTGTGATAGATTCCAAGTTTTCAAGACTAACACTAGGAATTAATCAAAAAATGAATTGTCATAAACAATATATATTTATCTAGATAACTTCCATTGACTTTTTTTAGATCAATGGTATATTTTAATGGTTTTTCGGGTCAAACAATATTTATCTCATCAAAAGATACTTCATGAATCATTATTTTCATAGTTTTTCTGAGTATTTCACATCTTATAATTTCATTAAATGACATTTAATGTGGAAAAAATGTATTATTCTTAATTTCCTATAAATAGTTCACTCCTTATAAAACATCATGTTGTGTAATGATTACAAGATGCGTAATGTATTTTCAGCTCTAAAATCTATTCTTTTCTCTAGTTCTTCTATTTTGATCCTATGATATCTCACATGATCATCCAAAATCCTAGAAAACCTTCATTAAATGGATTTATTGGTCTCTTTGACATTAGTCATCAATTATGGATTTAATCATCAATTTTGGTTATTGTATCGATATACAAATCATCTTAGTATGATGTTCCATTATGTTCCTTAATCAACACATTTTCCATCATATGCTCCAAATTTCTTTCTTACAATAGAATATCGAAAACATTAATATCAGGACATCATATCATTTTAATACAATTTATATTTCACTTAATTTCTTCTAAAATCACATGAAGATATATATATATATAATATAGATATCAATGTTACTTGTATGTAATTTTTGAAAACACAATTTTGAATTGTATGGAATGAATATAGATAAAGATAACATGAAATTTTATTGTATAAATTATAAGTGGATTTGAAATATAACTTGAACCCTTTTGTAATTTATAATTGTATTTAGAAAAGGTATTATTGAAAATTAAAAATAGCTTTTGTCCTCCACTTAGCCATTTTTATCACTTCTAAATTAATGACCTATTATACATGAATCAAAAATGAATTGTCGATTAGTGTGGATAATACATGGCATATAAGAAATTGTTATATGTTAGGCACCTACTATATATTATTTTTTTAATAAAAGGTGTGGCCTTACTTGATAGATCCTTTTATTTTTGAGGGAAAACTTTTAACACTCAAAGGAATCCACTTAGACCCATTATTTAGGAAAATAAGGGAGAAACGCATTAGTTTTTTGTCAAAAAATTATATATATGAATTTTTTTGTGTGATAAAAAAGACTCACATTCATACTAAATAATTTTAATTCCTTAGATTATCTCATTAGGTCCATATTTATGTTCTCAGATATGTGATTCCTTAGATTGTCTCATTGGGATCTAGTCATGTTTATCCCAATATTACATAGGACATTGATCATGGACTCATTTATAATCTTTTATAGTGGAATTTTATTATTTATACCTTAGATTACACTTAGACCCCTATATCTAGGCTACATGGTTTATTACTATGATTTGGATTGAACTTATATGGTTAAGGATTCATTTATTTATCCTTTTAGAGAGTATCATTATTATTATGATATTGACACCTTGATTATGTGTTTTCTTAGATATAGACCCAATTAATGATTAGATACATAGATACACCTTGATTAGGCTAAATCATGTATGTTAAATCACACATCCTATCATGGTACTAAGTACGATAAGATATACATTTATCTTTCTAATTTAATTTTTGTGTACCTTCTAAATATTACTTATTATATTCACTGACTGGATTGTTTTAGTCACCATTTATGGTGGCCTATTGAATTTTACTCACACCCTATTCAGGCTAACATTCGATACCCAGATAGGCTTCTTAGATGTGTGTATGGATAAATTCAAGGATAATGCTATATATGTAAGATATCTATTTGTATATGTTCTTGTTTTAAGATGACTATGTTGGTGATCAGGATTCTAATGTGATTTTTTTCTTTCTTTTTTCATTCAATTTACATCTATGGAATTGTATTCTTTATGCCATGTATGAATGTTTTTTATTTTTTTATCTTCACAAAATCATCTTTTTGTATCTGAAATTGGATATTTATTTGTCTATTTATATTTATTAATATGATTTACGTATATATTTTTTCATTATATGTTTCTTATATTAATCTATGTGTATTACCGCCACAATGATCCACTCTGATAAAGGGGTTATAATCTCCCAACCATTCTAGTGTATAAATATATTGATAGTCTGTATCCTCTAGCATATACAGAGACACATGAATCCATGTATAACCCTAGGTTCAATGGCTTATTACTTTTTTGTTCCCAACACATCATGAAATAATTTTTAAAACCCCTAGGTATAGATCTAAATATAAGGAAATAGCCATTAATTTTTTTAAATTATTGATTCTTTGGTTTCCTATAAATGAATTCCATTTTATGATTAATGAATGTGGAAGTGTACATGGAATATATTCTCTAAGGGGTAATCACCCTAAAAATCTGATCGATTATCAACATGATCTTCCATCAATGTAAGATGAGTGGGCTGAAGACTACACACCTATCTAGATACTCATGGTGGATATGATTTGGTTGATCACGTTTTCAATAGAAACAATTTTTAAGGATATATAATTAAATTATTTGTTTTTAATATTGATGGAAATTGATTGAAGTATATGATAAAAAAGTATAATTTTTGAAGTTGGTTAGTAAAATATAACCTTAGTTAAATATAGGAATTCCATAAAATATGTCTTTAGATTTTTTTTGTTCTTGAGAATAATTTATCAGTTCATTCTCTATTGAACAACATATTGTTTTACTCTATTCTATTTTACTAAATGGTAGGAACCTGGAGAGACCATACTAATGACCCATTTAGGGGTAAATGTGATGATTTTCTGAAATACATTCCCAATATAATGGTATGTGGAGTTTAAATCTTCAAGTATATATATACCTAGTTGTATAGTTCTATGAAAAATAATATAAACCATGTATAACATCTGACATAACCCAAGAAGGAGAAACTATCCATCACATCCATTATACACCAATGTCTAGGGAAAATTTGATATTATTTTGATCCATATGTTATAGAAAAGTGGGTTAACTCAAGGAAAAGGATCATTTAGATTCTCCATTATTTAGTGGATGAGAAAATTAATCTAGTCATTTTTCATTTAGATGGAGAACCTAATCGATGGTGGATACTAATCAATATTAATTATAGAAAAGATTTAATGGGTAAATAGAGTAGTCATACTTTAATGGGATAATTCATTACAAGTATTTCACTCGAAATATTTTAAAAATGAGGAATATTCAATTTCCACAGCATAAGAAAAATGAGAGTGTATCTATCATGGATTATGAGGAAAATTTCAATAGGTTTTCAAGGTATACCACATGTTATTTTTGAATAATGATAAAAAAATCATATTTTTTTACTTGATAAAAACATCACCTTAGAAAGGATATATCTATCTATGACCTTGGGAGTTGTGAATAATTTTATTAGTGTTGCCTCAAAGTACAAATAGAGTTTATAGAATGGTCCCATGGAAATGAATATAAGAAATGATGTATGGTGTTCTAATATATAGGATCAAATGATAATGGAGGAAATAATATCCAACCTCCCACATGTCAAAGACATTGGAATAAGTATTATATAAATTACTTCAAATGAATAGAGAAATACATTAAGTGCATGAGAGAAGGATATAAAACTCATAAATTTTCAAGTGTCATAAAGAAGTAATCCCACATGATGATGGAAAGGATGAAACCACCAATAAATCACCCATTGTCCAATGATTCAACTATAAGGAGAAAGGGAACTATGGAATCTAGTAAAACAAACAATGGATTTTTAGGGTAATCAATGTATATAAACACCAACAGTGGGTGAGAGAGGGAATAATTATTATATCAATACTAGTAACATAGATCATGAAAATAATGTCATACAAGGTAAAATTCCTATTCCCATATTAATAGAAAATTGTTTATTTGGTTATATTTATATGAATTCAGTTATATCCTCCATGTTTTCTAGATCCATGGAATCAAATCCATGATAAATTGAAGTAGGTATATCTATGAAAAAACCTAACACTGAAATAATTGTAACCTAAGTGTTGTATTGGTCTCTAGTTAGAGTCTATATGATGATTATTCTAATGAATATTGCAATCATTTCCTTCGTATAATTTGAATCTATAAGGTGCATGGACTAGGTCTCATTATAGATATCTCAAATTAACTATAAAGAAAGGTAAATATATTTCTATATTCAGAACCACCCCATTCTTTGGTAAAAATGTAAGAATTTTTTTGAATAACCATTATAAAATCCATCAAATATATAGGTTATATTCAATGTAAATAATCATATCTTGACCAAATTATTGACTCAAAGGAAACCAATAACCATGAGGAAATCCCAACTATCATGGAATATAATAATTCATTTTTAGAGGATTTCTTTGGAATTCCCTATATGATAATGGGGAGTAATTGATAGAACTTATACACTAAGACACTTATATATCCTAATTCCTTTATAGGATAACAATAATAGAATTTCAGGAGTTAAGTAATAAACTAAAAGAATATATTGTCAAAGGTTCATATTCTCTTGTGCAATACCATGGGGTTCACCAGTGTTGTTTTTCAAAAAGAAGTAAAATTCAATGTGCCTATTTAACAATTACATAAAGATCAACAATATTACCATGAAGAAAAATTAACCACTAAAATAGAAATATAAAATGTTAAATCAAATTTTAGGATATCAAAACATCTAAATGTTAGATAATCATTCTGGTTATGATTAAAAAATGTTAAAGTGGGGAGATATTTAGAATATTTCTTTTCATATAAGATACAAACAATATGAGTTTATAATGATTACATTAGTAATTACTAATGCCACTATAATGACCATGTATTTGATGAATATAGTCCTTAGAGACTACCTCAGTAAATTGGGAATATTTATTATTGAAAATATTATAATTTACATCAACATTAAGATGGAAAATGATGAGAATCTAATGATTTTTCTAGAAAAATTATGAATGGATACAATATAGGCTAATTTTAGAAACATTGAATTTTTGATACAGTAATTCACATTCATGTGGAATATGATCATTAGTGATGTAATTTCAATGGTACACTCAAAGATAATGACAATTGAGGAACTTTTAAGACCCTCAGGTGTCATGAAATTAATAGATTTCATGGATTACTAATGTTCTGCTCATGGTATTGGGGAACCATAGAATAATTTCCCTTCCCTCAAAATTATGTCCACATAGAAAGGGGTAAAGTATTTTTGGATCTAAGAATATTAGGATAGAATTAATGTGCTCAAGAAGAGTCCAATCACTACACTTGTACATAAAATACCATCATGGGGACACAAATTTTTGATATTTATTAATTCTTAATACAAAGGACTTGGGTGTGTACTCATGAAAATTGAAAAATGGATATCCTCTATCTTATAATAGTTTTATATCCATGAGTATAACTAAAAAAATGATTTAGATTTAGTACCTATGATATTATATTTTAATATTAATATAAACTATATTGATAGTGTGAAGTGTGACACAATCACACAAATATATATAAATATTTATATCTCTAAATATTCTAAAGTAAATATTGACATAAAAATATCTCATCATGTTCCAATGAAAATAGTTTAGTTAATCAAGGACTATTATTTATTTATTCACTAAAATACTATAATGTGGAATAAGGTAATTGGTGATCTTAGAATAAAATAACCTTCTACTATATACATGATGTGGATTAAGGAATATAAATCTTCATGTATTTTAAAATAATATATATGGAAATATTAATAGTTTTAGAAACATCATAAATTACACAAATGGTTTTATATCCATCTATCCAACAGAATATATAGGCTAAAAAACAGATGAGTTAGAACTTGTAAACATGTTGATAATAGTAAAATGAGATATGTTTCATGGTTTAATAATAAAATATTATTTTTCCATTTTAATTGTAATAAGAAAATTTCTATCTTCATCACTTGAGATAATTAATGATATTTTGGACAATTCTTATAAATCAATATTGTTCATATACCCTAGAAGTATCAAGATGTAATGTGATATTTAATAGAACATCTAACAGGATAACATGAAGAGGTATATTTTTTAGTACACCTCAATGTACCTAGTATGTCATTGGCTTGAAGATTAGTGATAGTTTTCCAATGGAATGACAAAACCATTCCCCATACCCTAATGTAAATAAGAGAACATCATTGTTTACTTTATCACTAGTGTCTTGAAGATATCGAAAGGAATGAATGTGATATGGGTTGTAGCTGATTGATACCCCAATACAACTCACATAGTTTCTATTAATGAATTTTTCTCCTAGGATCAGCCTTCCAAGGATTATGTAAATAAGGTGATGATGTTTTATGTGGCACTACTTTCAATCATATTTTATGATGATCTAAGTTTCATCTCTAAAATCTAGAAAATTATTCAACATGTTTTCAACAATGAATGGAAATTCAGTGTGACCTCTCATTTATAAAATAATTTCAAATCAAAATGGAACCTTTATAAACTTAAGGATATGTTGAAATATTTTTTAATGGAATTTAGAAGAGGATGAGATGAATGTTTTCTATTTATTGAGTTCCAATAAAATAAATGCTTTTGATTGAATATTTAAATCGATAAAAATATGATTCTATATATAGAAAGTGATGTATTTATCCTATATGATAGGTTGATTTTGGTGAATGATATATTATTAGACACTATATTTTATAATAAGTGACACAGAATGTTTAATACAATCGTCAATATGTTATAGTTTATAAGATTCAACAAAAGTTTTATATTGATAATCGTTGAAGGGATATAGTGTGTGGAGTTAATGATAAATGTTTTTCTTTGAATATATCCAGGGAAGATAATTTTGTGGTTTGGAAGGAATGGAATTCCCAACCATCGATACATTGGCCCCACTATGATCCTTGATCGCATAGGAGTCATGGCCTATTGGAAATAACATCAATCAAATATGACTACAATACATGATGTATTCCATGTATCTGTCATGTGGATTTACATATATGATTCCTCACATATAATGAATCTATAGGTTATGAAACTAGAAAATGTCCTCCCATATGAGGAGATGATTGTGAAGATCATGGATTTTATAGTTAACATTCTTGACAATATGATGACCCACATCATTAATGTGATTTTCACAAATCAAAAGTATGAAGGGTAAACATGGTAACATGGGGGTGGAAATGAAGTTAAATTACCCTAAACTCTACTCTATTGAGGATATGAGTTTAAATTTAGAGAATGAAATTCCTAATCTGGGAGGAATGTAACAATAGAAAGATTAATATATATTAATTTTTTTACTTCTAAATAAATAACATGTGTTTAGATATTGTATATTGTAAATTATAATCACATAATCAAAAATAGAAATTATTTATTTCTATAATTGAGAACATTACACACATAAAATTAATATATACAAAAAATGTAAAATTGTATAATAGGAAAATAAGCACAAAGGAAAATAGAACTAGAAAATATTGATCACAATAATCTTATATAATTATCAAAATTTTGAACAACACTATAAAAAGAGATAAAACATTAGTAACCAAATAATCATATTTTAAATGAAGCATATAAAACCCTCATTGGAATTTATATGAATGATGAAGAAAATAAATAATCATTTTTTAAATGAGGTAAAATTAACACTATAATTGTGATATGATCATTGGAATTTTTACTTGAACATTAGGAATATTAACATAAACATTAAGGAAAATATCTAACCTATGGAATAGTTTGTTGACCTAAAAATATAAAACACCCCTTTTATGAAGAATAATTTAAGAAAATAGAAATATTTTGAATCTATAAAATTAATATCATGATTTCTTATTCAAATAAAATATAAACATATTTTTTAATAAACTTGTTTTAATAAATTTTATAAAAAATAATAATTTTTATGCCAATAATTAAAATTACATTCGGCGTAGAGGTATTTTGATAAAGTGAGTTAAATTTGTTAATAATAATTTCAAAATTATATAAGTTTTTTTAATTTTTTGAGAATGTCCATTTTTGGTGAATAATGAAAATATATTACATATATAACATTTTTTTTAAATTCCATCATTAATTATGTAATTGTGAAATGAAAAATTATATAATTTTTAGATCAAATATTTTTTTACTAAGTTAAATAATTAATCAAATTGAAATTCATAACCCAAGAATTATTTTAAAAATATAATGTATAATGTATTCTATTAATTTTATTTAAAATTTCAACATTCCATTTTAATAAAAAATGAAATTGGATTATAAATGTTTTATGTCTTATAAACCTATATTTTAATGAACTTTTATATGTAATTTAAAAATTATCTGTCATGACCCGTCCCCGGGGGCCTGTGCTGTGACTACCCCAAGCCTGCCTCTCAAAGGATAGGGGCTGGAGACTAGCACTAAAGGGATTTCACCATGAGTGGGAGGCATTTTCATGAGTACCTGTATGCATGCACACACTCAAAACCATGTCCCAAAAAGTTGGAAAGGAAAACATACATACCACTAAACAACCACTGAGAAATGGTACAAGCTATAAGTCAAATGAGAGAGAATACAGACCCAAAAAAAGACAAAATACAAATAAGAAAGTTCAAAAGATGTCTGTAAGACATCCACAAAAGACCCCACCTGAAGTGTAAGAAAGGAGTGGTTGTTGGAAGCTATGGAAGTATGTACTACCTATCATATCTCACTAGGCACTGCTTGGTTCAGGGACACTGAGGTCTCTGTTGAAGCACGTGTCATCTGCACCAGGAACAACATGTACGAGCGAAGCCTGTATAGGGGTGAGTAACAAAATAATCAGTAGGGAACTTGAAACACAAGAGAAAGACAAAAAAGGAATGTATACAAAAGGTATTGTCATCTCACACAGGTATAATCTAAAGTATAAAATTCAAGACTATCATTCGTAACACTAAACACATTAGACGACTGAGGTACTCATCCCTGATGAGTATCCTGGGTATGATAGGTCACACAAAGCCTCTCCCCACCATGGGCCTTCCGGGTCACACAGAGACGCTTCCCACTCAGGCCATCATACTGAGGTACACATCCCAGATGAGTACCATGGGTCAGACGGGTCACACAGATCTGCTCTCCACCGTGGACCTCCCAGGTCACACATATCCTCTTCCCACATAGGCCATCATAGTTGATCCACACTAGGTCTCTTGCAGCTGATCCACACAGGGTCTCTTGTTAGTAGTCTTCGGGTCTCCAGCAGCTACAGGACTCCCACATGTAGTGCACTTGATTACGTGATAATGCATTCATCAAGCCATTTTTCTTATTTCAAATTCCAAGAAAACCTCATTAGAGAATTCAAAATGAACCACCATGCCACAAGGGTCCCAAAACCAAAAATGGAATGTTAATTGGATGCCCTGTCCGAATGATATTGGCGTTTTAGTAAATAGGGGATGATTGTGTCATGGCCTAGTCAGACCTTGTTTGTAATATCTCGGATTTTCCGTTATTATTTTTAAATATTATATGTAATTATTTCAAGACTGGGCGCGAAAACGGCACATCATTCCGAGGTCCAGTGAGCCTGAAATGGTGGTTTGAACTTTTTTTTAGTTAAGTGAGTCAGCACTTGTGTGCAGTTGTGGCAGTTTCCAAACGGATGCCCGGATTAAAAATCTGAGTGCACCATTGCGTCTGGGACGAAAAATTTACCTAAGAATGAGGCTAACCTCGACCGGTGCAGGTTGAGGAAAAAAGTTAATTTTCGGACGTTTTAAGTAAAATAAAATAAAATAAATTAACCAGTTTATTTTATTTCATTTAAGGAAACATCCGCTGCAGCATGGCGATGATGTAACTATTTCCTAAATTAATGACGCGTCATAATAACTTCAAAATGGCAAGTCAACGTCATTAATGCTGCCGTGTAATTAAATGACAACATGTTTCCCTTTTTAATGGGTTAAACAATTGTTGATCATTGGCAACGTTTGAGAGGAATCTCTGCCGAATCCACAAGGCGTTAGAGAGAATTCTCAGCGACGAATGACGACAGATTGAGATCGAGGATCGTTGCGCCGACGTTGAAGGATCTCGATGACAACGGCAGCGTGACACCTTCGTTAATGATCGATCCTTTCAAAAGGTAGGGGTTTGTTATTTCAATTTCTTTTCCTCGTTTTAGAGTTTAAATGACGAACACGGATCAACCACAAACAAGTTGATCCGTGGATTCGTACATTCTTATGAGAGGGTTTTCTTTGGGGTGATTTTGGGGGAAATAATCCATGCTTTTTATTCTTGTTGATCTCTGCTCCGTTTTAAGCCTATTAACGGGAGTGGATCAATGCCGTGACGAACGACGGCGGAGGTTCGTTCCTCATTTTGTTATTTGGATTTCCTCCCCCATTCTTTCTCGCGCATTCTTCACGTTCTTCATGGGGTGACGAAAAACTGATCGTTGCGCATCTGTTCCGTGACGCAACAATCCCAAATTGAAGGTTCGACACCACAATGACCTTGTGGAGGTGCGACGATGATGGATGACGACGAATCGGACCTGATCGGGAAAGGGCGTTCTTCGAGTGTTCTTCACGCGGGAAGATCAAATCACGTTTTCGGGGCCGATCAGAGGCCTGAAAATGACGGAAGCGTCTTCGTGGTGTCGGGGAGACCAGAACCTAGAAGTTTTTCCGCGATCGGATGGCTGGATTGATGATCAGAGTAGCACGGGAGGTGCGCTGGCGAAGAGCGCCGTTTCTGGAAATTTCCAGAATACACGGTGTGTACTTCCGAAGAACACGCTGTGTAGTTCGGACAGTGGAGGCTAGGGTTTCGGGGTCAGAGAAGGATCACACGACATGTGACCCCAGTCACATGGTGTGATAGACCTTCCCCGAAGCTCGGCGTGTACTTTGGGTAGTACACGGACACGGGATGCTCGACACGGCTTCAGGCGGCACGACGTGTACAACTTGGCAGAGGCGGCTACGTGGAGCTCGGCGTGTATCCCAGGGATACATGGACACAGGATGGAGTACACGACCGTGTACTCCATCACCCGGCCAGGCGAGGTCAACAGAACAGGTCAACCCGTGTGCAGATTGCATGGGTTGGAGTACACGGGTTGGTGACCATGTACGGGCACATGGCCAGAGTACACGGAGCCAACCCCAGTGACCCAGACACGGCGTGTACTCCGTACTACATGCCGTGTATAAAGTTTTCTACACGACCAGCCTCACGACACAGGCCGTTGTACACGGGTAGTACCCGGGGTCGGACAACACGGCGTGTATCATTTCTACACGTCGTGTACTTTTTAGAAAATGGCTTGGTCTTTTTGATCACCGTGCCTTGAACATATTTCGTTTGGGTTAGTGCCCCTTCTTCTTGTTCCCCTAAAGGTCAGACATCATTCCCTCATCCAGGATTATGATCCCTTCTGCAGGAATTTCTGTGATAGAGTTAGACATCCATCCGAGAGGCCCGGATCAAGATCCTCTATCCATTCCAGACCCTAGGTAGAGCCAGGCATCGACGTGACCAACTCTACCGGGCGTTGATCCTCTACCTAGCAGGTGAATTCCGGATGAGTCGCGGTATCCTCCATGGACCTAGCAGTGATCCTCATCTGTGTATAGAAATCTTTCACACTCAGGAGTGTGTCTCCCGTAATGAGTGTAGCTATATCTCATGACGGTTCCCGACGAACAGCTCTTCCCGGACAGACGTCATCAAATCTATAATACTCGTGGAGTGTGTTCTCCCGGAACGAGCGCATCACAGAATCTTCGGACAGAATCCCTTGTGGAGGTATGCGGTTGCGTGACTTGTCACTAGACCATGGGTCTGGGTTTTGAGTATATCTGGTTTGTTTTATGTGTTCGGTAAACATATACTATGCATAGCTGACTGTACCTTTACTTTGTGTTGCTTTGTGGTTTTCAGGGTCCTCTACTGAGTATTGTTATACTCACCCCTGAACGGGCTTTGCCCGCACGTCTGGTGTCTTGTGCAGATGAGCAACCTTTTGACAGAGTCCAGGGCGGACCAGGATAGAACCGAGCTTTCTGAGTTCCCTACAGGCTGAGATGTTCCTACGACTATGAGTGGCAGTCCCAGTACCTTTGTGCTTACAGGTTGGACTTTTTAGTTTTTCAGACTCTTGCTTTTGGTGGGCTTGTATTCTAACCCAGTTTACTTTTACAGTACTCTACCTTTCATCGTACTCTGTTGGTTGGGTTTAGTTTTATGCATGAATTTTTTTCCTTAGTGTTTTACATTTCATCATTTGTGGGCTTGTAGATGTGTGTGTGTGTACAGGTACTTAGGCAATGCCTCCCATGTTAGTGACATGCCTACTCAGTGCTAGTCACCAGCCCCTGGCCTATTGGAGGCGGGCTTGGGGAGTCATGATGCGGGCCCCACTGGGACGGGTCGTGACATTGTCAGACTGACCTGACCAACCTGAATTGGGGGCCCTACATTCCCTGCCCGGTTCGGCCACGATTCTAGCACACTGGGTCACCTAGTGACCCAGTTCCAACCGGACTAGCCCACAACAGGCAGGTAGGTTCTCTCCCACCCCAGGCCACCCAACGACACGGTTTTATCCCACCCACTTACTACAACCCTATCCGCTCTATGGCTTGGTTCGCACCAAGCCAAACCAGCCCTCAACCCACGGGCAGGTCTCCTTTAGGTCAGATTCCACCTGGGGTCTAGTTTAGCACCTTGCAGTTGACTAAGCTAGCCACGCCTTGGTCCCACATGCAGTCCCCGTTGGACTGCGTGACAGCGGGTTTCTGCGGCTCGCATGGTGCAGACTGCCCACCGATGCGATTGGGTGGCCACGTCTTTGTCCGCTAGCCGTTAGCCTACTTCTAGTGGTTCTTGATACTAGTGGCTCTTATTGTACTACTGCGGTCTGAGGTAGCCACGATACGTAGGAGATGCCTTCCACGGATCACCGGGTCCACTCCATTGGTCTGTTCTGCGATCCATCTGCGCCCCTGAGTTCCTCAGGGTATCTTTTTTCCTACTATAGCCTTGGTTCCTCCTTTTCATCAATTCAGAAGTCCGGTCAAGAAAATCACATGAAATCCTAAAGATAGAGGTATCAGGGCCTTGTTCATGTCGTCCTAATTACTCTACGTTAGATGTTTTGAAACCCAAGAAGGAGAAAATTTAGTTTCTATCAATAAAAATAAATGATCTTGATGCAAAACCCTGATGCAAGAAATCCTCCTGCAAGATTAACGACCTACAGATCAACATGTTCGTGGGTTGGTCTGAGTTCATTGCTTTTAGAAATAAGAATGATAAATCATAACAAAAAGTAACCCCTACCTAGAGAAGGTTCGATCAAAGGTAAACTCATTGCCAATGGAAATCCATCCACTAGGGTTCACGTTCATCGTTCTCGGGTCATGAACCCATTCATTGAGGGTGTCGTTGTCTCCATCGATTCTCCAATGTTCATATTTGGAAAGGATTACTTACTGTCAATTCATCAAAGTAATTCCCAGATTTCCCTTCTATATCTCCAACCCATTATTCCATTAAAAGAGAAATGATTCACAACATTTCTGTTATGTTGCGTCGTTGCGTCGTTTCTATTATGTTGCATCTTCACGTCATTATGCTGTTTCTTTTATGAAAAAATATTTCTTTTACGCTTCAAATTAAAGAGTCGTTATGTTGAAAATTTATGAGCCTCATTAATGGGATTCATCACTTCCTCGTCGTTGCACTGTAGTGATGATGTTCCACCACTCAACGATGAAAAAAAACAAATAAAATAACTTTTTAAGTTATTTTATTTTTCTTCAGAAATGTCAGAAAACTAACTTATCCTGTTGACCCTCTACGGTCAATGTTAGGTCCTTTCTAATCGAATCTTGATGTTCTGAGTTCAACAGTGCCCTCAAATTTTTGATCTGAACACTGGTTTAAAAGTTAGAAAAACCCTCTCGCATATTTATTAAAACAAACTTAAATAAGTTTGAAATTATATTTTGGGCTCACTGGGTGTCGGAATCAGGTGTCATTAAAGAATCTGTCCTCAAAATAATTCCATAAAATTAAAAAAAAATACATGGAATTTTTGGGACATTACAATATCATTGTTCTATAGTTTAACATGGAAATAATATTTTATTAAATATTTTATTCTAAAAAGTTCCCTCTTATCCTGTATAAATATATCTTCTCCATCCCCTTTGAAAACCACATCTCTTATATATAATAAAGCCATAAATCTTCCATAATTTACTCTCTTAAGAAAATTTTCATCCTTATGTAGTTTTTGGACATATAAAAAAAAAATTTAATGATTTAAGGATCATAGAGAAGTAACTACACCATAAATGAGGTAAGATTCATTCGACCTTTCCTTTAACCTTCCTAATTTATTCCCCATAAAATGTATTCTCCTCTAACATAAACCTCATAAAAATTAAATAAATAGAGGATTAAAAATATCATAATTTTATAGACCAGTTTTAATGAGTTTATTTATAATATAATTATATTTCATACAACTCTAAACCCCTCTTTTGTTAATATATAGTTAATGGTCGGTTAAAAAATTATGAGGACATTTCAAAATCCAAAATTATCATTGCCTTTATGTATGATTATAAAAATTTATTTATATTATATAAATTTAAAAATTTATATTTTTATAATATGCTGGAGTTAATCATAAAAACATAGAAATTAAAATAAAAAAAATTAATTAAATTGAAGAAATAAGGGTTGTTATAATGAAAATATAATATCAAAACATTTCACCTTAGGGAAAGAAAATTAATTATTAATATCAAATGATTATAATTGAAAAAAGGTCAAAAAAATGAACTTATTTATGTTTTAATAAAAATGTTTTTCTAATATTGGGTGGAAAATTTCATGAAATACATTGGTATATATGGTAAGGGGACTCTTGAACCTAATTATTTCCATTGGAGTTTTAATATAATTATCTATCTTTTGGTTATAATTATTATAAAGCTCATTATATTTTCCTTTTAATTAGATTTTATTAAATTTTATTAGGTTATTCATGATTCTACCTCAATGTGATGATTTTTATGATTGATATAATGGTTTTTGATAGTTAATATTTTCCAAATACATCTTGTTTAATTTTTTTTGTTGCTTCATATTATTACTGGGATATATGATCTTTAAACCCATAATTGATGTTAAAAAATATGCCATCCATTCATGTTATGGAATAATAATTTTTGTTCATTAATATGTTATTTATAAATATTTATGATGTTCATTCCCCTTCTTGGGGTTTTTTTGAATACTATTATTATATGTTTATATTCAATATGGATTTCATGATTAGAAGAAATTATGATGGGAAAAGAGAAAAAGTTATATATTTCTCCAATTAATTAGGTAATATGATATATCTCAACATATATTCTTTTAATAAGCTATGTCATTCATCCATCAAACACCCAACCCAGTTCTGGATATACCTTAATCATGTTACCGGTCACCTAAAGAAAGTAGTGCTAGGTTCTAAAAACCAGATCATTGGGAATGATTACATGTAAGATAAAATAGCCTAATAAATAATAAAACATTCATATTAGAGGAAGAATAATAAATAATACGATCCAACTTGATACTGATTAAATATAATTATACCATCATATACATTGGTGCATGGTACATAAATGAATAAATATCATATTCTAAAATTCAAATAGCTAAATACATTATGAAAGAAAGGTACCCCAAAGGGAAAAACCAAAACCACTAGCCATGATCACTATATGATCCATGAACTCCCCATCATTATAAAAAACAAATCAAAAAACCAACATAATATCTATTGGTAGAGAAAAGTAATTAATCCTAAAATGAAACTATAACAACAACATAAAGAAAGTGGTTATATTGGGTTTGAGGGAAACTATTCTCAATGGGTAAGAAACACTAGGATTTTTTATTTAATAAAAAATTAAATCCAATTTATGATATATTAAAAATAAAAATTGAAAACTATTGTTAGTCCCCATGTATAAAAAATTTTAAATCACATACACATTTCACATAATTATTTTATTTGAATAATAATAATACAATCACTTGGAACCCACTATTCCTGGGCCCCGGTGATGAACAATGTTGCACTCACTCTCTAAATATATATTATCATTTAAAAAAGTTCAACATAGTGGTAGGAATAGGTCATATATCATAATTAATGAGTTTATTAAAAAACCCATAAAAGGTATAAATAAACAAGGAAAATAGAATACATTTTTTATAAAAGAGGAGGGGTTTTGAAGTGTGATTTCTAATAAAAAGTAAACAAAAAATAAAACCCTTATATTGAAGACACAAATAAGATTGATTATGGTTGATATAAAATTACCTTCATTATTCATCAATAATTATCCCTTTACATGATATTCCTTCAGTTATAGTTCCCTAATTTTTTAACACTGAACCGTTCTGAAAAAACATAACCATAAGTTTTACACTAACATAAAAAATTCTAGCCCAGGAACCCTAATTTTATTATAATAAATAATATCTATTATTATAATATGTAAATTATTATAGAAACTCCATACTAGAAATAAAAATTTCTTGAGTTTGGGTATTATATATAAACTATATGAACTGATCAAAAGTTCATTACATTTGAAAAATAAAATTTTACCCTCACACTTCACAAAAAACCCATGTTAGCTATATTTTTTGTTAATTTTTTGAGTGATATTAACATCAAAAACTAATTTAATGGACTATAATTTTATGAATTGTAGTAATTATATAGATTAAAAAACTAATTAATGATTTTAGAATAATATCAACCACAAAAAGAACTACTTTCTCATGGGTGGAATTGTTATCATGGAGATTATCTATATAATAATTGGATTGAAAAATAAACACCCAATATTATATCCAAATGTACATTACATAACCAATAATAAAAATAAAAATAATAAAATATATCAATAAACGTGTATGATTGAATATTTAATGAGATTAAGATCATAAAATAAAGGTAACATAATGTATTTTAGGGAGAGGGGAACCTTCTTGGATGAGATCCATTCACAAAAGAATCCATCTTCATAAATATTATAGATTGAAATGGAACCACCCCATTCTTACACACGATAAAAAATCCTCATGAACCCCTCCATTGGTGAAAATATAATTTCAATAGAGTGTGTGATGGTTAGGGTTTGAAATTTCAAACAAGGTCCATATGTCATTCTACCACCGAATATTAATCCATATTGATGTGCATTTTCAAACAAAAAAATATGTGAAATAATATTAAATCCATTATTTTGAAATTAAATAAGAATAATAATTTAACACCTTTAAAAATTTCATCCCTTTCCATATAGTAATGAATAATTTATGTCATAATTAGTGTGGTGGGGACTATTCTCTTGAATTTAGTCCATATATTCATTAATATCAAATTTCCCTTTAAATTTGGGTTAAAAATCTAACTATATTCATTAAAAATTTATCAAAATTTTAAATAAAATTACAATAAAATTGTAATAAAAATACCCCCACATGAAAATTTATTACTAAATTACAATGGTAAAATTGAAATTTGAAAAAACAAATTCATAGAGTTTTAAATTTCAAGATGAAATAATTATTTTCATTAAATATTAAAATAAGGGTAAATATGTGGAAATTATGTCAAATAATATCAATAAAATATTCCTCTAAAACAAGCCTTTTCAACTACACCAACCTTACCCTTTTTCAATCCCATGAAAAAACCCATGGTATGTAATAAAGAAATTGATGCATGTTGACAATTATTAATCAATGATGAGAATGTGAGAAGGGAAAAAATAAAAAATTAATTTAGTCTAAAAAAATAAGGAATTAAATGTCTTATAAGTTGTATAAAATAATCTAGTGACATCAATGATACTATCCTAGTGGAAACATCATACGAGTTAACTATAAGGCCTCATCTTTAAACATTACATCATCTTGGGTTATGTCAATAATTTGATGTTATCTCACATTGATGATATTTTAATGGTTAGAGATTTAGAGAATTAGGCCATAAATTATACATAACAACTCAAATATTAAAAAGTAATTACTTCCACTCACTATCTATTTTGTTTATAAAATAAAAACATTTAAAAATAAACATGGTTTTGTTTAATGTTTAATCATTATAACTTTTCCTTGATCCCATCCTTGACTCTGATATCCTTATAATTCTGTAAATAAATTTCAAAAAATGGGATTATAATAAAAATATCATTTAGGGATACATAAATAAGTACAACTATTAGTCTTGCGAAAACATGTAACCATGAATACTTTATCATAAAGTAATACTTTTCACCTTTAAGAAGTAGTAAATACTCATCATTGATTAAAAACTCATTTATTACCCTTTTTGTAACCAAAAGTTTACTATAAAACCCATAAAAATAACATATAATATATAAATGCAACTTGGTACATAACTTTATACAAATTGAATAACCATACAACCGACTTCCACACACATCACTAAATGGAAATGCCATACGGCTGACTTCTATACCCAATGAATTGGAGGATATAACGAAACTACCCACCCATGGATTGTCATAGAACCACCCATATCTGGTTTATCACATAAACAACCATTTATTTTTTCTCACATAATCACCCATAAAATGTCCAATTACCATTATATAATCATAACATACAAAAGATTTAAATTATTAATATTTCACTCATAAAATTTCATTTTCAATAAAAAGAAATTATTTCAATATAATAAAATAGTCAATCAACATTCAATTCCATTTTAATACCAAAAAAACCAAAAAGAAAATATGTTATTTCTTTTCATTTTAAAAAAATTAAGGATTATATAGGAATCCAAATATCAAATAATGGTGATGGCGACGATGAAGTCGTTGTTACTGCATGTGTGAAAAAACATTCCTTTTGTCTTTTTTGAAAATATAGTAAAATGATTTGTATAAAAACATTCCTTATGAAAAACATTAAAATAGATACATAAAATTTTATTTATAATCCTTTTATATATATATAAATAAATATTTGAATTAATATCATGAATAAAATAATTGATAAATAAATCTTTAAACGTCCAAGGTGTCTAAAAACACATTGAACATTTAAATCATTCTCAATGAATTAATATATTTACCAAAATATTAATTTAAATTAGTATATATAAAAAATAGATATTATATTTTATAGTGTAGGTATATACACCTAATAAAATAATAAAGGATAATATTATCAAGAAACACCTAAATGAAAAATATTGAGGTGAAGTCCCTTAACTCGAGTCTGATTCATAATGTGTGTTATTTATATTCCTGAATAATAAAAATAGGAATTTATACTTTATTTATAACATTTTTTATGTTTATTATATCTTTTATATCACTTATTTACCATTTTATTACAATTACACAATTATTTAAGTTCATATCAGACATTTTGTCGATATTCAGTTTTGGAGTCAATAATGAACATGGTATGATGTATATAGCCCATATAGTCATAATCCCATCTTATATAGAATATAAACATGATATAAATATCATATATATTCATTATATAATTATTTATAATAATCATTTAAGGAAAACTAAAAACACAATCCATGGATATGGTAGGCAGTACGAATGCATGAATGCTATTTTTTGTTTTTCTTGTCGTATTAAAAGAACGAAAAATAATTGAAAGTTATGTATATATATACATATATGATATAATTATAGTAGCTATAATATTTAATTTATATAATATTTTTTTTATAAAACAATATTTAATACATTCCATGTGATGTGTGACCGAATCACATCATTTTGAGGAGGAGATAGTCCACACGCCCCCAAACGAAGTTATCGTATAACCACAATTTGGAAAGCATGAAATTATTTTTAATATAGGGTTTCCATAATATTAAATATGTTATAATATACATATTAAATTTTTATTTTACCATTTTAATGGTTTTAAATGTATCCATGATGGTGGTAAAAAAGAACAAAAACATTATTCACAGAGTCCATTAACCAACATAACTTGGACAAAAATTTCATTTATTTGAATAAAATGAGGTGAGAAATGAAATGGATATGAGATATTAAATTAGAAACATAAAAATAAGTTATTTACATGATTATTCAGTCATAATTCATTTATGTATGGAGTTATTTAGGAGAACGTATAAAAATAAAATAAATTAAGAGAGGTACTTCGAAAAAATTGCCTCTTGAATATCCCCTCCTTGAAAGACCCTTGAGGACCTTGGATTTGGTCTTTTGATTAGAACAGAAGCACTTGGACAGGGGGAGAGTCATTAGGAGAGGTTTTTGTAGATATTTGAGGAGCGAATTTTTTTTGGGTCAAAATGGGTAGGTGATGTTTGTTATTTATACTTGAGGAGAGGTAGGTTCATGTGATTAATTTATTGATTTATTTATATTAAAAGATTACCATATAGAGGTGGAATTAAATTACACAACTTTTGAATGTAATTAATGTTTTTTAGGATGGTTAGGGTCTATAAACACCTCAAAAACCCTTTAAATCTAGTATTTTTTAGTTAGGTTAATCTTTCAACTTTCAATTTTAACCCTTGTCAAAATTTTACTTTTAATACGGTAAATAATTTTTTTACCATGGTAAATTTTTTGTATATAAAAATTAAATTAGACTTACAGCTGAATTTGGACCTTAGAATTCCAGGTATGGAATCATTTTTACCTAATTCAATTCACATATTTTGGAAAATATATTTATAATTAATTCTACATACAAAACTAAAAAGCGGGTTTTTGAAATTGAAACGTTCAAAAGTTTGAAATTTTTTTATATCCAATTTAAATTTGAAAAATCATAAAATTAAATAAATTGGTTTAAATGATAAAAAAATCATCTAATTATATCATAAAACCATGTAATATGATAACCAAACAATATTAATAAATTAGATGAAAAGTATGTTTGAACTAAATTGCAGTATTTTTCATTATTCATTAAAATATGAAATTTATCAGAAAAATCCAAAAAAATTATCCAAAGTAAAAATTGTTTTCCAGATTAAAAAAAAGAATTTTATTTTCTCAAATATAACATATAAAAGTGTCAAAACTAAATTTTAAATGGCTTCTCTATCAAAAGGCAGTAAAAATGCATTTTTAGAAAAATACTCATTTTATCCGTATATTTGTATTTGTTCTTAGAAAATGTCTATAAAACACATAATATGAATTTTAAAAACTATATTTAATTTATATTTCATTAATAAAATCCAAAAATATTTATTTTATTATTTTATATATATAATTATTCGCATTTAAATAGACTTTTATAAAAACACATCCTTTATATTCAATTTGTTCTTATTGAATATCCTAATTAATTTGGTAACCAATGAATCATTACATAAAACCGCGTAAACCATATTTTTCTAATTCAGTTAATTATTTTCATTCCCACCATTCTAATGGCTATATGATAACTATTTTATTAAATAATAATATTAAGTTGTTCATTTAAGCTAAATATGGCATATCATGTATCATGCCGAACATAGTGTTTCCTTTTAAAAACATGGGATGTAACGTTATCCACCTTTTGGAAATTGAATCCTAAAAATTTGAATTAGTGGTCAGTAACTAAGGTATTACTTTTCAAAATACCTTTATTGCAATAAAACATCAGAAAAAGAAATAACAAAAAATTCACTTTAAAATAAATAAAGAAAAGTACGAAGGTTACCTGAGATAAAACATACTAGGGTTATATGTAGGAAAACATAAATATAAAAGATAAAACTAAAGAACAAGTTCTGGTTAATATTAATAGAATAAAAATTAATTAAGAAGTTAACAATCATACAGTTATAAATTTGTAATGGGTTAAATGGTCTTTGACTTCATAGTGGGAAAAGTAAATAGATTTTTTTATTTTATGTTCCTTTCCATAAAGTTATGGAATTAAATTACAAAATTAACTAAGAACATAAGGAAATATACCTAAATTTAATTTAGGGTTTCATAATTTAATAAATTTCCACAAAAAATCATATTTTTCTCCAAACGACGAGTATTGAAGATGATTTTTTTCACACCTGAAACACTAGAATCAACTTTTAGAGAATCACATAAGCCACAAAAGATTAACTATTTATTCATCATGTCTTGAAACATTGAACAAAACCAAAAAGGATAGGATAAGATCAGAAAATTCCTCCAAAATAATAAACCATTTCTTGATGAAAACAACATTTAATATTTAAAATTAAAAAGTAATAGACAATGTTAAACATATAACATTTGATTAATAATTTTCCTTAAAATTCCTCAAAATAATCCAAACTAATATTGAAACCCTATAATTAGAAGGACTTGATAACATGGTCTTCTAAGAAAAATTTTATCATTCATGTCCAAATAACATCAATCACTATTAATGTCTCATAACATAAATGTAACTTCCAAATTCACATATTCTATAAGATAGGTTAATCATTTCATTAATTACACAAATCACTATAATCACACAATCAAAAAATAGATTCTTAAAAAATAAAATTCAATAATTACTCCTTATATAAAATCCCAAAGTATTCTATTTTCCTTAGGTATATAGGGTTTCCAAAATAGAGAACATCTTAAAAAATAACATTTATCACTTAATTCTGAAATCATTTTCTAATTCCAAGGATAGCCATTTGATAAAACATAAGTTCCCAAAATCAACTTAATCTTATTCCATCAACTCATTTAAGTTAAAAATAAAAATTTATACTAACCAGGGACTTCATGTAGGCCAATGGTAGGCGATGCACACTTTTCACCCTTTGGTTGTGGGTTCGATTCCCACAGCCTTGCCGAATGTGATGGGTTGTCGCCCATCCTGTGAGTTGTCATTTTCATTAATACAATATAATTCATATAACATTCCCAAAATGATATAAAAGCTTCAAAAATAATCATAAATTATTTTAATCTCATGGTTTACCTCATGCATTTAATTTTTCATATGAAAATGTAATATCCCATCGATCAAAAATTGATTTTTTTATTATTATTCAAATCTGGGAAAACTGTCCATGAAGCAAGGAAACCATCATGATGGCCTAAAATGGTGCAAACCAAGGGCATCCCCTTGCACAAAATTATTACATTCCTGGGGTAGAGAGCCCAAACTAGAAAACAAAATCAAAGGCCCCTCCTAGATACTCTCCTGAGAGAGAGCATCTGCAACAAGGTTGGCCTCCCTATGCACGTGCCGAATAGACCAACCATATCTAATCTATAAGAAGAAACTGTGAACAAGGTAAGAAAAGTTCCAAGGAGTATTCACCTATTAGTTTATGGCATATACACCAGTTTCAGAATCATAATCCACATCTGAACACATCAACATTAGGTTCTTGTAAAGAATGAGACCAGTGTGAATCGATTTCAACTCCACACCCAGCGAACTCCCCATACCATAAAAAATGATGAAGGAAAACATCACTGAACCAAACAAATACCACAATAGTCCTCCCCCACACATTTTTCCATTCATAAAAGAACCATCCACATTAAGTTTATAACCATGCACCAGTGGCCTCCATCTAATCCAGCTACCCTAAGAATTGGATGGAGCAATTGGCCTATTGAGTAACCTGCACAGAATAGAAGACTGTTATTTGCCTTTAATCATTAAGACTAGCTCATAAGTCAGCCCCTTCATTATAACATGGAGCAATGTGAACAAAGGTCACACCTTTAACCTATCCTCGTTCCTTGCCTCCCATAATGTCCAAAAAAGAGAGATCACAAAGATGACTCGGCTCTTGAGTTCCATTTCTTGGTTTCCTGCTCCAGAAAACCAGCCAAGTAGAAAGTATTGTATGGAAGTACATGAGGAATTAAAATGATCCTAGGTGCCCATAATAAACCACAAGATGATTTCCCGTTCTCTTGAATAACATTTTCATATAAAAAACTTCAGGGTTACACATATTTGAAAAATTGTTCCAAATTAATCCCATCATAAAAAGGGAATTAATACTTTTATGAATTTTATCATCAATATATCTTAAATAAATATTGAATCCCTAATATACATACCTCTAAATTATTCATTATTTTTCATGTTCCCCTAACCACAATTTTCTATCTTATTCCTTAATACATCATTCCTTTTATATGTCATTTTCATTTTTATCATATTCATTTAGAATATCATTAGGTATTTCTAAACATATATTTGTACGATCCTGATGATCCCATTACTGAACCTTATTCATAGTACATATAGTACATGATGATCATACTCTCCACATTTAAAACATTCAATTAATAACTTGGAATGAAATTATTTCCCTTTCCCAAAATCAACTGAATTCTCCCTTTTTAACTTGGCAGGTTGTTGCTTTATGACTACCATTAACACATATATAACACATTACCATCCATTTAAAACATTTACCTAGGTGTTTCTTTCCACATACATGGATCATATGTTGAATAATATGTTTAACTTTATGATCATTATTACCTAGACTTACACAAGTATTTTTTTATCTCATATATGATGCATCAGAAAAATAAACAAGGTTCAAGTGGTTAATAATTACTCCCGATATTTGGTTTATAATAACAACAAAATTTCTTATGTCAGCTCCCATCTCATTCAGTTTCATATTCATAGAACCAACATATTTTCCTTTAAATACATTTTTTACTTTAGTTCCTACTAGATCCATCCATTTAATAAAACCCAAAAGTTCAATGTGAGTATATCATTAAAATCATTATATACCATATTATGTGGAAGATAAAAACTAAGATATACTTATTCAGGCAATCTCAAACTCATTAAATTTATCTAAAATAACTATTACTCTATATATTATGATAACCATTATTATTATATTTATCTTGTAACATATTCTTAAATAACACTATAACCTCTAATGTTGTGCAAAGCATCCTATGATACCAACTATAAGGAACCATCCTTAAAAATTACATAATCATGAGTTAATTCAATAATTTGACATTATCTCACATAGAGGATATTTTCAATTTTAGAGCTTTATAGAATTAGGCCATAACTCATACATAGAAACTCAAATATTACAAATTAGACACTTCTACTCACTACCCATTTTTTACACAAAATTAAAAATTTTAAAAAGTAATATTGTTTTGTTTCATGTTTAATCATCATAAATTTTCCTTGATTCCAAACATTAATCTATTCCATTTTAAAACTTGTAAAAAAATTCAAAACATGGGATGAGAATAAAATGATTAGTAAGGTATAAACAACAAAGTAAAATAATTATTATTGAGAAAACATGAAAACCATGAATACTATAACATAAAGTAATAATTATCACCTTTATGAAGTATTAAATACTCTTCACTGAATATAAGCTTATTGTTTACCCTTTTTATAATCAAAATATTACCACAAAACCCATAAATGTGCATGTAACATATAATGGTAACTTGGGACATAACCATACTTAAATGAAATAACCATACAGTTGAATTCCAAACATATTACTAAATGGAATATTCATATGACCAACTTCCATTCCCAATGAATTAGAGGTTATAACATCACCACCCATCCTTAGTTCACATGGAACCACCTGTCATTAGTTTATTACATAAACACCCATCATTTTTTATCATGTAACCACCCATAAAGTATCTAAGTACCATTATATAATAATTAAAGATAAAATATTGAAATTAATAACATTCCACTCATAAAATTTCATTTGAAATCAAAAGAAATAATTTCAAGATATTGAAATAGTAAATCCACTTTCAAAACCATTTTCAATACCAAAACACCAAAAAATGGAATAAGGGATCTCTTTTCCTTTTGAAAACATTAACTCTTATATATGAATCCAAATATAAAATAACAGTTATGGAAATGGTGAAGTCGTTGTCGCCACATATGTTAAAAAAATAATTAATTTTTTTTATAAAGGAAGTAAGATACTTCATATAAAAAGATTACTTTTTAAAACCTTTAAAATATATACATTAAAATATTATATATAATAATTTTATATACATATAAATAAATATGTGAATTAATATTATGAAGAAAATATTTGACAATTAAATCATTAAATGTTCAAGTTGTCCCATACCACAATGAACATTTAAATCACAATCTCCATGAAATAATAATTTTACCAAAACATTAGTTAAAATTATTATAGATAAGATATGGATATTAAACTTAATAGTGGTTGTATATAAACTAATAAAATAATAAAAGTTCATATTATCATGAAATACTTCAATGAAAGAAGATTGATAGGAAGTCCCTTACCTCAAGTCTGATTCATCACATGTGTGATTTATCTTCCTGAATAATAAAATTAGTTTAATTGTACTTTATTGCTAAAGTTTTTCATTTTTATCATTAATTTTATATCACTTATTACTATGTTATAACAATTTCCCAATTATTTATGTTCATATCAGACGTTTTGTCAATATTCGGTTCTTGAGTTGAAATGAAA
The DNA here is from genome assembly GCA_963277665.1 of Viscum album. Lineage (NCBI taxonomy): Eukaryota > Viridiplantae > Streptophyta > Magnoliopsida > Santalales > Viscaceae > Viscum > Viscum album. Next base: position 1,321,929,250 of record OY728140.1, read on the forward strand.
CTTGGTATGGTGTCAATAACCCATTTGGTCACAAGTCCATCATATCCAGAATATAAAACATGAAATAAATTTCTTATACATTTCTTATATATGTATTTATAATAATATTTAATGTCAAACTAAAAACATTTTTCATGGATATGGTTGGTCGTATGTAAACATGGGCACTATTTTTTTTATTTTTCCCAATGTATTGAAAGAACGAACATTAAATGAAAGGTATGTAAATATGTATACATATATAATATAATTATATTAGAACTAATATTTCATTTATATAATACATTTTTACTAAAAAAATCCTTAATACATTCCATGTGATGTGTGAATGAATCACATCATTTTGAGGATGCAGTAGTTCACACATCCCCAAATGAAGTTATCATATAACTACAATTTGGAAAGCATGAAGGTATGTTTAATATAAAATTTTAATAATATTAAATATATCATAATATACCTATAAAAATATTATTTTACAATAATAATTGTTTTAAGACCATCCATGAAGTTGTTAAAGGGAAAAAGAACAAAAACATTATCCACAGAGGCGATTAACAGACATAACATTGACAACAATTTAGTTTTTTGAATTAGAGGAGGTTTGAAAAGAAATGGATATTAGATATTCCATTGTAAAAATAAAACTCAATTATGTTAATTCTTATGGATTCATCATTAATTTATGGATTAAGGGGTTGAGGAGAAAGAATAAAAAAATTAATAGATGTACATTGAGAAACTTACCTCTTTAATATCTCATCTTTAAAAGACACATGAGAACCTTGGATTTGGTCTTTTGGTGAGCCTAGATTTACTTAGACATGAAGAGAGTGATGAGGAGAGGTTTGGGAATATATTTGAGGAGCTAAAAATCTCTTTGGGTTGAAATGGGGAGGAGGGGGTTGTTATTTATACTTGATGATAGATGGGTTCAATGATTAATTTATTGATTTTTATTTATTATAAGCTAACCATATAGAGGTGGAGTTAAATTTCATTAATTTGGATTGTAATTAATGTTGTATAGGATGGGTAGGGTCTATACACACCTTAAACACCATATAAATGTTATAGGTTTTAGGTATGATAATATTTTAACTTTTAATTTTAACCCCTCTCAAAATTTTACTTTTACTACGATAAATAATTTTTTTAACATTGTTAATTTTTTATATATAAAAATAAAATTGACTCTAAAACCTAATTTGAAACTTCAGATTCCAAATAAGGATTAAATTTTACCTAATTCAATTCACAGAATTTGGAAAATTAGATTTAAAATTAATTCCATAGTCAAAACTAAAAAACAGGTTTTTTAAAGTGAAATATTCAAAAGTTTGAAATGTTTTTATATAAAATTTCAATTTCAAAAAGAATCCAATGAAATAAATTGGATTAAATGATAAAAAATAACCTAATTATACCTAAAAACCATGTAAAATTATAATATTAAAATATAAATAAATTATAAGAAAAGTAGTTTGGTACTAAAATGTAGTATTTTTCACTATTCATTAAAATATAGAATTAATCAGAAAAGTAGAAAAAATTTACCCAAAGTAATTTTTAATGTACGTATTACAAATAAAAGTTCATTTATTAAAATAAAAAAATATAAAATGACAAAAAATATTTTTAAAATGGGTTCACCATCAAAATACGGTAAAACTGCATTTTTAGAAAAACACACATTTTATTTGTAAAATTGTATTTTTTCTTATACAAAGTCAAGAAAACACATAAGATGAATTTTAATCATTATATTCAATTTATATTTAATTAATATAATCCAAAAAGAGTGATTTTATTATTTTATATATAAAATTATTTTCATTTAAGTTGTTTTTCATAAAAACACATCCTTTATATCAAATTAGTTTTTATTTAATTTCCGAATTAATATGGTATCCAATGAATAATTATATAAACATGTGTAACCCATATTTGAATAATTTAGTTAATCATTTTCATTACCAAAATTCAAATAGATATATGATAACTATCATATAAAATAATATTATTAAGTTGTTCATTTAAGCTAAATTTGGTGTATCATATATGCTATCGAACATAGTGTTTCCTTTTAAAAAATTAGGATGCTACACAACCATGGCACAAAAATTTAATAATTAATATAATTCAAACCTTAATCACATGACCTTGATATCCACACATGTTTTATATTTAACCACTCCCCTGTTTATTTTTTTTATTTTAATTTTTTATCTTATTATTATGAATTTTTTTATTTCTTTTTTGAGTGCATAGATTAGTCAGAATAGTTGTACAAACACATAATTAAAACTAGTAAAATCATGGAATTTTAAGATAAATAATAATGTGGAAGTGTATTATTATAAACTGAAAAATATTAAATAACACAACTATATTGTAATTTTTGTAATAGAAACTGACAAGTCAAGATTGTGTGTGAATTTTTCAAGAGATATTAAATGAAATAATTTTCTTATAAAAGACCCACAATGAATGATGTCAAAATATCAATATATTTATAAATGTACAATGAAATATTTCATTTTACAACTTGCGCATTACATAAAATCATCAAACAATGATGAAAAAAATCCCAAGAATAAAATTATTCCCCTGAGATTTGAAAAAATAAACATATATTCTCAAAATGTTCCATGTATATAATGATAATGTGAAATTAATTTTAATTTTTATTTATTATGTTATTCATGTTTTTTTAATTTTTGAAAACAAAAATAATTTTAATAAGAATCACACAAAATGAAAATTACTAAATAATATACTAAAAAATTTGTCCCCTCACACATAAAGGAAAGCACCATTATGAATTAAGCCATAAGTATAATTTGTATGGAATTAGTCAAATAAAGAGGATAAATACAACATAGTTTATTTTTTATTTTGTGGATTCTAATTAAGATCCTAATTACAACCACAAACAACCATGAAAATGAAATAATTAAATCACTTAAAATTAATTAATGAAGTGTGGGAAAGTAAATATAAACATAGGTTATCCCCCCAGAGGTGTGGTGTCTAAATATTCTATAACTAGACAATTATAGTTGGGAATCCTTGATCTCAAGGTGGATTAGGTTTTTTGTTGAAGGAACCACCACATGTTATTTCTCATGAAATTAATATTTGGGTTCCAAGAGTGAAAACCCCCTAAAAAAGAGAAAATTAATCTTACCCCTATAATATGAAAATAAAATAAGTTAGCATTGAGTGGATTAAGAATAAATAAGGGTTACTCAATTTAAACTTTTATGATGTTATCCTCAAATATATGTGAATGTGTTTGTATAGGAGTAAATAACATGTCCATGTCTCTATTGATCCCTAATTATTATTTATGAACCACCTCATCAGTGGTTTTTTGTAAATAATCATGGGTTAGTCTCAAAAGTGTTGATTATACATATAAAAATGATAAAAAAATTTAAAAAACCCATTTGAAAAATATCCAAACAATAATAATAAAAATATTCATGTTCCTCATAATTTCTTATCTTTAAATACATATTTAACAACCCCTACAACTTATTTCACATTTAATTCCAACACAATCATCCCCTTGAGGGTGGTCACTCCATCATCATCATCACCACTCACCATGTAAATAATTAGATCTAATTCTTGAAAAAACAAATGAGGTTAGTTAATTGGTACTAAAAAATGTAAAATAAAATAAAAGTGAATCAAATGTAATGTTAAATACATTTTGTTTATCCATATCATTTGGATGTTGTTTTTTGCAGGGCCATTTAAGAAGATGTATATTATTTTTTGGTGATAATTATTTTTCAATATAATCTCCATCTCCAAAATCTCTTCATCGAATCTAGATAGAACTTTTGATGATTGGACTCATTTTTTTGGAATGGAATAATATATTGTGAAAACATAGTGAGTTCATTAGTGATGAATTTATGATAATGGTACTTAAGTTGTTATTTTAAGTCTATAATGAAACCATTGAATTCATCATCCCTACAAGAATTATTGTGAAACCCTCTAACATATTTTTATAAAATTTAAATTTTTGTGTAAATAATTATTCTCCAATAGTGAATATCAATTTTATATAATCATTTAAATGAAAATTATAGTGTCATAACTTCCTAAGTGGGATTTAAAAATAAAATTACCTTATAGGTAATGATGACAATTTGATGATTTTTTCACATGAACTCTCAAAATATTAATTATTTTTTTACTATGTGAAACAAAATAGTTGAGATATATTGTCTCTAATACTGAGGAACTGAATTAAACATCCCCTAAAAGGAAAAAAATAAAAGATATGACACATTGGTATAAAATAGGTGGGTTTGGTTGTGTTCTTTCTGAAAAGTATGAAACAAACCAAGAAACATATAATTCGAAAGAACCAATAATAATGATTTAGATTTTTCTAACCTATCCCTTAAATACACATTAATTATTATCCCTGATGATTAGATTTATTCAATTATGGTTCAATAATTTCTTAACCCCTATCCTAAAGGAATAAAACACCCCCAGAAACCCTACGCTAACATCAAGAATTTCAATCATGGAACCCTGCATTTATTATGGTCCAAAAGCTAACATATAATAACTGGAAATAAAGGAAACCTCCAAAACTGTAGAGATGAGTATTTATAATAGTTTGGTATTATACTTTATCCATTAAAATTGATAACATGTTTATTATATTGTAAAATTAAAGTGTCCCTCTCATGATTCACAAAATCCTCAGCTTATAGTCTATGTGTCAATATTTTTTGAGATCATTACAAAAAACATATTTTTACCTACCATATTTTTATAAATTACATTTAGTACATGGATTAAAATAACTAATTAAGGGGTAATAAGAGGGTGAACATTAAAATGAAATACTATTATATGGATGAAAATTTAATAATGGATACAATTTTAAAAAGTAATGGTTTAAAAGGGAAACACACAATATCATCTTCAATATTATATTCCATAATAAAGAAGAAGAAAAATTATAAAAAGGAAGAATAAAATTGTTTTTTTAAGATTTAATGACATTACAATAATAAAATAAAAGTAATACAATTTAGTGGTGGGAGAGGACTGAAATCTTGGAATATATCCTTAAAAATTAATTTCTTCTTCAAAATTGTTACAAAGTGAAAATGAACCATACCTTTTTTAAAAATATCTCAGAGCCTCTACCGACCCTCCATAATAATGAAAATATCTTAGAAAAATAGCGTTTGATTATTAGGTTTTCAATTGTCAAAAAGGGTACATTAATCATTCTACCTACATGAATTAATTCATTTTAGATGCATTTTAGTCCACCACCCCTTATGAACAAGTTGTCACTCCAATTGAATTAAAATTTCAAAATCAATTAATCTATAACCCAATAAAATTTCTGCCATATATAACACATAATTCCTATGTAATATTTGAATTATTGAGTTTGGATCCATTATATTAAATTATTTTCCCCAACATTAATGTCTATTTTTATCCCTATAGATACATAACCCATCATTCATGATCTTATTGAAAAAATTGTAAAAATTATAATAGAATATGAACATAAAATTTGAAATCATAATTCATCCCACAGAAAATATGATGAAAAATTTCTATGGTGATATTAGTAGGGGAAAATAGAATTTTGATAGAATTTTCAATCTCAATATCAAAACACATATTTTTATTAAATATTCAAATAATTAATAATTTGGGGAATTCATATTGAATATTATAAAAAAATATAAAATAAAAACACGTCTTCTAACTCATCCCATTTTTAAAATACGTTTACACCTTCTTCTTCAAGAAATATGAAAATATTGAAACTCTATTTTTCAAACAAAATAAATCACAAAAAGAGGACCCATATTAAAAATAATGTAAAAAATAAAAATTCATTATTATCCCTTTCAAAAAATTCCAAAATATACATTTCAAAATAAAAACACTATTCATTTCAAATCAATTTTGCAAATCAATTGCGCAAACTAATTTGAATTTGAATAAAACCACTACTCACATTAAACTATACAATAATGGTATTGAGAAAAAAGCCAATGAATCGAAATAGAATAACTGAAATATAAATCAATCAATAATTTTTAATATAAACAATGAAAAAGATTTAGAATTCCCTAAGTCATCAAAAAAGTTCAATGCATCCTTCAAAACCTCCTAGGACTCAAGTAATATATTCTAAATTGGAGACACAATCACTAGAACAACACTAATTAATCCACCTAATCAATTATTATCCCATTAAATCAAATATAGATAAGAATTTTAGGTCCAAAATGAAACCAATGGATAGAAAAATCCTCGTTTTCACTCCCTTGGTATAACAACCACACTCTATTCCACTAGCTCACTATGTATAGTGTGCCACCATTGCTTGACAAAACATGATTTGATATAAGACTTGTTCTTATCATGAATTCTATATAGCCTACAAGGACTCCAATAAAATATATCAAATAGAGGTGAGAAATCACATGAATCAGTTTATCAATAATATAAATGACACCACACCTCCCACCCCATCACAATCAATATAACCATCATATTTCATTTAAAACACATAAAATATTAAACATTCTCCACTCAATAAAAATCATGTTCAATAAGGGTCTTAATAGGGTCTCACACCCACCCTCACCATTTTTAAATCATCCATAGTTCTAAAAAATTATTTATTAAAACACTTATACTTCCATGTTAGATGTCAAAAATTTAAATTACCACTATAAACCATTCATTGGATTCATTCCCTTAAATTCTATTTAATATGAATATTCATAAAATGAACCACTCAAACTCTATGGATGAAAAATTTAAAGAATAAAAATAATTTCCATTAAAATACCACAACAAAAATAAAATACTCATCCCAATTTCATGTCAAAACCAAAACAAGGTTAATGATTTCTAAAATACGATACATTATTTAAAGATATTCTCTCAATAATTTAAAAACAATTTAGAGTTTAAAACCCTAAATTAATTACTAATAAAAACCTCCACAAGTTACAAACAACACTTCATATTTAATTTCATGAAAAAATCTGATCAAAGTGACATAAAAACTATAGTTTATGAAAAACCAAATCTCAAAAAATTTAACAACACATTGAATTTCAATAACTACTTGAAATAATATGAAAAAAATTGTTCCAAGTGTAATAACACCTTAAAATATTTTTAAAACTGACTAATACAACAGATATGGGTTTTATTTTGAAAATAAGTTATTTTAAACAATCTTACACACAATGTAATTTATATTTAAGAAAAAACACAAAAACACCTACCCTAATTCGATTAAAACTAAATATTATGTCATATATCATGATAAAAAATACCACAAAAACCATAAAGGGATCCTCTATCATAAAAAACATAAAAACTCCCATGAGTAACCCTTCTAGATAATTTAATATGAACTAATGTAGCCCTAGGTTTTTTTGGAGATAGAAAAATAAAAGGGAACTTATAGAGAGAAATTATTGAGGTGGAAACAAATAGAAATGAGACTGGATTTGCAAAAAAAAATTAATAGATAATTTTTGAATAGTCTCATCATAGATGTGAACAGAGGGATGATCCCCCTACACTTCTCAAAAGGATTGTCCAAATGAGAGGGATAGGATAAGAAGTCTTTAGGGTTATTAAGATTGTTAGAGAAGATCCCTAAATATATTTCTATGTAGCTTATATAAACATGATTGGTTAGGATAGATTGTTCAATAATACATGCTCTATCCATATAGTGGGAACTCACTAATGGAAATTAAGCCTTTACCAATGGTTTGGAAAACCTTTGGAAAGTAAGGCGTGGCAGTAGCCCATTACCAATAGTTTTTGTATAACCGTTGGGAAAGGCAGTGTAATTGGAGTATTGCCAACGGTTTTACAAACCGTTGGCAATACTGGCAGTGTAATCCTATTTTACCAACGGTTTAAATAACCATTGGTATATAGAAGTATTTCCATGTTTTACCAACGGTTTACTAAAACCTTTGGTAAAAATATCTATAGCACTATACCAACGGTTTTAGTAAACCGTTTCTATAGTGTATTACCATAATTTCACAGCCCATCCACCTAAAATATCCTCTACTACACACTCAACTACACACCTGCATACACTCTTAATAGAAACAAAAACACCGACTATAGAACACAAAATCAAATAAAAATAGGATACTATTATAACCATGGAATGTACCACAATTATAATCATGTATATGAACCCAATTACCCTATGCAATACAGAATTCATAATTGAATTCTCAATTGAATACATGTAGAATGAATTATGTAATGAATTCTAAATTATGAATCAATAACACATACAAAATTAATTATGTTGCATACATAATTCTGAATTATATATAACACATATATAATATGACATACAAGGGGCTGGGGGCGTCCCGGGAGGTGGGGGTGTCCAGGGGTGAGGGGCTATCCATGGGGTGGGGGTGTCTAGGGGGTGGGTTATACAGAATTAAGAATATATACAAAATTGCATTTTCTATAACACATACACGATTGAATTCAGAAATTAGAAGCTAATAACCCCAAAATAATGTATTAAGAGAATCTGAATACATTTGGTTGGGTTTTCGTATACCGGTTGTTTTTATATAAATTGATGTCCATTTTAAACAAAAGACATACACTTAGAGGGATACCGGCCACAACGTTCCTCGGATTGAGGCGGGGTTGACTCATACATATCATAGATGACTCATGGATTGTTTTCATAAAGTATCAACAAAATCTGAATGTGTTTGGTTGGTTTTCTGTATGTCAGTTGTTGTTTTCACTTAAAATGTTTTTCATTTCAAATAAAGGTGAGACACTTTGAGTGTTTCGGACACACCGCACCTCAGATTAAGGGGGGTTGACTCGTACATGTCACATACGAAAAATGGATCGTTGTTCAAAAGTATCAACACAATCCGAATACGTTTGGTGGGTTTTCCGTATGCCAGTTGTTGTTTTCACTTAAAATCCTGTCCATTTCAAATAAAAGTGAGACAGTTTGAGTGGTACTAGCCACACCGACCCTCAGATTGAGATGGGGTTGATTCGTACATGTCACATATGACCCATGTATTGTTTTCCGAAAGTTTCAACAGAATCTGAATGTGTTTGGTTGGTTTTCCATATGTTAGTTGTTGTTTTCACTTAAAATGATGTCCATTTTAAACAAAAGAGAGACACTTTGAGTGGTTCCAGAAAAACTATGCTTTTAATTGAGGTGGTGTTGACTCGTACATGTCACATATGACCCATGGATTTTTTTCCAAAATTTTAAACAGAATCCGAATGCATTTGGTCAGTTTTCCGTATGTCAATTGTTGTTTTCACTTTAAATGATGTTCATTTTAAACAAAAGAGAGAAATTTTGAGTGGTTTTGGCCACACCATGTTTTGGATTGAGGAGGGGTTGACTTGTACATGTCACATATGACCCATGGATCATTGTCCTAATGTTTCAACAGAATCTGAATGCGTTTGGTCAGTTTTCCGTATGTCAGTTGTTGTTTTCACTTAAAATGATGTCCATTTTAAACAAAAGAGAGACACTTTGAGTGGTGTCGGCCACACCGCACCTTGGATTGAGGTGGGGTTGATTAGTACACATCAAAAATGACCCATGGATTGTTTTAATAATGTATCAACACAATCCGAATGCGTTTGGCAAGCATTTGACCGTTAAACGCATATTTTGGCCATTTACGACACGTGGAGTGAATTTTCGGCCACCGCGGTCACACGACACCTCCGATTGACATACTGTCTGGACGACCATTTCAAAATTCATCCACCCTTTGTTGTCGTCCAATTTCATGGAATTACAAGGTCATTCGGCTGGTATCGACCACCCCACACATGTTTTTCAAGCATGCCAAACACCTAAAAAACACATATTCAGCCGTGCCGTGCAAACCACACGTCCGAATGATGTTACGTCTTCTCTTAAACCTCAAGAATAATAATTAGGGTGTTTTCGTGTGATTTCAAGCCATTCCGATGTTGTTCGGCATGCATTGGACTATTAAATGCATGTTTTGGCCATTTACGACACACAAAGTGTGTTTTCGGCCATCGCGGTCTCACGACACCTCCGATTGACGTGTCGTCTGGCCAAACATTTTACAATTTACCCACATTTTGTTGTCGTCTGATTTCATGGTATTCTGAGGTCATTCGGCCAGTTTCGACCACCCCATACACGTTTTTCAAGCGTGTCAAACACCTAAAAAATACATATTTAGCCGTGCCGCACAAACCGTGCATCCGAATGACGTGCCCTATCCTCGTACACCTCAAGAATAATAATTAGGGTGTTTTAGTGTGATTTCAATTCATTCCGATGTAGTTCAACATGCATTTGACTTTTAAACGCATGTTTTGACCATTTACGACACGCAAAGTGCATTTTCGGCCACTGCGGTCACATGAAACCTCTGATTAATGTGTCGTCTAGCCGACCATTTCACAATTCACCCACCCTTTGTTGTCGTACGATTTCATGATATTCTGAGGTCGTTCGGCCAGTATCGACCACCCCATGCACGTTTTTCAAGCGCGCCAAACACCTAAAAAACACATATTCACATGTGCCGTGCAAATCGCGCATCTGAATGATGTGTCGTCTCCTCGCACACCTCGCGAATAATAATTATGGTGTTTTAGTGTGATTTCAAGTCATTTCGATGTCATTAGGCATGCATTTAACCGTTAAACGCATGTTTTGGCCATTTAGGACACGCGAAGTGCGTTTTCAGACACCGAAGTCACACGAAATCTCCGATTGACGTGCCTTCTGGCCGACCATTTCACAATTCACCCACTCTTTGTTATCGTCTGATTTCATGGCATTACGAGGTCGTTCGGCCGGTATTGACCACCCCACGCATGTTTTTCAAGCATGCCAAACACCTAAAAAACACATATTCAGCCGTACCACGCAAACCACGCGTCTGAATCACGTTCTTTCTCCCCTTACACCTCAATAATAATAATTAGGGTGTTTTCGTGTGATTTCAAGTCATTCCGATGTTGTTAGGCATGCATTTGACCGTTAAACACATGTTTTGGTCATTTACGATACGCTGAGTGCATTTTATGACACCGTGGTCTCACGACACCTCTGATTGACATGTCGTCTGGCCGACCATTTCACAATTCACCCACTCTTTGTTGTTGTCTGATTTTATGGTATTCCGAGGTCGTTCAGCCGGCATCGACCACCCACGCACGTTTTTGAAGCGCGCCAAACACCTAAAAAACATATATTCAGCCGTACCGTGAAAACCGCACGTCCGAATGATGTGTCGTCTCCTCGTACACCTCACGAATAAAAATTAGGGCGTTTTAGTGTAATTTCAAGTCATTCCGATGTTGTTAGGCATGAATTTGACCTTTAAATGTATGTTTTGGCCATTTACGACACGCAGAGTGCGTTTTCGGCCACCGCGGTCACACGACACCTCTGATTGACGGGCCTTATAGCCGACCATTTTAAAATTTACCCACCCTTTGTTGTCATCCTATTTCATGGAATTTCGAGGTTGTTCGGCCAGTATCGACCACTCCACACACGTTTTTCAAGCGTGCCAAACACCTAAAAACACATATTCAGCCGTGTTGCACAAACCGCACGTCCGAATGATGTGACGTCTTCTCATACACCTCACGAATAATAATTAGGGTGTTTTCATGTGATTTCAAGTCATTCTGATGTTGTTCGGCATGAATTAGACCGTTAAACGCATGTTTCAGCCATTTACGACACATGAAGTGCGTTTTCGGCCACCGCGATCACACGACACCTCCGATTGACATGCCATCTGGCTAAACATTTTACAATTCACCAACTATTTGTTGTCATCTGATTTCATGGTATTCTGAGGTCGTTCGGTCGGTTTCGACCACCCCACACACATTTTTCAAGCGCGCCAAACACCTAAAAAACAAATATTCAGCCGTGCCTCACAAACCACACATCCGAATGACGTTCCGTGTCCTTGTACACCTCAAGAATAATAATTAGGGTGTTTTCGTGTGATTTGAAGTCATTCTGATGTCGTTCGGCATGCATTTGACCGTTAAACGCATGTTTTGGCCATTTACGACACACAAAGTGCGTTTTAGGCCACCGTGGTCACAAGACACCTGCGATTGATGTGCCGTCTGGCCGACCATTTCACAATTCACCCACCCTTTGTTTTCGTCCAAGTTCATGGCATTCTGAGGTTATTCGGCCAGTATTGACCACCCCACACATGTTTTTCAAGCATCCCAAACACCTAAAAAACACATATTCAGCGGTGCCGTGCAAACCGCACGTCCGAATGATGCGTCGTCTTCTCGTACACCTCACAAATAATAATTTGGGTGTTTTCATGTGATTTAAATTCATTATGATGTCATTCGACATGCATTTGACCTTTAAATGCATGTTTTGGCCATTTATAACACGCGAAGCACATTTTGGGCCACCGCGGTTACACGACACCTCCAATTAATGTGCCGTCCAGCCAAACATTTCAAAGTTCAGCCACCCTTTGTTTTCGTCTGATTTCATGGCATTCTGAGGTCATTCGGCCGGTATCGACCATGCCACACATGTTTTTCAAGCGTGCCAAACATCTAAAAAACACATATTCAGCCGTACCATGAAAACCGCACGTCCGAATGACGTGCCGTCTTCTAGTACACCTTATGAATAATAATTAGGGTTTTTTTTCGTGTGATTTCAAGTCATTATGATGTCATTCAGCATGCATTTGACCATTAAATGCATGTTTTGGCCATTTACGATACGCGGAGTGCATTTTCGGCCACCGCAGTCACACGACACCTCCGATTGACATGGCATCTGGAAAAACATTTCAAAATTCGCCTACTCTTTTTTGTCGTTTGATTTTATGGTATTATGAGGCCATTCGACTGGTTTCGACCACCCCACACACGTTTTTCAAGCCCGCCAAACACCTAAAAAACACATATTCAGCCGTGCCGCGCAAACTGCTTGTCCGAATGATGTTGCATCTCCTTGTACACCTCTGGAATAATAATTATGGTGTTTTCGTGTGATTTCATGTCATTACGATGTCGTTCAGCATGCATTTGACCGTTAAATGCATGTTTTGGCCATTTACGACACCCAAAGTGCGTTTTCGGCCACCACGATCACACGACACCTCCGATTGACGTGCCTTCTAGCCAACCATTTCAAAATTAACCCACCCTTTGTTTTCTTCTGATTTCATGTCATTCCAAGGTCATTCGGCCGGTATCGACCACCCCACACACGTTTTTCAAGCATGCCAAACACCTAAAAAACACATATTCAGTCGTGCCGTACAAACCGCGCATCCGAATGATGTGAAGTCTCCTCGTACACCTCAAGAATAATAATTAGGGTGTTTTCTTGTGATTTCAAGTCATTCCAATGTCGTTCATCATGCATTTGACCGTTAAACGCATGTTTTGGCCATTTACGACAAGCGGAGTGCGTTTTCGGCCACTGCCGTCACACAACAACTCCGATTGACGTGCCTTCTAGCCGACCATTTCAGAATTAACCCACACTTTGTTGTCGTCTTATTTCATGGTATTCCAAGGTCGTTCGGCCGGTTTCGACCACCCAACACACATTTTTCAAGCGCGCCAAACACCTAAAAAACACATATTCAGTCGTGCCACACAAACCGCGCATCTGAATGATGTGTTGTCTCCTCGTACACCTCAAGAATAATAATTAGGGTGTTTTCGTGTGATTTAAAGTCATTCTGATGTCGTTGATGATGCATTTGATAGTTAAACGCATGTTTTGGCCATTTACGACACGCGAAGTGTGTTTTTCACCACCGCGATCACAAGACACCTCAGATTGATGTGCCTTTTGGCCGACTATTTCAGAATTCACCCACCCCTTGTTGTCATCTGATTTCATAGCATTCTGAGGTCATTCGGCTAGTTTCGACCACCACACACACGTTTTTTCAAGCTCGTCAAACACCTAAAAAACACATATTCAGCCGTGCCGTGAAAACCGCGCGTCCGATTGACATGCCGCCTCCTCATACACCTCAAGAATAATAATTAGGGTGTTTTTGAAGGATTTCAAGTCATTACGATGTCGTTCAGCATGCATTTGACCGTTAAATGCATGTTTTGGCCATTTACGACACGCTGAGTGCACTTTAGGCCACCACGGTCACACGACACCTCCAATTGATGTGCCGTCTGGCCGGCCATTTCAAAATTCACCCACCCTTTGTTTTTGTCCGATTTCATGGCATTTAGAGGTTGTTCAGCTGGTTTCGAACACCCCACACACATTTTCAAGCGCGTCAAATACCTAAAAAACACATATTCAGTCGTGCCGTGGAAACTACATGTCCGAATGACGTGTCGTCTCCTCTTACACCTCAAGATTAATAATTAGGGTGTTTTTGTGTGATTTCAAGTCATTCCGATGTCGTTCGGGATGCATTTGACCATTAAACGCATGTTTTGGCCATTTACGACACGCGGAGTACGTTTTCAGCCATCGCGATCACACGACACCTCCGATTGACGTGCCTTCTGGTCGACCATTTCACAATTCACCCACTCTTTGTTGTCATCTGATTTCATGGTATTACGAGGTTGTTTGGCTAGTTTTGACCACCCCACATACATTTTTCAAACGCGCCAAACACATAAAAAACACATATTCAGCCATGCTGCGCTAACCGCACGTCCGACTAACGTTCCTTCTCCTCATACAAGTCACGAATAATAATTAGGGTGTTTTAGTGCAATTTCAAGTCATTTTGATGTCGTTCGGCATGCATTTGACCGTTAAATGCATGTTTTGGCCATTTACGACACGCAGAGTGCGTTTTCGGCCACCGCGGTCACACGACACCTCCAATTGACGTGCCGTCTGGCCGACCATTTCAAAATTCACCCACCCCTTGTTGTCGTCCGATTTCATGGCATTCTGAGGTCATTCGGCCAGTATCAACCACCCCACGCACGTTTTTCAAGCGTGCCAAACACCTATAAAACACATATTCAGCCGTGCCGTGCAAACCGCGCGTCTGAATGATGTGCCATCTCCTGGTACACCTTAAGAATATTAATTAGGATGTTTTTGTGTGATTTGAAGTCATTCCGATGTCGTTGGGCATGCATTTGACCGTTAAATGTATGTTTTGGCCATTTATGACACGCGAAGTGCGTTTTTGGCCACCGCGGTCATACGACACCTCCGATTGATGTGCCGTCTGGCCGACCATTTCAAAATTCACCCACCCTTTGTTGTCGTCCGATTTCATGGCATTATGAGGTCGTTTGGCCGGTAACAACCACCCCATGCATGTTTTTCAAGCGTTCCAAACACCTAAAAAACACATATTCAGCCATGCCGCACAAACCCTGTGTCCGAATGATGTGCCGTCTCCTAGTACACCTCACAAATAATAATTAGATGTGATTTCAAGTCATTTTGATGTTGTTCGACATGCATTTGACCATTAAACGCTTGTTTTGGCCATTTACGACATGCAGAGTGCGTTTTCAGCCACCGCAATCACACAACACCTTAGATTTATGTTCCATATGGCCAAACATTTCACAATTCACCCACCCTTTATTGTCGTCTGATTTCATGGTATTTCGAGGTCGTTCAGTCGGTTTTGACCACCCCACGCATGTTTTTCAAGCGCGCCAAACACCTAAAAACACATATTCAGCCGTGCCGTGCAAACCACATGTCCGAATTACATGCCATCTCCTCATAAACCTAAAAAATAATAATTAGGGTCTTTTTGTGTGATTTCAAGTCATTACAATATTGTTCAGCATGCATTTGACCGTTAAACGCATGTTTTGGTCATTTACGACACATGAAGTGCGTTTTCGTCCACCGCGATCACACAACACCTCTGATTAAAATTCTGTCTGGCCGACCATTTCAAAATTCACCAACCCTTTGTTTTCATCTGATTTCATGGAATTCCGAGGTCGTTCGACCGGTTTTCACCACCCCACACACGTTTTTCAAGCGCGCCAAACACCTAAAAAATGCATATTCAGCCGTGCCACGCAAACCATGTGTTCGAATGACGTTCTGTCTCCTCATACACCTCAAGAATAATAATTAGGGTGTTTTCGTGTGATTTCAAGTCATTCCGATGTCATTCGGCATGCATTTCACCGTTAAACGCATGTTTTGGCCATTTACGACACATAGAGTGCGTTTTCGGCTACCGCCGTCACACGACACCTCCGATTGACACTCCTTCTAGATGAAAATTTTAAAATTCACCCAAAATTTATTTTCGTCTGATTCCATGTTATTCTGAGGTCGTTCGGCTGATTTCGACCACCCCACGCACGTTTTTCAAGCACGCTAAACACCTAAAAAACACATGTTCAGCCGTGCCATGCAAACTGCGTGTTCAAATGACGCGACGTCACCTCGTACACCTCGATAATATTAATTAGTGTGTTTTCATGTGATTTCAAGTCATTCCAATGTTGTTTGTCATGCATTTGACCATTAAACACATGTTTTGGCCATGTATGACACGTAGAGTACGTTTTCGGCCACTGCGATCACACGACACCTCCGATTGATGTACTGTCTGGCCGACCATTTTAAAATTCACCCACTCTTTGTTTTTGTCGGATTTCATGGTATTCCAAGGTCATTCAGCCAGTTTCGACCACCCCACGCACATTTTTCAAGCACGCCAAATACCTAAAAACACATATTCAGCTGTGCCATGCAAATTGTGCATACGAATGATGTTCCATCTCCTCGTACACCTCAAGAATAATAATTAAGGTGTTTTTGTGTGATTTCAAGTCATTCCGATGTCGTTCGGCATGCATTTGACCATTAAACGCATGTTTTGGCCATTTACGACACACAGAGTGCGTTTTCAGCCACCGCAGTCACACGACACCTCCAATTGATGTACCGTCTGGCTGACCATTTTAAAATTCACCCACCGTTTGTTGTCGTCTGATTTCATGGCATTCCGAGGTCATTCAGCCAGTATCGACCACCCCATGCACGTTTTTCAAGCGTGCCAAACACTTAAAAAACACATATTCAGTCGTGCCGTGCAAACCAAGCATCCGAATGAAGTACCATCTCCTCTTACACATCAAGAATAATAATTATGATATTTTCTTATGATTTTAAGTCATTCCGATGTTGTTCGGTATGCATTTGACCGTTAAACGCATGTTTTGGCCATTTACGACACGCAGAGTGCGTTTTTGGCCACCGCAGTCACACGACACCTCCGATTGACGTGCTGTCTAGCCGACCATTTCAAAATTCACCCACCCTTTGTTGTCGTCTGATTTCATGGTATTCATGGGTCGTTCGGCCGGTTTCGACCACCCCACACACGTTTTTCAAGCACACCAAACAGCTAAAAAACACATATTCAGTCGTTCCGCACAAACCGTGTGTCTGAATGATGTGCCGTCTCCTCATAAACCTCAAGAATAATAATTAGGGTGTTTTCATGTGATTTCAAGTCATTCCGATGTCGTTCGACAAGCATTGGATCGTTAAACGCATGTTTTGGCCATTTATGACACGCAGAGTGCGTTTTCGGCCACCGTGGTCACAAGACACCTCCGAATGATGTTACGACCGACCAAACATTTCTAAATTCACCCACCCTTTTTTGTCCAATTTCATGGCATTCTGAGGTCATTCGGCCAGTATCGACCACCCACGCATGTTTTTCAAGCGTGCCAAACACTTAAAAAACACATATTCAGCCATGCCGAGCAAACTGCGTGTCCGAATAACATGTCGTCTCCTCGTACACATCAAGAATAATAATTAGGGTGTTTTAATGTAATTTCAAGTCATTATGATGTTGTTTGGATTGTATTTGACCGTTTAACGCATGTTTTGGCCACTTACAACACGAGAAGTGCGTTTTCGGCCACCGCAGTCACATGACACCTCTGATTGACGTGCTGTCTAAACGACCATTTCAAAATTCACCCAACCTTTGTTGTCGTTCGATTTCATGGAATTCTGAGGTCGTTCGGCTGGTATCGACCACCCCACGCACATTTTTCAAGTGCGCCGAACACCTAAAAAACACATATTCAGTCATGCCATGCAAACCACGCATCCTAATGACATGTCGTCTCCTTCCACACCTCAAGAATAATAATTAGGGTGTTTTCATGTGATTTAAAGTCATTATGATGTCGTTCGGCATGCATTTGACTGTTAAACGCATGTTTTGGCCATTTTCGACATGCGGAGTGTGTTTTCGGCCACCGTCGTCACACGACACCTCCGATTGATGTGCCGTATAGCTGACCATTTCACAATTCACCCAACCTTTGTTTTCGTCCAATTTCATAGCATTACGAGGTTGTTCGGCCGATTTTGACCACCCCATGCATGTTTTTTAAGAACGCCAAACACCTAAAAAAACACATATTTAGTCGTGCCATGCAAACCACAGGTCCGAATGACATGTTGTCTCCTCCTACACCTCACGATTAATAATTAGGGTGTTTTAGTGTGATTTCAAGTCATTACGATGTCGTTATGGATGCATTTGACTGTTAAATGAATGTTTTGGCCATTTACGACACGCGGAGTGCGTTTTCGGCCACCGCGGTCACACGACACCTCCGATTGACCTTTCATATAGCCGACCATTTCACAATTCACCCACCCTTTTTTGTCGTCCGATTTCATGGAATTTTGAGGTCATTCGGCCGATTTCGACCACCCCACGCACATTTTTCAAGCACGCCAAACACCTAAAAAACACATATTCAGCCGTGCCGCACAAACCGTGGGTCCGAATGATGTTTTGTGACCGCGGCGTGACTGCGACATGACCACAGCTAGACAATTAGAAAATACACCCATATTCAATAGAGATATACCCACTTTTGATAGATAATACCATCCAAATAACAACTCGGAAATTCAAGACCAACATTTTACTTTATCAATTCCAATTACATAATATATTCAGCACCAACTTATGTTTTATGATCCAATAAATTAAAGGGAAAGAAACTCCTCACAATAACCCATAAAATCTCACATAGCATCACTCACCTCCGAACCATTATAACATCATTAGTCTTCCATATTTGGTCAAAAATAAAGAGTTATACTGAATTCAAAAATATCTATACCAGAGTGAAAAACCAAGTTCAAAAATAAAGAGTTATATAGAATTCAAAAATGTAATGGATCAATCTTCCCCTGATCACCATCACGATCACCACTGTCATCATCAGCCTCATCCTCACCGCCATCTTTTTCCTCATCATCGTCCTCATCATCATCCCCATGCTCATCCTCGGTTAAGTATTTCTTATTCATAAAGAACATTGAATTGTATGGTTAAGTATTTCTTATTTCTTCTGTGAAGAATAATTAGGGACCACGTACTATTTTGAAAAGTTCAAGAAGATACTCAATATGTTCTATTGTGAAAAGGATAAGTGAACAGTGTGTCATTTTATATATATATAGATTTTTATAGAAACATGCTACATACTATTTATGTAATACACAATGTACAAAAATTACGATGAATAAGATCTTCATGTTTGAAATGATCTTAATGAAAGGAGTGATTTTCATGAAATACTATGAATAAATATTACAATTTTTTATGAGTTCATATACAAGAAGATGTAATATTTGAATCATTGAGATTAAAAAAACTATGAATCTTTAAAATTAGAACACAAGAAAAAGACATCATTCCCTTAAAAATGTATATGTGTAATGAAAACATTAATTGGAAAATGTGTACACCAATGTAGTGATTTGAGTACACAATTCGTGGAGTAGTGAATCATAATTTTATTCAAAATCACCAGAAATAGGGAATAACGATATACTTGAGAATATAAGGATATCCTTGAGAAGAGGTGGAAAGAGTCTAAACTGGCAGCTGATCGGATGGAATAGGTGCACCTGTGTTGGGGCTTCTCAGTGGATTCTGGGAGTCGGGTAGTGCTTCTGGAGTTGCGGCTTCTGGAATCGGGGTCAGCTTCTGGAATCGGGGTGGGGAGTTGCCTGCCTTGTCGAAATTGGGGGCAAATTTTCCCAACGTTATTTAAAAACCGTTGGGAAAACTCATTTTTTCCCATATTTCCCAACGGTTTCATCAAACCATTGGGAAAACTCATTTTTTACCCATATTTCCCAATGGTTTCATCAAACCGTTGGAAAAACTCAATTTTTACCCATCTTTACCAACAGTTTATGAAAACCGTTGGTAAAGAAAACCTATACCAATGGTTCAAAGGAATCGTTGGTATACAAGTGTTGGGAAAAGCATGATTTCCAGTAGTGACTACCTGAGAAAAAGTCACTAACATGATCTCCCTCAATAAAATCGCATAGTTTATCTACCCATGCACCAACTATGTTGAATGAAGTTGTCAAACCACATATCCATATCACACACCTATAATATGATTTTACTAGCCATACGTATGACATGTACTATAAAATTCATGGAAAGGAAGAGTTACATAGTTTTTATTAAGATTAACCACATCTGTACACTACCCATATAGGTAAAATAATAAACATTCAAAAATAACTAGTAAGCTCCCTGTGTAACTGTCCCCAAATAGTTACACATAAACTGTGTCTAGAAAAACATATTAAAAAAATCAAAAAACTAATTTTCAAAACTCATATTGATTTTAAATCAACTAATGTTTATTAAAATAATTAAATGGAAACCATGATATAATGACACTGGGATTTAAAATATCCCCACAATTCCGCATCAATATATTTCACAATTCCAAGAATGTACAAAATTATTCACAACCAATATATTTCACTAGAAAAAACACAACATCAATAACCAATATTAGATCAAAATTATATTAATATATAATATAAATATTCCCATAATTTATACAATCACTAAATAGTTAAACAAAAATGAGTACACAGATTAATCAAAATCAACCACTATGAAAATGTGTCAGAACAAATTCCACTAAACACTAATGAAGTATACAATGAACTAATTACAAATTGTTAAAAGAAAAACCAAATGAAAAGAAGAAAACATCCATATTATTAAGCCATCATCATACTTAATAAGCATAACATCCACATGGTACATATCACAACAATTCCACCAAAATAAATGGAATGGGATATCAACCCAGTTCATTTTAATCTATTGGTAAAATGGGACATGGGTCATAGAATATTGATGCATGATGAACACTATAAAGAACACAATACTAAGTTATAAACATAACTAATAAAACATCCATCCAAATTAACTAAGCAGTAGAAAAATGTTTACCCATGCCCATGTCAATATGAGACTGACCTCATAATTGTCATAGTATAATGAAGAATTAGATTTCAATAAATTAAGTGATGTGAAAAAACAAGTCATGAATCAATGAAAAACATAAAGTCATCTACATAAGCCAAAAGTCCCACATACTATTCCCAAAATCCATTACCAACCAAATTAAAACTTCTTGAGAATCCTGATATTATGTGAGGATAATTTTCACAAAACATTAAATTATCATTTCAAACACATGGGGTCCTTGTAAAAATCCTCAAGGATTCACTACCAAGAGACATTGAACAAATGAACTCATTTGAAGGAAAATACCAAACCTTCATATCCAACCCATCTTAAAGAGTGGATTGGAAGTAGCCTATGAATCCATGATGTGAACAATAGGTTATTAATACCCAAAATAAACTTATAATCTAGTTGTAGTCATGAATATAAAAGGTTATATCAGTAAAATTAGGAAAAAATCATCCTAATAACACTCCATGAAACAATACTATATATTATATCAAGGCCTATTTTGGAGGCACATAACATCCAAAATGAGTAATGAGCCTAATAACTCATTCTACTAAAAAAATTTTATTCCCATAATAAACAATCAAATTAAATATACCAATTTCATGGCATCCTTTAAAAATAATGTTTTAAACTTATTTTTTAATAGCATTTCAATTTTTTTTGCACAAACCCCATTATCAAATATTTAAATCCATAAATATGGCCCACTAGTCTCAATATAATCTAATCCAATGGCCAACCCCTTATTTTTCAAAATTATTTCACAACATGTCACAAAAAATAATTCTCATACTCATTTCAAAAACATTTTCTAATCTATTTAAGATATTTTAATGCTTAAAACATTTCATGGGTTTCAAAAAATACCTCAAAATTACTTTTGAATTAAACCCATTTTCCACATTAATGGAATTTCAAAAATATATTTTAAAATAAATTACCCATTTTTGAAACACTTTAGTTAACCAATACTTCAATAATCTCATTAAAGAATTAAATCCATAAAAAATTTATCCTTGTATACTTAAACTCCATTTCAAAAAAAATATATAATAATTTAAATCAAAACAATAATTTTTTTATTAAAATAAAAATACTATAATATCTTCAAAATAACATGAAAATGGTTTTAAAAACAAAACACGTAACATAATTCCTCTATTATATTCAAAATAACATTTTCCATCACAAAACACAATGTCCCTGGGGGATAACACCAAGAACACCTGCAACATACTCAATTAAATTCTCATTAAATAGAATCAATCAGAATACTAATCCTAGGAAAACTACCATTTATTATAACACACCATTTTAATACTCAATTGGTCTCAAACTAAGGATTAAGGGTTGAAAGACAACATATATGGTAGAGAAACTACATTTTTCTTAAGAAGGCTACATGAGATCATAAACCATATAACAATCATGAATTAAGAAATATAATTATTACAAATCCATTTAACACTTCCACAACATGGTTTACAGGATCATGTGTTCTAATAATTAATGCTTGGTTTATTCACCAAATTCACCTATGAAAGTACAACTAACCCATTAATGATTGAAAAACTCAGTGGGGATCAAAACATCATCATTACCTTTCAAATCTGATCAATGATTTCATAATGTAAACAAAAAATCATCACAAAATCACAATAAAACCATGAAAATGTTAGGTTTATTTTAGTGATTATAATTCTAAGAACTTTCTCACACACTCCAAATATTCCCCAATGATGATCCAAGTCTCCATGTTACCCACACACACTATAAATAATAAAAGGGTGTGCTCTATTATATATTTTTTCATGAACCAAGATGATTCTCTAATACATTGTAACCCCTATCCAGTTTCAGAAAGACCTAATATGTGTTCCAAATCACCCTAATCTGTAAAAGAGTGCTAGAGTATTAACACATGATCATTAGGAATGTTTTCACCCTTAAAAAAATATCCCAATCAAAAATTAAACATTCATGTCAATGTAATCAACATAAATAAAATATGTAATTGGATATTGATTAGTAATAAAGAACATGTAATATATATGAGAATGTGGTATATAAATAAATAAAAATTAACTCATTATAGGGATAAAGGTTAAATAAATGTTGATATGAAGAAAATATAAAGGTGGAATAAAATTGAACTACTAATAGTGTTATCAATGTTACTCAATATCGCTATCCTCATCCTCAAACAAACATTTAGAAAAAAAATGGCATCCCAACTAATGGGAGGCCAAATCCAAGGAACATAAAACCAAAATATAAAAACTATATAGACCAACTAGTTCATTTACTTTGTTAGAAAAACTAAACTAGAAGGTAATAATCTTCAAGTTTGTGTATTTCTCAAAAAAATAAATCCATTTTATTCTATATTGGAAATATAATTGGAAAGGGTTTATCAATAAACAACTAAAAATATATAAATCACATAAAAACATTTCATATAATTCATTAATTTTTCATAAAATAATACAATCACATGAAACATACTATTCCTAGTTACCGACACTTTTTTATTAAATATCCCACATTCATATTAAATAATTATAGTTGATGAAAATCATTTTTAAGAAAAAATATTAAATCATTGAAAGTGGACCCTTTGCTAAAAACCACATAACAATCCAAAACTCAATTTTACCACTTTGAAAACATTTCTAAAATAATCATTTCAAAATCAAAACACTTTATGTACCAAATATACTTTCTATATCATTTTAAAAAACTAATTTAAGGTGAATAAGAACACTAATGATACAAGAGAATACTTGAATGGTACCTATAATGAAGAATACAACAATTTATAGAATCCAAATAGATTAATGATACCATAATAAAATTAATAATAGGGTAAAATAGATAAATTACATAGATATCCATTATATCATCCAAAAAGAATCAAATCATAATGGGAATCCTCCAAGGACTCAATTATTATGGTATAAACTTCAAAAATTATCCAAAGGCTGGAACTAATAAACATGTCTCATCCATAGTAGTGATATTGAAAAAACCAAAGATAAACTGTGTAAGAGAATAATGTTGTGACATGACACAATATGATCTCCTACTATCTCCCTTAACCTAATTTCAATGCTAATGTCCACTAGATCACTCTTTCTATATGAAACCATACCCAGCTATAACACACTATGAATAATGACTTACACTTATCTAGACCTATAAAAAACTATTTGGACCCATATTAAAGATATTAAATGGAGTTAATCAAAAACTTAAATAAATATAATAATATAATAAATCAAACCTAACCTCCCACAATGTTATAATCAAAATCCCCATAACATTTAATTCAACATACATGAAATAAATAACATCTCCCTTGACCCACAAATCACATATAATAATGGGCTCAATAGGGTCTCACACTCACCCACACCATTTATAAATCTCAAAAAGTGAAAATAATATATTATCATAATAATAGTATTATGAAGTCACTTATCAATGATTTTAGGTATCATTATAATCCAATCATTAAAATAAATCTTTTAAAATCCATTTGTTATAAATGATCCCAAAAAAACTAAATAAATATTTTTAGAATAAAAATTCCAATAATCTATACACATTTTTAAATACCCCCGATAGTTAAAATACACATCCCAATTTCAATTCATTACCCAATTGGGGTTTAATGATTTTAAAATAACACACATTATATAAAATTATTCTCTCAATAATTTAAAAACAATTTAAAATGTCAACAAGTTCTTGATTTTATAAGAAAAAACATCCAGAAGTTCAAAACCACACATTCCAATTCTTTTTATGACCCAAAAAAGTCCAAACTACCATAAACACCATATTATTTGGAAATTATTCTCAAAAAATTTAACCACACAAGGAATTTCATGAACCACATGAAATACCATGTAAAACCCTTTTTCCATGTGAGAAACCACCTTTAACACATTTCAAAAACTAACCAATCCTTCACACATTGATTTAATTTATAATATAAGGCATTTTAAAAAATAAATAACATAATGCAATGTTGATATATTAAAAAGAACCAAACCCCCACCTCAATTCGATGGAATCTAAGTTGGATATATTCTCCGAAGATGGTGAACATTCCAAAAATAATCAAGGTAAACTCCTTAATCTCGAAACAAAAAAATCCACATGAAGGAATCATATAAAACTCATTATCTAAACCCTAAAATCCCTAAGTTTTGTGGGAGAGGGTAAAGTTAATGCTAAATGGTAGATCATCAGAAGGGGAAATAAACAGAGGTAATAGATTATAGACTACTCTAATAACATAAAGGAAAAAGTATAGGAAGGAATCATAATCAAAGTGAAAGGGGGGATAAACCTCTTATGTGTATTCCTATATTGTCTAAATGATAGGAATATAATGGAAATACCTTGGTTATATTAAAATCAGAATGGTATATTCAAAAAGACACTTTTAATTGAATTCAGAAACTCACACAGTTTGGTAAATTGTGAGCTAAATGTGTCATTGTAACTACCTAAACTAAAGACCTTCATATCATTTCACATAGAAAAATAACACGATTCATCGACCCATGAACAAATTATTTCATAAAAAATCAAACCATTATTCTTGTCTCATGGATTTCCAAACGGTGTGTATGTTGTGTTACAGTAAAACTCAAGGAAAATAGGAGACAAAACCTTACTAACAGGTTTCAGTGAAGTCTTACACCACATGTGTATATCAAATCATGCATGCTAAAAAGAAACTTTATACCACCCCACATAAGGTTCCTTGAATTATTACTCCTAAACCATGTTCCCATACCATTTTGAAAAGAAAATTTCAATAAAACATAAAAATAAAATCCATAACTCATAAAGATCTAAATCTCACCAAAATTACATAATCTTAAGTATTATAAGACATTATATGGTGAAACAGGGTGTTAAAAATTATTTTAATTATTTATTATCATAATACCATCATTATTCAAAATTATGATGTTAGATTTTTTGTGTAGATGTTATGCATGAAAAATATGGAATTTCCATCAAAACATATGTAAGGTATTTTACCACATTGTTATGATGTATCATTATTTTGAATATTTTTTATTCCATTCATTTTAAAAATTATTCCCTCATTATTATGTGAATGATCATATAATTATGATATAATGATGATGGTTATGATAATTTATGTACTATATTATTCAATTCTTCTATCCCTTCCATTTTATTCATCCCCTTATTGGTATTTTGCTGGAAATCATTTTTTTAATTTTCTCAAAACCAATTTATGGGTTACCGGTAACCATACAAAAACTGATCCAAAATACAAACAAACACCCCAACCACATATTCAACCATCCAAATTCAAAATTCAAAAATGATGCCATCATTTCAAACACGAGTATCGAGGTGTCTTGGGCAGAATGCCACCACGAGCCACACCCCTGCATCGTAAGCCGTACCGTCTGCGAACAACCACCATCGCCGCCGCAACCTCGGACATCGACAAAAACCCTCAACCAGTGCCGTCATAACTTCAATAATGCAAAAACACCGCCCACATATTTCAATGAGGGAGGAACTCTCAGCACAACTCATAATCATCACCGGTATAACACCAAATAACCAGCAGGACAATCGAAATAACTAGAAGAAAAAAGAACCACAGAACCACAAATTCATATCACACAGCAATCAAAAGTATCCACGCCTCATTGAAAAACCCCATCGATGGAAATCATCAAGAGCATTCAGTGCATCCTCGACCAGCAGCGGTGCCGTAAAACACTTCAAAAAAAAAACAACCTGTAAAAATATACCCAAGACGCCCGAAACCAGAGAAAAGAACCTTCTCCCCTCCATGCCACTCACCAGGACAGGGCCTCGCTTCACCTTGGGAGTCTCTCCTGAAACACGCCTGCCGGAGAACTGGAAGAAACCACATGCCATAGCCTCACTCAAGGATAGATCCACACCAATGCTGGGCCAACACACTGGCCGAATCTACGCCTAAGCATTCAGGAGGAGAAAAATCCAGAACTACTATCGCCGAGCTGACTTGCCAAGATGTCGAACCAGAACTACCATCATTTAGGAATATGTAAACTTATAGTTCATGACCGGAAAAAATTGATAAAGTGGAATATTTGAGGTCCCACAACATCATTGATATAGAGTTTTGGAATATTATTAGCGTGAATATCTATTCTTATTGATAGGAAATGTGCCTAAATACTAAGTTAATCTACAATGAAACATATAAAAATATTCATCTTATATATCTTTGTATTTTTAGAAAAAATTTACATTATAATGTTTCCCCACTTCGACATTGGTATATAGATAGGTTTAATAAAACCTAGTGGATGTTATGTCCCACCATTTACATGATGGTATATCAAGTATCTTTACACATATCCTATAATTTCACGCATAATATTATTCCACAAAATGATCAATTTTATATATTAATAAATTATTGTAACATGAAGCTATATAGTGAAGTTTTATCTATGAGTTTCTACTAATAATTTCATATATAACTATGGTACCAATGGTATACAAAATCCCTTTCCAAACATCAATACAAAATCTTCATTATTGAATTTTGTTAATTTACCTTATTCCATGGTTTTAACCTTCTGGTGTAGACCCTTATCCTCTTTTTGAGACATCTTTCTATTGTCTTATAATGTCCATTAGGAAATTACCTGTAAAAGGAATGATACTTATCATTATATAATAACTTCTATATACTAATTTACTATATCACTGAGTATAGAATCCTATAACTTATGCATCATGGATAAAACTATGTGATCATTCCATCTCAATTTATTATACACCATGATCAGCTTTCTAGGATAGTGGTTCATTGTAAAGCCATAGTTATTGAGTAGTTCTAGAAATCATCATTGTCTCATGTCGACATATTTCTCAGTAAATATATTATTAAATATTATTTAAATGATATATATGTGGCACCATCCACATCAGATATAGTTACATCATATTTTCTATGTAATGATTAAATCTTACATCTCAATATCATGAGTGTGGTAGTCTTTTTTATGGGTCTTCAATTAACTCATTTCATAAGAAACAACATTATCAATATTCTTATGGACACTCATCAATCCCTCCATCAATATATCACTTTATATAAAAAATACTCACTTTCTTCAATGTATGGTCAATGTTGGTTAATTGGTTAATCATTTCATTAATTCCACATATTAATATTCATACACCTTTTACCATTTGAATTTTAATTTTTTACATGTCAACATGGTTATGTAATTAGCTAACTAGGAAAAAATTTCAATATATTTCTAATAGTAACCAACTAAGAAAAATAAATTTTATATCATAGTTATATTCATCAATGTTGGGAATATTTAAAAAACATTATATTTATAGGGTCAACATAAATTATCTCCTTATAGAAAAAATGACATTAAAATATAACTTATTAATGGTAAAATTCACATATAATGAATTTATTTTATAGCATATTATCCCTTAATGACTAAATGACGACACAAAAAATGGTCATCATGAAATTTATATAACATAGATTATAATAATATATCATTAATTAAAATGAAATAAAATTATCCATAAGATCTTTAAATACTCAATTAATTTAATCTATAAACATATATTATTCATTTCATAAACCAAAGTTCATTACTATGAGCATATAATACCAAAACCATGTTACAAATTTCATCATTAGTATATTATCCATATTAAATTTAAATTTATTTTAACACGGATGAAGATAAATTTGTAATAAGTATGGAGCTCCATGAAATTTATCTATGAGATCATTAATGTGAGGTAAAGGATACTTTTTCATTATTTTATTGTTATTTATTTCTCTATAATACATTTATACCCACATGGACCCATCCTTGTTTTTTAACAAATATGGTAGGTTATATATAAGGTGAGACACTAGATCATATAAATCCCTTATCGCATAAATGTTGATTTTGTTTCATTAATTCCACCAATTCTATCAATACTATTATATTAGGAGGCTTAGATATGGGATTTTCATCATGGATATAGCCAATAGATAATTGAGCATCATTATATAGTGCATATCTAGTTTTTTTTGATAAAAGACAGATTCATTAATGATGAAAATCAGCAGACGTACAGACTCGAAGCCAAGCAGGAAAATGGTCCAGCCAGAGCTGGTTGACATCAAAGGGGCCAGCTATCGCCATTTGATGGGCAACCTTGTTTCCTTCCCTTTTGGTAAAGGAGAAGGTTCAAAGAGAAAATTAGTGATGGATGGAGAGGATTTTCCTGATGAGGGACCCAAAGGACTGAAGTCCGCCATCGTTGAGGTTGATGGCATTGATAATGGTGAGGCAGTCTGATTCGATGATGATTTTGTCCCATCCACGGTCACCAACAATCATAATTCTAGCGAGGATGGCAGTAGCCTTGGCAACCACCGGTTCCTAAAATAACGTGATGAGACTCATGTTTGGCTGCAATGATTTGACCAAGATGGTTCCGGGACAGCAGGCCAAGGGCAACATGACCATCCATGGGGAGAGCCGCATCTACATTAATCTTGATAATCCATTATTGGGGAGGGCACCAAAGGGAGGAAAAAGGAGGGGGTTTCAAAGGAAAAATGTTGTCCATTGTGGTGATTCCATCCCACCAACTAGGAAGAGGCCCGTTAAATCCATAAATTGGGTGGTTTGTGAGCATGGTTGAAAACGACATCATTTTGGCAGACCCAAATGATCCAGGCCATGATGCAAAGAGAGCCCGCTTCAGCCGATGAGAAGGAGGAGCACCATCACATTAGGAGAGAGGGGAGGTCACAACCCATGATCAGTGAGGAGTCTGTAGAAGAGTTCCATTTCCTCCAAATCTCCTTTGCCCCCAGACATTGGATGATAGCGTGAAGGGGAGTTTCTGGGACGTTCGGGTAGAAGCGGTAGAACCTGTCGCTGGAGATATGTCAGAAGGTGATAAGTCTCATGGTAGGGAGGGTTATCGTGCACACCTGCCACAAAAAGTGGCGAATTTTTTGGGGGACATTGAGTTTCCAAAGCGATTTCTAGGTCCCCCTTCCCTCACATCGTTCTGAGTGACAATAGCGAGCCAGTATCCGGATTTCACCGTATAGGCTCTGGAGAGGTTGTGGATCCAAAAGAGATGGTTGGGGCTGACATATGGAACACAGGGGATACTCATGATAACATTTTTATCTCTTTTATTAAACCATGTGTGTATCCTTTCCATGCACCACCTGAGCCCCTGATCGTCAAAAAGGCATCTGACAGTGGCATCTTCAAAGCCTGGTTGGGCAGGGGACGATACCCGCACACCTTCTTTATCAATCAGCCAGAGATCGGTCAGGATATTAACTGTTGAGACATTCCCAATCCTCCAGCCCAACCCTTTTCCCAGGAGACTACGGGAACCCCAAAAACTTCTCCAGAGGAATCTAGGATGAGGACCAAGAGAGGATACATGGAAGTCCTTATGGGGGAAGTATTTTGCACGGAGAACCCACACACAGAGAGAGGATGGTCAGTTCAAAAGGTGCCGACCTTGCTTTTCAATCAGTGCATCATTGAAGTGAAGAATGTCCCAGAATCCCATCCCACCCTCAGATTTAGGTAAGTAGTGGTTCTCCCAAGCTATCCAGTGGGTTCTATTCCTCCCATTGTTTGTTCCAGATGAGCCATTGGAGGTTGTTCAAAAAATAAAGAAGGTAAAGAATTCTCTATAAGAATATGGGATTCTATCATGGGATTTGATATTGTAATCTCGTTTTACAATAATATATTCTTTTATTATAGATTTAAAGACAATCCATACTTTCGATTATATCAAATTTTGAAATTAGTGTTATCAACAAGATTTGAACTAAGAAATTTATATTTATTTTAACATATATATACAAATATAATGTCCATGTTATTTTATTTCCATAATAGGTACTATCTTGTAAATCTTTTGTAAATTTATTTGGATGTTATTCAATGATTTTAGTAAAAATATAAGAAATAAAAGAGTTTCTAGATCCATAATAAAATTATTAATTATATAATGTTGATTTTATGATCAATGTACCTACACTATCATCATTTTATTACATAAATTATTCTATTATTTTTATATAATCTTGCCCCCTCCCCTATGGGATCTTCTCATAAAAGACCATTGATACTTGGGGAATTAATATTAATAGTTCCATATCTTGTTAGAAGTTAATAATTAGACATTTGAGATTTTTCTTTTATCCATTATATCAATTATTTTCATAGGCTTTATCTCCATGCTTATAAAAAATTACTTTCCCTTCATGAAATCCATTGGTTGATTCACCTGATTGTTATTTTGTGTTATGAATAACACCCTGCCATTATTTTCCTTCCCAAAATTTCTCTACACACAATGATCATATATCCTCTTTTTTATTATATCCCTTTAAAAATAAAACACTAGTATAATTCTATCACGGTCTTGATTTCACTTTCCACTACCGGCTCATAAAAAAAATTAGGAATGTAATTCTATCTAAACCCTTCTCTTCATCTAATCAAATAAGTGATAAATATTATTTACAAAATTATATACATAGTTTGAAAAATGATTCGCTATATTTTTCATGTCAGCCATATACCCAGCAATAAAATCCTTATCCTTTTATCTTAAATTAAAGATTTTCTATTCTATGCTAGCTCTTTACTTAATAAAAATGTACTATTTAATGAATATAAACTTAAAATAATTCTATTTCGTATTCTCTGTCTCAACATCCTACTTAATATTTTGAATCAATGACAACCCTTGGTTATTATCTACCAATAAATGATATAATCCAATCATAACCTTATTTTTACTATTATATCTTAAGGAAATGAATAAATTATTTTGGGACTTGATCCATTTTTACTATTCTAATGGATCCAATGTTATATTGATGGATAAAGGTTTATTCCACCTGAATCAATAAAAATATTAACACTATGTTTACCAAGAAATAGTTTATTGTATTCAAACAAGGTTATTGGTAATAATATAAGTCAACTGAATTAATATAGTTATACTTTTATCCATTCCAACACCAGCCTCATTTAATTAGTTAGGTATAAAATATATATATTAATTACATAAAATAAAACTATTTATGTTCCATCCATCATTAAATTTTTATAAAAAATTCAATATACTTATTATTTCATAATGAAAAGTTTTATTGTCAAATCAAGTTATATAATTCATAATAATTATTATAAATTCATTCCATTTAGTCTATAAATATTTCTATATTATCCAAATTGTTTATCATAATGTTTTTACTATCCAAATTTTTTATTTTAAATATAATTCACTGCAATTATACTAAACATACTATAATTCTAAATTTTATAGCCCAAATCTAGTTACCTATTATTGGTTGTTATTTTATTACAATGAGACAAAATATATTGATCATAATACACAAGATCCAGTAGTGTTATAGTCTTAGGAAAATAGATATATAAATTAATATTACATGACATTAAGAGCTTAAGTTACATCAACTAAATAAAACAAAAAATAATTATTTTCCTTGAAAATATATATGTCACATGAATTAATGTTCCTAGTTTTATAATAATATTGGAAACATTATAAATGAGCGATCTCACATTCTCAGTAAGGGGAATCATACTATGGAAGCTATCATATAAAAGAATCAAATCAATAGTTTGATAGAAAAAATAAATTCCATATCATGTTTCACTATGAGCATAATATGTACATGGATTACATAATAATAAATAAATCTATAGATAAGAATACATTATCTCATAAGGTTAAAATGAATAATGTCAAAAATAATTGAAAATCGATTAAGGTATAATTCCAAGGAATTGTAGATAAATAGTTATGGATTATACAAAATATCCAACATAGTTTGTCTCATCAGACTAAATAATGCATTGATGTGTTATATAGTCCCAAAACCCACTTATTACAAAATAAGTCGAATGTATCCATAATATGAATAAAAAATAATTATCATAATTTTACCTTAGGAACCACATACACAATCCATGATTAGTAATCAATATATATATTTATAGAAATAATGAATATATGGAAAGCCAAAATATGTTCCCACTTAATGTAATAATAAAACACTCTAAGATAATATCTTGTAATATACATAGAAACTATAAGATATTCACATTGTATAGTATTATAAAATTATCAATGGATTAATAACTAGGTTTCAATGCAGGTTAATTTTTATAGTATATTGATAACAATAATATGTATTCATTGATTTCATTCTTTTCAATGGTAGGAGACCGATTCTATGTTATAAAAGTATAACAAATTACCAAACTTCCAAATGTGTTGAAACAATTTGAAACATTAAATATAAAAATTAAAAATATATTTCAAAAATATAGTAATATATTAAAATCCTTCATTATTATTTATAAATTTATAGTAAAATATCCAAATCATTTCCTAATGGATTATTCAACTAGATCGGTTGTTATCCGAATTTTTTTTCATCAAATAAAGATTATTCTATTACTAATCTATAATTTTTTATACTTATTACCCCTATTTGATTTTTATATATATCATGAAATAAATTTTAATATCCAAGCAAGGATTTCATTTTTTGGATAACACCAACAATGTACTTTACCCAAAAAATTGTACATTTTCCTATATTAAAATTTTACCACTTTATTTCTTATAATGTTTAAGCATTATCATGCCATATGAAAAATTATGATGAGTGGAAATAGTAGTCTCTTATTTAAAATAGAATATGTAATTTATAATAAATAATCATATTATCATTTCTTATTTTAATTAAAATGAATTGGAAAACATTACATAAATAAAGGATATTGAGGGATTAAAAACCCATATATCATCATAATAGTGATTTGGAAAAGGAAATAACATGTGGGAATAATAATTTATAATAGAAAATATATAAAATAAATGATAATATGATGGAGTGATAAGAACTAATGTATGTGAAAAATAATTTTGAATGATATTGTAAAAAAAGGATTGCAACTGAAGAAGAAAGAGGAGGACTGAAAACCCTAAACCTACAATGTTTCATTGAAAACCAGTAGATGAACACCATATTTCAATTAAAATACCATGGGGATATTAATTAGGGAGAAAAGGTGTGTCTAAAAATGATAATTTATTTTCAAATTAAGAGTAGTGGGACAATGTATGGGTATTTATAGATAACAATTGGGTTTATTAATTTCAAAACATCTGCCTTTGAAACAAAGTTAATAAAAATTCATTATCCTTACCATTATTTCATCCCAACGTATTCAACATGTAGGAATGAGTTTGTTAAAATTTAATGTTTTAGAAAAAAACATTAAAATATATTATTTAATATTTGAAAGAAGTTGTATTCATAATGTTTTTTTCAAAATATTAAAATATGATTTTGGTAAATGATGTTTATTTATAGGAATGGAAAAATATATTTTATTATATTTAAATTAAATATTTTAATGAATAAACAATTGTTGATTGAGAAATCCTTTATTTTACTTATTACATCATTTTTAAATAATTATGATATCATAATAATTTCCATATATTCATGCCAAAATTTACTTATTACCCAAAATTTTAACTACCATACAAAATTATAAAAATTTCACTATTGCATAATTTTTGTGTCTATATTAGAAAAATAATATCCTTTTAATGAAATTAGTTTTCCATTAGATTGAAAGTATATTATTTTTCAATAACACTTATTTATTTTAAAATCATGCAATTTATTACTAAAATTAAAAACTATACTTATTTTAATTCTAAGATGAATATATTAAATTATATTATTATTCATCAATATATTAATATTAAATATAAATTATATTATTATGAAATGATTTTTTCATTCTGGTTTCACATTTTATTATAAATGTAAATTTTTAATTCCTTAATGTATTATAATGGGTTGTACTATTATTATTAAATATTAATATTTTCATTGTGTCACATTTTTCCTCATGAATGTTTTATTTACTATCATAGAATCATTGGTCTTACACATGTGATTTAGAAAATGAAAGTAAGCTTCATTAATTCCACACACACACACACACACACATATATATATATATATATATCATATTATCCATTAAACTATTTTTTATTGTCCATTACTAATATTAGTTATATATCTAATAAATACACTAACTGTAAAAGATAAATCTTAATGAGAGAAAACCATTTTCTTCAAAGAACTCACAACACTAGAATATCAAACACTAGAAACATATTAATCCATATTATTTGATTAGAATCATAAAATAAATTAATTTATAAAATGAGTAGATAATGGAGTACATGGAGACCCCAAACATTCATACATAACTGTTACAACCTAACAAACAAATATTTATTACAAAATAGTATAATTCATGGCATAATTATATTGGTCTTATTTAATTAGAAACATAAATATATAGACAACTATAATATAAAAAATATACATCATTTCCCACTATGATTTTCATAACAAGATAACTTCTTAGATATATGACCCATATATGCTTTCTTCAAAACCTGGGAAAATGAAACATAAGATGGGGTGAGATTAGATGATTTATAAGGTAAAATATAGGTTTTATCAATTGAATAACATAATTGAGGATAATATAATCATTGGGTTATAAGAACATGATCAAATCATAAAATAATTATACCCAATAATTTAATTATCTTTAATCATAAATCTTGTAATAATGATTTTCATTCCAAATACGTAACACATAAGATTGTGGAGTCATAAATAATAAACTATAAGTCAAACAAAAAAATATGATGAAAAATAAATAAGTTTGTTTATTAACATATGAATAAAAATAACTATATTTGACATGATTCACTCCTAAGGATATCATTCTATACAATGTATCATAATGAGAATGCCCACCAAGTCATTTGTAGAATTCTCTTAGTATTAACTTATATCTAGTTAAATCTATCATCTATTATGAGTTTATTACCTCCACAAAATCTTATGAGTTTCTCACAACTATTATCCTCATCTAATGAATTGGAGGGTTTTAACGGATCCACCTATCCTTGGTTTATAATGTATCCACCCATCTGAAATTTATTATATAACCAACCATCATATAATCATAATCTATTAAAATATATTCTAAATATTTATGAAATCATTTTTCTCTACATCAAAACAAAACCCATCGAATGAAAAGAGGTTTCAGTATAATCTTATATTCATAAAAATAAACCATTGAGAGAAATAATAAATATGTTAATGTTGAATAATATCTTAATATAATCCTAAAATATATGTAAATTTCATTATTATAGCCTATAAAATATAAATTGAACTTTTCTTTAGTAAAATGGCCTTTTATTTTTGAAATAACTTATTTAAAATAAAAAAAATATGAAAAATGTCATGGAAAAAGTTTCTATGAAAAAAATGAAACCTATAAGGTAAAATTTAAGGAAATGAGTATTTCAATGGTGGGGAATGTTTTTCATGAGGTGTATGTTAAACAATAATTCCTTTCAATTTATCCACAAAAATTATAATTAAACATGTTCATAAATTTAAAAGAAAACACAATTAAAATATTTTTATAAAATTTCAATAATTGGTAAAATGAAATTAATAAATCATTGTATAATAGTAATGAAATTATTGATAACATTTTGAAGAAAATATGGACATGGATGAAAATGTTTTCGATCAAAAGATAAATGAAGTTTTTTTCCTCAAATACATTCTTTGAGTCACTTGAGTACTTAAATAGAAGAAAATGAATGAAAAAATGTAATCTATTTAAATAAATAGAGTATAATAAAATAAAGAGTATTTGGGATACATATATAATTTTACATAATCATTTGAAAATTTATTCATAGCCAAACACAATAATAATGATATTTTAACATAAATTCATTACCTATTTGGTAAATTTTAATTTATTATCCCCATGTAATAAATCAATTCATACAAAACTTTAAAAAAAAGTAAATATTAGTTTTTTCATGATAAAAATATATAATGGAATGTATATACACACCATAATGAAACAAATGTACATAACATCAAACATGTCTTAGTGAAAAAAAATTGAGCAAAATAATTCATTCTGAATTGATAGTCAATTGATGTTTGAAAATAATATGTTTATATAAATACATTGAATTAAATCATGAATTTTCCAAAATTAATTCATGTGTAGTATATAAACCAGATAAATAATAAATTTTTTATGACATTAAAATATGTATCAACAAAGAGAGATTTAGATGAGACCCATACAATATTCATATCTTTTATGTTGAAGAATACACATTGAAATAACATGATATTAGAGTTATAACCCCATAAATTTCATATTAATGTCTTAATAATTTAATTAGGTTATAATTAAACAATATTAAATAATTGGTTGTGCGCAATATCAAACATGTATCATGAATTAAAAAGTGACACAAAGAAACCCTTACATTTTTCCTATATTATTCATAAGCACTCTAAAATCCCTTATAATAAATTTTAATTTACTATATTTCTATACCATAATCATATAAATTCTTATAATATCATATATATTCCACTTATGACATTTCAACCCATTTTTATATGTATTTCTATTTTAATATCATAATTTTGAGAGTTAACTGATTCATATTTCATATAGGATTTAGTTCATAAGTTATTTTCTTTGAAATATGGTCATGGTTAAATAATATATAGAATGTTAATATTTATAAAAATACCATAAAAACACATATATATATTATATACACACACATATATATTAACCATTTTTGTTATGTGGTGATGAAAAATAAATTACATCACTTTATGGAGACTATAATACATTCATCTTCATGAGAGAAGTTTTTACTTTTTGATATATGGAATGAAATAATGGTAAATGAAAAGTAACCTTTAAATAATTATTATTATATCATAAATATCATATATTTAAATTAAATATATCCATGTCACCATCCATGTAATTAAAAAATGATAATAAAAACACATCACTTCGTAGAGGTGGTAGTCCAGACGTATGCACGAGCGACATTATCATTATCTAATGGATCAAATGGTAAAAATATAGATAAGATATACTAATTGAATAATAATAATTATGTTATAAATTTTATATTTAAACATTTAATACATTATTATAACCATTCATGAATGGTGATGATGTAAAATGAATCTAATCACTTTTTTGAAGGTGGTAGTATACATGTACGCACAAAAAATAATTTAATATTCCATTTTATGGATAAGAGGTTATAAATGGGTTTTAATCATTATAATAAAATATAGATATATTTCAAATTCAATATAAATCATTATTTTGGATTCAATTGGTTTGCTAGAAGTATAGGAATAAATAAAATTGAAATAGCTTGGTTAATATTTATACCTTTTCATTGAGGGACCACCATTTGTATAATCTTTAATCATTAAATTATTTTTTCTTAGTAGAAGTATAGATCCTATCAGATGTAGTGAATGAATATTGGAATGTTTTTATTAGGTTTTTTCCAATATATAATTCTCAAATACATTGAATAAGGGAACTGTAGAGGATCCCTTTTATTAGTAAGGGGAGCGACACATATGAAAGATTTAAAATATTTAAATTATATATAGGCACATTATTGGTGAGGTGGATACAAATGGAAAAATGTAACATCCCGGTTTTGGAAGCCACCCAAAGGCGCCCCATACCTGGTTGGTCACATGGCCTCAAGCACATTTCCCCAAATGCCAGAGGCTGCTGACTAGCAGCGAGGGACTTGGGTGTGATAGTGGGGAAACTATGACATCATTGGCAGAGTAAACAATGGAAGAAACAATAGCAATAACAGAAGTAGTAACAATACATACAAAAGTAAACAACGGAAGACTAAAAGTAGAAAAAAATGGAGCACATATATATATAAATGATGCATGATATATATGTCTAGGAAAGCAGACAAACAAATAACAATGCTTGAATACAATATTACTAAACCAAAGTACAAAAAAAATAAGTAAATAACTCCTCAGCATCACAAGACCTATCTTGATCCCATGCTCTCAAGCTCCACAACAAGTCATGTACCTAAAGTAGAAGGGCGCTTGCCCTTATCTACATCTGTAACAATATAATCTGTTTGGGCCCAAAAGCATGGTCCAAACAGGGTGTAAGACTAAATACCAGTAGGAAACCACCCAAAGATATATGCCTAACAGTCAGTGAATAGATGGTAGTTAAAGTACAGAAAACAGTAAGCAGGAAAGTACTCATCAGTAAACAATCCATAGTTCAACATTAAACAATATCTAATCAACAGCTAAACACAAACAGGTAACCCTTTGGGAATTACTCATAGCCATCCCCTTTGGTCCTACCTAAAAATTACGAGCAACCCTCTGGGAAGTACTCTCGGCGTAACCCCTCCGATTTAGTATCTAAAGACTCTCTGAGAAAGCACTCACAATCGATTCCCCTTATAGTCTAAGGTATTCAGGAAATCTCTGAGGAAGCTCACATGGTCAATTACTCTTATAACCCCAAGGTCAAGGACTATCTGAGGAAGATCACTCGGTCAATTCCCATTATAGCCCTGGTCATTCATAGACTCTTTGAGGAAGCACTCACCATCAATTCCTCTTATAGTCTAAGCAGTTCATGAATAAATCAAAGAATCTCTGAGGAAACACTCTCGATCAATTACCCTTATAGTATAAAGTAGTAAAGAACTCTCTAAGGAAGCTCACTCATTCAATTCCCCTCATAGCCCAAAGTGGTCCTAGGCTCTCTGAGGATTCTCACTCAGTCAATCCACATATAGCCCAAAGTGCTCAAAGACTCTCTGAGGAAGCTCACTCGGTCAATTCCCCTTATAGTCTACTACACCAGGTTATCACGGCCCTGTGTAGGTCAATGAGCATTGAAATACAATATGGACAAAGTAAACCTATAGAACTTCTGGTCTAATTATTCTACATCATATAAATCATGTCAGAATACAAACTCTCCATCCTACAACAACATGCATGGAAACTGGCAAAGCATCCAAGGGCAAAACATGACCAAACTATAAGGCCCCAGCCTTAAACCTTACTTAATATTGAGTTATTACAAGATTATACATTGAGGATCTTTTCAGGTTTAGAGTTTTAGATAATTAGATTGTATAACTTTCATTACATTCCACATATAAACAAAGTGGTTACATAAAGATAGTATTCTTCATTCCCATCAATGGAAAAATATTTAAAATAAAACATGGATTATTTCTTGACACTTCCTTGACACTATCATCATATCATGTACCTTTCCCTTGACTTGTGAAAAACATTTCAAAAAAAACTTGGGATGAGCATAAAAAGCTCAGTAAGGGATATAAAAATATGGAAAGGAAACATGGGTACATATATACATAAGGATGAGATCATACTTTACCCATAAAACATAAGCACTTTAACATACCTCATCAAATCATGAATAAATCATAGAAATCATAAGACATAAAGGTAACTTGAGTCATTCATAACATTCTTACGTAGGGAGTAACCCTCTTGGTTACGTTTGGAATACCCATCATAGTATATTCCCTAAATCTCTTTGGAGAAACCTTAACGTTTCACTCCTTCGCGTTACCCAATGCATTGGAGAGCTATATCGGGCTCACCCGCCCTTAGTTTATCACGGAACCACCTGTTTTCATAATAATGCCCAAGAACCTCAACATAATCATATCACATAAAACATGCATAAAGGAAACATAACATTCCCACCTTTCAATCACAAGATATCAATACAAAACATTGACATAAATATATTATGAAAACCATTTTCAATACCAAAATAAAATAAAA
Organism: Viscum album; assembly: GCA_963277665.1. Classification (NCBI taxonomy): domain Eukaryota; kingdom Viridiplantae; phylum Streptophyta; class Magnoliopsida; order Santalales; family Viscaceae; genus Viscum; species Viscum album. Next base: position 1,321,970,581 of record OY728140.1, read on the forward strand.
GTAAAACATGGTATTTATTTTTCTTTTAAAAAGAGGGTATGGCTTGTAGAGGAAGCCGAAACTCAAATAATGGTCACGGCGGCGGAGAAGTCGTTGTCGCTGCATAAGTACGACAAAAACATTCCCTTTTGTAGTTTAGTAAATGCCTCATATAAAAAAGATTCCTTTTGAATAAACGTAAAAGTCAAATGGGTTTATACACCGTATAAAAGAAGGTTGTGTATAAAACAAAATATGCCTCAATGAAAAGAGATTGAGACGAAGTCCCATACCTCGTATCCGACTTGACCCGACCGTTCTTTAATCTCCTAAATAATAAACTTGAGTAAATCTCTAATTGCTTAAGAACCTTTTTCAAGTTCATTATTCCTTTTAAACTATGTTATGAACATCATATAATCATTTAAGTTAATAATGTTCATTTTGTCGGTATTTGGTTCTTAAGTCAAAAATAGACTTCTTACACTTACATGTTGTTAATTTGGTCAAAGGTTCACTATATCCAGAATGATATTAATTATTTTGATAACATATATATCATATATATTCATCATATACATGTATTTATAATATTACATCACATTTAGAGGTAAGAAATGAAATGCACCGTTCATGGAGACGGTAAGCCGTACGTACGCATGAACGCTACTTCCATTTCTATTTCGTATTTTCTGGAATGGAATCATGATGATATAAGAGTATATTATAATTCCAGTATAATAAAATATATAATATCATTAACTTTATCCTTTACACATCCCACATATGGTATTAACGAATCAAATCACTTTTAGGGGGCGGTAGTCCGCACTTCCTAAAATGAAGATATCGTGTTTACCCATAATGGAAACAATAATGGTATGCCATAAATGAAAAATACAGAAGCTTAAGGAAAGAATAAACATATTATATATCATATATAAAAATAGTGAAATCATAATGGCCACCATTGAAGGTGTTAAATGAGTATTGAATAATCATTGTTTCGGGAGGCAGAATTTCGCCATCCACGAAAACCGTATCTTCTTTAACCATTTGATATAGTTGTGTGAGAGTGTAGCTCGAATAAATATTATAACAACATCCTAGTATATTTAAGATACTGTTTTTATTACAAAAGAAGTAAATAAAAAGAGTTTAGGGGGTTGGAGAAGCAAAATAAAACAAATGAACATGAGAGAATGAATTACCTTTAAAAGTGTAACTCCTTTTGATTTGAGCCTAAAGGCTTCCTTTGAAAGGATTCTTCCCAAAGGAAATCCTCTAGGATGAGTAGAGGGATGTGTATAGAGTAAATGGGCAGGGGATGGCCGAGAAAAAGGCTTGAGGAGTGTGTGAAATGAGGTAGAGGTGGGGGCCTTTTATAAGAGGAGAGGAGGGGCACTTTTGGAAATCATGAAACTATTATTTTATTTTCAAAAGTGTTTCAAATTTATAAGGTCCCACATTGATATAATTCGAGGATAAGGTGATAAGGGTTCTAAATCTACCCATCCAATAGGTTTTGGACATGTGTAGGTATTAGATATTACATTATCATTCCATTTTATTTAAATCGTTAAATAATGAGGTCATCGCTGCATCATCATGATTTCATAAATAATTAAATTTATTTAATGTCAAAAAATTATAAAAAAATACTATGATGTAGGAAATCTTTTTATATTTCCAATGAATATTTATAGACAAAATTATGATTAGTATAACCCCTTCTAAAAATTGTTTTAGTAAAGCAATTTATGTTAGTGTCATTTTCACCTTTATTTTAAAAAAAGGCATTAAAGTCATTATCTCACCCAAGAGGCTCCATAGGGTCCCCTAAATCTACCCATGTGTTGTCTTGGTCGGCCAGGACACATCCAATAGGGTTAGGACAAGTGTCATGGTGTTTTCACATTTTTATAATATCATTTTTACCTTAAATTACACTAATTACCTCTAATCGCGATTAATGAAAAAAAGTTACTATTCACCAAAAAATTATTTTCATCCCATTGAACAAAATTTTACATACTAATGACAACCATGTATGTCGGATTTTCAAAATTCAATACACATTAGTGGTAAACTTTCATTTAACTGAAAAATCAGTTTGCTTGATTACCACTTAGTGGTTTCACTATTCATCAAAAATTGGAGTTTTTCAGAAAATTACCAAAAATTCACCCTAAGCTATATTTGATATTCCGAAATCAAAAATGAAGTCTATTTTACAAAATTCAAAACATATAAGTCACAATAATTAATTTAATAATTAATTCCCGCCGTCATGACAAATAGAGTGTTTTTATGAAACAATAAGTATCAAAAGATTGACACCAGTTTAAGTCCAATTTCAAAGTGAAATTGATTCCAATGACCACCATTGGATTAAATGGTAAAAATATATTCCGATTACACATTAAGACCAATTCAAAATATAATCTAATCATATAAATAAATTATATTAAGAAGCAGTTCTGATGTAAAATACAGTATTTTTCACTATTCATTAAAAAAATGAACATTGTCAGAAAAATAACAAAAATTCACACAAAGTAAATTTTGATATCCCAATCATAAAGAATAAGTTTATTTTGACAAACATAGCTTATAAAATTGTCAAAAGATAGATTTAAAAAAGGTTTTCCATCAAAAGACAGTAAAACAATCTTTTAAGAATATTAGTGTATTCCATGCTTAAGATTGGATTTATTTTCATTTTAAGCCTCTAAAATACTATATAATTCATAAATAGACATAGATAAAAATATCTATTATTCATTACTTACTTGGGATTTTACATCCTTCCCCCCTTTAGAAAATTGCGTCCCCACAATTTATTTACTTATCAAATAAATAGGAGTACTTATCCCTCATTGCATTTTCAGATTCCCATGTTGCCTCTTCCATCATGTGGTTTTTCCACAAAACCTTTACCTGCTTAATCACTTTATTCCGCAACACTTGCTCCCTGTGGTCAAGAATCTGGACCGGTTGTTCCTCATAAGATATGTTCTCCTCCAGCTGAACTACCTCTGGACTCAAAACATGAGATGGATCTGGCATATACTTTCTCAACATCGAAACGTGAAAAACATTGTGTACCTGAGATAAACTCGGAGGTAAAGCCACCCGGTATGCAACTGATCCAACTCTCTCCAGAATTTCATATGGTCCAATGAACCTTGGACTCAGCTTTCCTTTCTTACCAAATCGCATCACACTTTTCCATGGTGATACTTTGAGAAAAACATGATCACCTACCTCAAAAGAGAGATCCTTCCTCCTGTTGTCTGTATAACTCTTATGCCTACTCTGAGCTGTTCTCATGTGTTTCTGTATCAGTTGAACTTTTCCTGCCAAATTTTCCACCAATTCTGGTCCCATCAACTTCCTTTCACCCACTTCATCCCAGAAAGATGGAGTTCGACACCGCTTCCCATATAATGCCTGAAATGGTGCCATCTGTATACTGGAATGAAAACTGTTATTATATGAAAATTCAACCAAAGAAAGATGTTGGTCCCAACTTCCCTGATAATCCATAGAGCAAGAACGTAGCATATCCTCCAAGGTCTGAATTGTTCGTTCTGACTGCCCATCTGATTGAGGATGAAATGCTGTACTAAAATTTAATTCAGTACCCAAAGACTTCTGAAGGCCTTTCCAAAAGTTAGAAGTGAACCTGGGATCATGATCAGATACAATGGAGAGAGGAACTCCATGTAACCTGACTATCTCTTTAAGATACAAACGGGAAAGTTGATCTAGGGAAAAAGTATCTCATATAGCAAGGAAATGAGCAGATTTAGTCAAGCGATCAACAATAACCCAGATTGCATTATTACCTCAAGATGTCTTCGGTAATCCCACAACAAAGTCCATGGATATATTCTCCCATTTCCACTCTGGCACTGGTAAAGGCTGAAGCATCCCTTTCGGTAACTGCCGCTATGCTTTAACCTGCTGATAAGTCAAACACTTCACAGTAAAATCAGCAATATCTCTTTTCATTCCATCCCACCAGTAATACTCCCGCAGATCTCTATACATCTTAGTACTGCCAGGATGAACTGAAAACGGAGAACTATGAGCTTCACATAACAACTCTCTCTTCAACTGTGAATCACAAGGCACACACAATATCTTCCCAAATCTCAAAACGCAATCACTATCAATGTTGAATTCAGGCAACTTACCTTTCTGAACCAGCTCTACCTTTTTCTGCAACTCACTGTCTTGCTTCTGTGATTTCTTGATTCTATCTAATAGAGATGATCTCACTGATACCTGAAACAAAACAGAAGAACTTCCTGCGCCAACAACTTCTTTGCCAAAGTTCATCAAATCCCTAACCAAAGGATCACGTTCCAAACATAATATTGCTAATGAAGCATTACTTTTTCGACTCAAAGCATCAGCCACTTTATTTGCTTTTCCCGGATGGTAATGAATTGTACAATCATAATCCTTGATTAATTTTATCCATCTCCTTTGTCTCATGTTCAATTCTTTCTGAGTGAATATATAATTTAAAATTTTGTGATCGGTATATATTTCACACTTTACTCCATACAAATGATGCCTCCAAATTTTTGAAGCAAAAACAACACCAGCTAATTCCAAATCATGTGTAGGGTAATTTACCTCATGAGTTTTCAACTGTCGTGAAGCATAAGTAATTACCTGATCATTCTGCATTAGGACGCAACCAAGTCCTTTCAATGAAGCATCAATCTAGATAACAAACTCACCATTCCTGGAAGGTAGTGCCAAAACTGGAGCATTCACCAATCTTCTTTTCAATTCATGAAAACAATCATCACATTCTTTTGTCCAGATAAACTTAACACCCTTCCGAGTTAGCTTAGTCATTGAACTAGATAACCGTGAAAAATTTCTAACAAACCTTCGGTAATAGCCTGCCAAACCAAGGAAGCTACAAATCTCAGTTACATTTGTGGGTCTTGGCCATTCTTCAATGACCTTTGTTTTTTTAGGATCAACAGTTATCCCATATTTAGAAACAATATGACCAAGGAAAGAAATTTGTTGCAACCAAAACTCACACTTGCTGAATTTTCCATACAGTTTCTTTTCTTTTAAGGTTTGAAAGATAACCCTTAAATGTCTTTCATGTTCCTCTTTACGTTTAGAAAACACCAAAATATCATCAATGAAAACCACCACAAACTTATCCAAGAACTCATGGAAAATTCTATTCATTAGGTCCATGAATACAGTAGGTGCATTGGTTAGCCCAAAAGGCATTACTACAAATTCATAATGGCCATATCTTGTACGAAACGCAGTCTTCGGAACATCTTCCTCCTTTACCTTCAGCTGATGGTACCCCGATCTCAGGTCAATCTTTGAAAAAAACTGAGCTCCCTGGAGCTGATACAACTTCATTTGATGGCCCGACATCTGCTGAAGTAGTTGCAAAGTATTTCACCACCCCTTTCTGCTTGTAGTCTAACTGCTTCCCATCACTCAAGCTCTTTGTCGGACACTCGTTTGCATAGTGACCCATCTCATCGCACTTATAACATTTTACTAACTGTAAATCAAATTTGGTCTTACCTTCACCTTGATCCTTTTCAGTGCAATCACGAGCCTTATGTCCCATCTTACCACATCGGTAGCACTTTCCAGAATTCAGAAGACATTCCCCAGCATTCCTTTTGCCACATTTATCACAAACCGGAAGCTTAGTTTTCTTACCATCAGACTTTTTTGAAGAATTCTTACCTTTCTCCTGCCACCTCGGTCTCTTCTTCTGTTGGCTATTATAGAACACTTGATCATCGGCAAACTCCATTTACACCTTCTCAGCACATCGAACAAGATTTTCATAACTTTTAAACTCACGAGAAGCTAATGCCCTTCGATATTTTGGCTTTAATCCCGAGTAAAAACGATTGATTTTACTATCAAGGTCTCGGATAAAATTTGGAGCATACCTTGACAATCGAGTGAACCTTTCCTCATAGGTAGCCACTGAGTCTTCCTCTTGCCTCAATTCCAAGAATTGCTTTTCCATCCGAAGTCGAACAGCCTTAGGGAAATACTTCTCAAGAAACATACCTTTGAATTCATCCCAGTCGAGAGCATCAATCTCATCAGCGTCCCTGATATTTTTAACCATAGACCACCACTGATCTGCCTCACCCTCCAAACGGTAAATAGCAAGACTAACCTTTTGATTGTCTAAACACCCCATGACATCGAAAATCTTCTCCAGTGCTTTAATCCACCCTTCAGCTAGCACAGGGTCAGATGATCCTCTGAATGATGGGGGATGTTCCCTCATGAAATGTTCCACCACTGACATGTTCCTCTGCGGTTGATCTGGCTGATCTCGTGCATGGATACCCCCACCATTAATAGCCAGAGTCAACTGCGCCATTACTGCAACAAACTGTTCAGTTCCAATTCCGACCATCTCAGGATGCTGATTCAGAAGGTTATTTCCTTCTGCATGCCTTCCTAGCACTGCTTCCCTATTTCCTCTGCGGAAAACCATTCTGAGCAAACATGTCTTAGATGAAGCAACATTGTAATCTTCAAATGCTACATCACTTCAATTTGACCATAAAAAAAATATTTTTGGATAATCATTTAATAGAATTCTAACTCCTAAAGTTATCTAAACCAACCTTTGATACCAATATAAGGCCCCAGCCTTAAACCTTACTTAATCTTGAGTTATTACAAGATTATACATTGAGGATCTTTTCAGGTTTAGAGTTTTAGAGAATTAGATTATAAAACTTGCATTACATTCCACATATAAACAAAGTGGTAACATAAAGATAGTATTCTTCATTCCCATCAATGGAAAAATATTTAAAATAAAACATGGATTATTTCTTGACACTTCCTTGACACTATCATCATATCATGTACCTTTCCCTTGACCTGTGAAAAACATTTCAAAAAAAAACTTGGGATGAGCATAAAAATCTCAGTAAGGGAAATAAAAATATGGAAAAGAAACATGGGTACATATATACATAAGGATGAGATCATACTTTACCCATAAAACATAAGCACTTTAACATACCTCGTCAAATCATGAATAAATCATAGAAATCATAAGACATAAAGGTAACTTGAGGCATTCATAACATTCTTACATAGGGAGTAACCCTCTTGGTTACGTTTGGAATACCCATCACAGTATATTCCCTAAATCTCTTTGGAGAAACTTTAACGCTTCACTCCTTCGCGTTACCCAATGCATTGGAGAGCTATATCGGGCTCACCCGCCCTTAGTTTATCACGGAACCACCCGTTTTCATAATAATTCCCAAGAACCTCAACATAATCATATCACATAAAACATGCATAAAGGAAACATAACATTCCCACCTTTCAATCACAAGATATCAATACAACAAATTGACATAAATATATTATGAAAACCATTTTCAATACCAAAATAAAATAAAAGTAAAACATGGTATTTATTTTTCTTTTAAAAAGAGGGTATGGCTTGTAGAGGAAGCCGAAACTCAAATAATGGTCACGGTGGCGGAGAAGTCGTTGTCGCCGCATAAGTACGACAAAAACATCCCCTTTTGTAGTTTAGTAAACGCCTCTTATAAAAAAGATTCCTTTTGAATAAACGTAAAAGTCAAAGGGGTTTATACACCGTATAAAAGAAGGTTGTGTATAAAACAAAATATGCCTCAATGAAAGGAGATTGAGACGAAGTCCCATACCTCGTATCCGACTTGACCCGACCGTTCTTTAATCTCCTGAATAATAAACTTGAGTTAATATCTACTTGTTTAAGAACCTTTTTCAAGTTAATTATTCCTTTTATACTATGTTATGAACATCATGTAATTATTTAAGTTAATAATGTTCATTTTGTCGGTATTTGGTTCTTAAGTCAAAAATAGACTTCTTACACTTACATGTTGTTAATTTGGTCAAAGGTTCATTATATCCAGAATGATATTAATGATTTGGATAACATATATATCATATATAATCATCATATACATGTATTTATAATATTACATCACATTTAGAGGTAAGAAATGAAATGCACCGTTCATGGAGACGGTAAGCCGTACGTATGCATGAACGCTACTTCCATTTCTATTTCGTATTTTATGGAATGGAATCATGATGATATAAGAGTATATTATAATTCCAGAATAATAACATATATAATATCATTAACTTTATCCTTTACACATCCCACATATGGTATTAACGAATCAAATCACTTTCAGGGGGCGGTAGTCCGCACTTCCTAAAATAAAGATATCGTGTTTACCCATAATGGAAACAATAATGGTATGACATAAATGAAAAATACAGAATCTTAAGGAAATAATAAACATATTATATATCATATATAAAAATAGTGACATCATAATGTCCACCTTTGAAGGTGTTAAATGAGTATTGAACAATCATCGTTTCGGGAGGCAGAATTTCGCCATCCACGGAAACCGTATGTTCTTTAACCATTTGATGTAGCTGTGTGAGAGTCTAGCTTGAATAAATCTTATAACAACATCCTAGTATATTGAAGATACTGGTGTTGTTAAAAAAGAAGTAAATAAAAAGAGTTTATGGGGTTGGAGAAGAAAAATAAAACAAATGAACACGAGAGAATGAATTACCTTTAAAAGTGTAACTCCTTTTGATTTGAGCCTAAAGGCTTCCTTTGAAAGGATTCTGCCCAACGGCAATCCTCTAGGATGAGGAGAGGGATCTGTAGAGAGTAAATGGGAAGGGGATGGCCGAGCCAAAGGCTTGAGGAGTGTGTGGAATGAGGTAGAGGTGGGGGCCTTTTATAAGAGGAGAGGAGGGGCACTTTTGGAAATCATGAAACTATTATTTTATTTTCAAAAGTGTTTCAAATTTCTAAGGTCCCACATTGATATAATTCGAGGATAAGGTGATAAGGGTTCAAAATCTACCCATCCAATAGGTTTTGGACATGTGTAGGTCTTAGATATTACATTATCATTCCATTTTATTTAAATCGTTAAATAATGAGGTCATCGCTGCATCATCATGATGTCATAAATAATTTAATTTATTTAATGTCAAAAAATTATAAAACAAAATACTATGATGTAGAAAATCTTTTTAGATTTCCAATGAATATTTATAGACAAAATTATGATTAGTATAACCCCTTCTAAAAATTGTTTTAGTAAAACAATTTATGTTAGTGTCATTTTCACCTTTATTTTTTAAAAAAGGCATTAAAGTCATTATCTCACCCAAGAGGCTCCATAGGGTCCCCTAAATCTACCCATGGGTTGTCTTGGTCGGACATGACTCATCCAATAGGGGTAGGAAAAGTGTAATGGTGTTTTCACATTTTTATAATATCATTTTTACCTTAAATTACACTAATTACCTCTAATCGCGATTAATTAGAAAAATTTACTATTCACCAAAAACTTATTTTCATCCCATTGAACCACATTTTACATACTAATGACAACCATGTATGTCGGATTTTCAAAATTCAATACACATTAGTGGTAAACTTTCATTTAACTGAAAAATCTGTTTGCTTGATTACCACTTAGTGGTTTCACTATTCATCAAAAATTGGAGTTTTTCAGAAAATTACCAAAAATTCACCCTAATCTATATTTGATATTCCGAAATAAAAAATGAAGTATATTTTACAAAATTCAAAACATATAAGTCACATTAATTAATTTAATAATTAATTCCCACTGTCATGACAAATAGCGTGTTTTTATGAAACAATAAGTATCAAAAGATTGACACCAGTTTAAGTCCAATTTCAAAGTGAAATTGATTCCAATGACCACCATTGGATTAAATGGTAAAAATATATTCAGATTACACATTAAGACCAATTCAAAAGATAATCTAATCATATAAATAAATTTGATTAAGAAGCAGTTTTGATGTAAAATGCAGTATTTTTCACTATTCATTTAAAAAAATGAACATTGTCAGAAAAATACCAAAAATTCACACAAAGTAAATTTTGATGTCCCAATCATAAAGAATAAGTTTATTTTTACAAACATAGCTTATAAAATTGTCAAAATATAGATTTAAAAAAGGTTTGCCATCAAAAGGCAATAAAACAATCTTTTAAGAATATTAGTGTATTCTATGCTTAAGATTGGATTTATTTTCATTTTAAGCCTCTAAAACACTATATAATTCATAAATAGACATAGATAAAAATATCTATTATTCATTACTTACTTGGGATGTTACACAAACTGTCGTAAACAGAACATGTGTGGGCACAATACATCCTAAGCATAGAAAATTAACCATATTCAGATCCAAATATCCTCCAAACAAGAATACAAGCATGGTAGGAAAAAAACAAGGGTAAAACAGTAAATGCGCAATACCCCATTCATGGGTATTAGGAAATATTGCACATAATACTCAAAGAATTTCAACGGAAAGGCACAAACCACCTACCTCAGCTTTAGGATACTGCTATACGTGACCCTTGAAGCATGAATATCCTTAGAAAATTGAAGATCTATAAAATGTATAAAACGTTCAACCCACAATATCTCACGAGAGAATAGAAATCAGAAGATGGTGCTCTAGGAGAAGAGATAACTCACCGATGCGATTACAACACAATCGATAGTGTTCGATTCAGAGGACGGACACACGCCTGGGGGTTCATCGAAGATCCGCGGCCGTACGGAGCTCTCGGTCAAACGAGATCTAAAAGAAGAGCATTCTGGTGATTAGACGTGACCCCGATGCGTTTATTGTAAAAAAATAAAGTACACGAGATGTATTTTTGAAGTACACGGTGTGTACTCGCTGTTTCTGTACTATGCTTTAAGTGGCCTCCAAGTTACTCCCACACGGCCGTGTGTGTGAGTACTACATTTCCAGCACATGACCTCCTACAATAAGGCAGTACACAACATGTACTCATAAAGTACATGGTGTGTACTTTGAAAATTTCCATAATTTTCTCTTTTTCTCAAAAATGACCAGAAAAGGAAAAACATATCTAAAAAAAGATCCAGGTTCTTAAAAAAATATATGAATATGGTATATTATAATTTTTAAATATTTTTATTTAATAAAAATAAGACATGTTTGGGTGGAAATCTATCCTTTATTTCTCACTTTAACCCTCCCAATAAGCCCCTTTTAACCTTAATTATGGTAACATAATTTTACTATTTTTACTATTAAAAATTCCCAAAAACTATGTGACCCATTATAAATAATATTAATTATTTGGATTATAAAAATGGAATAAATTTTATTATATTCAACTTCAATAAGTTTTAGAATTTAGTTCTATATTAGCATGTAATCCGCAATGAGAACTGGTTTTGGATATATGTATTTTAATTGAAAAATTAAATTTACAAAAATTAAATTACATGTGAAATAAATAAAAATGATAAACTATATTTTTTATTATATAATATTTAAATATATTTATAATTATTAATAAATATATATTAATTTATTTTATTCATATAATAACATACTATGAATATAAATATAGTTCTTAGAAAGGAGTTGTTTTAATCCTAAAAACTAACTTATACAAATATCAAGTATATTGAATATTACTAGATATTTAATTATATTATATGTAACACCCCAGGTAAATAAAGAATATGGAATTTTCATATTTATCCATATTTTTGAATAAAATATTAACATTACTTTAAAGGGAATGCTATGCTCAAGGGCGTACCCAATACGCAACAACGACTTTCTTAGAAATCATACGTTACACTCTAATAATAAAATAATATTATTTTAAAAGGTAGTTAACTCCTAGCCGTTATAATGGCGGGAATGAACGGAACTAACTACAAAATGATTATATATGTTTGTCAAATATTTTTACTTTTATCCAATAAATGTTAGAGGCTTAAAATACAAATTAATCCAATTTTAAGCATAAATCTTCTAATATTCTTTAAAAGGTCGATTAACCGCCTTTTGATGGAGAACCCTTTCTAAATATACTTTTGACAATTTTATATGTTTTGTTTGACAAAATAAAATCCTTCTTTATAATCTGGACATGAAAATTTACTTTGTGTAAAATTTTGTTATTTTTCTGATAAAGATCATTTTTATTGAAAATGTTGCATTTTAATTCAAAAACTCCTTTTAATCTGATTTATTTATATGGATAGATTATATTTTTAATTTATATTAAATTTTATTTAGAATATATTTTTACCATTTAATCTAATGGTGGTCATTAAAATTAATTTAACTTTGAAATTGGACTTAAACTAGTGTCAATCTTTTAATAGATATTGTTTCTTAAAAACACACTATTTGTTTTGACAGCGGAAATTAATTATTTAATTAATTAATGCAACATATATGTTTTGAATTTTGTAAAATATACATCATTATTGAATTCGGAATATCAAATATAGATTAGGGTGAATTTTTGGTATTTTTCTGAAAAACTTCAATTTTTGATGAATAGTGAAACCACTAAGTGGTAGTTTAAAAACTGATTTTTCGTTTAAATGAAACTTTACCACTTCTGTGATTTGAATTTGAAACATCCGACATACATGGTTGTCATTAGGATGTAAAATGTGGTTCAATGGGATTAAAATAATTTTTTTGGTGAATAGTAACTTTTAAGTTTTTAATCGCGATTAGAGGTAATTAGTGTAATTTAAGGTAAAAATAATGTTTTAATAATATGAAATGACCTAGAAACATGTACTAACCTCATTGGATGTGTCATGGCCGACCAAGACAATCCATGGGTCAACTTGGGGACCCCATGGAGCCACTTTGGTTGGAAAATGACATAAATAACTTTTTATTTAAAGTTAAAATAAAAATGTCACAAGCATGAGTTGTTTTACTAAAACAATTTCTAAATAGGGTTATAAAAGTCATATTTTTGACTATAAATATTCATTAGAAAGATAAAACGATTTCCTACTTAATGATATTTTTTTATAATTTTTAGACATTAAATAAATTAAATTATTTATGACATCATGATGATGCAACGATTACCTCATTAATAAAGGATTTAAATAAAATGAAAAGATAATGTTAAAACTATAACTTACCCATGTCAAAGACCTATTGTATGAGTATATTTCGAACCCTTACCACCTTATCCTAGAAATACATTAATGTGGGACCTTTAAAATCTGAAACTCATTTGAAAATAAAGTAACATTTTGTAACTTTCCAAGAGTGCCCCTCCTCTCCTCTTATAAAAGGCCCCCACCTCTACCACCTTACCCACACCTCTCAAGCCTTTGTCTCAGCCAACCCCTACTCATTTTGTCTCTCCAAATCCCTCTCTTACTCCTATAAGCCTCACTTTGGGCAGAAGTCTTCCCAAGGAAGCCTTTGAGCTCAAATCAAAGAGAGATACCCGATTTTAAGGCAATGTCTTCACTTGTGTTCTTTTGTTTTATTTTGCTTCTTCAACCCCCTAAATTTTTTTTATTCTTTTCTTTTGTAACAACAAAAGTATCTTAAATATACTAGGATGTTTTTATAAGAATTATTCGAGCTACACTTACACACACCTTCATCTAATGGTTAAAGAGCATATTGTTTCTGTGGATGACGAATTTCTGCCTCACGAAACGATGATTGTTCAATATTCTTCTAACACCTTCAAAGGTGGCCATTAAGATGACAATATATTTATATATGATATATAATATATTTATGTTTTACTTAATCTTCTGTATTTTTCATTTATGGCATATCTTTATGGTTTCCATTATGGGTAAATGCGATATCTTCATTTTAGGATGTGCGGACTACCGCCCCCTCAAAGTGATTTGATTCGTTAACACCATATGTGGTACGTATAAAGGATAAATTTAATGATATTATATATGATACCATACTGGAATTATAATACTATTATGTATCATTATGTTTTAATTCCATTAAATAATAAATAGAAATGGAAGTAGCGTTCATGCTTACGTACGACTTACCGTCTCTATGAATAGTGCATTTCATTTCTTACCTCTGAATGTTATATAATATTATAAATTCATGTATATAATGGATATATATGATATATATGATATCAATATAATGAATATAATTTTTTATATAATATATATTTTACCACATGAACAACTTGTAATTATAAAGAGTTTATTTTTGACTCAAGTAGCAATGATCTACAAAACGACCATTATTAACTTAAAAAAATTACAGTGTTCATAGCATGGTAGTAAGAGATATAAAAGGAATAATGAACTTGGAAAAGTTTCTTAAGAAAGTATAAATTAACTCAAGTTTATTATTCAGGAGGTTAAAGAATGATCGAGTCAAGTCGGACCCGAGGTAAGGGATCCTACCCCTCTTTTTCTTTTTAAGTACACTCTTTTATGTAATTCCTTTTAAGATCATCTTTCTTATGATTGGGATGTTATTTTATATTAATATTACTATAATTTTTATGTTCATATTATTATAGACCCTATTTTATCTCATCAATCCTTTTTGGAAGTTTTAATTGGCACTGTTAGGCTGCTGGGATTTCGTAAGGGGCTTTTTATCTCACTTTGTGTTTTCGTGAGATTCATGCTACATTTGCCAATATTTCCTTTTTAGTGGTGTATGTACTGTAAATTATTCTACTCTTTGTGTAACATACTTTCGTTTATGAGTATTTACATCAATGTTGTATAGTCCTTCTTTCATGGGGTGTACATTTCGAAAGTTACCCAAATCGGTAAGGGAACCTTTCACCCTCCTCTTTTTAAAAGACTTATTTTGTTATGTCTTCTAATTTTCATCTTATTATGTGGAGATATGTTCTTATATATCCTTATTGCCATAAATTTTATGTCCAAGTGATGAGATACCCTTTATCTCTCTCATCAAATCTTTTTCTAAAATTTGATGTGACGCCGTTAGGCTGTCAAGGGAACTTCTTAACCCAATTTTGATTTCTTTGGGTTCAACATGTAGTTATTGAATATGTCATCCTTTGAATATGTGTGAATGACCTTTTATTATTTTACACTTAATATCCACTTATATTGGGTGTATTTATATTTTTCGCACATAATTATGAGATTGATTTATCCTTAATTTAAGGATACCATCTTTATAATGGATTTCATCTCAATTTACATTTCCATTGAGACTTTATTGTTGTTATGAACCAATTCACTCTTATATGATGTATATACTATCATTTGGAATATTATATCATGAATCCCTTTATTCTCATGATATTATAAAGTTTTGATTAAATGTTATTCCTCAATTATTGTATTCAAGTGTCTCTCATTTTGTTAAAAACCCTTTAACTAAAATATCATTTTAAATGTTTTAATGATTTAATCTTATAAATATTTCTCATTAATATCCATGTTTTCAAAATGGTTTTAAGGATTTATTTATATGGATATTAATGGTTTAAAATGTTAAAAGCTTCAATGTGGTATGGGACACATTGATTTAGAAATCTCTTTATTAAATGTTTTAAATGGTTTTGAAAATGGTTTTTAGAATGGATTCATTATTTCAATATCTTAAAATGATATATTGTTTTTGCAATGTGGGAATGTTATCTTTCCTTTATTCTTAAGTTATGTGCTATGATTATGTTATGGTTCTTGGGCATTGTTATGAAGACGGGTGGTTCCGTGATAAACTAAGGGCGGGTGAGCCCGATATAGCTCTCCAATGCATTAGGTAACGTGAAGGAGTTAAACGTTAAGGTTTCTCTGAAGAGATTTAGGGAATATACTATGATGGGTATTTAAAACATAACCAAGAGGGTTACTCTCTATGTAAGAATGTTATGAATGCCTCAAGTTACCTTTATGTCTTATGATTTTTATGATTTATTCATGATTTTATGAGGTATGTTAAAGTGCTTATGTTTTATGTGTAAAGTATGATTTCATTCTTATGTATATATGTACTCATGTTTCCTTTCCATACTTTTTATAACCCTTAATGAGCTTTTTATGCTCATTCCAAGGTTTTGAAATGTTTTCACAGGTCAAGGGATTGGTACATGATATGATGATAGTTTCAAGGAAGTGTCAAGAAAGAATCAATGTTTTATTTTAAATATGTTTCCGTTGATGGGAAAATGAATACTATCTTTTATGTAACCACTTTGTTTAAATGTGGCATGTAATGCAAGTTTTATGATCTAATTCTCTAAAACTATAAACCTGAAAAGATCCTCTATGTGTAATCCTGTAATAACTCAAGATTAAGTAAGGTTTAAGGCTGGGGCCTTATAAATGGTATCATAGGTCGATTTATATAACTTTAGAGGTTAGAGTGTTGTTTAAGAAAAAGTGAAAAGTTGTGTATAACCATAATGGTTAGTATATTAGATGGAGTCATCGTTTTTTTTAAAGTTAAAATGAGTTTGAGATAACTTGGATAAGTATATCTTGGTGTTTATCTTCCTCTTTTTTATTTGATGATTTTACTGATATACTCACACTGAACTTTTTGGTTTTAGTAAATGGCTGGATCTAGCAGGCACCAAAGTAACAATGTATTTGAAGAAAACTGTGACGGTTTTATGAAAGAACAACGGAATGATATGGGAGATGCAATGAGAACTCTTGTGGTTATCCTCAACCAACTATCTGGAGTCATGATTGACCAAATTAACCTTATTTATTTTTATAAGTCATCGTATATGTGAGAAACAAATCCCTACGGAAGTTCAGGTAATAATCATAAAGGTAAGTATGTTCAAAAACCTATGTGTCAAATATGTGGAAAGAAACACATAGGAAAATGTTTCAAAGGGATAGAAAGATTCTATAGGTGTGGAAATGAAGGTCCTAAAGCAAGAACCTGCCATGGAAAAAGGAAGCATCTAGTTGAATCTAGGAAAGGGAAAGAAGTTCTTTCTGAAGGTTCAATTGAATGTTTTAAATGTGGTGTGCATGGTCATTATGCAAACACATGTCCTATGAAGAAGTTTCAGGAATGGGGTCACCAAGATCGTACAAATATTCATTTACCAATACCTAATGCCATTCCGATTGAGTATGAAGAAACTAACAATGAAGAATGAAAGGTATGGATTATTTCTTAACATATGTTTTCCTATTATTGGAATCTTAGGATATGATTCATGATTTTGTTTGTAGGAAATAAGTATTTCATAATAAGTTGAAAAGGAATGGCTAATGGATCATGAAGAATGTTGAATGCGTAAGAAGTCATCATATAAGGGATTCAAGAGTTATGGTAGATTTTAGGATGGTGAAAATCTTAGATGTATTAAGTCTCTTTTGATGATGGGGTTACATTAGAAGAATTTTTATAGTAACCCTGATGTTTGATATACGAAAATTTTATTCAAGGAATAATTATCCTTTATTTTGTGGATGTAGTTATAAAGAACCATTTGGGTTTATATGATCCTTGAATTTGAGTCAATTACTGGTTAATACATTTTATGTTTCAATATTAGTTTGTTTTACTTTTTAGAATTTTATGGATAAATGTTTATTGAATGATCTTTGTTGAACTTTCGGTTTTGTTTGAAAAATTTTGTAGATTAAGAATAAGTTTTTAATATAAAGGATTATCCTTTTTGGGTATTATCTGATCTCATACTATCCTTTTTGGTTTTAGTTTTGGTTAAGGTCTAAAGACATGGGAAGTATATAGTTCTCTTTTGTGGATTAGTTGATTCTCTAGAAGTTGATTATAGCTCTCTTAATGTGAACATGTCATCCTAAATAGTCGTCTTTTGGAGGAAATATGAGTTCATGTAAGAAATCTAGTAAAAGTTGAAATTCAACATGACAATTAAGTATGCTTCCTAATGTTTTAGTTAAGCTCATAAATAAATTCCTCAATGAAAAGTAACTTAAAACAAAAATGTTGTCTGTTAATTTTTCCTACTGGGGAATCAAATACCGTTTAACCCATCACAAGTTTGTGATTTTCTTGTTGTTAACTTTCTCCTAGACATGTTTACTATCACTCTCCATCAGAACATGACCCTTTTTTTTCTCCTCCATATCCATATTTTCATACTTGGAATCCTAGTATGGGTTAACTCGGGTGACATTTGTACTTCTCTCCCATTCTTTTAAAGTTATAGTTTTACTGACTCTTGTTCCGATGTGAGATTTTCAATGAATCTTCCAAGCCCAAATTTAAAATTGCGAGGATGAAATTCCCAAAAGGGGGAAGGATTTAACACCCCAGGTAAATAAAGAATATTTCATTTTCATATTTATCCATATTTTTGAATAAAATATTAATATTACTTTAAAGGGAATGCTATGCTCGAGGGCGTACCCAATACGCAACAACGAGTTTCTTAGAAATATTACGTTACACTCTAATAATAAAATAATATTATTTTAAAAGGTAGTTAATGCCTAGGTGTTATAATGGCAGGAATGAACGTAACTAACTACAAAATGATTATATATGTTTTTCAAATATTTTTACTTTTATCTAATAAATGTTAGAGGCTTAAAATGAAAATGAATCCAATTTTAAGCATAAATCTTCTAATATTCTTTAAAAGGTTGATTAACCGCCTTTTGATGGAGAACCCTTTTTAAATATACTTTTGACAATTTTATATGTTGTGTTTGACAAAATAAAATCCTTCTTTGGAATCTGGACATCAAAATTTACTTTGTGTAAAATTTTGTTATTTTTCTGATAAAGATCATTTTTATTGAAAATGTTGCATTTTAATTCAAAACCTCATTTTAATCTGATTTATTTATATGAATAGATTATATTTTTTATTTAGATTAAAGTTTATTTAGAATATATTTTTATCATTTAATATAATGGTGGTCATTGAAATTAATTTCACTTTGAAATTGGACTTAAACTAGTGTCAATCTTTTAATAGATATTGTTTCTTAAAAACACACTATTTGTTTTGACAGTGGGAATTAATTATTAAATTAATTAATGCAATATATATGTTTTGAATTTTATAAAATAGACATCATTATTGAATTCGGAATATCAAAAATAGCTTAGGGTGAATTTTTGGTATTTTTCTGAAAAACATCAAATTTTGATGAATAGTGAAACCACTAAGTGGTTGTTTAAAAACTGATTTTTAGTTTAAATGAAACTTTACCACTTCTGTGATTTGAATTTCAAAAATCTGATATACATGGTTTTCATTAAGATGTAAAATGTGGTTCAATGGGATTAAAATAATTTTTTGGTGAATAATAACTTTTAAGTTTTTAATCACGATTAGAGGTAATTAGTGTAATTTATGGTAAAAATAATGTTTTAATTATATGAAATGACCTAGACACATGTACTACCATCATTATATGTGTAATGGACGACCAAGACAATCCATGGGTGAACTTGAGGACCCCATAGAGCCACTTTGGTTGGAAAATGACATAAATAACCTTTTATTTAAAGTTAAAATAAAAATGTCACAAGCATGAGTTGTTTTACTAAAACAATTTTTAAATGGGGTTATACAAGTCATAGTTTTGACTATAAATATTCATTATAAATCTAAAAATATTTCCTACATCATGATATTTGTTTTATAATTTTTAGACATTAAATAAATTAAATTATTTATGACATCATGATGATTCAGCGATTACCTCATTAATAAAGGATTTAAATAAAATGAAAAGATAATGTTAAAAATATAACTTACACTTGTCAAAGACCTATTGGATGAGTATATTTAAAACCCTTACCACCTTATCCTAGAAATACATCAATTTGAGACCTTTAAAATCCGAAACTCATTTGAAAATAAAGTAACATTTTGTAACTTTCCAAGAGTGCCGCTCCTCTCCTCTTATAAAAGGCCCCCACCTCTACCACCTTACCCACACCTCTCAAGCCTTTGTCTCGGCCAAACCCTACTCATTTTGTCTCTAAAAATCCCTATATTACTCCTATAAGCCTCACTTTGGGAATAAGTCTTCCCAAATAAGCCTTTGAGCTCAAATCAAAGAGAGATACTCGATTTTAAGGTAATGTCTTCACTTGTGTTCTTTTGTTTTATTTTTTTTCTCCAACCCCCTAAACTCTTTTTATTATTTTCTTTTGTAACAAAACCAGTATCTTAAATATACTAGGTTGTTGTTATAAGAAGTTGTCACGACCCGTCCTCGGGGACCGTGCCGTGACTACCCCAAGCCCGCCTTCCATAGGCCAGGGGCTGGCGACTAGCACCAAGGCATAAATCCCAACAAAAAGGGAAGGCATTGCCTTTGAAAAGTAAACAAGCACCACAAAGTAAGCAAGCGGAAAAGTAAACACTAAGTAAAAACTGTACAAGCTGTGATGAAAGTAAAAAGGGGCCGGAAATACAAGCCCAACTGTAAAGTACAACTGAAAAGGAAAAACAGCAACTGAAAGGAAAAACTGCAGCGTCGAGCCGTCCTCTGGAAGTCCCACCTGAAGGGTGGGTACAGATAGCCTCCACTGCTCCTCAGGTCTACCTAACCGCTCCGAGTATGTCCCGCCCAGTGGTCCACCTCCAGGTACTGTCCTGCTCCGCACGCCTCCTCCACGATCAGTGCTGTCCGTCGTCTGCAACCAACACCACGAAGTGCGGGCATAGCCCGTGCAGGGGTGAGTATAAGGTACTCAGTAGGGACCCTGAGACCCCCGAAGGTCTCCCGAAATCCACAAAGGATAAATCACGAAGAAGAGATACAATCACGAAGTAACATCTGACACGGCTTAGGTATATGCCCATACATATACCTAAGTCATCAATTCCCCGATCGGCTCCAACGTCCGAGCCCTAGCACAACCCAGTCCACACAGGAAAGCAAAACGCATACCCACGCAGAATAGAACAACACAATCCACAAAGGAGAGTAAACAGTAAATCCACACAGGATAGCTCACCACAATCCACAAAGGAAAGAAAACAGTAAATCCACACAGGATAGCTCAACACAATCCACAAAGGAGAGAAACACAAGATTCAGCTCACACAGGTATAATTCTTCGGATGATGATAAAGATGATCACTGAACCATCTAAGTCGTCGGACCCACGAAGGATCGATATGTACTAACCTTGCAGTGACCCACACAGGATCAGACCCACACAGGATCGGGCCCACACAGGACCGGGCCCACGCAGGACCTGTAGGCGCTGGCTCACACAGAACCGCTGAGCGCTGACCCACACATGATCGGACCCACACAGGATCGGGCCCACACAGGACCGGGCCCACGCAGGACCTGTAGCACTGATCCACGTAGGATCGCTGAGTGCAGTAGTCGTCGCAGTCCGCTGAGGATCTCTGCACAGTCGTCGCCGCAGTCCACTGAGGATCTCTGCACGGTCGTCGTCGGAGTCCACTGAGGATCTCTGCACGGTCGTCGTCGGAGTCCACGGAGGATCTCTGCACGGTCATTGCCGTCGAGGGAGCAGTCGCAGCCAGCACTAGGGTTCCCGCACACAGCAAGCTCGTTCGGGAGGGTCCGCTCCACGAGCCGAGAGGCTGATACATCAACTGACACAAAGTCCGAAGTTGATGTATCCAAAAGTTCCGTATCGTCAACAGGAACTCAACGTCGCAGACGGCGCGTCAATCGGACGCCCGGTCTGAGAGTTATTAGCATTTTCGTCCCAGGGGCCCGGTTGGTTTTTAAGGCAAAACCAACCCGACCGCACTCCACCTGCGTCCAAACCTCAGGCGGAGTATGCCAAAAGATCCGTCTCACTTAGACGAATTCAACAAAGCTGACAGCACGTCAATCGGACGTCCGTAGCTCAAGGTATGAGCGTTTCCGCTCCGAGGGCCCGGTTGGTCTCGTGTACGAACCAACCCGGCCGAACTCAAAGTATTCCAAAACCTTGAGTGCGATATACCGAAACGACCGTCTCGATCCAAGTATCGCGTTGCCGCTGACGGCGAGTCGTTTGGAAGCACGAAGCTCAAGTTACGGGCGTTTGAACGAAAACGTCCGAAGAAGGGGGGTACGGGCCCGGGCCGACCCCCCCTGGGTCGGCCCGAACCGGGTCGACTCGACCCGGGTCTGACCCGGTTGGACCGGTCTGGCTCGGCTCGGCCGAGCGGCCGAGCACCAGGTGCCGCGGGCGTTGACCCGCGGCCTGAGGAAAGTCGCGGCCCGTGTGGGCCGCGCTGGCGAACCGGACCCGCGTGGCCGCCGCCGCCGCGGCTTCAGCCGCGGCGGCCTCGTCCGGCGGCGCGTCAGGGCGCCGCCGCCTCCGGCCGCCGGCGTCGCTCCGGTGGCCCATTTTTCTTCCCGTCTGCGCCGTTGCTCCTCCCGGGATCCGTTCTTTACTGCAGGATCGTCAAACACCCGTTGCATCATGCTTCGTCGTCGCCCGCCAAATCCGCACAAAACGAAGAACAACGGAGGGTCGTCGGGCCGTGTTCGTTTGGCCCGCACCCTCCGCGTTAGAGATAAACAACCGGGAGAAATTGTTCAACACATGAACCGACAATTTTAATAAAATAAAATTGTTTCTTTGATTCCAGTTCTTTAATTTTTAAAGAATGCTCACGGGAATAACAAAGGGGGGTATTCCAAAATTATAAAATCCCTACCTCGTCGATCGTCGTGCGCGGGCGTTCTTCGCGGAAGATATCGTCGCGGAAGAGAGGGATCGTCGCGTCGTCGCGGGGAGGCGTCGCATCGTCGCGGAAACCGGCGTTGAGTCGGCGAACTCAACGAACCAAGAACAACAGATTTAAATTATAATTAATTAAATCTGTGTTTAAAACCAAAAGAAAAGAACCTTGAGCGGAAATCCGAAATCACTCACCTCAAATGGTCGGTGATCGGAGATCGGAGATCGGAAGAACATCTCGGACGAAGGCGTCGTCGATTTCCGGGTTCGGTGTTCTTCGCGTTCTTCGCGTTCTTCGCGAGGGAGTTGAAGAAACAGGGATCCTCTCAAATCTTTTCAAAGGATTTTGGGTTGGTCTTATTTTATTAACATGTCAACACACGAAAACAGGTTAAGAAACGATTGAATTAATTCGTTGAATTAATTCAACGAAAGAAACAGGCCATTTAATTCACGAAAGAAACAACCCATTTAATTCACGAAAGAAACAACCCATTTAATGGTCTGTTAAGAATTTAGAAAACGCGTCAGTTGACTTTCATTAAGACGGGTTTTCACGGGTGCGTTTCTTAGCAGAAAGAAACGGCGGGGCTCGTGCAGGCACCACATCACAAATATCCTACCAAGGGGGTAGGATATTTCTGGATAGCATCCTATCCAGTTCAACTCAGTTCAAGCCACCTTTAAGTGGCTTCAAGTGGCTTCCAAGTGGCTTAAGTGAAATAAAATAAAGTTGTCACAAAATTATTTTATTTCTTAACTTTAAGCCCGAAAATTAAAAACCACACCCGAGCAAACGCAACTCCGGAAGAGGCGTTTCTAAGCGAATACCGGCGCTGTGATTTCATCGGTGCCCTCAGAATTCGATTCCGGGCACCGGTTCAAAAGTTAGAAAAACCCGCTCGTCCGTTCACTGAACGTACCCGAGCCAAACTTCGGAAATTGATTCCGGGCACACCGGTCCTCGGAATCAGGTTCCGTCAGAAACTGCGCTCTTGTAAAATTCCAAAGAAAATTAAGAAAAAAAATTTACTTGAAATTTACGGGTCTTTACATTACTCCCACCTCAGGACTTTACGTCCCCGTAAAGATACATCAAAAACTAGGGAAACAAATGTGGGTACTGAGCACGCATCTGAGCCTCCTGCTCCCAAGTGCTCTCCTAGAGGTTCCCGTGCTGCCATCTGATGCGCACAAGAGGAATCGATCGCCCACGTAGGACCGGCTCCTGTCGATCCTCTATCTCCACTGGGACCTCCACAAAAGTCGCTCCATCATCCACGTCTAGCTCCCCATAGTCAATGATGTGCGTCGGGTTGTGCACGTATCTCCTCAGCTGGGATACGTGGAAGACGTCATGCACCCAGTGCAACTGAGGTGGCAGAGCCAGGCGATAAGCCACCTCGCCAATCCTGCTGAGGACCTGGAAAGGCCCGATGAAGCGTGGAGACAACTTTCCGCCTCGGCCAAATCTCCGCAAACCACATCGAGGTGAGACACGCAAGAAGACGTGGTCGCCATCCTCGAACTCTAGTGGCCTCTGCCTCCTGTCAGCATATGACTTCTTCCAGCTCTGTGCTGTCCTCATCCGCTCCTGGATGACCTGGACCTTCTCTGTCGTGGCCCAGACCATCTCCGGTCCCACAAGTGCTGACTCTCCAGGGTCCGTCCAGCACAAAGGAGATATGAAAGGTCTACCGTACAACGCCTTGTAGGGTGCCATCCCGATGGTGGAGTGGTAGCTGTTGTTGTACGCAAACTCTACCAAGGGTAGGTGGTCCTCCCAGCAGCGACCAAAGTCGAGGACACATGCGCGGAGCATGTCCTCGAGAGTCTGAATGGTCCTCTCCGTCTGACCATCTGTCTGAGGGTGAAAGGTGGTGCTCAGACGTAGTCGCGTCCCGAACGTCTCCTGCAACCCCTTCCAAATCCGGGAAGTAAAAAGAGCGTCCCGATCGGAGATGATAGTCTATGGCACACCGTGAAGTCGTACAATCTCCTGAACGTAGAGACGCCCCAAGCTCTCCACTGAGCCCTGCTCTCGGATGGGTAAGAAGTGTGCCGACTTGGTGAGTCGGTCAACAATCACCCAAATGGAGTCGTGACCTCTGGAAGTGCATGGAAGTCCAGTCACGAAGTCCATAGATATCCCGTCCCACTTACACTCTGGGACCTCCAAGGGCTGTACCAAGCCTGCTAGTACCTGATGCTCTGCCTTCACCTGCTGGCAGGTGAGGCACCGTGAAACGAACTCTGCCACAGCCTTCTTCATGCCCGGCCACCAGTGTTGTCGTCTGAGATCCTGGTACATCTTCGCCACTCCAGGATGTACCGCCAAAGGAGAAGTGTGATACTCTCTCAGCACCTCCTCTCGTAAAGCGACTGGTACCAAGGTACGTCCTCTGAAAAGAACATCGTGCTCTGCTCCAAGGGAGAAACCATCAGGTGCCTGTCCCGAGGATATCTGTGCACACCGTGTCTCACAGTCAACGTCCCCACGCTGTGCCTCTCTGACCCACTGAAGAAGTGGAGGAGAGACTGTGAGAGACTGAAGGAAGGATGATCCGTCTCTATCCACGAAGGATATCTGCAAAGCGGCTAGCTGCTCTGTCGCCTCCTCAAGTAGCTGGATGCCCGTCCTCCTGCTGAGGGAATCAGCCACCACGTTCCCCTTACCAGGAGTATAGACTATCTCAAAGTCATAGTCCTAGAGGAACTCGAGCCATCGCCGCTATATCAGGTTCAGGTCCTTCTGAGAGAAGATGTACCTGAGACTCTGGTGGTCAGAAAAGACTGTGAAGCGCTCGCCCATCAAATAATGTCGCCTTGTCTTCAGGGCAAAGACCACTGCTGCCAACTCTAAGTCATGGGTAGCGTAGTTATGCTCATGAGGCCTCAACTGACGTGATCCGTAGGCAATCACGGCCCTCTCCTGCATCAGGACACACCCGAGTCCAGTCCCTGATGCGTCGCAGTAGACTACGTATCCAACTCCCTCCTCAGACAACCTCAAGATAGGTGCGCTGGTCAACCTCTGCCTCAGCTCCTGGAAGCTCTGCTGACATCTGTCTGACCACACGAAGGGTTTCCCCTTCTTCGTCAATGCTGAGAGTGGGGCCGCAACTCTGGAGAAGTCCGGCACAAATCTCCGATAGTATCCGGCTAGGCCCAAGAAACTCCGCACCTCTGTCACGCTCTTGGGTGGCTCCCAAGCTAGCACTGCCTCGATCTTCGCAGGATCCACTGCAACTCCCGCCTCAGAAATGACGTGCCCCAAGAAGTGGACCTCACGTAACCAGAACTGACACTTCGAGAGCTTTCCATAAAGCTGGTGCTCTCGGAGTGTGTCTAGTACAACATGCAGGTGGTAGGCGTGCTCCTCCTCCGTCGTCGAGTACACCAAAATGTCGTCGATGAAGACCACGACAAATCGATCGAGGTATGGCTGGAAGATCCTGTTCATGAGGCTCATGAACACTGCTGGAGCGTTGGTCACACCGAAAGGCATAACCAAGAACTCATAGTGGCCATACCGACACCTGAAGGCCGTCTTCTGCACATCCTCGTCTCGAACTCTGAGCTGATGATAGCCTGACCTGAGGTCTATCTTCGAGAACCACCGTGCCCCCTTGAGCTGGTCGAAGAGGTCATCAATCCTGGGTAGCGGATACTTGTTCCTCACTTTCACCTGATTCAGGCGACGATAATCGACACACAGTCGCAAGCTCCCGTCCGCCTTGTTGGCGAACAAAATCGGGGAAGCCCAGGGCGAAACACTGGGTCAGATGAACCCCTTGCCCTGCAAGTCCTCCAACTGTACCCGCAGCTCTCAAAGCTCAGCGGGGGCCATCCGATATGCTAGAGTGGATATCGGGGCTGTCCCGGGGTACAGGTCAATATAAAAGTCTACCTCTCTGCGAGGAGGTAGTCCTGGAACGTCGTCGGGAAAGACGTCCGCGTACTGATCCACCACTGCAGGAAAACTGGGACTCCGCACGTCAACTGCTCCCAGGATGAGGCTAGCCAACTGATGAGTGATGGGCTGACCTCTCCTCTGCGTGAGTCCATCCTGTGCTGCTAAGGCTCCCTTCTCACCGGTGAAGGTGAACCTGCTCCCGTCGGTGCGCACACATCGCACCTTGCGCCTAATGCAGTCAATCTGAGCATGGACCGTAGATAACCAATCCATGCCCAAGATGACGTCGTAAGGCCTCGACGCCGCTACAAGAAGATCCCAGCCGAAGCTCTCGCCTCCTAGAGTAAGCTCACACTGCCGGAACCAGTGCGTAATCGTTGAGTCTGCTCCCGTAGGAGTCTCTAGCCGTAAGGATCGAGCCAACGGCTCTGTCGAAATCTCCGAGCTCCGAACAAGGGCAGTGGCTATGAAAGAGTGACTCGCTCCTGTGTCTATCAAAACTGCAGCAAGGGTGGAATAGACAAAGATCGTACCTCGAATCATCTCTGGCGCGCCGTGGTCATAGGCCTCCGCTGCCTGGAGCTGAGCCTGTCTCTGCCCGCCAGCTCCCTGTGGTCGGGGCGGGCCTCCTGGTGGAGGTGGTGGCAGAGCCTCAAAGCGTCGCCCACCACCTGCTGCTCGGCCAGCTCCCCTGCGGACCGCCACAGTCGACCCTATGCCTCTGCCTGGGTGGTCCCTCCACCGTCTGCTTCCCCTCGGTACGACGGGTCGGGCAGTCATGAGCCATGTGGCCCTGCCCGCCGCACTCGTAGCACTGTCTGCCTCTCGGAAGGCTGGCTCCGGGCCGGGTGCCCTGCACTGCTGATCTAGTGTCCCGAGGTCGCCTGCCGGAAGGTCTGGTCCGCCTGGAACCCTGAGTCATCCGCCGGCTACCAGCTGCCGAAGACTCCTCTATCTGCCGCCCTACGGTAGGTCTCGCTGTGGACTCAGCCAGGAAGCTCTCGATCAGGAGGGCTCGCTCCAGTACTCCTGCCTGGGTCGGGATGCTGAGGGAGATCAGCGATGCCCTGATCTCGTGTCTCAAACCCTGCTCGAAGGTCCGGGCCCGGAAGAAGGGGTCCCGTACCATGTCTGTCGAGTACCGAGAAAGGTCGGTGAACCTCGCCGCGTACTGAGTGACCGTCAAGCTGCCCTGCCGCAGCTGAAGAAGCTCCTGGATGCGCACCGCTCGGAGGGTGGCCGGGACGAACTCTGAGCGGAAGAGGCTCTCGAAGTCCGTCCAGATGAGGGTGGCCTCATCGTGTACCTGGAGCATCAGGCTCCACCAGCGTCCGGCTGCGGCGTGCAGTAGGCTCGCCGCGAGGATCACCATGAGGTCTGCTGGTGTCCTCACTAGCCTGAAAACTCGGACGACCGCCTCCAGCCAGTCCTCGGCTGCCTGGGGGTCCGACTCCCCACGGAACCTGGGTGGTCGCTGGCGCTGGAACTCGTGCAGAGCTCCGAGGCATCGTGCGTCGTCAGCTGCCAGTGCTGGAAGCATCGGGGGCTCGGCGGGTAAAGGTACCGCCGGTGCCTCTGCTGTCAACGGGCCCTGTACCGAGGCCTCGTCGCTCGGCGGGCTGTCGTCGCGCCCTACTCTAGGAACCCTAGCTGGCTGCTGTCGTCGTGCCATCCTGAAAAGGAAACAAGTATGCCACGGTAAGAACAGTATACCTGGTGAGCTGACACAAGAAATCACAAAGAAAACTTGGAACACACAAGCAATCAATGTTTTCGTGCATTAAGTCGGGAATCAGAAGTCAGGGTCCTGGTGTATGGATACGTCGGCCGCCGCACCAACACTGGACTCCCTGGACTGATAACCACACTCAATACACTAAACATTATTGCTTCACATAGAAGAAAGATCAGAGTCTGCGGTAGAACCGACCGCCTCTGATACCAATTTGTCATGACCCGTCCTCAGGGCCCGTGCCGTGACTACCCCAAGCCCGCCTTCTATAGGCCAGGGGCTGGCGACTAGCACCAAGGCGTAAATCCCAACAAAAAGGGAAGGCATTGCCTTTGAAAAGTAAACAAGCACCACAAAGTAAGCAAGCAGAAAAGTAAACACTAAGTAAAAACTGTACAAGCTGTGCTGAAAGTAAAAAGGGGCCGGAAATACAAGCCCAACTGTAAAGTACAACTGAAAAGGAAAAACAGCAACTGAAAGGAAAAACTGCAGCGTCGAGCCGTCCTCTGGAAGTCCCACCTGAAGGGTGGGTACATATAGCCTCCACTGCTCCTCGGGTCCACCTAACCGCTCTGAGTACGTCCCGCCCAGTGGTCCACCTCCAGGTACTGTCCTGCTCCGCACGCCTCCTCCACGATCAGCGCTGTCCGTCGTCTGCAACCAACACCACGAAGTGCGGGCATAACCCGTGCAGGGGTGAGTATAAGCTACTCAGTAGGGACCCCGAGACCCCCGAAGGTCTCCCGAAATCCACAAAGGATAAATCACGAAGAAGAGATACAATCACGAAGTAACATCTGACACGGCTTAGGTATATGCCCATACATATACCTAAGTCATCAATTCCCCGATCGGCTCCAACGTCCGAGCCCTAGCACAACCCAGTCCACACAGGAAAGCAAAACGCATACCCACGCAGGATAGAACAACACAATCCACAAAGGAGAGTAAACAGTAAATCCACACAGGATAGCTCAACACAATCCACAAAGGAAAGAAAACAGTAAATCCACACAGGATAGCTCAACACAATCCACAAAGGAGAGAAACACAAGATTCAGCTCACACATGTATACTTCTTCGGATGATGATAAAGATGATCACTGAACCATCTAAGTCGTCAGACCCAAGAAGGATCGATAGGTACTAACCTTGCAGTGATGCACACTGGATCAGACCCACACAAGATCGGGCCCACACAGGACCGGGCCCACGCAGGACCTATAGGCGCTGGCTCACACAGAACCGCTGAGCGCTGACCCACACAGGATCGGACCCACACAGGATCGGGCCCACACAGGACCGGGCCCACGCAGGACCTGTAGCACTGATCCACGTAGGATCGCTGAGTGCAGTAGTCGTCGTAGTCCGCTGAGGATCTCTGCACAGTCGTCGCCACAGTCCACTGAGGATCTCTGCACGGTCCTCGTCGGAGTCCACTGAGGATCTCTTCACGGTCGTCGTCGGAGTCCACAGAGGATCTCTGCACGGTCGTTGCCGTCGAGGGAGCAGTCGCAGCCAGCACTAGGGTTCCCGCACACAGCAAGCTCGTTCGGGAGGGTCCGCTCCACGAGCCGAGAGGCTGATACATCAACTGACACAAAGTCCGAAGTTGATGTATCCAAAAGTTCCGTATCGTCAACAGGAACTCAACGTCGCAGACGGCGCGTCAATCGGACGCCCGGTCTGAGAGTTATTGGCATTTTCGTCCTAGGGGCCCGGTTGATTTTTAAAGAAAAACCAACCCGACCGCACTCCACCTGCGCCCAAACCTCAGGCGGAGTATGCCAAAAGATCCTTCTCACTTAGAGGAATTCAACAAAGCTGACGGGACGTCAATCGGACGTCCGTAGCTCAAGATATGAGCGTTTCCGCTCCGAGGGCCCGGTTGGTCTCGTGTACGAACCAACCCGGCCAAACTCAAAGTATTCCGAAACCTTGAGTGCGATATACCGAAACGACCGTCTCGATCCAAGGATCGCGTTGCCGCTGACGGCGAGTCGTTTGGAGGCACGAAGCTCAAGTTACGGTCGTTTGAACGAAAACGTCCGAAGAAGGGGGGTACGGGCCCGGGCCGACCCGGTTGGACCGGTCCGGCCCAGCCAGGGCGTGGCCCGGCCGGTCGGACCGGCCTGGCTCGGCTCGGCCGAGCGCCAGGTGCCGCGGGCGTTGACCCGCGGCCTGAGGAAAGTCGCGGCCCGCGTGGGCCGCGCTGGCGAACCGCGGACGCGGCTGAGCGGCGTCCCGCCTGGACGAACTGGACCCGCGCAGCCGCGGGTGCATTGGCCACCGCCGCCGTGGCTTCAGCCGCGGCGGCCTCGTCCGGCGGCGCGCCGGGGCGCCGCCGCCTCTGGCCGCCGGCGCCGCCGCGCCGGCGACCCGCGCCGCCGGCAGCTTCCGTGGGCCGCCTGCGTCGCTCCGGTGGCCCGTTTTTCTTCCCGTCTATGCCGTTGCTCCTCCTGGGATCCGTTCTTTACTGCGGGATCGTCAAACACCTGTTGCAGCATGCTTCGTCGTCGCCCGCCAAATCCGCACAAAACGAAGAACGGTGGAGGGTCGTCGGGCCGTGTTCGTTTGGCCCACACCCTCCGCGTTAGAGATAAACAACCGGGAGAAATTGTTCAACACATGAACCGGAAATTTTAATAAAATAAAATTGTTTCTTTGATTCCAGTTCTTTAATTTTTAAAGAATGCTCACGGGAATAACAAAGGGGGGTATTCCAAAATTATAAAATCCCTACCTCGTCGATCGTCGTGCGCGGGCGTTCTTCACAGAAGAGATCGTCGCGGAAGAGAGGGATCGTCGCGTCGTCGCGGGGAGGCGTCGCGTCGTCGCGGAAACCGGCGTTGAGTCAGCAAACTCAACGAACCAAGAACAACAGATTTAAATTATAATTAATTAAATCTGTGTTTAAAACCAAAAGAAAAGAACCTTGAGCGGAAATCCGAAATCACTCACCTCAAATGGTCGGTGATCGGAGATCGGAGATCGGAAGAACGTCTCGGACGAAGGCGTCGTCGATTTTCGGGTTCGGCGTTCTTCGCGTTCTTTGCGTTCTTCGCGTTCTTCGCGAGGGAGCTGATGAAACAGGGATCCTCTCAAATCTTTTCAAAGGATTTTGGGTTGGTCTTATTTTATTAACATGCCAACACACGAAAACAGGTTAAGAAACGATTGAATTAATTCGTTGAATTAATTCAACGAAAGAAACAGGCCATTTAATTCACGAAAGAAACAGCCCATTTAATTCACGAAAGAAACAGCCCATTTAATGGTCTGTTAAGAATTTAGAAAACTCGTCAGTTGACTTTCATTAAGACGGGTTTTCACGGGTGCGTTTCTTAGCAGAAAGAAACGGCGGGGCTCGTGCGGGCCCCACCTCACAAATATGCTACCAAGGGGGTAGGATATTTCTGGATAGCATCCTATCCAGTTCAACTCAGTTCAAGCCGCCTTTAAGTGGCTTCAAGTGGCTTCCAAGTGGCTTAAGTGAAATAAAATAAAGTTGTCGCAAAATTATTTTATTTCTTAACTTTAAGCCCGAAAATTAAAAACCCCACCCGAGCAAACGCAACTCCGGAAGAGGCGTTTCTAAGAGAATACCGGCGCTGCGATTTCATCGGTGCCCTCAGAATTCGATTCCGGGCACCGGTTCAAAAGTTAGAAAAACCCGCTCGTCCGTTCACTGAACGTACCCGAGCCAAACTTCGGAAATTGATTCCGGGCACACCGGGCCTCGGAATCAGGTTCCGTCAGGAACTGCGCTCTTGTAAAATTCCAAAGAAAATTAAGAAAAAAAATTTCCTTGAAATTTACGGGTCTTTACAGAAGTATTCGATCTACCCTTATACACACCTTCATCTAATTGTTAAAAAGCATACTGTTTCCGTGGATGGCGGATTTCTGCGTCACGAAACGATGATTGTTCAATATTCTTCTAACACCTTCAAAGGTGGCCATTAAGATGACACTATATTTATATATGATATATAATATGTTTATGTTTTACTTAAGATTCTGTATTTTTCATTTAAGGCATACCTTTATGGTTTCCATTATGGGTAAATGCGATATCTTCATTTTAGGAAGTGCGGACTACCGCCCCCTCAAAGTGATTTGATTCATTAACACCATATGTGGTAAGTATAAAGGATAAATTTAATTATATTATATATGATACCATACTGTAATTATAATACTATTATGTATCATTATGTTTTAATTCCATTAAATAAGAAATAGAAATGGAAGTAGCGTTCATGCGTACGTACGGCTTGCCGTCTCCATGAACGGTGCATTTCATTTCTTACCTCTGAATGTTATGTAATATTATAAATGCATGTATATAATGGATATATATGATATATATGATATATAAATAATGAATATAATTCTGGATATAATATATATTTTACCACATGAACAACTTGTAATTAAAAAGAGTTTATTTTTGACTCAAGTAGCAATGATCTACAAAACGACCATTATTATCTTAAAAAAATTACACCGTGTTCATAGCATACTAGTAAGAGATATAAAAGGAATAATTAGCTTGGAAAAGGTTCTTAAGAATGTAGAAATTAACTCAAGTTTATTATTCAGGAGGTTAAAGAACAATCGAGTCAAGTCGGACCTGAGGTAAGAGATCCTACCCCTCTCTTTCTTTTTAAGTACACTCTTTTATGTCATTCCTTTTAAGCTCATCTTTCTTATGATTAAGATGTTATTTTATATTAATATTACTGTAATTTTTATGTTTATATGATGAGAGACACTATTTTCTCTCATCAATCATTTTTGGAAGTTTTAATTGGCGCCGTTAGGCTGCCGGAATTTCGTAAGGGGCTTTTTATCTCACTTTGTGTTTTCGTGAGATTCACGATACATTTGCCAATATTTCCTTTTGAGTGGTATATTTACTATCCATTATTCTAATCTTTGTGTAACATACTTTCGTTTATGAGTATTTACATCAATGTTTTATAGTCCTTCTTTCATGGGGTGTACGTTTCGAAAGTTACCCAAATCGGTAAGGGAACCTTTAACCCTCCTCTTTTTAAAAGACTTATTTTGTTATGTCTTTTAATTTTAATATTATTATGTGGAGATATGTTCTTATATATCCTTATTGCCATAAATTTTATGTCCAAGTGATGAGATACCCTTTATCTCTCTCATCAACTCTTTTTCTAAAATTTGATGTGACGCCGTTAGGCTGTCAAGGGAACTTCTTAACCCAATTTTGATTTCTTTGGGTTCAACATGTAGTTTTTGAATATGTCATCCTTTGAATATGTGTGAATGACCTTTGATTATTTTACACTTAATATCCACTTATATTGGGTGTATTTATATTTTTCGCACATAATTATGAGATTGATTTATCCTTAATTTAAGGATACCATCTTTATAATGGATTTCATCTCAATTTACATTTCCATTGAGACTTTATTGTTGTTATGCACCAATTCCCTCTTATATGGTGTATATACTGTCCTTTTGAATATTATATCATGAATCCATTTATTCTAATGATATTATAAAGTTTTGATTAAATTTTATTCCTCAATTATTGTATTCAAGTGTCTCTCATTTTGTTAAAAACCCATTAACTAAAATATCATTTTAAATGTTTTAATGATTTAATCTTATAAATATTTCTCATTAATATCCATGTTTTTAAAATGGTTTTAAGGATTTATTTATATGGATATTAATGTTTTAAAATTTTAAAATCTTCAATGTGGTATGGGACACTTTGATTTAGAAATCTCTTTATTAAATTTTTTAAATGGTTTTGAAAATGGTTTTTAGAATGGATTCATTATTTCAATATCTTAAAATGTTATATTGTTTTTGAAATGTGGGAATGTTATCTTTACTTTATGATTAAGTTATGTGCTAGGATTATGTTATGGTTCTTGGGCATTGTTTTGAAGACGGGTGGTTCCGTGATAAACTAAGGGCGGGTGAGCCTGATATAGCTCTCCAATGCATTGGGTAACGCGAAGGAGTTAAACGTTAAGTTTTCTCTGAAGAGATTTAGAAAATATACATTGATGAGTATTCCAAATGTAACCAAGAGGGTTACTCCCTACGTAAGAATGTTATGAATGCCTCAAGTTACCTTTATGTCTTATGATTTCTATGATTTATTCATGATTTTATGTGGTATGTTAAAGTGCTTATGTTTTATGGGTAAAGTATGATTTCATTCTTATGTATATATGTACTCATGTTTCCTTTCCATACTTTTTATTACCCTTACTGAGCTTTTTATGCTCATCCCAAGTTTTTGAAATGTTTTCACAGGTCAAGGTATTGGTACATGATATGATGATAGTGTCAAGGAAGTGTCAAGAAAGAATCCATGTTTTATTTTAAATATGTTTCCGTTGATGGGAAAATGAATACTATCTTTTATGTAACCACTTTGTTTAAATGTGAAATATAATGAAAGTTTTATGATCTAATTCTCTAAAACTCTAAACCTGAAAAGATCCTCAATGTGTAATCTTGTAATAACTCAAGATTAAGTAAGGTTTAAGGCTGAGGACTTATATTATATATAATTAAATGATTTTTAAATTAATTTAATATCAAATATAAAAAATAATTATAATTTTATTTGAAAAAATGACAGTTTCTACAAAAAGGTATTTTCACTATTCACTAAAAAATAAATTTGTTTAAAAAAAAACGTTAAAAATAACCCTAAATTAATATTTTCCTAATGATTTGTAAAATTTTATCAAATAAATAATTTTTTTTTCTATAAATAGTACATATTAATTACAATATTTTTGTGGAAATATGTGGTAGTTCAAATTATTCAATAAAGCATATTTTTGACTCATAAAATGACTAATGAAAATTGATTACAGAACTATTTTGAATTAATCAATGAATTTAATTATTCAAAAAAAATTGTACATATATTTTAGAATGTGTTTTTTACTATGGGTACATACCAATTTAAAGACTAGAATATAATGGTTTACTATATAGCTACTTATATAGACTCAGGGTTGCGTGTAAGGAATGATATAAAACACAAAAAATTAATTTAAATAAAATATATATTCAAAATATCATGGTGTTTCATTATCCACCATTAAATAAATTTTTTCCTCAAAACATCCAGTATAGAAATCATAGGATAGATATTTCTAAATACCTTTATTGAATACCCACATCATGAAACGGAAAAACAAAACATCATTTGAAAGGGAAGTGGTAAATATAATGGTCTCCTTAAATAACAAATAATAAAGTTACAAGGTAAACATAACATTAACATAAAGTGAATATATGATTAGTGTGGAAAATGTTAATGTACATAAAATAATAGAGAATGATATAAAACTTGGTAATTAGAAATTTTATGATAAAAAATACCTAAATTAGTGGGGGTGATAATTAATATCAATGCATCATACATAACTGTAAGAAGGAATCTATTTTCATTTTTAAGATAAATTTTTCTATATTTGAGGAATTAATTTACCCTGAAATATGATAAAATATACTTAATTGATTTATTGAAATACATAAACCTAATTTCCTCCTTTTGTAGTGTGTTTTAATTTTCATCAAAATATTTTCATTCATATTCTAACGGTGAATGAATGTTTTTCATTTTTCATTTCTGGAGCACAAAAATTACTTATAGATAAATCTTAATATCCATAAAATAATTTAAATTTAATCCTTTTGTCTCTAAATATTTACCAAAACAATAATTTTTGGTGAAAGTTATTCGATATGAATAATCATCATAGTATGAATAAATATGTTAATCTCTAAATCAAAAACAATAACACCCAAAAATAAATATTTAACATTAATAAATAATTAACCATATGATTCCTCTAAAAAATGTTGTAAAAAATTTGAAACATAAATAATTATAGAAATAATCAAAAAAAATTCCAACTCAATTTAAATTTTATCCCCAAACAACAAAAAGTACCTCTTAATGTCATATACCACCATGTGAATGTGTTGATCATATATTCTCTTAATACATACTAGTAACTAAAATCCCCCCAAATCCTCAATGAATGAATATATGATTCCAAAATATAACTCTATCATTTTCCTCAAATAAAAGCACATATTTGTTAATATATTCATAAATCATGAAATGTAATAATCTCATCAAAGATAACATAAATCAGTAATTCATCAAATCACTAATGATATTCATGGTCACAAATACTATCCAATTTACTTTATTAATATCTATCAAATCATTATACAACATAATCATGATAACCTCAACCTTATGTACATATTAAGTTTTTTTTTCATCCCTCAATCACGTGCTTTCCAAGAATAAAACCATAATACTAAATCACTTTTCATGTTTATCAATATCATTTAATATATTCTTAAAAATCATTGAGTAAAAATAAATGAAAAAAGGTCCTTATATATTTCATGATTATTATAACTATAAAAATATTAATAAAATTCATATACAATATAATTGTTATATACAAATACATAAACACATCATTCATTGCACTTAAATAGTTGGCATATCATAGATCATTTGTTGGCCTTATAGTTAGGCCTTATATTAGGGTATTTTATTGGATAATTACAATATTCAAAAAATATAATATAATGAATAATAAATGTTAGATTTAATATTTACATAATTTATCTCCATTTAAATCTTCATTCTTCCTCATTACTTACAAATCTACACCCTTATTTTCCAATAATAAAAGATCATCTGGTTCCATTGAGATATTTCATCAGGTACTTATTACCACATCCTCTACATATAGAAATCCGAATCTTATTTTCTATATGATATTCATGAATATCCATTTATTTGTTATTTGGGTCATTCATAAAATCACCAATGTCAATGGTTTTAAACATATAATGAGATATATTGTTAAGAAGAATCAAAACCATTAACATTCCATATCCCATCTCATTTGGTGGATCAATATGAAAATAATTCGATCACCCATCACATTATGTGTTAAAACCATTCCTATTTT
The DNA here is from genome assembly GCA_963277665.1 of Viscum album. NCBI lineage: Eukaryota > Viridiplantae > Streptophyta > Magnoliopsida > Santalales > Viscaceae > Viscum > Viscum album. Next base: position 1,322,007,803 of record OY728140.1, read on the forward strand.
CCCATCCATTAACTGAAACCAACATCATAGATTGAAAACCAGTAATGAGTAATCATGTAATCATGAAAAAAATATCATTGGATGTCTAAAAAATGAAACCTTTTTTAAAAATATAATAAATTTTGTTTAACCATGGTCATCCATGGCCATTATATATCAAAATAAAAAATAAAATGCGAGTTTACCTAATAATATCACTCATAAGTGTCAAACCAGGTTCTCACTAAGGGCCCATTCACCATGAAATATAATGATTTTTAATATATTCTCGATGATCTCTTTTCAAAATTTCTATCATATAATTCATATTCTCCAAAACCATCCCCACATGTAGTATTCAGAAAGAGGTGTATTTTCATAGAGAAACCACACTTCTTTAATTACCATAACATAGGATTTTCTCCTAAGAATAGGATTATCCAAAGTTTTTTCCAATAATTTTTCTCACCATACTATGAAAAATCCAATAAACCTTTATTAGATAAAAAATATGGGGACCCCAATCATTTATATATATACATATATTATATTATAGTATATAAATATTTATTATATAACATTATGATCATTAATTTAACTATAATGGTTTCGTGTCACTAGAAAAAATGATATATAACAAACCAGTTCATAAAATAAGCACATAATTTCACATAAAATTATTCACAACAAGAACCCTTCTTAAACATATAAATCCTAAAACCATTCATCATAATATAATAAAATAAACATTAGAAAGAGTAAGATCATATGTGAAATAGGGTTAAACATTATATATATCAATAAATGATCATAATTTATCATAAATAAGCATAAGGATACAATAACATGATGAAAACATACATTAATGACGCTTAAAAAGTCAAATATATTTAATCATGAATCAGAGAATAAGGTTTTATCAATCAAAATTTATAATACATAAGATTTTTACATCATCAATAATCAATATTGAATCATGATAATATCTCTTATGCACAATAATTATGTTTTTGGAATTAAAATAATAAAATAAATTCACTTAGTTAATCAAAATTCAGTACCAAGGATATTAATTTAGAAAATTTCCCATAATAGAAATTCCTACCAATCCATTTCCAACATTCTCTTATGAATAACTTCCATCTAGTAAACTCTGTCATATCTTGTGACTTTATTAACATCTTTATATCTTAAAAGTATCCCAACACCATCATGATCAAAAAATTAATTTGCGGGATACAATAGACCTACCCATACTTGTTTTACAATGTAACCACCCATAATTGGTATATAATGGAACCACTCATCACATGATCACATTCCATTAATACTCACAGCTCAAGATCATGAAAACATTTAATATCTCATCAGATATTAACCCATAGAAAATAAGAATGATTATTAAATATTTCATTATCATAAAAATAATCCATCAAGAATTTTTTTTTTATAACATTGGATCATATACCCTTTAAAGAATAAGAAACATCAACTGGTGTCATTATTGATGAAAAATATATTGAAAATATCACTAGAATGTTTATTGAGGAAAATAAATTTTTTATTTAAAATTAACATATATAAATAAATAAATTCCAAAATAATGGAGTTAATATTTTGTTTTATAATATCCAAGGAATGTAATAAATTTATTGATAATGAAATGAAATTTATAAGGGAAAGGAAATATGCTCTTGTTGTGTGTGTTTAAATATAAATTCTTCAAACAATTTTTATGAAAAATAAAAAAGTACATTTTTCTGAAAAAGAAAATAAAATTCTAATATAAGTTTTATAAAAATTCAAAAATGGGTCAATACTAATTAATAAATCATAATAGAATAGTTAAAATAGTATAAAAATCATTCGAAGGAAGTTTTGGACTTGGAAGAAAAGATTACTGACCATAGAGATAAATGAATTTGGTTTTATTTAATTTTTTTTGGTCTCTTGAGTACCTAAAGAGTTTAAATTTAAAGGAAAACAATGTAATATATAGATATAATCAGAGGATAATTAAATAGAAAATATTTTTGAGAGGTATTTTAGTTAAATTCATTTTCAGTAAAATTAAACATAAAAAATCCAGATAAAAATGAGATTATAATATAAAACCCTTACCACTTTGCTAACTTTTAATTCCTGACCACCATGAAATAAATTACATAATATGAATCTTTTTGAAACATAAACATATGGTTTTTCATGATACAAAAAATAAATGGTGTATAAGATACACCTCATAAATATAAATAGATGCAGGACGTCAAACATGTCTCAATGAAACAAAATTGGGACGAAGAACCATTACAACGATAATATTTTTAATCCAAAGTATTAAAAGATTATAATTCATATTTCTATGTAAATTTATTAGAATAAAAATTGGTTTATTAGAAAATACATTCTTTATATTTATACACACTATAGAAATTAGAAATTGGTGCATACCTTTAAAACATTTCTCAGTGAAAGGAAATTGAGACAAAACCCATAAAACATTGGTATCTTTTGATATTAATCAGATTAAAACACTACTATTTTCATGAATATTTTAAAATTAATTAATTATTTAGTAATATAACTAGACAAAATAAATGACAGTATGAAATATCAAATATGTCTACTGAATTTGAAAATTAAAAGACGAAACATATAGCTTATGTAAGACATGATTCGTAAGTGCTCTATCCACCTGTATGATAAATTTAAATTTATTATTATTCAACATAAAAATATTCTTCATACTTATAATATCATATATGATCCACAAATATAATTTCATCACTTTTTATAATATTTTTTTATTAAAATCATCATTTCAAGGGCTAACTGATATTCTTTTCATGTATGTTTTAGTCAACCATTATGGTCCATGAATAATTATAATTATATATATATATATATATATAATGTCTATAATTGTATAAATATAACATAAAATTATTATATAAATATTTAAAACATTAAATATTAAGTTGTGCGAAAAAATTTACATCACTTCATGGAGATGGTAATCTATAAAAACACATGGGTGATGTTTCCAAATTACTATTGGTAACACGCAGATATTTTATGATATATTTCTTTTTAAATAAATTTAATTTAAAGGATAAATTTCTTTATATGAAATAGTATGATTAAATAAACCTTAATATACTATTGAAAAATTATTATTTAATGTTATATACATTGCATAACCGCATGATTAGTGAGTAAAAATATCTTTAACTAAATTATGAAATAATTTTGGATCATACATGTATAGAATGTATTCATTACTTTTAAAGTAATTATTAATAAAAATAAATTTAATTTTAAGATAAAATTGTTTTTTTTGGAAAATATTTTTATGTGTGCAATGTTTTTTATCTCAATAAGATAAATTTATTAGTATTGGGGAATTATTTTAATAAAATATATACATGTTATATATTAAACCAAATATTTTTACCTCCATATATTATTTTTTTAGGAATGGTATAATAAAATATATATTTTTATGCCTAATTTGTTTTATAACAATTGGTCTTCATCTCTTTTTTTATCTTAATTTAAATATAATATATCAAAATTATTGAAAATAACTCTCAAAAAATGGATTCTATATTGTCAAATACAGGAATTATATTTTTTAAATGATTCCATTTTATTTTGGGTCATTATAAAAAGTAATAGTAGTAAAATTTATCACTTCATTAATGAGTAAATAATTTAAATAAGGTTTAAAAATAATGTGATAATGCAATAAAATTTCATTAAAATGCGACCTCATCATATTTAATATGTTCATTTTAGAAATATTTATTTAATTATAAAAAATGTGGCCGTTTGGTGCCATTTTCCTTTCATATTATCCTTTATATTATTTTAAGTAATTAAAAAAACCAAATGTAACTCTCTTGACTTTAAAACTCCCTTTTATGTTCACAAATAGATAAAAATAAGTTTGGAATGAATATTAAATTATTTCTTGTGTGTAATGATTCTTTAATGATGGTAATTTATTTATTTCTTTTAGTGATAATATAATTACCTTAAAATCTTACTTATTATAGACACAACATTTATCCCATCAATGGAATAATAAATTAATTGATATTAAAATTAATTAAAGTAATATAATTTGGAAGAATTAGTATATTACAATTGTTTAATAAATGAATATATCATATTTTTGATCCTTTAATGGATTATAATCGAATTCCTTATTTGTATTTATTCCTTTAATGTCAAATTAAATGAATAGTATCCATAATAAAACAATGATATTTTATGAAAATAATCATTTATAAAATTAGTTAAAAAAATTTAAAATATTTTAAAAGGAAAATTTAGATATTTTATAATGTATTATTTTATCCCTTGACCATTTATGAGCCAATTTTTTCTTCAAAAGTAGAATTATAACCCTCTATGCTTAAAAATTTCATGATAGTAGTAAGGGTTAAGATATGTTAACAAATGGGATAACAAATATAAAATTTAATATACCACATAATCCTATGAAAATTTTATTCATTGATGATACTTAAACCATATAAAAAATTATATTCAATGATTTTTCCATTTAGAACAAATTTTTTAAGAAATAAATATTTTTCTTTTAACCATGTTAGTAATTCCCATTATTTTATTTACCTCACTTATAATTACATAGCCCTTACCTATCTTATGTACACCAAATTGAGATGCATATATACCAAAATACGTACCTATTTCTATTATAACAACCCTAGAAACATTCAAGTATTTCCATTATTCAATAAATAACAACTGTATGGTCCTAAAGAGGATATCTAAAGGAGTTCTTTCGAAGAATATGTAAAATACTTAACCGATAAATATCTTTCTTATTAGTCTTTAACCTCTTATAAATATATTATATTTATCATAAAATGTTAATTCAAATATCCTAAATATAATTAAATATTATTATGATTATGAATCCACCATTACCTACCCTCTTTACCATCAAATGAAATATAATAAGGTTGATCGTGTGTAGATGTGGACAAATACCCCCACAAAGAGATTTGATTAATTTTTGATTATATTTTACATGGATGGTAATAATTTTAAATTAAATAAATTCATCTAAAATATATTATTTAATAATTATTCAATAAATGTGATTTACAATTTATCATTATTTTTCCCACCTCTTGAAAAGTGAAAGGAGTGTTATTTCGTATATATGACCTACCGTCTCAATGAATGATGTAATACATTATATACCTATGTCTCAAATGGATTAATATAAACACATAAATAATTAATATATATTATATTTATACCATTTTATGCACTCTTGGGATTCTGGAACTGTCATCATTATATAAGGATTGAAATTATCGAACCAAAACATACCTAAAAAATGAAATAGTTGATAACTAGAATATTGATTCTAACAAAGAATTATCAATAACTGTTTGATAAAAATTTATAATAAAATAATATATTGGTTTATTTATATCTTTTTGTTTTTAAAATATATTTATAAAAAATATAAAATTATAATAAAAGAGTTTCGAACAAGTAGGAATAAAGTTAGGAAAGACGTAAGGGTATACTACACAATCATATCATTAGTAATTATAATTTATGATTAAGACTCTATCAAGGGAAATATTTGACATTTAAATATTAAAATAAATTTTCTTATCCTATTGATATTTATGGGAATTAACATTTTTTCCTTTCACATTAATCTATCTATGAACGCAAGATATAGATATAAGGATTTTATAGAAAACCAACTTTTTATTTTTTACTCAGTTGGGAAGCATTATCTACCAAGTTTATATTTTCTATAAAATGTATAAAGTAATTTATTTTAACATTATCCAATGTATTATTAGAGAAAACATATTTTATTTTTAATTTTGTTTAAATTTAAAATTAATGTTATTTTCTTATTCCTAACAATGTACGTTTTGACCTTTTACAAAAATTTTCTATGACTATTCTTTATAACATATATGGAATGGATGAAATTTCATACTATCATGACCAATAATATCATTGAATATTATTTATCCATTTTAAAAGTTTCATTTAAATATTTTTTTCCGCATTTGTTATGGAAATAATTATATTTTAAATATGTTATTTCATTGCGAGCAAGAGTATTTTCCTCAAGAAATTTTTCTAATGACATTTTCAGAGTATTTTCATATTTTCAACACCCTTTTTGAATGTTATGATTTTCTGAGTTTATTCTATGCTAATAGCATATGGAACATTTTTCTACATGGTTTATTATCTATTTTATTGGATAAATAATTTATATTCCAGATGACAGTTCTTCTAATATAGATAGTTATTGATTTATATGGTATGCTGATTTTTTTGTTTTATTTATTCTTATAATGAATTAATTTGACTTATTATGTTAAAATATGGGCCTAAAATTATATATCTCGTAGATGAATAAGTAGGTCTCCAGAGAAAAAATATATATCACATTTGGCCAAGGACATACCCATTTTTTTATGATTTCACAGTATGAGGCCTTGATGTTATTTTTCGGATATCCATCATTTTGAATTCCATAATTAAGAAATATCTTAATATGTACATCTGATTATATAAATAGATATAATATCCAAAAATAATTTTATAGATAATGTTATTATTTATATGGAATTGTTTGATCAAAATTTATTCTGTCTATATTAATCATGTCCTATTAGGTTCCACTGGTCATATATCCTGAGCATCTGAAAACACCCCTTTCTTATGTTTCCATTCACCATGATGCTAAGAAGTGGATTATGATTGATCTGAAGGAAAATCATAAAGGTAATAATATTTTTCTCAATGAAAATAATAATTTTTATTTTTTAATATTAAAATTATTTTTTATTATATAACTTGATTAACAAGATGAATAAACTGCTCAATTCATTGGGATGTGATCATTTTTTTATAGTACCAATATAATGATGTAATCACTAACTCTATGCTACTTTGTTCAGGGTCATTACATGATTGATAGAACAAAATAAATTTTAATTATAATTCAAAATTTTAATATCATTATTATATCTTAAATATTTTATATGTTCATTAAATATTTCCTTATTACTAGAAAGGTGAAGTGAAAATTATGAACAAGTCAAATTGCTTCATGTTGGTGGTAGTCTAAATGTGGACATGAGAATCCATATCATTTATGAGTGGGTTAGATGGTAAGAAGGTAGATATTATCATATTATTCCAAAAACATAATCTTTTTATAAATATAATATACTAACCATAAATACATAATTATAACTTCCCATTAAGTAAGGTGATGGAAAATTAACTATATTGTTATGTGGAGGTGGGAGTCCACATGTATGTACGATTAAAACTCTCATATCCCATTTTATGGATAAGAGATGGTAAGTGGTTGTTACATAATCATAATAAAATATTCGTATATTTATGATACAATAGACACATTTTTTTGTTTGTTAAATTTATTTAGCGTTAGTTGAAGAATAAATGAAATAAAAAGATCTTTGTTAATATCTATACCTATTCTTTGGTAGACATCGATGGGATTACTCATTATTCCTATAATAATTGGTCATAAAAGAAAAAAAATAATCTATATGATGAATGGAATGAATATAGGAATGATTTTCATCTACTTTTCTTGATCTAGAAATAAAAAATTATGTAAATAAGAGAAGAGGATAGATTTTATTTTATATGTGTGGGAGAGACACACATGGATTGTCATAAAATATTTCAATTTTATAATGTAAAATTCAAGGAAATATTTATATGAATGGACATGTATCAAATTTTAATATATTATAAGGTTGAAAAATATTCAAAAAAGAAAAATTACTCATGTTTAGGTAAAAATACTACTCTTATCTTTAGGTTTGACCCACAGTAAACCCGTTTTAACTATAACCATGTAGAAAATTTTAATTTATTTTTATTATTCACTAAGAATTTTTTTACATTATTAAATTAATATAATTAATCATATTAAAAATATTTTATCCATTTGACCAGACTAAACATCCATATGTTTCATAATTTAATCTTAATTACGTGCTCAAACCTTAGTGAAACCCCATTTTAAAAAAATACAGTTTTAGCATAAAACTGAACTTACATCCATGGTATGCCTTATAAAAACCATAAAAGGAATGATAAAATATTTTATTGAATATATAATAATTATTTTTCATGGAAAATTCTAATCAATATTAATTAATTTAGTTTAATGAGAAAATAAAAAAAAGTGTCTATTAGAACATCTTTTAGAAAAATATGTTTTAAGACAAAAAATTAACCTATAATACAAACACCGATAATAATGATTAAAATTTAATTAATAATATTATATATAAATAAAGGGTAATTATATTACATTAATATATATTTAAATATATAAAATAAACTTTAATTGAAAATAAATTATAGTTAAAAAAAAACCAGTATCTAATTATTTAATGAAAAATAAATATTTAATGAAAATTTATAAATATTCACCGTCAGATTATAAAGACATGATTCTTTATAGAAAAATAACTTAATTTTATTAAATAAAATTTCAAAAATAAGGCATAAATTAGTTATAAATTCATCATGAAAAAATGAGATAAAAACCATTTTTGAATAAAATATATTTTTGTAGCATAAAAAACATTACTAAAAATTGAGAACTAATTTTTTTGATTTAATTAATAAATTTTAATTATTTCAATCCATTTTACAAATTTTATCATATTATAGTTTCTAGTACTCAATTATCCCATTTTAATGTCTATCTTATAACATTTTACTATATAACAATTTATTTAGACCCCAGATATCATGTATGCCAGGATATCAAAAACATACAATTCATTTAAAGGAAATTAAATTATAAAATATTGAGTTTTTATATAGTAATTATAATTTTATAATACTTCATATTAAACCTTTCATGAAAATTATCACTTTATCATTTCTTTATCTAAGATTATATATCCAAAATTCATTCTGGGTTAATGTTGATTCCAAGGATTTTCTTTAAATACCCCAAAGCACTCATTTAAAAATCTAAAATAAATTAATCATACTATTAAATAATCTAATTAAAATCCTTTATTATAGTGAAAATGTCAATTAAAATATAAATATATAGAATAAATATCCATCATAACACATGAAACTACAATAAGTACATCATCCTAAACCCTTAAAGAACTCAAAATGGTAAAACCACTTATATAATTATCTACACGATAGTTTTAGGATATAACAGGATTTCATCAATGAATATATATAATATAAATTACCTATATCTATATATGTCTATTACTTTTGGATTAAAATTTCACATTCAATATATTAATTTTAAAAATCAATATTTATATACAAGATATCCCTGTATTGAATATATGAAACCAAAAAACCAACAGGAAAACTCAAATTTCCATAACTCCCATGTGAATTTTTTAAATAGATGGTATCTATTCTTGAATATCCAACAACCATAATACCAAATCATTACAATGGACTATATATAAATCATCCAAAGTGTTTCATTTTAATTAGAAACATTATTATTATTCAGTTCATCAACAACCTAGAATTCCTTTGTGCACTTCTAATGTGGATTAATATTTTTTCAAGACCTATATTTTATATTATATTACTCTAATTTTTGTGAATAAATATAATTCTCAATAAAAAATTTATGAATCCACGATAATTGAAGAATATGGTGATTTTTTTCATAAACCCCATCTTCAGCCTAATTATTATATTTATGTTCCTATAAATCATCTTAATATGATAGAAATTGAATGATTTTTTTAAATATTAAATTCCATATAATAATAATACTTCATATTTCTAGAAAACACAACTTTTATCCTTTAGCTAATGATTTACATCCAATAATGATATAATTATAAGATATAGGTTTTTATTTTCTATTATCATCATTCTCATTTGTTGGGAAGAAAAATATTATAAAATCAAAGTATGTTATAGAAGTACCATACCATTAAAAATCTAGAGTTTCAATTCGTATAGAAGTATAAGATTTATAATAAATAAGAATACATATAGAAGTAGTATATTATTTAAAAAATAATTTCGTAAATGATATTTAGACAGAATCCACCATTGGATCTCCATAGAAATCCTACGCATTCATTATACCTGACTATTTTATTTTGGATTACTGGGAAATTAAAAATGACTCAGAATTCATTCTTATTTATAAAAATAATTAAATATAACTGAAAAAATTTCATAAAAATTATCAAATCATAGTCACATAAATTTAAAACCGCTTTAGTTTTCTATCATGATTTTTTCTTGCATGAATATATTTAGATTAATATATTCCCTAATTAGGAATAAAACACAAAATGTAAAAAAGAATACATTAAAATGGTTTTTATGTATCTTTCATGAAATTTTGAATGTGATTGAGGTGGACCCCAAAGATGTTAATGGATATAATTAAGTTCCCCCTTAATTGTTTTGAGACCACATCCTGAATATGAAACTTAACATATTACAAAATATACAGTTCTCCTAGATTTCAATATTTTTGATATGCTATCCAATAAGAATATCGGAAATTCCTAAATAAATAATTATATTCTAAAATATATTCCCAATAGTTATATTCTAATATCTTGAAATATCATCATTAACCAAATGAGTATATACTATATTATCTCTAATTACATTAGGATATTAGAGAGAACACAACCTTCAAATTTTCTATACCCTTTCTTTACAAGAAGGAAAAATGTTATGTCCTTTAGACTCAAACTTCACTAGTGTATTTATAATTATTTTTAACATTATAACAGAAGAAAAATTTATTTTATTTTGATATAGGATATTCTTGAAATCCTTTGGGTTCTCACAATTCATTAAAAAATAAAAAATCTAATAGCTCCAATTAAAAAAATCTTAAAATATTTGTTATTTTCCATAAACATGAAATCTTGGGAATGAATTTAATTTCCTAAAAACTAGTCTCGATAATGAATCATATTAAAAGTTTATTTTGAGACAAGATTAAAATACTTATGTTGGTTGGATTCAATATAAAATATAACCAATAGATTTTATAACTATAATAATCCCCAGAGACACTAGGATCATACAAAAATTTATTGATTTATATTGTGATTACTATGACTCTTCTTCTCATTTTATTTTATAATATGAAACATTAAAATTAAAATTTTCCTTATATTTGTAGTAATTTCATTTTTATCACTATTTATATATGCTGACCTACCGATTTTAAAATTAACAAATTTTTATTTACTTATTCTCTCTAGGATTACCAAACATTCATATTGACATTGATTAATAATAAGAAGTTGTTTGGTTAGAAAATTTAAAAATAAATCATCAAAATTACTATAAATATTAATTATATCATGGTTATAATGAATTGTGTCTTTGTAGGTCACTTATTAAGTAGTCAAATATAGGAATGGAATTAATCAAAATTCATATTTTTCATATAGATCCTTAACATTTTATATATTTGGAAAAATTTAAAGGGAAATTTTTAATTGATCTAAAACCTATGAATCATTACATATTTAATGAGTGTATATTATTCATTTTATATTCAATTTATTTAAAAGTATCTTCAATAGTTATAGATGGTTTTATTTTAACCCCAAAAAGTAGTGGATTTCTCTTTTCAAATATCCTATAAAATATCATTTTATGAATATAGATCCTTTTTTATGATCCTTATGTTCTTTACATCATTTTTTATTTTATTTAAATAAACTAAGAATATTCTAAAATATATAAAATCCATCTTTAAGATTCATATGATTGATAATAGATTGCATATTAAGTTTTTATAATTGGAATCATTTGTATTGATCCAAGTTTGAATTTTTTGAACATTATGGATTCTATTATGTGAATGATAAAATAATATCATTAATATAGGATAAATATATGAAGTAGATATAATAAAAAATCCTAATAATCTTTTTTAATGAACAAAAATGGCTATAATAACATTTTTTTTCAAATATATTGAAAAAAATCCATGAAAATAAATTAAATTTGAATAAGGACAATTGATATTTATATGGAAAATCCAAACATGGAGAACCATGAGCCGAGGAGTAGTTAAATATTACAATAATATTGGAGGTTATAGGATAACAATAAAATATATAACATGATATATTTATATGGAAAATATAAAATAATATACTAAAGAAAATGGTTCTGTCACAAACCTCAATGAAATTTATTGAGTCACACTATGATGTTTTTTTCTCGGGTCATATAGAATTCAGGTTATGACCCAAAGAATCACATAATTTATCAAAATCACATAAATAAGGTAAAAAATCAAATCCTTCATTGAAAAAACACAAATTTAACTTAATTAAATATGTAAAATATCAATTAGGGATACTAACAATTTCTATGAAATGAAAAATAGAAATTAAAAGTGCATTTCTTATCATATTTATAGTATTTTCATGGGTTTTCATCATTTTGAAGACAATATAACTATTATAAACAACCAAAAACCTAAGAATTTTATGATAAAACAATGTATGTTGTCCTATTATGAAATGTATAATCAATTGTGGGAAGTATTTATCTTCTAAAATCATTCAAATTCAATTAATATGTAGATTGATATTGAGACTACAAACTGTTCCCCATAGACATGTATTTTATTTAATATCCTCAGTAATAGCCTTATACTCAGCCTTAGTGGAAAACTATGAAATTATGATTTTAATGGTTATTTAAAACTAATAGTACACCCACCATTATTAAATAAATATCCTATAAAATAGATTCTCTATTCAAGATCAATTATAAAATCATAGTATACATTTCCAATAACACCACCATGTGGTCTTACAAAATACTTGAAATCATTAATAGAGCCTCATAAACATCTTAATATCCATTAGAAATCCATTTTTTGTTATTTAATTAGATTATCCATATATCTACTTGTTACACTTACTACACGTACTAAATATGGATAGGTGAAACCCATAAAAACACCAATGAAACCATTATGTAAAATATATATCTCCAGACATATATTCAATATCATAATCTAACTGTTTATATAAATTAGATGAAATTATAATTTGGGTAGTTAATAAAGTACTTATAGATTTAAAATTATATATATTAAACCTATCAATAGTACTCTCAATGCATTATTTCTATACCAATTAAAGTATACCAAAATTTATATCCATAGGAATATAATTTCCAAAAAATATCAATTTTCCTATGAAATTTAACTTAGAATCGAAAATAAATATATATTTAACTTATCAAATATCTATATATTAAATGGATATAATTTATATGACATAAAAATATTGTAATATATTAACAGAAGATATATCATAATAATATTAAAATAAATTCAACTATCATAACTTATCCTTCCAAAACAATGAGAGATCATAATAGTCAAATCATTTATACCACTATATCAGTGGTTGTTTATGAACATAAAGTGATTTTTAAATAAAATTTTATAGTCTATATTACTTAATAATTTAAATACTGGTATATAATTCATACAAATGTCAACCTCAATCTCTTCCTGATGAAAATATATAGTCACATCCAACAGCTCTAACTCAATATTTTATAGAGAAACAATATAAAAAAACTCTAACTATTGTATGATTTACAACTAAAAAAAATAAAACTAAAAATTTTACATTAATGACATTATTGTATCATTTTTAACTAATTTTTTTATTATCTTTTTTATTTATAAACTCAAATAATATCTTAGTATTTTATAAAACATTTATAATTAAAAATATTCTTACCCTCTAGTAATTTAAATAGCTCCCATGTTAAATGTTTATATAGAGATTATATTTAAATATTCATAGTCATCATACATCCACTTAAATAAGTATAAAATACATTATTTAAAAAATTTAATGGCGATTGAATAGAATCAATACCTTAAACCAAATTTGGAGTATGAGAAACCATGTTAGAATTATCTCAATCCATGGTGGTTTAATATTTATTATGGTTATGTATTTATAATTCAATATATTTATCATGATGGGGAATGATAAATATCACCTAATAACTAATACTACACTTGAGATGAGTAATATAATGCATAACCAAACAAAAACTAAACTTCAGCATAAGTTTTGGATTTATATTATCTCATATCATTATAAGGTGGGTAATTGGAAAATAATTATCATCAAATATTTTATTAATCATAATAATAACATTAATTTTTTAGGGACACAATATATTATATATTTTAAACCCCAATTTATAGCCTATTAATATACATGTTCTTAATCAATGTTATAATTTTACATTATTTATATGAGCCTAAGAAAGAATCCAAATGTTATCAAATCTTAGTGCTATATAAGAGTACCCGATTATACTTCATATAGAGTCTTCAATTATATTATATTTGAAGGAGACTAATTAAATAATAGATATGTTTTTATATACACTTTAACCCAAAATGATTTATGTAAATGATATTTAGAGGGAATGCACCACAATCTCAACATCAATTTTCTATTCATATGTCATCTCATAACATTCATCTCTAGAGTACCAAGAACAATCAAATACCCCAAAAACCATTATTATTTAAAAAATTAATTAAATTAATCCAATTAAAATTCATATCTATTATCAATAAAATGTTATATAACTTTTCCTCTTGATTTCATTTATTCAAAATCTCCCACTATATAAATGTATCAAAAATATCTTTTTCCTAATTTAAAAAAATTCAATAATTCCATGGAATAATCATCAATAATGACCATCATGTATTTTTAAAAAAACATTAAAATTCACATAAGATTCACATAAAATATCAAAATATATATTATCAAGATCCCCTATCATACTTTGAGTTCCCTTTTAGACGTTTACTCTTTTATTCTTCATAAATAAATTGTTCTCATATAATTCTTACATGATTTTACAATATACATAAATAAAACCTATTCTTCCCAATATAAACTATTTATTCCATCTTATTTTCCCAATACACATATAATATATGCTAATACATCATCATTTGATAATTTAGTTGATAAATCTACTTCTCAAATAGAATTATAACATTGTGAGAATAAAAACTTATTGAAATTTTCATGCTTTTCATCACAACAAAGAATAATTTAACTTTCTTCAAAAATATACCTTCATCTATGTATTTATAGAAATTTAGATAAATAGTAATAAAAGGAATAATATTATTTCAGATTAGGAAAATTATTTATATAAATAATTCTTCACAAAATTTAATCAAACTTATTAATTTTGTTGGCTACACTTCCTTTATTCCTTCAGGATGAACTATTTCTCATTAGTACGACACATTTACATGTAATATAAAATGATATAAAATAGTATTAATTTTGAAACATATGAATATTTATTATTAAATAAATAATCCAATCCTCACATGGTATGGAATAACCATTACAAACAACCACATGTTTACTATTATATAAATCATTCTCTATAATAGTAACTTTAATAAATTTTTTTGATTGTTTTTCATTTTAATTTCTTGGTCTCTTATTAGTTTTCTTAATATACATCTTGATTAATTCAAACTTGGTAGTTCACATATTATTATCAATGTTTAACTCTTTATCTCACTTTTGGTATTTTAACCATTCATTTTTGAAATTAATAGTTTTCACCCCATGTTCTCTAAAAAAAATGAAACCCTCTCTTAATGCGTCATAATTAACTAAAAATTGTTTTATTTTATCAATATAAATTATTGCAACATGAGACACATAAATAATAATTTTATCATAAATTTAAATAATTTTATCTCTAATGGACACATTTAATGTAATAATGCATCAGAATGGAATTAGAGCGAAATAAACTTCTACATACTTATCCTCAATAAGTTCAAAATAAAAAATAACTTCTTTCAACACCATTATATAATCCATAAAATAAGTAACTCCTATCATAAAATAGGAACATAATCATTATGTTAGATATAATTTATTAGTATGTATGTTATTTATATATATCTACTCCAATTATATCTAGAATATAACATTGGTTTTTTCATTTTTCACATCATCATAATTTTTAATTGATAGATATATACGTATATCTAAATGATACTTATGATCAGTACAATGTGTTTTATCTAAATTAATGAACAAGTAAAATTATCATATTGTATATAATGCATTATTAAGATCAATCATTATAAGAATATAATTCATCTTAACATTACCTTATAGAATTCTAGTTTTCTAAACAAAAATTGGAATAAAAAAATTCATTGATTCCATCATAAGGAGAGATTATACGATCTAAAATGTAGAAGTAATATTATTATTCCTCTATATATGTAAAAAAACAAACCCACACTACAATATTTGGAACTAATAACTTAATATGTATTTTTTAAAATATGATTGAAAAATAATTTTTTTTACACAATCAAAGATTGTTTCGATTCATGGATTTGAATGTTTGGGAAAATTCCATACATTATATCAGTGCTTTCAAAAAATTATGAAATAATTAATTTTCTCTTCTTTCTATAGTTGAATAATTATACTTAAACACATTTTATTCATCTAATGTTCTTGTGATAATATCTTATAAACATATGTTGCGTATAAAATTTCCAAGTAAGTGGTTTTAAAACCTATGAAAAATTATATTATTAATATATTATTAAAAACTATTTTAAACCATGATATACCAACTAAATAATTTTTTATATAGTAAATAATTTTCAAAAATTAAAATTATAATGTTTTCAAAGCCTAGAAATATTTCGTCAAAACATTAATTTAGGAAAATATAACTTCCAATAAAACGTGGATTTCTACCTTAAAAATATTTCTAAATTAATAACTTTTATGGAATATAATGATAATTGGTAAAACGTATGAAAACTATAATTCCCCAGGTAGTATAATTTCAAGGAAAACATCCCTATGAGCATGTGGGATCAACCCACTCCTTATCAACTCATTCAATATCGTAGTTCTGAATTTTGGAATTTTTTTATCAAGTATGCCTTTATCCTACATAATCAACTAAAAATAATTCAAAATACACATAAAATATTTTAATGGAGTAAAATAATATCATAGCCTCTTAGCATGGAATAATCATGGTTTTCATAAAATCTATAAGAGTTTAAAGATATCAGTATTTATATAATATTTACACAAATTTAAATTAAATAAAAATATATGATTTGAAGTTTGAATAATTTTAAAAAAATATAGAATATAACCATATCTATAATCATGAATGCCATTCATTTATATAATAAAACATGTTACCCAAAAATAATAAATTTAATAATTTTAAAAGGCCAATATAAATTTTGTAATTTGAAATTGAAAATTTAAATTGATTTATTAAAATAAAAAAACCTTACATATGGGTTTTTAAAAATAAACAAAACATGGGAAATATGAAAATTAAAACCCCATACCAATTTTGAAAAACAAAATTGTTTTTTAATAATAATCAAATTTTGAAATTATTAAAATTTATAAAATAAATACTTCCCATAAAAATTAATCTTTTTTATATAAATAAATAGGTTTAAATAATAATAATAATTATTATCTTTCAAATATTATTTACAAAATAATACCTAAGGTAACAAATTCAAATTATAAATGTGAAAACATGACATGTTTTCATCATATATTTTTTTGTAAAATTATTTATCATATAAATTTAATTGTATTACATTATGTAAATATCATATTTTAAAAGAATAATAATTACTTAATTTATAAGGGTTTTTATTAATAATATATCTTTGTTAATAAGAATTCATGAACTTATACATTTCAAAAAAAAGTATTATTTTATACGTAGAAGACCTTCTATCTCTCTCTCCCATTATTCTATGGATATCACTTCCTCTACCACAGGTTGTTGAGCTCTTATAATAGATATTCATCATGTCAAATTTATGCTTTAATATATGATTATTTAAAGTTATTTCATATTTTATAATGAAAATATATTTATAATTTTAATGTAGTTTATTCAGGTGTATGGTGTGTGGGAAAATGATAGTTGAAGTTTAATTGAATTATCTGAAGCTGAATTTATGAGGATCCAAATATTAGGATTAATAGAATTTCAACTTGTATATTTTTATATATTTATTTGAAATAACTAGTCAAACCCAATGATCTCAAAATCTAAAAAAACATACGCACTATGTTTGATTAAATTTAATGTTTACTTTCTATTAGATATATATATATATATATTATTTCTCTTGTTTTTATGGTTTTATTCAATCTTCCTATTGAAGATTCATTGAACAGAGACAAAGACATCTGAAATCATTTACATATGATAAAAAATACATTTTTTAAATAAAATATTCATTGAAACTGCCACTATTTAAAATAGAAATGTTGAGAGAAATAAAATATATAACTATAATGAATAGGGTATTTTGATGCAAATTAAGGTAGAAATAACGAGGTAAACAATGAATTGGTAATTAATAATCTCAAAACAATCATTGAAATTTTATTTTCATGAATATTTAGACATAAAAAAATATTCATATGACTACCTATAATGATATATAAATCCTTGTGATAGAGTTATAAGAATATTAAATCATCTTCCTCGTCATCCCTCAAGCGATTCACCATACAAATTTCATACATTCCATGATTTAATATCATCGACATTTGAACGTTCTTTGGTCCTCTTTTTCTACTCTTGATCCTTCATCAATGTTCATGCCCTTATCTGTAACATAATGTTACATTATTTAAGGTATTTTATGATCCTTTTTGGATCCCACTTATGTATTTTCCTATTTTTGGTCATTTTAGGTGTTTTTTTGATTTCTTTGATGATTTTGGGAAGAACAAAAATAAAAAATGGTTTTTCACAAACCAACCCCCTATAAAAAAGTAACACCCCTGGATAGTGGGTAGTGAATAGTTGGAACACATTTTCCAAAATAATGTTCCCACATAGGGGAAATCATGCACCTAAAATAGTTTTGGTTCCTAAACTGCACATGGTTTCCCCTATCTGTGGACCCCCTCTAGTTAACCTTGCATGCTGTTATTTTATATTATAAAAAACTTTAATTATTTAACCTTCTATTTAAGTTTACTTTCACCACCATTCATACCTAACATGATTAATTCTTCTTTTTAGGCTCCATATAGATGATTTTGGGTCCTCCAAACACTTTCCTTATTGAATCAATGGGTGGTTGATCTCATTCGATCTCCTCCATGTTCTTTCCAAGATATTATGTTTCTTATCTTCTATTTGGTGTTCCCATTGTGATTGTTGATGTTTTTCTTCCATTAAAGGTAGGTGGTTCTATAAATCTTTTCTCTACAGTTGAACCATGATTTTATTGATAAATTACTTTTTAACTTATTTAAAAACATGGAACTATGATTTTTTGATTCTTGATCTAAAATGGGTATGGAATTTGAGAAAACTGCTAATTTAAATGAAATTTAAATTGTGGGGTTGATTTGTGAAATTTATGGTTTGATTTATTAAGTTTTTTAACAAATTATTTGATGTTGATTTGGAGAAAAAGACATAAATTGAAATGTTCATTGAAATTGCCTGATATTATAAAAATCTATGGTTTGGTTTTTGAAAATAGAAAGGAATATTAAAGATTGAAATTGGAAAATTTTAATTTAATATGTTTTAAAATGATTGATTTCCAATTTTTTTCAATGAAATTTTTCATCAAGTGGGGGTGGATGAAATTCTCCATTAAGTAGGACTGGAAGTAATTTTCCCTTAAATGGGAGTGAATATACATTTTACCATTATGTGGGAGTGGATAAAATTAATTTTCCCTTTAGTGTGGGTGATATGATTTGTTTGAATTAATTTAAATGGAATTTATTTGATGAAATTTAAATTCAAAAAAACTAATTTATATAAACTAATTTATTTCAAATTCTCCTTTAATCATGTTTTAAAGTTATTTTAAATAACTTACATATATTTGAATGAAAGCATGTTTTTTTAATATTAATAAAAAATTCCATTCACATTTTTATATAAATTGATTGTATATCTATTTTATTTTTTTTGTAATTTATTATGGAACACATTGGAGACCCTATAAGGCTTTATAACTCTCACAATATAATTTAATTTGGGAATTTTTAGATTTTCTTATGACATATCTGAGTAAAGGGAAAGCACCTCATGGAGGAGGTAGATATTCTTAATCCATTATATTAGAGTGATGGATGTGTCTAGTAGAGATTTTATCCACTTGTTTCATTAGGTGTTTGATTTTTCATCTTCTTAATTAATAATTACTTTTATGATATAGTTCTTTGAGTTTTATTTTACCTATTTAGTTTCTAATACTTCCACCCTTTATATTATTGAGAATTATTACATGTATAATTTTTCATTATTGTTCTTATAGATACATTTTCCATCATTGATCTCGTATAATTTCAGGTTCTTGTCCCCGACCCTGGGGGAACTATAACACCCTTCAAGACATTTTAGTTCTGGATTAGGTATCAAGGTTTCAGGGTATCATCACTTGTTCGTGAAAAATGGTATCAGGGGTGTAGGTTAAGAATCTTTCTTTGATTTTAGTAGAATGGGTGGGATGTATTTTTGGGACATAGTAGGTAGTTATGAGAGAGTTCATAGTCAACTATAATTGTAACGCCCCGACCCCAGCTACCCAGAGTCGGTGCATTACTTCGTAACATTGGCATGATCACAAAATATCAAGTCTCGAAAGAGCGATTAGTTTAGTAGCCTTGGAAACACTAGATATATTCATAAATGTTACATTACATCATAAAGTGAAAAAATACAATAACATAGTCTCCATAGTCCACACTTCTATACCCTTCAGACTATCCCTGTAGGTCAGTCATAAAATATTTCTTCACATCCTGGGAAAAATAAAACATTGAAAGGGGTGAGCTCAGATGCTCAGAAAGGATAACAATATAGCAGAATCTTTCATAAATAAGCATAAACATTTAAGGCAATGTATAACTAAAACAAAATCCTTTTAAACTTGAACTTTAACATAATATTGCAAAAGTAAAATGAAATAATGCCATTTGCTTATTCACATGGATATTCTACTGGTCGAATAATCACATGCAATATCAATAACCACTTTCATAATGATGGAATGCATAATGCCAGACTATCATAACCACGTATCCAAGGCCTCGTGCCAAGACTACAAATAATATTTTGTCAAGGACTCGTGATAAGACACTAGTTGGTCTCATGAGACCTGCCGATGCAATTTTTTTAGAAGATACTTACGTTTAAAATTGTTCAAATATACTCCAGTGTTTTTCTGAAAACATTATGCAAGCTTCTGAAGACAAAATAACTAATTCTGAGACTTCTCGACTAATTACAGGCCGTGATGGGTCCATGCCCAATCCCTTCCTGTCTACCACACTCGAGAGTCAGGTTTTCTGAAAACATTTTTAAGCTTGCGTTAAATACGTATACATTTTCACTGGATTTTCATATATTTGAGAGAAATATCTCTCTCTTTTTTGAAATCATTTAAAAATAGTTATGGCTTGTAGAGGAAGCTGAAACTCAAATAATGGTCACAGCGGTGGAGAAGTTGTTGTCGCCATATACGTATGAAAAAAAAAACATTCCCTTTTTTCGTTTAGTAAAACGCTACGTATAAAAAAAGATTCCTTTTGAACAAACGTAAAAGTCAAAGGGGTTTATACACCGTATAAAAGAAAGTTGTGTATAAAATAAAATATTCCTCAATGAAAGGATATTGAGACAAAGTCCTTAAAAAGATCATTTTTTAAATAAAATAGATCTATTATGTGTATTCACTATAAGTACACATAAAGAAAGTAAAAATACAAGATAGGACATAATAATATCATGACATAATTTGAAAGTAGGTGATTAACCGAAAGAATGGAAATTGGGTTAAGAAGTTCCCTTAAAAAAGTCATTTTTTAAATAAAATAGATCTATTATGTGTATTCACTATAAGTACACATAAAGAAATTACAAATACATGATAGGAAATAATAATATCATGACATAATTTGAAAGTATGAGATTAACCCAAAGAATGGAAATTGGGTTAAGAAGTTCCCTTACCTGGTGTCGGACTTGACTCGACCGTTCTTTAACCTCCTAAATAATAAACTAGAGTTAATCTCTACTTGCTTAAGAACCTTTTTCAAGTTCATTATTACAATGTTACAAAAATTATGTAGTTATTTAAGTTAATAACAGTCGTTTTGTCGATCTTTGGTACTTGAGTCAACAATAAACTTCTTATAATTAAAAGTTGTTTATGTGGTAGAATATCCATTATCTCCAGAATTATATTCATGATGTATATATCATATATATCATATATATCCAGTATATACATTCATTTATAATATTACATAACATTTAGAGGTAAGAAATGAAATGCACCGTTCATGGAGACGGTAAGCCGTACGTACGCATGAACGCTACTTTCATTTCTATTTCATACTTAATGGAATGAAATTATAATTATATAAAGGTATACTATAATTCCAGTATAATATCATGTATAATATCATTTACTCCATCCTTTATATATCCCATATATGGCATTAACGATTCAAATCACTTTGAGGGGGCGGTAGTCCGCACTTCCTAAAATGAAATTATCGCGTTTACCCATAATGGAAATCATAAAGGTATGCCATAAATGAAAAATACAGAATCATAAGGAAAACAAAAACATAATATATATCATATATAAAAATAGTGTCATCATAATTTCCACCATGAGAGGTGTTAAAAGAAGATTGAACAATCATCGTTTCGTGAGGCAGAAATTTGCCAACCACAGAAACAGTATGTTCTTTAACCATTAGATGAAGGTGTGTGTAAGTGTAAATAAAATATTCTCATAAAAACATCCAAGTATATTTAGAATACTGGTTTTGTTAAAAAATAAAGTAATAAAAAGATTTTAGGGGGTTGGAGAAGAAAAATAAAACAAAAGAACACAAGAGAAGACATTACCTTAAAATCGGGTAACTCTTTTTTGATTTGAGCCAAAGGCTTCCCTGGGAAGAATTATGCCCAAAGTGAGGCTTCTAGGAGTAAGAGAAGGAAGTTGAGAGATTATTTGGGCAGAGGTTTGCCGAGCCAAAAGTCTTTTAAGATGTGAATAAGGTGGTAGTGGTGGGGGCCTTTTATAAGAGGAGAGGAGGGGCACTCTTGGAAAGTCATGAAATGTTACTTTATTATATAACGAGTTTCAGATTTTAAAGGTCCCACACTTATATATTTCGAGTATAAGTTGATAAGGGTTATAAATATACTCATCCAATAGGTTTTTGACAAGTGTAAGTCTTATATTTTACGTTATTTTTCATTTTATTTAAATCGTTAATTAATGAGGTAATCGCTGCATCATCATGGTGTCATAAATAATTTAATTTATTTAATGTCTAAAAATTATAAAAAAATATCATTTTGTAGGAAATCTTTTTTTCTTTCTAATTAATATTTATAGTCAAAAATATGACTTGTATAACTCCATGTAAAAATTGTTTTAGTAAAACAACTCGTGTTTGTGACATTTTTATTTTAACATTAAATAAAAAGTTATTGTTGTCATTTTCTTACCCAAGTGGCTCCATGGGGTCCCCAAGATGACCCATGGATTGTCTTGGTCGGACATGACTCATCCAATAAGGGTAGGACAAGTGTAATGGTATTTTATTATTTTTATAATATCATTTTACCTTAAATTTCACTAATTACCTTTAATCGCGATTAATTAAACTTAAAAGTTACTATTCACCAAAAATTATTTTAATCCCATTGAATCACATTTTACTTCTTAATTAAAACCATGTATGTCGGATTTTTGAAAATCAAATCACAGAAGTGGTAATGTTTCATTTAAACGAAAAATCAAATTTTTAACAACCACTTAGTGGTTTCACTATTCATCAAAAATTGAAGTTTTTCAGAACAATGCCAAAATTTTACCCTAAACTATAATTGATATTCAAAATTAAAAAATCATGTCTATTTTAAAAAATTACAAACATATAAGTGGAATTAATTAATTTTATAATTAATTCCCGCTTTCACAACAAATAGCGTGTTTTTAAGAAACAATATATATCAAAAGATTGGCAATTTTTTATGTCTAATTTCAAAGTGAAATTGATTATAATGACCACCATTGGATAAAATGGTAAAAATATATTCTAATTATACTTTTAAACCACTCAATATTATAATTTATCAATATAAATTATTTTGATTAAAAAAGTTGTTTTTAAGTATTTTTCACTATTCATAAAAAATTGGAAGTTCTCAGAAAAATACCAAAAATTCAACATAGGCTAATTTCGATATTCCAAATCCAAAAATGAAGTCCATTTTGAAATATAAAATATATATAATTTCAAAAAGTGGGTATTACTATTCATAATGGCTATTTTGATTGGTCGTGGTGTGTTAGAATCTCGAACTTGCGTACAATGCAAGCTATTGCATTATTGATTGAGAAGCGTATCGTGGAAGATTGGGGTGTTACAATAATTGTATATATTATTACGTCACCATGGGTGGTTTGGCAAAGTTGACTTGGGGATTACATTGATCTAATTTTATTCCAATCAATGATTTTCATTTGGATAAGTTTAAAACAAAATCATGATATCTTATCTGTTTGGATTAATTTTCCCATTATTCTTTTTTGTGTTGTTTATATTATTATCCTTTTGATATATTCTTGGTATTGTTTTTATGTTTTTAGCATCATTACTATGAGAGTAGGTTTTAATAGGCCCAAATATGAATATACTCATGAGAAACAATGAGAAAATCCTTCCATGAATTAGAATCTTGTTGAGACTATTGTTCATGTTATATAATCTATTGGACATGAACCTGAACCTATTACAATTAATGATCAAGTTATATATCATCAAAGAGTTTAATCTTAGAATCATTCATATGATTTCCTTCAGTAGAATCCAGAAGCATTCTAAGGATCTAATAATCCTCAAGAGGATAAATATTACTTGAGAAAGATGGAACTTTTATTTGATTTCATTGAAACACATGATTTGATTATAGTGAATATACCACCTTTATGCTAGGGGGACATATCAGGAGATTATGGGATTCAATGGTAATGGTGAATAAATAAGAGGGTATTGAGTGGATGGAAATTATGGTTGTTTTAACAGACCTGTTCTATCAAGTGTCTATAGTGTAGGATAATGATATAGATTTTTTTAAAAGAGGAATGTATCACAGAATCCTGATAGATTATGTAAACTACATTACAAAGATTATGAAATTTTCAACTGAAATTTTCTCAAATGATATGATAAATACATGATGGTTCAATTTCAATCATTGATATGATATTCATCATATGGTATTATAACTGAATATATCTTATTATGATGACATACTGGATATTCTATTAATGGTTTAGGTTGATGTGGATGGTAAGTCAGTGTTATTGGGAGCCAATCTGTAGAAGATGGGATTCTGAGATTTAATACCATCTTGAGAAAAGTGAAGGTATTCCAATCATACTTTCATCCCTTGTTTCTTAATTGTATTCATCATGACAATTAAGGGGGAGTATTGATTGAAGAGAAATGGTTGAAAGGGGAAGCTTTATCTTTGCACTGATCTTTCTAATGAGTTTTGTGAAGTTGTGCAGGATTTAGAAAATTCATTGTTATATCTGAAAAAATTCAAGCCCCTTGAAGCATGATCTCACATGTACAGTGAATGTTGGACAGCATTGAGTACCTTGGTTACATCACTCTTGTTTTCTACACCGGGTTAGCCCAAGTAGACTTAGAGTTGATTTACTAAAGGTTCTTTGCTAAAGAGAACATGTGACATCATCCCTCTCTTAGTGCTTTTCAAGAAGATGCTATTCGAAGGGAGGAAGAGATATTTTTGAAGAGAACCACACCACACCTTTGCATTTGGTTTCCAATAAGGGGGAGAAAAGCTGACATATTGCCCCAGAAATGTGTGGCACACATATTGACCCATTCATATGTGTTTTACTGATTGGATTGACAATATGTGCTCTAGTGGTATTGACAACAAATACAAAGGGGGAGATTGAAGTGCACTATGTTGCATTTGTTGTCAATAAGGTATGTTGTTGATCAGAAGATGTCAAAGAATGAATGGATGTCAAGGAGAGTCAATATGTGAATGAAAAAGGCTATGATGGTGTTGATGATGAATGGAGAATGGCCATGGTACTAAGAGGCATGTCACTTAGGAGATTCACTAAGTGACATAGGATGTTGTGGTTGAAACATTCTCTATGTAAATCAGACGATTTTTGAACTGATCTTTAAGTTCCAAGAACTTGTATCAACTGGATACAATGTCACAACAAGATCTAGAAGGCCATGCATTGTTAAGACAATGCATGAGGAAGTGAATGGGATCCATCCACAACTTCTAAGTGGATGAAGTGGATTAATGAAGTCCATGCACTAACACTTAGTGCATGTGAATGTGAAGAAGATCCAATTGATCTCTGATTTGATCAATGAAGATCATTGAAGAATGTTGATGAATTATTTAATTCAGGAGCTTCGGTTGATGAAGAACCTTCTACAAATGTATCATAAGTCTAGAATACATGATTGAAAGGATTTGAGGAAGTTTGTGGAAGAAGAATGAAGAAGAAATGGAAAAAATGTCTTAGAAGATGGCTTGAATGGCAATTGGCATTTACACTTGTCACTTTGTTTTTTAACGAAGCACTTGTGTTTTTAAGTAGCAAAAAATAGCCACCAAGGAAGGCCAGCCGAGGGTCATCACCCAAGGATCATGTGGGACTCGAGGTCACCACGCCCATGGGGAACCCTCAGGCCAAGGCAGCATATCCCTGAGGCAGGAGACCGGGGCCGTGTATAAGCCCCGAGGCCACGCGGTGATGAAGCCCGCACAGCGTGAGCGCGAGGAGCACGCCCGTGACAAGCTTAGTGGGTGCCAGTGGCGCGCCCGAGTGGCAGGGGTGGGCGCAAGAGCGCGCCCGCAGAGAGAACTCGGTGCGGGGCGGCACCGAGAGGGGAGGAGATTCAACTGGCCGTCTCTGGGTGCAGCTGGGTGATAAACCGCGGAAAATCCGCTCGCCGTTTCGATGTGGGACGCTCAAAATTCACCGGGAGCGAATCCTGGCCGCTCGATCGATCGCGCGCCAGATCTCGACCGCACGATCGATCCCGCGCGAGATCTTCAGATCGCGGCCGTCCAAAGATCTGATCCAATGGCCTGCGAGGCATCTCCTTCCTCGAGCCATGCCGAAGCCTTCCCGCAGCCACCTTCAAACCAGGCGCCACCCGAGCATGGATTTTGAGATTCCGGCCACCTCTGAAGAAGCCGAAGACACCAATGAGATCGTTTGGCCACACCGAACATGTCCATGCATTAAAATGACTCTGCATGCAACAAATGAGGATTTCGAAGTTCGGCCGAGGCAAGCAACGCTGCCGAGGCCGTGAAGGGTTTATACCTTTTCATGGATTGGAAGAGAATAGGCCGTGCATGCGTTCTAAGTCGCATGCACGTAGAGAAAAATAAAAAGAGAAGAACCCTCGGAGAACCGAGGAGAAAGTTCAAGATTTGAAAAAATCTTGAAGATCCGAATACTTCGGGGATTTGATATTTATCCCACACAGAAGTTTTGAGGCCTCTCTGCCTATAAAAGGAGATCTCATGCTCTCGTTTATGTTGGATGAAGTTTTGCTGAAAACCTTGGAAGACCCGTGAGTGCCTTTGTGCCTCACGAAGTAGAAGCCCCGTGCACACTTGCGCGGCTGAAGTTCCAGAGCCACCCGAGGCTCTGAAGGAGGTCCCTGCCTGCGTACTCGCGCGGCAGAAGGAGCCCTCACTGCCCGCAAACTTGCGCGGCAGGAGGAGCCTGCGCGGTCCTTGTGGCATGTGAACCTTGCGCGCCCAAGACCCCTTTCACCCACTGACACTTGCGCGGCTTCCTTGCACCCAAGGAGTTCGGGCTGTGTGTGTTCAAGACAAGAGGAAGAACCTGAGACCTTGGATTGGGTATGTTCAAGTGGGTGAAGTGAAGATCCCACCTTTGTGTGTGTTCTAAGTGCAAGAAGGAGAGGCCAAGAACTACACCGAGTTGTGTGTGTGCCAAGTGCTAAGAAGACCACACATTGTGTGTGAAGTGAAAAAGGCCGAGAGTAAGTGTGTGCAAGTGAAAAGGCCGTAGCCTTGTGCAACCAAAGAAGACCCGAGGCCTTAGTGCATTTGTGTGTGCATTCTTGAAGAGTGAAGATCACCACACTTTGTGTGTGTGTGCATTTGAAAAGAAGGCCGAGGATAGTTTGGGGTGTGCAAGAAGGAGAGGCCAAGAACTACACCAAGTTGTGTGTGTGGAAAGTGAAGTGGAAGACCACACTTTGTGTGTGTGTAAGAATTGAATAAGCCATACCTTGGTTGTGCCAAATTGAAGAACACACTTTGTGTGTGCATTTGAAGAAGAGGCCGTAGCCCTTGTGTGTACAAAATGGAGAACCAAGTGTGTGCATAAGTGAAGTGCATACTTTGAAGAAGATTAAAAGAACAAGGAAGTGTGTGTGCTTAGTAAGTGAAGTAGGCCAAGCCTTGTGTTTGCTAATTGATCAAAGGAAGTGTGTGTGAGCAAACAAGAACAAGAAGGCCGAACCTAGTGTGTGTGTACTAAGTGAAGTGTATACACTTAGAAGAAGTGGAAGGCTTCCACACTAAAGTATAACACACTTTTAAGTGTGTGAACAAATTGAACAAAGTGTGTGAAGTTCAAGGAAGGTGTGTGCTTGAAGTGATTACACCCTTTGTGGGTTTATTGCACCAAGAGAAAAGAAAGGGAAGTGCATGCATGTATGCATGCACATGCACACGTGAACAAATCCAAATCTGGTTGTGTGCATTTGAGGAGTCCAAGACCAGGAGATCTTGAAGATATTGTGATGCCATGCATTCAGTGCATGAAGTTGAACTGAAGTGAGACTGGACCAGACTGAAGTTAAAGACATCATTTGTCTGAGTATTTAGTAGTTGGAGAGAAGCCAGGTCATCCTGAGAAGAAGGAGATAAATCCTGAGCAAGACGAGAAGACCTGATCAACTCAAGTGATCAGAGGTACAAAGCAAGGCCAACAGTCTTTATCCCAGACTGCTGAAGATACTTGAAGAAGCTTAAAGTGAAGAAGAGCTACTCGTGTGACTCGAGGAGCCAGGAGAAGACCCTGTGGGACTCAGGGAGAAGAAGTCTTCAGTGGGATTCTGGAGCAGGCCAGTGGGACTCTGGTAACACTGTGGGACGCAGTATAAAGACCCTCCTGTGGGAATCAGGAGAGATACAGTGGGATGCTGTATCGACCATTGTAATACTAACCGATTATAATGGAGAAACCATGTTGGGGAGTATAACCAACATGGCAAGGACGTAGGCCTTTGGTGCCGAACCTTGTAAATCCTTGTGTCCAGTGCCTTTACATTTACTGCATCATTCGTGGAAAGGTAAGAGATACAAGAAGAGTGGATCGAGGCTTTAACCAGCCATAGAGGTTTAATTGATAAGGAATCAATTAGTAAAAAGTTTTAAGGGATCACTGATTCACCCCCTCCCCCTCTCAGTGATTCACACTGATCTGGGCACTTCACGTACACTGCAAGCTAATACGGTGTTGCGTATAGCGCAGGGTAATCTTGGTGTATAATACAACATAAGACATTAATGAAATTAAAATAATATTTTTCATAAAATCTTGGGGTGTTACATTATGTGAAATCAGTATCAACAGATTACCATAATGTTTTGGAGAAGTCTTCAACAAGAATGGGATACAAAGTTATGAGTTATAATTATTTATAATACTCAAACAGATAGAAAATCTAAAAGGATAATTCAATATATTTATTTAATATTGGGATCCAATTTAATGGACTGAATAGATATTGGTATTATTATTTTCCACTCATATAGTTTTCATTAAATAATATATTCCATTATTGAATTCAAATAGATCTATATAAGACTTCACATGGGAGGATGTACATAAAAATATCATTTTAGGATGATACAAATATTTAAAAATACATTTACTAGATATTTTATAATAATATTGAGATAATATTCAGCACATCCAGTATTATGTTATATAATAACAATGTTGATAGGAAGTATACACTAATAATAATCCAAGAGTTTGGTGTTTGAATTTGGATAAAATGTATTCACATGAATATAACCATTTATAAATATTACTGTTGTAACACATTAAATTGTAAGGTATTTCTCATTTAATTATTAAATAGAACATAAATGGTTCCATTGAATTAGATGAGGCATGTTAGGTGTGTTCAGAGAAGAAAATAACTCAAAAGATGAAAGATGGATATATGAGATGGTTCACACCGTGAATGAATATTAATTAAGTCAATATTTTTTTAAGAAACCATGATTTTCATATAATAAATAAGACATGTTACATGGTTTGAAATGATATTCATGATGTAAATGTATTTTTCTAGTATTTTAGGATGAGGTGACAAAAAATTCATTGTATGTGTCACCACAATAATTCTCAATTTGAATCTATAATTCATACCATGATTTTTTTGATATATAATTATATTAAATTATATATTACTAATTTATTTTTACATTCACCATTATCCTTATACTTCAACCATGTTCTCTCATAAGATATTTTTGGGCTTTCTACTCTAATTCAGTCTTCTATCTTCAACACCAGACAACATTTTAATCCCATGATTCTAGTGCAGTGAGTTTCATATTGATCTATATCATTCATATCCTATACTTCATAATTAAAAGAATTAATATAATTTATTTATTTGTTATATAAATGTGTTTTGACATTTCAAAATAATGGATTTTTTTATTTTTGGTAGAATCCACACACAGATTCAGAAAATTGGAATATGCCCATTATTTTGACCCAAACCATTGTTGGAAGCCTGTCCTAATTGGTATGTATGATCATATCCAACATTTTTAGTGTTTTTAATACTAAATTATAAATATAAAACTATAATCATTGTGGATAATTAATTTTATTTTATGTTCCATAGTGGTGTAATTGAACATGGATAGAGACATGTATCATCAAAACCAATTTCACCTATGTTGGGTGGTTATTACCATTAGAGTTTTTTCATATAAGTTCTTATCATGTTTGGTTTTCATGTATACATCCCCTTGAATCCTATAAATTATGTTTTTTAACATGTTCTGTAATTTACTTATAAATCTTGTTTAATATGATGTGATATTGACATGTCATCCAATATCCTTGTGTGGAATGAGTTTTATTCGATGGGTAGATCAATAGAGAATACCCCCAAGAGGATGTGTCATATATTAATAGTCATGTATAGTTGATATCAATTATTATGGGATATTTCAAATATTTTTTCTAGGCTATACTATTAGAGGGGGTGTCAGACTATGATGGTTATGTTCATTACAACAATGAACTAAATCAAGTAGAGTCATTTTATATGGAACTGAAACATGTTCTATGATTGTTTGATATAGTAATTTTTATCTACCCACTATTTACATACAAATAAATAACCTTTATATATAATTAAATTATATTCATTTCAATTAGTTGTATCCAATTGAGTCATGTACTCACACCCTCCTCAGGAATCTTGTTTTGGTAGTATATTATGTGACCAGTGATTTGGTTAATGACAAGGTCCCTATAGGGTCTATTGAGAAGGGATAACATAGGATTCTAGTCATTTATAAATGTAATTTTATCATTTATGTATACTAATTTTCTACATAGTTACTTATTTTATATATTGATCCCCCACCTGTGGGGATCCATTATTTTTTGGGGTTGTCTAATGAGAATTCCATGCATTTACTACATGGGTTGGTAGTTCATTTATATGTTTCTAATATTATGATTCATTAAATTATTATTTATAAATGATAATTTTTATAAATATATTTCTTATACTCTTATTTTTAACTAGTACTAAATGGATATTCTCTTATATCATCCCTTTTATCCTACGCTACTAGTTGATAAGCTCATGTGTACAAATAAGAGCACATGATGTTGTGTCATATATCAACTCAGACACACTAGTTCTGGTGTGGGTGTTACAAAATGGTATCAATGAGGTGAATTTAAATATGATTTTTATTTCAATTCCTTGGTTTGGTATAGGGTAAAAATAAGACAATATGTGTGATACTCGATCTTGGGAACTGTGTTATTTCCATGTTTGGACTTCATAATGGACCTCTAAGTTTCTTTGGAAATGGGAATTACAACTTTCCTATTTTTTTGTTTGATGTTATTTTAACTTGATATACAATTGGTGATTAAAATAATGTTGTTATATTGATTTATATTATTTAATGTTTGTTTATGAATAAATTTTTAGTAGCACAAGGTCACATTCTGTATGTATGTTTCTTGCATTAGATAGACCCCAAAGAATTAATTTCTTGTTGATATTATGTTATGTAATTTTATTGCATTATTTCATCCATTATTTTTTATTTATCCTATGAATTGTATTATATATATATATATCTATATTTTAGTGATTAAATTATATGCCTAAAGGTTTGGTTATTGGGTAGTTCTTTGGGGGTTATTCCTTATTCTATGAATAGAATAATTGGTTTAAATTTTTTAATAATTTTTTTGTGTGTCTCTAAAATGTTATTAGTATTCATGGTCAACCACTATATTTAGATAAGGGTTGATATGTAAATTTAGTAAATTATACATGATGTTTTATTTTCACATACATTTGAACTACCATTTATGTAGGAGAATACAATTGGTCATGCCCCCATAGATGTTCTAATAGCTCAAGCTATTGATAAAATCGTGAAAATACACTTCTGTATAGTAACTATTTAGGGAGAAGGATCCCATATAGCGGGGATGAAAATTTTCAAATCCACATGCTACATACAACATTATAATTCCACAACCTTCTAGATAATTGGATTCACCTTGATATATAGGACTACATATTAGTTATCAAGAGTATATTCAACCTGGTAGAGACCCTAAAGGATTAGAATGTAAGCTCCATAAAAATTATTCTTCTCAGTGCTATTTTATAGTGGTGGGGAATTATGATTTAGGATATAATTTTTTAAATTATAAAATGATATAAAATCATGGAACACTTCTTTGATATGTTGTTCCCCGATGCACGAAAACTAGAATATGCCTCGAAGCTCGTAGACCTACAGCAAGGGACAATGTCAGTGTATGCCTATTTCACATGGTTTACTTATATAATTTACATGCCTTATCTTCAATATTGGAAGTATTATAAGAATGTATTAATGTTCAAAATTAGTCTTCATTAAGATCTATAGTTCCACTTTATAGAATTTTATCTAATGACCTATGTTTTAGTACTCCATAGGGCTCTGAAGATAGAGAATGAAATCAAGTAAGATAGAGTTTCATGACTAATTCCAGAAACCAATGGATCGATATGTGAAATATCATATGATTATATAACTTATTATTATAGGATAATCAAATTTAAGTTAAAAACTAATGTTTTAGTGACAATAAATAATCATATTAGGTGTTCTTCACATCCCACTATGGGAGATGACTCTTCTTGGTGGTACAACTATTGGTGTAAGGGACACTATCTAAATGACTTCACTAATTATAATAATACTTTTATGTGGTGTGGAAAGGTTGTTCAAATAAAAATTTTTCCCTCCAAGGTTTCATGTATACTAATACAACAAGTTCTACATATTGTGAATTTATAGGACCACAGGAGTAGGTGAAAACTCTACAACCATTGGTAAACTAGGGGACTCATGAGCCTCTACTACAACTTGGATTAGATGATGGAATGTTTTATATTGATAATTAGAGTCTAAGAGGGATCTTAAATATATTTAAGAATGGTCATGATTTCATCTATACTCAACATTTATTTGTTTGATATAGACATGTGACATTCATTCATATATTCTCATATTGTTGTTGGGTAGACTTAATGGTATGATCTCTTCTATGATTTTATATATTGATACACCCATATAAAGGAAATTGGATCATATTTATATTAATATATGATATTTTATCATGATTTATGTCTTGATTCATGATTGGAGATTCACAATTTTATAGATTTTATGTTTCCTTGCGATCCTTATCATGGATTGGTTGACTAGCTACCATGGAAAAATCAATTTTTACTGAAGAAGTGTGACTTTTAAATCACATAAATGGGTGAAGATAATGTTGTATAATTAATCGTATGGTATGGAAGGTAGAGTGGGATAATATCCTCATCAGGGAGAATTATTTTTAGTGTTGGTATATTTCATGATCCTTAGAGTGGATCAAAAGATAACTCCCTCCTCTTTTCTTTTATGGTTGATTTATATATAGATGTATTTCTACATTATTTATCAAGGATACCCCAAGATAGAAGAGTTGAGTTATAGATCAATCTTCTGACTCATTCATGACATATATTTATTACATCATATCATACATAACTACCTATGTTAAAATAACTCACGATATAGATTCAAGATCAGCAAGATAAAGGTTTCATTATATCAGGAAAATTCCCATTGGGTGGTTCTATGTAGTTCTATGTGAATGAAAACACTAGTCTTAAACTTTTTATAGACTGCATGAATTTGAACATGATAATGGGGATTTTTTTTCCTAAAATAGATTATCAATGACTTTTTTGATTAATTTAGTGGAATCCAATGGTTTTTAGAGAGTGATAATCATTCTAGATACCATCAACTATAGGTTAGAGATGAATCACTACCGAATACATTTATTATGATCATGTACGAGTTCTATAAAAATCTCATTGTTTTCTTCGAACTAATTTATTACATGATAGATTTTATGTTTATCATTACAAAATTCATTTTCCCATACTTGATATACTTCATCATTGTGTTTTTGGGGTAAATTACAATATATTTCAAGATATTGGAATCACATGATCAAAACTTTGAGATCACATTGAATATTCATTTACCTATTCATATTTACACAATGTTATCAAAATATTATTTTACGATACATTTATCATGATTTATTTGTAACATGGCCTATCATGATGGAATTTATATTCATCTAGACTAGGTATAATTATTTATGTCTTGGTAAATGATGATAAAAATGTTCATGATTCATAATTTCCTTAGGATTTATAATTATAGTAGGAGGTTCATTCTAAAAAAATTCACACTTAGTGGTTCCTATTTCATTACTTACAAAAATTTGGGGTCATGTTTGAAAGGATAGACCAATGTGATGAGTCCATATTAGTGTTTAAGATGAGGTTGAAATTGGATCTGATTCTGGTTCTTCTTGATCTAGGAGTTGTTTATACTATGTGTTGAAAGGAATGTAACATTGTACTAGGACCTATTCTAAAGAAGGGTAATAATGTGTTTGTTTACAAGTCTCATGAAATACTACCCAAGGAAGAGAAATACACTAATCACTACATAGTATAAATTTTTTTGGTCCACCTCAATTTCATATGGTAGTGTAATTGTGTTATTCTTAATTTG
Source organism: Viscum album (assembly GCA_963277665.1). NCBI lineage: Eukaryota > Viridiplantae > Streptophyta > Magnoliopsida > Santalales > Viscaceae > Viscum > Viscum album. The sequence continues at coordinate 1,322,043,443 of OY728140.1, forward strand.
ATAAGGATTAAAGACCATGTAAAGGCAACGTTATAGTAAATTACTTTTGCAGGAAGACATAGAAATATCAAGGGTTGACATGAGAGGATTATTGGAAGCAAATGGATTTACTATAAGACTAGTTGGTGGGTGTATATGACGTCTAAGGGGAGGTGAATTCTAAGATCTTGGATATTCTTAAGGTATTTTTTGTTTACGTTTTGGGTTGGCCTCTTCTTTTTGTCTTGAGAAGTGTTTCCCCATGTTTAAGTGAAGGTTCGGGGGTGTTCTGGGGGTTTTAGACATAAAAGAGAATGAGAATGAAGTCCTTGTGCATGTTTCATGGGGTTCACATGGTTAGTTCAAACTGTGAGGATCATCCTAGGTATCCATGCATCGATGCATAAAGGCTTATGCACAGTTCGCGCACAATTAAGAAAACCGTACATAATTTACAGAAAACCACACATAGGGGTGTTTTTTTGGGTAGTGGCTCACATATGGATTGCACATGGGTTTTCAAACCATCCAGGTAAACCATAAAGCCAAAAAAAGTTGGAAACAATTACAAAAATGCCACCTGGGGTTTTAAAACCAAACTCAGGTTTTTCCTCCTCCCTCTCTCTTGGAACCCTAGGAACAAACCAAAGCTCCCAAGAGCTATCAAAGATGGATTTCCTTTGATTCTTGGGTGTTTTGAGTACCGTCAAGGGAAGATTAAAGATTCGAGTAAGCCTAATCCTCCTCTTGCTTCTATTTTTAGTTTAGGGTTTGTATCTTCCTCTATTCTCCTTTTGATGCACTAAAACCCTCTTTTTCGGGTCAGGTTTAGGTTGAGGCTTCAAGGGGTTTTTGAATCTAGATAGAAGGATACAACTAATAGTGCATTCATCATCGGATTCAAGGTCGGTGGTATACAAGTATTATCCCATAGTTTTATATTGGATTTGTGCACGGACGTTGGTAATATTGTTTCCCCCCCTTTATTATGTTCTTGGTTTCATTAGAGTGTTTGATAAAAAGGGGTGTCTAAGTGACCAATTGAAACCCTCAAATCCCTGTGGGATTTGTAGAGGATGAATTGACCATTTAAGGGCCACCTAGGGGGTGCGTTGGCTTTTTCGGACATAGAAAATGGTAGGGTTAAATGAAGGGTTGCTGAGTGATAATGTGAAACCCATGTAGAAAATATTTTAATTAATTATTAAGTATAAATGGAATGGTAATAGAGATTCCAAGGGTGATAAGGCATAAGGGATTGTTTGAAATGGAGTGAAAATGGGAAAATTGGGTTGAATGATATTATGTCAATTATTTGAAGAAATTTGGTTATAAAATCCTAAGAGGGTTAGTGCATGTTAAATGGTGAACTTATAATGGAATGGAAGGGTATTTATGTTAATGGGTTGTAATAAGAAAGTGGATGAATATTTTGAATGGGTTAATACATGGGAATGGAATAGGAAGGGTAAGTATATTAATGGGTTGTAATAAGAAAGTGAATGAATATGTTGAATGGGTTAATACATGGGAATTGTGCCAAACCTAAGGGTTGAAGGTAATACGTGGGTGAATGTTCATGAAATGATAATTGGGAGAAATGGGTAAATGTATGGTCATTGATGAACTTATCTAAGGCAAAGGGATTATTGAATACACTTGAAGGGTTAAGGCACAATAATAAGAATTTTACTAAATGAACATGAACTATAAATGGTAAATGTATTAATGGGTTATGTCATAGCATTAATTCCCATATTGTTTGTTATGTATTGTGAATTATAATGGAATTGGATATGTTTGGTTGTGTTATGGTATGGTTTTGGTGGTTTGATAAATAAGCACATGAACATGGCTTGGTAAAGTGGGGTATTGACTTGAGGTTTTATGACCATGGATTGAGTTAGACAGAGTCTCTAAACTCCACCCCAAAATGCATGATTTAGTGAAGGGGACATAGTCTCTATTCCCCTAATGGTTGCATTCCACCCAGACTGTGTCTTTAAGGTGAGGAGAATGTGTTGATATGATATGTGGATACCTAGTGAGATAAGGACTTGATATGTTCCTCTATGAATTGTGATTTATTTCCTTAGTACCTTGTATAGATGATATTTATGTATAATTGATGGAACATGCGATTAAATGGTTTGAGTAATGAAGATGGTATAAGGAATGCAATTTGGATAAATTCAAGGAATAAATTAAATGAACTTGTTAACTTATAACACCTGAAATTTCCCTTATTTACTTACCATTAATTTTTGTCCTTTCATACACTATCTATTATACTGGATATTTTTTATACACTGTTGGTGGTGGCCTACAGAGTTTGGTACTCACACCCAGCTCGAGCTGCCGTTGGGTACCCGAGCATATCTCTTGGTTGCAGGTCAGGAGGGGGGCAAGGTCCCTACACTAATATGTTGAGTTGGACTTGGAATGTACATAGAGAAGGATCCAGACTTAGAGACAAGACCTATTTGGAGTTGTGGCCATTTGTTTTATTTTTGGTTTTATTCACTTGCACTACTAGTGTAGCATGGCATGCCATATTTACTGTTGTATATGGTTGTACCCAGTTTTGGGAATGAGTCATTTATGCATGTTGTGAATTGTTGTCTATTGTTTTCATTATATAAATTATTATATGCTCTAAATTAAAGAGGGTATATCCTCCCCATGCGACTCATTAGACCCTCACTGCTAGTCGGTAACCTCTGGCATACGAGGAGGTGTGCTTGAGGTCATGAGATGACCCAGTATAGAGCATGAGTTTAGTGGCTTCCAGGTCAGGGACATTAAAAAGTTGTATCAGAAGAGTTCTATTCTCTTTATTACTATTTGGGGATGGTAGAAATGAGATTAGGGTGTGTTGGGCCTTAGTAATGAGCTTGGGATTGGGAGTAGCTAACCCATGTACAAGGGAAAACCCAAGTCACCCTGGGTGGGAATTGTTTTTCTTGATGTGTTTTGTTACAGTTGAATGATATTTTACCATTGGATGATGCACATGTTGTGTGATTTGATTGATTTATGATATTTTTCTCATTGCCGGAATGGCATGGGTTGTGAATTCATGCATCATTTAGTCACATAAGCATATAGGTGGCATGCATCATTATAGGCACACACACATAGTGGGTGTGTGGGGCATAGAGAATATAATTCATTTTATTTCCTTGATAAATATGAAGAAAATGATGCCTAATAATTGTAATGAAAGTGGGTGAATGAAAAGAATGTACATGAATAGTTAAGTAATGCAGTGTATAAAGAAATGTTATAAATGGGATTACATTTTGGGTTGTTATAAATTTTAAAGGTTGATTCAGTGTAAACAAAATGATTTCATAATGATGGTAAAATAGTTGATGATTTTTTTACTAAATAATGCTATAAATGAATTAAAATTATAATTGTAACAAGTTGTAAAATGATAAATGTGTCTAAGAGGAAAGGATCATGTTGTAAATGAAGAATGGGTTTGAAGAGGTGTTGATGAAAGACTTGTGATTAAGTAAATTTGTTACCCCCTTTTTGACGATGGCCCATGGTAGGTATGGTAGAGGGCGGTGCTCAAAGTGTGATATTGACCATTGGGTAGAGTATAAATAATGGTTTGTTTAAGGTTGGTAGCATTAGATATTTTCCATCTGTGGTTAAACTCTGTCTTCCATTCTTTGAAGTATCAGGTGAATGATAAGTTGAAAATGAAAATGTTTGGGTTCAATGGTGGGTATCCTTTGTGTTGTCGGTTTGACCCTTGTATGTGTGGGTTGGGACTGTGAGAGTGCCCTAGATGAGACTTTGGGTTTGTATTGTGAATCCTTTCTATTTGAGATATGGCCTTGGGTTTTCAAGGAATTGTTCGGTAATGTTGGTGGGAAAAATCTCATGGTTCTTGATAGTAAAAAGTACATGCTAGATCCTAAGGATGGTGGCTAGGTCCTGGTGACCTTGTGAGTTGAGACCTTGTGAGTTGTGTCTTAAATACCAGGGAGGATGTTTTTCTTGTAGTACTAATGAATGTTCACACCTTTGGTGTGTGACCAAGAGTAAATGGTTGTTTGGTGCGATAGGAACAGTGTGCATCAGAACTGGGGTGAGAGTGTCATGCACAAGCATTTCTTTGTTCGTTCCACAATAAGTATGGTTTGGAGAAAGGAACAATGGTTTCTTTCGGTTGTGACTCCAGTTTAGGGAGTTAGTATCATTCAACATTCAACGTGACCTATGGGAGAGGTCATATAGGATTTTTAGTGATTTTGGCTGTGTCTTTCACGTGTAGACGCTTTAGTCTTTGATAGTGGGACTCCGAGTGTTGTACGGTGCGAGTTTGGCCTAGAGGGATATGTGGTAAGGTTGATGGTTAGTGGTGATTCTCAAGTTTTGGTTACGTGTTGATAGCTTCAGAAATCAAGAGTGACTTTGTGGGAGGATAGTACAGTGAGGACGGTGCCTTGGAATATGAAGCATAAGAGATGCTGTAGAGGCAGTGTTAATGCATGTTTTGAGAATAGTAGAGTATGTTTGGTTATTCCATAAGGGAACCCTAGTTCCTGTTACGGGATGTAAGTGTTGGACTTACCTATTTTGATAATCCCAAATCATGTTTTATTTATGTGATAATTATGTTTCTCTTATAGGGTAATCATTTATGTGCACATCATGTTTATATCTAAGTAATAATTATGTACTTTTAATCTCACTACTCTCTTGTTTAAGCTTATAGTGAAATATTTCTCTAAGTATGCAAGGTCACTGATGTAAAGGTCCTCGATGCAAAGGTCACTGATGCAAGTTCACCGATGCAAAGGTCATTGATGAAAGGTCACCGATGCAAGGTCACCGATGCAAAGGTCACTGATGAAAAGGTCACTGATGCAAGGCCACCACTAAAGGCTACCACTGAAGGTTACTATTGAGAAGGTCACTGATGAAGGATAATGATGCACACCTACTGTTGAATCCAACCATTGTGAAGTCTACAGTTACCAGTCTACCGATTCCTACCTTTCCATACTTTTTCAAATTCTTAAGATTATTCTAATAGTCATATTTTGTAACTTTAATGATTCTGACATTAATTAATGCTGATTATAGAAATATAAAGAGACTGTATCTGGGGACAATATGAGGTATGAGGAGGACCACACGTGATTTACTTGTTCCTATTATCAAACCTCAAGTATAATAGAGAATACTGAGGAAAACAAGAGGTACATACAAGGAAGAAAGTAAGGGATGTTTTAGAAGGATATTTCATGCTAGATCAAAGAAGAACCATCCATAACTTGCATACTGAACCAAAAATCATCACGAAGATCATTTGGGACAAACTCTTGTCTAACTTAATTACTGCATCAACTCTCAAAAAACACAAGAAGCAGAAAAATTAGTTCCTAAATGCTATAACCTGGAGTTGCGAAACTCTGTTTCTGAGGTAACTTCCAGATAAAGACTTGAACTGCAATTTCTTCACTCTGAGGAGTCAAGAGATGAACTGAAAACACATAAAGCCTTCTAAACTCAATCTCATCATTTTTTCTATACTATGTTATTTTATTTTAAATTTTTAAGAAGTGTGTGTTTGTGTCACACTCACTATCCCCTATGCTTAAACTAGAGGATACTCAAATCCTCACATCAAAATTCACTTTCACCTTGTTTTCCCATGTATAACTGTGGAAGAGACCATGTGTGGTCTGTGTTGTTCATAATTCCCATGAAGAACTGTAGTAGAGGGTGACAACCTTGGAAAGTTTGTAAAAACTATTGTAAAGACCGATACGGGCTGTGTATCAAGTTTATTGTTTATATAAACTGATTGGTGGTAGGTGATAACCAAGTGGAGAGGATTTAGTCTCGGCTTGAGACTGAACCTCTTGTTTTACCTTTCTATGCACTATATTGTGTTATACTCTGTTTTATCTATTTTCCGCTGCTTATAATTGCTAAAACATTAAAATATTTTGCATTCACTTTGATAGTTAGTTTTTTTTAGTGTGTATATATGTTTAATTCAGTAAAATTGTGTCAAAATATGAAGAAGTGTTTCACACTAATTAAACTAAGGCCTAATCACCCTTTAAGAATCCTATTAACCAAATAAATATTTACATCTCTACCACCATAATTAATTGGGTCGTTTCATAATTTGGGGGATCTTTATAATAAGGTTTTTAACAGAAATTTTAAGTAGGATCCCAATTCATCCCCCTATTGAGATTCCACTCCGACCAATATTTGGTATTAGAGGATTTTTTACTACTATCTAAACTGTTGTGCGATTTTTCAAATACTTTTTAACTGTGATTTTAGTTGCATAATAAAGATCTTAAAATTTCATTCATATCTAAATTTTCTATTCTTTAAATTTTAATTAATAATGCATAAACTAGTTGAGGGTGTTGCTACTAACATGCCACCATTATTTAATGGAAATAACTATGATTAGTGGAAACTAAAAATTAAAATGTATCTAGAGAGAATGGGTCCTGAAATCTGGGACACAATTGAAGAACAAAATGTATTACCTGTCACTTCTAGGGACACCTATTCTCAGTTGACTAAAGCTAAATATAACACTAATTGTAATGAAATGAATGATTTTTACTATCCTATAGGTGATGAATAATTCAATAAAATATCTTCTTGAAAAACTGCTTATGAAATTTGGGATACTCTGGCTATTTCCCATAAGGGAACAACCAATCTTAAAGAAATGATATTAAATACTTATACTATTAAATATAATAATTTTAAGATGAAGCCTGATGAACTTATATCTGAAATGTATCTCTGGTTCAATGAAATAGTAAATACCATGAGTCTTCTTGGGAAACCAGTGGACAAAAAGGACTAGATAATTATATTACTTCGATGCCTACATGACAGATGGAGTGGAACTTCCGTTTCCATCTGATAATCCTATGACATAGGCAAGTTTCAAGTGGTGGAATTAATTGGAAAGATTATGATGTATGAATAAGATCTTAAGTTAAATCAAGAAGCAAATGAAGAACCTAGAAAGAAATCTATAGCATTCAAGACTGCTACCTCAAAGAACAAGGATAAAGAAAATGTTCAATTTCATATAGAAACTTCCACCAGTGAAGAATCAAACTCTAACAGTGATGATGAGATGGATCAACTTAATAAGAGATTGAAGAAGTTCTACTGGAAGAAGAAGTTCTTTAGAAAGAAAAAACTATAAAGAAAATTATGATAATAATGGACAGTGAAAAAATGACAGAGAATGGAATGACAATACAAATGAGATAGTCTGATATGAGTGTATATGAAAAGTCCAGGTGAAGTCTGATTGTCCCAAGATGAAATTTAATAAGAAATATGAATACAAGGGAAAGGGATACAAAAAGTCTATGAAATCAACTTGGCATGCTTCAGAATATAGCTCAAGTGGATCTGACACTTTTGATATTGAGAAGAATAAACATGAAAATTTGTGTTTCATGACAAAAACATCTGAGGTAACACTCAATTATCCTATGCCTAATACTTATTATTCTAGGAATGATAGTGAATATAGTAATGATGAGAATATGACTAAGGATGAACTATTTGAATATTGTGGAATTCTTGAGGATACATTTAATGAACTCAAGAATAAATATAAATTATTAAAAAGAAAACATGCTTTAAATTCTAATTATAAGTCTAACCTAGATATTGCAAACGAAAAATGTGCTCAACTGTTAAAAGAAAATATTGAACTTAAATTGTCCAATGATCAATTAAGAAGGGATCTTGAGAAGTTTACTGCAGGTAGAGATACCTTGACTCAGTTACTAGGGAAATAGATTACTCCAAAATATACAATTTGTCTAGGATTTCAGCCAAGAAAAATAAGAAATATTAAGAATAAATTTGTTCCAAAATCTGGATAGTTCACTACTAGTTCAAGTTCTGGACCATCTTTTGAAAAACAATTTTCTAATGGGCCTTACAAAGTATTCATGTCTCAAAACATATCTATTCATTATAGGAAACCTGTGAGAAAAATATGGGTTCCCAATGTTATACTTTCTAACCTCTCTGGACCCAAGAAAATCTGGGTACCAAAGTCACCCTACACTTAATATGTTTTGCAGTAAAATTTTCTAAAGAGCTCCTATAAAACTCTATGGTACTTGGACAGTGCATGTTCAAGACATATGACATGAGACTATTCATGCTTCAAGATCCTAATTAAGGTTTATGGTAGACATGTCACATTCAGTGATAATGCTAAAGGTAAGATCATCAGCTTAGGCCAAATTGGTAACCCAAACACTATATTAATTTCAAAAGTACTTTTTTTGATGGGTCAAAATATAATTTACTAATTATATCTCAGTTGTGTGATGATGGCTTCAATGTTAAATTTGAAAATGATGCATTCAATGTTTTTAATTATAAAAATGATTTAATATTCACTACTCTTAGAAATGAAAATGTATATACTATTGATTTAAACTCTTTAGACAAGCAGAATGTTTCTTATTTAAATGCTTTTCATAAGGAATCCTGGTTATGGCATAGAAGATTAGGATACTGCAATGTGCAATCACTTAGGAAACTAACTGGGAAAGGTTTAGTTAGAGACTTACCTAAATTAGAATTCCCACATAACAAAGTTTGTAATCCTTGTCAAAAGGGAAAACAACACAATGTTTCTTTCAAACTAAATAAAAGAGTTTCTAATTCTCAACCGCTTGAGTTGGTTCACATGGAATTATTTGGACCATCTAGAGTTTCATGTTTAAATGAGAAGAACTATGTTTATGTTCTTGTAGATTATTTTTATATATATGCTTGGGTATATTTATAGCTCACAAAAGTGAAGATTGTTCTTAATTCATTAAATATTTCAAGTCTGTAGAAAATATTAGTGGACTTAGAATTAAGACCTTGAGAAGTGATCATGGTCGTGAGTTTGAAAATCAGGAATTTGAATCCTTTTTCTCACATAATGGCTATAATCACAATTTATCTGCTCCTAGAACACCCCAAAAAAATGGAGTTGTAGAAAGAAGAAATAAGACACTTCAAGAGATTTCCCAGACTATGCTAAATGAGTATAATCTACCTATCTATTTTTGGGATAAAGCTGTTAATACAGCTTGTCAAATTTTCAATAGAGTCTTAATTAGACCTGTACTTAAGAGAACCCCCTATGAGTTTTTGAATAATAGGAAGCCCAAGTTAAATTAATTTAGAGTTTTTGGTTGCAAAGTATTTATCCTTAACACTAAGGATAACCTTGAAAAGTTTTCCTCTAAGAGTGATGAAGGAATTTTCCTTGGTTACTCAATCTCTAGTAAAGCTTATAAAGTATTCAATAAGAGAAACAAATGTATAGAAGAATCAGTTCATGTCAAATTTAATGAGACTGATCCACATGAACCTAAAACCCCAATCGAAAACCTTGAGGAAGATATGTCAATTCTGGACCTTAATGGTAAAGATAGTGGACACTTAGTTAAAATAACCAGTTCTTGGAATTTTCTAGAGGCAGAGAATGGTGAATCTGAACCTTTATAAAACCACGAGGAGTCTAGTTAAACTCTTTCTATAGGTGTTATAACTCTCAAGAATCATTCTTTAGATGCTGTAGTAGGATATTTAAATAGAGGAACACAAACTAGAGATTATCTGAGAAACCAAGCTGAACATCATGCCTTTATTTCATATATTGAACCTAAAAATTTTGATGATGTTATCAATAATTAATTTTTGGTAATAGCTATGTAAGAATAATTAAATCAGTTTGAAAGAAACAAAGTTTTGGAATTAGTAGAAAGACCCAAAGACACTTTGACCATAGGCACTAAATCGGTGTTTAGAAATAAAGTTGATGAATATGGAAACATAGTTAGAAACAAGGCTAGACTTGTTGGATAAGGATATAGCTAATAGGAAGGAATAGACTATGAGGAAACCCTTTCATCTGTAGACAAACTAGAGGCCATTAGGATACTACTTTCTTATACAGTTCATCTGAATTTCAAACTTTATCAAATGGATGTCAAAAGTGCATTTTTAAATTAGTACATAGTTGAAGATTTTTTTGTTGAACATACTCCTGGTTTTACAAATCACCATTTTTCAAATCACGTTTTTAAACTTTCTAAATCTTTATATGGTCTAAAACAAGCTCTAAGAGCTTGGTATGATAGACTTAGTTCTTTTCTTATTTCAAGAGGTTTTACTAAAGGAATAGCGTATTCTACTCTTTTTGTTGAAAGTATTTTCAAAGATGTTTTAATAGTAAAAATTAATGTAGATGATATTATTTTCGGATCCTTTAAAAATTCTTTATGTACTGATTTTTCAAAGATGATGCAAGGTGAATTTGAAATGAGTTTAATGGGGGAACTTAAATTTTTCCTTGGATTTCAATTTTTTCAAAATAAAAATGGTATTGTTTTAAATCAAAGTAAATATACTAAGGATCTTTTGAAACACTTTGGTTCGGATGGAAAAAAAGGTAGTGATACACCTATGAGTACTACCTGTAAGTTGGATGCTGATGAAACTGGTAGACCAGTGGATCAAACCAATTACAGAGGTATGATTGGTAGTATTCTCTATCTTACTACTAGCTAACCATATATAATGTTCAGTGTATGCATGTGTGCTCATTTACAATCCAATCCCAAAGAGTCTCATTTAACTACTATTAAAAAGATTTTTAAACATATTAAATATACTACAAACCTAGGACTATTTTATCCAATTTGACAATCATTTGATTAATAAGTTATTCAGATGATGATTTTTCTGGTTGCAAGTTAGATAGAAAGAGAACCTCTGAAACATGTCACATTTTGGCCAAGTCACTAGTATCATGGTTCAGTAAGAAATATAATTCTATTGCATTATCTACTTTCAAAGTTAAATATATAGCAGCTGGTAGTTGTTGTGCTCAAATTCTGTGGATGAAACACACTTTTCTAGATTATGGGTATCAATTCAAACATTTCTCTATAAACCATGACAATAAAAGTGCTATTAATATCTCTAAAAATCTAGTATCTCATTCTAGGACAAAGCATATTGATGTGAGACATCACTTCTTGAGAGATAATTATCAAAGAGGTGATATCACTCTTGAATTCATTGGCACTGAACACCAATTAGCTGATATATTCACAAAGCCTTTGAAATATGAGAGGTTAAATTACATCAAACATGAGCTAGGTATGATAATATATTAAGGTTATTGGACCTCACTGATAAGACCTCACCAATAGGACATCACCGATAGGACCTCACCGATAGGACCTCACTGTTAGACCTCATCGATAAGACCTCACCGATAGGACCTCACCAATAGGACCTCACCGTTGGACCTCACTGATAAGACCTCACTGATAGGAACTCACCGATAGGACCTCACCGACAAGACCTCACCAATAGGTCCGAACTGATAGGACCTCACCATTGGCACCTTACAGATAGTTGGAATTTTCCAGGACTTTGCTTTTTTGTCTGTCGAAATCTGAAACGTTTTTTTATTACTTATTTATTTTACTTGATTTGTTTTTCGATCCCTAAATGATAAAATTAAAATATCATACCACATTCCGATCCACCTCAAACTCTCTCTCGAAATCTATTTTTTCCCTAACCTCAAAACCTAACCCTCTTCTAAAACCCTTGAACCGCTCTAAATTGCGTTGCAAGAGTGAAGAGATCATTGGTCTGTGACGAAGGGGATGCATTAAATACAAAAAAACCTCGAGCTGGGTCGAGTAGTGGAAGCTAGGCAGTTGAAAAGCCAATCAAACATCATCTGTTGAAGAGGGAAATCATGGTTGAAAAAGATCTCAGTTCCGAGTGGTTGCTAACGAGAATATCTTTAGTACTTAAGGTACTTGAAGCTCAAGGCTGGGTCGAATGCTTTTCAAACAATAATAGACCATATTATCTGAAGTTAGTGAAGGTGTTTTATGAGTTTTTGAAATTTGAACATACAGAGGATGAGAACAGAATGTATTCAAGGGTAAATGAAGTAAGTGTAAGCTTCTCCTCTGTTTAATGGGATGAGTTTCTGAGAGTAACGCATGAAGGGATTTATGACTACTACTCAGGAGTGGTATCTCCCATTTCTGAGTTCTTCTGTTATGAATAAACCTTAGCTGAACTGACAGGGAGTGGGATCCCTAGGAGAGTCATTACTGTTGAGATGGAAGGAGAAGACAAGAAACTGTTTAAGTTTGTTCAGCATGTCTTGATTCCTAGGAGAGGGGTCATTTCTACCTTGAAATTCCAGGATGTATTTATTTTGTATCTTTTGAAGCATTGAGAAAAGATAAATTTGTGTAGGCTACTGATGATTCAATTAGAATATATGAAAAAGCCCAGTTCCAAATCCAATTCCTTATTTCATGCTATATTGATATCATTGATGTTGAAGGTGAAAGGAGTTTCTAAAGAAAAGGGGTAAACTGTTGTAGGAATGGACAATTTTTGAATTAAAAAGGAAATTTTAAAGTTGATGAAAATAAATTGGAACCCTTGGAAAATAAGATGGGTGCATGATGAGGCTAATATATATGAGTAATTCAACCCTATTAGCCATTCTACTAGGCCTAAGGATAAGAGAAATCCTGGTCTAAATCTTGATAAAGTGGAGTCTTCTTATTCAGATGAAGAGGGAGAAGCCGCTGTTGTACCAAAAAGAGAAGATTCTCTTATAGATGACAGGAGTGATCCTAACCTTCCCTCCAATCCTTATGCTAAGATTGTATCCTTTTGTGAGACTAACCCACTAAAGAGACTACCTAGAAGGGAGACTATAATAAGGGACAATTATGAGGAAACCAGTGATGAAGAAAGGGTAGAAACTGTCTTAAGAGACATTAGAGATACATCAGATGAGGATGAGGACTCTGAATCTAGTCATGATGACTTTGAGATAGCTGCTGATGAGAGTGAGGAGGAATTTCTAAGTCTTAGTCCTCTGATAGGACATACAGAAATGGTAGAAAGTTTAGAAGAAGAGGTTGCTGATTTAGTTGAATCCATAATTACTTTGGAAATAGTTGATGATTCTGTAGAGTAAGTGGAAGTGGATCCTCCTATTGATGATGTTTCTCAGGAGGTATGGCAGAGATAGATGTGACTTCTCAAGAGAATTCTCTAAGTGAGGGGGAGGAACCTATTTCTATAGGTTCAGTTTTTGTTGATCATGGGATAGAAGACTGGTCAGAAGACCCAGGTTTTGTGGTTTTAAGCTTAGACTATGGAGATTCTAATGATGACCAACCTATCAGAAATCCTTCTATTCCTAATGTTTCAGAAACCACTGTTGTCTAGCCAATAGTGCTTTTATCCCGAGACTATGTAAAGAAGGATGAATTGGATTCAATGAAATCAGATATAAAGATGCATTTTGATGAGAAAACTACCGAGATAGAGAGAATAATAGCTCACACTCAAGGAATCATGACATCTGTAGTGGAAAGGCTAGTTTCTATCTCTCACTCAGCTGTGTTACATGAGGTCAAGGAATGTCAGAATCAGGTCAGAGATTTGGAAGAGTCGATGGAATTTGTGAAACAGCGTATTACTAGTTTAGAATCATTTATGGATTCAAGGGCTCAGGTGGAAAAAGATCTTAGATATATTAAAAGTGTGGTTCAGCAAATGGTCACAATGTTTGAGGGCTTCAAGAAGTATATGAAAAAACATGTGAGTGGACAAGATGATTATGTGAAAAAGATGATCAGTGGGCTGACTAAATCATTTAAGGAGACAATAGATTTCACTATGGAACCTCTGTGTGCATCTAATTCCTCTTCAGATCCTCCTCATATTGATGTAGGAGATTTGAGATCGGTTGTTAGAGAAGAACCAGAGAATTTCTCTGGTTCTAGTACCTCAAATCCTCAGTCTATGACTCAGGTTATCTCCAATACTAGAGAGATTCATAACCTTTTGGGAAACTATATAAGGGAAGATACTTAGGATCATAAGTCCATCAAGGAACAAGTTGATTTCTACTACAAAATGGTATATACTAATCATCATATGGATGGTCACTTCAAGTTGTTGTTGGAAAACTTGAGGATTACACCTAGCACTCAGGACTTTAAGGATCAGGTTAGTAGGCTTCGAGAGTTGACTCCTGTTTTAGAGAAATTTATGGAGAATAAGGATGACTTCATTTTAGCTATGGAGAGAGGAGGAAGCATTCTTATGTATTTCAGAAATATTATTTTTCCCTTCCTCCATGTGTACTGCAATCCCATCATTGTTCCTACAGCCTTGCCTTCTACCTCGGCTACCTCAGGATCTGCAAATATTTCTCCATTGATGACTCCGGCACATGAAATCATAAGTTTGACCCCCATAATTTCTCAGAGATCTACTCACTACAGGTATAGTTATGCTTCTGTTGCAGCTCCTCCAACCCTGCTGACTGCCATCCCTAGGCCTATCCCTCTTTCTTTAGAACCTGCCTCCTTCACTTCTAAAGAAAAATCTACCTTGGACATCTCTGATGTGGATTGAATGTGTAATGTCTTAGTTAATAGGGATCTTTGTACCATTATTGTATATTGTACTATTTCTTCATTAATGGAAAATCCTCTTCATTCTTTTAATGTTTTAAATTCTTTTTTTTAATCACAAAGGGGGAGAAACAAGTCAAGTTTAAGTTTTTTTAAGTTGGATGAATTATTTTCATATCTATACTGTCTATATTTTTCCATAATAAACATGGTTCTATTTTACTTATACACACCTATGAAGATATTTAGAAATTATTATTAACCTTGATTCAAAAATACTGACATAATTTTTTATTGTAAAAAAGAGGGATATTGTTGGACTTACCTATTTTGATAATCCCAAATCAAGTTTTATTTATGTGATAATTATGTTTATCTTACAGGATAATCATTTTTGTGTACATCATGTTTATATATTGTAATAACTATGTACTTTTAATCTCACTTCTCTCTTGTTTAAGATTACAGTGAAATATTTCTCTTAGTATGAAAGGTCACCGATGAAAGGTCACCAATGTAAAAGTCACCAATGAAAAGGTCTCCGATGCAAGGTCACCAATGCAAAGGTCACTGATACAAATTTTATCGACACAAAGGTCACCGATGCAAGGTCACCGATGCCAAGGTCATCGATGCAAAGGTTACCGATGCAAGGTCACCGATTCAAGGTCACTGATGAAAAGGTCACCAATGAAAAGGTCACCGATGCAAGGCCACCACTAAATGCTAATACTAAAGGTTACTGTTGAGAAGGTCACTGATGAAGGCTACCGATGCACACCTAATGTTGAAGCCAACCATTGTGGAGGATACCATTACTAGTATACCGATGTCTACCTTTACACACTTCTTCAAAATCATAAGATTATTCGAACGGTCATTTTTTGCAACTTTAATGCTTCTGACATTAATTAATACTGATTGTAGACATATAAAGAGATGGTATCTGTGGACAATACGAGGTACAAGGAGGACCTCACATGATATACTTGGTCCTATTGTCATACCTCTAGTATAAAAGAGAAGACGGAGGGAAAACAAAGAGGTACATACAAGGAACAAAGTAAGGGATGCTTTGGAAGGATCTTTCTTGCTAGATAAAAGAAGAACCATCCAGAACTTGCGTACTAAACCAAAGAGTATCCTGAAGATCATTTGGGACAAACTCTTGTCTGCCTTATTTGCTACATCAACTCTCAAACAACACAAGAAGTAGAACACTCAGTTCCTAAATGCTAGAACCTAGAGTTTGACACTCTTTTTCTGAGGATAACTTCCATAGGAAGACTTGAACTGCAATTTCTTCACTCCAAGGAGTCAAGAGCTAAACTGAAAACACATAAAGCCTTCTAAACTCAATATCATCATTTTTTCTCTACTATGTTCTTATATTTTACATTTATGAGAAGTGTGTGTTTGTGTCACACTCACTATCTCCTATGATTGAACTCGAGGATACTAAAATCCTCACATCAAAATTCACTTTCACTTTGTTTTCCCACGTATAACAGTGGAAGAGACCATGTGTGGTCTGTGTTATTAATTATTCCCAAAAAGAACTATGGTAGAGGGTGTCAACCCTGGACAGTTTGTAAAAACTGTTGTAAAACTCGATATAGGATGTGTATCAAATTTATTGTTTATATAAACTTCTTGGTGGAGGGTGATCACCAAGTGGAGAGGATTAAGTCTCAGCTTGAAACTGAACCTCTTGTTTAACTTGTCTGTGCACTATATTTTTTTATACTCTGTTTTATCTATTTTCTACTGCTTATAATTTCTAAAACATTAAAATATTTTTCATTCACTTTGATAGTTTGTTTTTGTTAGTGTGTGTATATGTTTAATTCCGTAAACTTGTTTCAAAAGACGAAGAAGTGTTTCACACTAATTCAACTGAGGACTAATCACCCTTTGAGAAACCTGTTGACCAACTAGACATTTACATCTCTACTACCTTAATTAAATAGGATTTTTCAAAATTTGGGGGATCTTTATAATAAGGTTTTTAATAGAAATTTTAAGTAGGAACTCACTTCACCCCCCTCTTGAGATTTCACTCTGACCAACATTAAGGTTTGTTTTAAACGGTTGTATCATATAGGTTCCTGGCTCGCCCTTTTTTGATGATGATTAATGGGGGTCTTGAGGTTGTCTCTGAGCAGAAAGGAAAGAATGGTTGGATTGTGGTTATATGCTTTTTCATGATGGTGACACCTAAGGTGAGGGTGATCACATGGATGAACATGATGTATGAATGGTTTGGTTGTTGGGTGAGATGCAAAGGCCGCCTCAGGGCGGATGAGGCTGACTAACCAAGAGATAGGATTAGGTAAGTAAGCAGGAGATGTGATAAATTAATGTTAAGGTTTTTTTGTGAGAGAATGATGGTTTGGATAGTGTGTTAGACCATATGCTACGTTTTTTGGCTATCAGGGACACATCATAATAATTTGAGTGGTGAGGAATAAGTAGTGCCACATGAAATGTTGGTTTATGACTACTTAGTGGTTTGGTTGTGGAGTGATGGTTGATCCTGGTTGTCAACCACTCATTAGTGGTGTTGGTTAAGTGTTGATGAAATGCATTCTATAGGGATTCCTGAAATCCTTGGTAGGTCATTGTGTCCCATAGTTCGACAAAAAAGGATAAGTTGGTGGTGGTGTTCCTAGACAACTTCTTAGCATACCACAGCTAGTGACGAGCATGCCCAATATCTTGACATCATCCCAGGTATATTGAGAAGCTCTGGATCATGACTATAGACATGAAGGTGTTTTGTTACTTGAGTGATATCATGGATTTTTCGCTCATGGAAATTTCATGTGTGGATATTGATGATGGGAGGTACACCCTCTATGGCTTGGGGTGAGGACCCCAGGATGGACCGAATGTCGACAAATGTCATGGGTGCAGTTCACGGAAGATGGTAATGGGCACTGGGTAATGTTCTTTTTCTTGTTTTGGAATAATCTAGTTATTCATGTCAATGTTTTGAGATTCAGATTTTGATCGGGCCGTAAGAAACGGTAGTTGGAATCCCTCTTGAGAGCAGTGGTAACAACACTCCTAGGGTGGGGAGTGATAAGTTAGTCCTAGATGTGGAGAGGAGAACATCGAGTCAATGTGGTGGCACCAAGATGCCAATGAGGAACTTGTAAGGTGTATTCTAGGTTCCTTGGAGAGCCATGTGGGACTTAGATGTGGTGACTAATGAGAAAAGTGTTGGCCTCGAGCTCAGGATGGTTCCATGTGAAGCTCGTGATGTCTGTGCTGAAGTCGTAGAAGGGTGTGGTTGGTTATGACAAAAAGTGGTGGAAAGAGAAGTTGGGGTCCTATAATTCCAATGAATATTGGAGTCATACTTGGGTAATTTTCCCATTAGTGGTTTTTAAATTTCATGAAGTTGAGTGATCCTTGGCCTTGTGATTTGGTGTGATACCGAGGGTGAAGCTAGATGACAGTCTGGAGGGCGGTAATGCCACAATGATGGAATTCTACCAGAATTCAGGGAGTGACCTCAGAGGGTGTGTGGGATGATAATGATAGGCTTCAAGTAAATAATCACTTTAGGAAGGTGATAAAGGAGTAGCATACCATCAGTGGAAGGGGGGTGTTCTGGGACAATCCATCAGGGTTTTGTTCTACCTGAGATGGTAAACATGAATGGGTGTGGTCTGAGTGACCCACCTCCAGGTTCATGTTGTGGCGGAAAGTGAATTTTTGAAATGAATTTGTACCTGAGTGAGGTCTTGTTTATCTTATTCCTTGAATGGATAGTGCAGTAATGTCCTTCCGAATGGTCTCAACGGTGCGACTGGATGTCAATGTGGGGTAATTCCCTATGGATGCTTGGGAGAGGTGAGTTGGAACATGTTAGGATATGGAAATGTTGGGTTGAGTTTTTGTGGTCCTTTGTTGATGGATG
Source organism: Viscum album (assembly GCA_963277665.1). Classification (NCBI taxonomy): domain Eukaryota; kingdom Viridiplantae; phylum Streptophyta; class Magnoliopsida; order Santalales; family Viscaceae; genus Viscum; species Viscum album. The sequence goes on from OY728140.1 coordinate 1,322,061,875, forward strand.
AGGTTCTAAGTAACTGAAAATGGTTTAGAAGATATTACCATATAAATGGTTGGTTGATGACATGATCAGAATTTCAGGTTGGAAGGACTTGGGTGGTCACTGTTCGGGTAAGTTTGCCCTAGTATGGAGATTTTCATGACTTAACTGGTTGATTATATGAGAGTTTTGGAGTTGTGTTTGGATGTATAGTTATGTAATAAAATCATAATGAATGGTGGTTGAGGGATTTTTTGTGTTTTCTTCTGTGTGATACCAGGTTTTTCATTGTTGGAGTTGGGTGAACAGGAAAATGATGCCAAGTGATTCGGGTCATGAGTTTTGCAGAGGATTGGGCCAAAGAGGTGCTGGTTGGTTTACTCTATGATGATGGGATATCATGTGTTAAGTTCCATGTGTTTTGAGTTAGGATTTTTCACCTAAGTTTCCCCCCATGTTGTTCTCGTGGTGAGAATGGTTGAAGTTGATGAATCCTTGAGGAGTTTCAGCTTGTGTTGTGGTCATAGTGAGGAAGTATTGTGGTGAAAGTTTGTTCCCTTGAATCGTTTTTGGTGGGAATTGTGATGTGCAACCAGAAACATGGAAAGTGGGGATGGGTAGGCAGGCCTTGTGGCATGAAATCTTATTACAGAAGTTAGTGATGCTCAGAAGAGAGGGCCGAGGATGATCCGTTTTAAGGTGGGGAGGTTATAAGATCCCAGATCTTCTTAAGGTATGTTATTGTTTATGTTTTGGTTTGGCCACTTCTTTTTGTCTTGATAAGTGTTTCCCCATGTTTAAGTGAAGGGTCGAGGGTGTTCTGGGTGTTTGGGACACGAAAGAGAAATAGAAGGGAGTCCCTGTGCATGTTGCATGGTTTGCACATAGTTAGTGAAAACCATGCAGAACATCCTAGGTAACCATGAAGCCATAGACAGAGGCTTACGAATGATTGCCACATCATTAATAAAATCATCTGGAATTTCCAGAGAACTATGAAAAGGGGAGTTTTTTGGGCAGTGGCTCATGCACGGTTTTCACACGGTTTGAAAAACCGTGCGGGTAAACCGTGCGACCTAGAGAAGTTGGAAAAAAATTACAAAAATTCCACCTCGGGCTTTTAAAACCCAACTCGGGTTTTTCCTCCTCCCTTACCATTGGAACCCTTGGAAGGATCCAAATCTCCCAAGAGCTCTCAAAGATGGATATTCATCGATTCTTGGGAGTTTTGAGTCACATAAAGTGTGGATTGAAGATCCGAGTAAGCCTAATCCTCATATTTCTCCTCTTTTTTAGTTTAGGGTTTATATCTTCCTCTCTTTTCCTTTTTAAGATCTAAAACCCTATTTTTGGGTGAGGTTTAGGTTAAAGCTTCAAGGGGTGTTTGAATCCGGATCAGAGTCTATGAATAAGAGTACGTTCATCATCAAATTCGAGGTAGGAGGTCTGTAAGTATTATCACATAGTTTTATTTTGGATTTGTGCATAGAAGTTGGTATTATTGTTTTCCCCATTTTTGTGTTCTTGGTTCTGTTATAGAGTTTAATAAAAAAAGGGTTTCTAAGTGACCAATTTAAACCCTCACAATCCTTGTGGGATGCGTAGAGGATGGCTTGACCATTTAATGGCCACCCATGGGGTGCGTCGACTTTTCCAGACATAGAAAATGGTAGTGTTAAATGAAGGGTTGCCGAGTGATAATGTGAAAACCATGTAAGACATATGTTAATGGATGATTAACTTTAAATGGAATGATAATAGTGATTCGTAGGGTGATAAGACATAAGGGGTTGTTTGACATGGCATGAAAATGGAAAAAATTGGGTCGAATGGGATTATGCCAATTATTTGATGAAATTTAGTTAGAAAAACCTAATAGGATTAGTTCATGTTAAATGGTGAACTTATAATGGAATGGTAAGGGGAAATATGTTACTGGGTTGCAATAAGAAAGTGGCTAAATATGTTGAAAGGGTTAATACATGGGAATTGTGGCACACCTAAGGGTTAAAGGTAATAAGTGGGTGAATGTTACTGAAATGATAATTGGGATAAATGGGTAAATGTATGGTCATTGATGAACATGGATAAGGTATAGGGGTTGTTGAATACAGTTCAAGGGTTAAGGTATGATAATGGAAATTTGACTAAATGGACATGAAATGTAAATTGTAAATGTATTAATGGGTTATGGAATATCATTAATTACCATGTTTTTTTGTTATGCATTGTAAATTCTAATGGAATTTAATATGCTTGGTTGGTTATGGTATGGTTGTGGTGGATTGATAAATAAGAATGCGCACATGGATTGATAGCGTGGGATATTTAATTGAGGTTATATACCCATGGTTAGAGTTAGATTGAGGCTCTTAACTCCACACCAAAATGCATGGGTTAGAGAAGGGTACAAAGGGTCTATTCCCCTAATGGTTTCATTCCACCAAGACTGAGGCTTCGTGGTGAGGATAATGCATTGATGTGATAGGTGAATCCCTAGTGATATAGGGACTAGATTTGTTCCCCTATGAATTGTGATTGACTACCTTAGAACCTTTTGTAGATGATATTTGTGCCTAACCCATAGAACACGTGATTAAATGGTTTGAGTAATGAAGATGGTATAAATAATGTAATTGGGATAAATTATAGGAATAAATTAAATGAACTTTTTAACTTATGGACCCAAACTGTCCCATGTTTATATACCATTTATTTCTGTACCTGCATGCACTATCTATTAGACTGGATATTTTGTAGACACTGTTGGTGGTGGCCTACTATGTTTTGTACACCCACCCTACTCAGGCCTCCATTGGGTACCCAAGAAGATCTCTTGGTTACAGGTCAGGAGGATGGAAAGGGCCCTACACTAAGATGTTGAGTTGGTCCTGGTATGTACATGGATAAGGATCCAAACATTGAGTCGAGACCCATTTGGAGTTGAGTCTGTTTGTTTTATTTTGGGTTTTATTCACTTAAACTACTAGTGTAGAATGGCATTCCATATTTACTATTTTATATGGTTGTACATTGTTTTGAGAATGTGTCATTTATTCATGTTTTTGATTTTTGTCTATTGTTTCCATTGTTTAAATTATTATATGTTGTTTCTTACTCTGGTAAAGAGGGTATAGTCTCCCCACGCGACTCATTAGACCCTCACCTCTTGTCGAAAACCTATGGCGTACCGGGGGGGGGGGGGGGGGTGCTTGAGGTCATGTGACGACCTGGCACGAAGCACCAGTTTAGTGGATTCAAGGTTGGGGACGTTACATGGATTGTGTACCATTGGTGATAAAATCATCATTGGTGGAATGAATTAATTATAATTGATATATTGATATAGATAGTACCCTGATACATGATAGATTGGAAGAAAACAATTCTATTATGTGGTGCAACTTATATAGTTGTGGCGCACATCTTGTTCATGGATGAGTGATGGTTCCCTCATCTAAGTGAGAATTGATGATGAAATAAACACATGAATTATAGTGTGTAGTGCACCAAATATCACTGAAAATTTATCATAATGTTAGATGAAAATTTTAGTGGCTCGGTATAGAAGGAAACAATGTAGACTTTTTTCCATGAAATCTAACTTTTCATGCATCAATTTCGACCATCGGAGACCAATATGTTTACACCATTAAACTCTAGTGACTATGTGGAAGTAGTATTAGGTGACCATAAGAATCATAATATGTTTAACCTATTGTCTGATGGGTCATGATATTGTGTGGGATGTAGTGGATTATTTGAACCAGGGGAATAATTTTATACTATTATGGGGGACTAATTTATTAGATGATCTAATAAATCTCTATATTCATGAAATCATATGGATGTCTGAGGTTCCATTGAGAATGGAATCTAACAAATATTCTTGCGTAACATAGTTGTTTTTGAAAGGCTTAAAAAAGGTAATGTTAACTAAGTTGAATTAATGTATGGAATATTATCTATAGACATGCATCCAATTATAATGAATGATCTAAATTTTGAAGGATATGATTCAGGCATGCTTTTAGATTTTAGAGGGTATCAAGACAATCACATGGATCTTATGGATTTTATTATAATATAATCTTACTATATACAATTAAGATGGATTTGTTTGATGCTCTCTATGGAAAAACATTTCGTTCACCATAATTTTCGGATGAGGCCAGTGAATCATTAGTTTTTGAGCCTGACATGGTGCAAAGGACATCATATTATGAGTAATTGATTCAAAATTGGATGGTTATGATTTATAGTGTATATGGATAGTATGGTAACTAGAAGATATGAAGCAATTTTTTGAGATACAATGTTTTTATGTGTGTGTCCCCTTGGTTAGGGAATAGGATTTTCCTGAGACAAGGGAAATTGAAACTGGGGTAAGTTGTTATGTTTGAGGTCATCAAACATATTGGGTTAATTTCATATCAATCATACCTACCTTGATGGTACCAAGGTATATATAATGTGTTCTCCATTTATCTACTTTGAATATATAATCCCGATCCAACACATGTGATTGAATATGAAAATTTTGACCATGAAATGATGAATATTTATTGAAGTGACCAATTCATATTTTACATCAATGATATTATATTCTATAAGGGAATATTTTTCCTCTTTTTCTAGTTCAATGTAACATTTGAATATTCAAGAAGAGATATGGTAGTGGGAGATAAACATTAACACACACTGAGATATATTGTTCACACACACCCCTAGAGACCCTTCCTGAGGATGAGTAGTGATGAGAGAAAGAGTTTTCAACATCATAAATTTTAATATACACCAATTTCTATGCTTTAAGACACCATTAATAGTTTAATTAAATTACTTAAGGATTGTTAGGTTTGTTTAGTGAAGGAAATAAATCAAAATCCAATAATTGGATATAGGAACTAGTTTATTTAATGAATTAATATTCACCATACGAATTGGTTCAAGGTATAAGACATTATTTTCTTCGAATACTTTATATTGGGTTCATGATGTGGAATGATATTCATGATGTGAAAAATGTTTTCTAGGATTTTAAGCTAATGGAGTTCATTTTTGTGTGGTTCAACCATCTTGATAATTCAAGATGTCAAGGACAATTCATTAGGTAAATTGAGTATATTAAAACAAATATAATTATATAGTTATCATTTCAATTCTCTGTCAACTCCTTTCAGAGACACTAATCCCTTCTCTTTTTCTGGGTGATTTTTTTCTTCCTCCTATTTTCATTATTAGGACTATGGTTCAATGTTTTGATTCTAGTTCACTAATTTTCTCCACGATCTTGATCAATCCTATCATCTTCTCATAGATTAAATACAATTTTTTCCCTAGTGTATTGATCATATCTATGGGTTTTGAAATGACCTAAAGAAGTTAATTATTCATCATTAGTTTAATAGGCATACATATTAGGGGAATTTGTATCTATGCATCACTTGGAACAAGTCAATTATCAGTAGAATTTCATCATTGGTACGTTTGATCATATCTAATTTTTTTATTATGGTTTATCACCCATCATGAACCTATAATTATAATCATGATGAATTGATAATTCTTCTAGGATCCAATGTTTTATAATTTAACATGGATCAAGACCCTTATCATCAAAATCTCATTTCACAAAATGTAGGTGTTTATTATCAATATTTCATGATTAAATGGGTTCTTGGAATGATTGTTTGGCATGTGGGTATAACCCTGTGAGACCTATTATTATTTATTTCATCAAAATTAGGGAGTTTAGTTATGAAACATATTTGATAATACATGGAATTGATCTTTAATCTTATATAAATGTGTTTAATGATCATTATTGTGTAGATATATCCATATAGAATTTACAACTGAGATGTATGTGTTAGATATTGATAAAATTTTACATAGTTTATCCCTTATTTTAAGATATATAAAACATTATCTGTGGGATTTACTATAAATGGAGGATGTCTCAAACATGACTGAATATGTTTATTATAACATGGAGATGAAGAAGGTAGGGCCAGTCTCTAAGGACCCATAACATGTGTTATAATTTTTTGATATACATATTGATTATCTAAAAACTTTTTAATTTCATTTCATGAACTAGTATATCATATTCACTTATGTTAATGAATTATGGGGGTACCCTTCTATGTGTTCTATAGACACCCTACTCGGGTATCCCAATAATGTTGGAAATTTTTTGACTAGGGATGTGATGAAGGGAAAAGGTCGTATGGTGGACTATTGAGTAGAAATATCATACGGGGAAATGAATTTATAGATAGAAATCCATAATTCATTTATACTATTGTTCTTGTTTGTCACATTATCCATACAATTATCTACCACATGTGTTGATACTTTATTTTTTTGGGTTGTGTGACTAGAATTCCATACTATTACTGCATGGATTGGTACTTTATTTTTGTTATTATAATCAGAATAATTATTTAATAATTATTTATTATTGATTATTATTATCACTTAACTATTTATACTCTAATGTTTACCTAGTATAGAAGGATTAATATCTCTATATCATCACTTTTTCCCTTTCCACAAGTCACTAACCTCTTGTGTAAAGGGTAACACACATGAGGCCATGTTTCATCCTAGATTGGACTAGAAGGTTAATGTTAGAGTGATATAATGATATCTAGAATGAAAGTAATGTTAGCAGTTAAATACATTGACCCCTTTCTAATACATGATTAGATTAATACTGTATCCTATCACCTTTAAATTTCACAAAGACTCTCAATAGTTATTTATGTGTTACTTATATCATGTTTGATGAAGTGAATAATTGAGCCCTCACAAGTATCAAATTCAATGGATTCATAACTTGAACATGATATCTCTTATGAGGAGTATACAATTGAAATAATGGATTATAGAAATGATGTTTTATGGGAGATGAAAAATTAGCTGGTGAAAGTTATTTAGATGGATCATATGTTGGAGGAAGCATTGTGGGAAGCCAAGGATATAATGTAGCAGATGTAACCTAATCTATTTGAATAAGTAAAATGAAATCATTATGGAATAATTTAATTTAAATGAGGTATAATGATACTCCCGTACATTTTTATCACATAATATTGTGTATAGCCTATTTCACAGACAACAAATATCTAAAATTAACTATGATATATTTTATTCTGAAAAAATATCATAATAAAACATAAATATTAGTACATTTTTATAGTAAAATATGAAGCAAGATTATGAAAATTAAAATTTGAATATAACCATATGTAAATAAAAAGGCCTTAAATAAGAAATCATTATCCTCATGGTTTTCTTTGATGATCATATGCCATATTATATCATGGAATGAAGAAAAAATGTATAAATAATAATGGAAAATTTGAGAGAGAATTAAATGAATATGATGAATTTTTTTAGTGAATCCTACATGTTTTTATATAGGAATATAATATGAATAAAACATATATGGGTTTTCATATATTATCATTGGAAATATGGTCATTGGATATATGGACATTAGATATATGGTTGTTTCATTTATGGTCTATCGAAATTTATTTATCCTCTGTGTATATTAAGAGTTATGTAGTAAAGAATTAAATAATATGCTACACCTAAAATAATTTAAGTGCAAGAGATATCAATAAAAATTAAACACAAATAAGATATAATTTATTTTAAAAATCTCTTTAATTTAATGGTTTTTTTCTGCTAAATAATGTAATTTAATTTAAATATATTGTATTTAACGAATCATTCAAACAATAGATTGGAAAAATTAAATTAATGATTTGAAAGTTATTTAAATAGAATCTAATAAATTAAGAAATAGATTTAAATAATTATAATTTGATGATTAATTTTTAATAAAAACTTTTATAATTAAAAAATAGGTTTTTATTATATATTTTATTATTTATTTAAAATAAAAAATTGAAATATTTAGAGAATAAAATATTATGAATTTATATATATATATATCAAAAAATTATAACATTAATCAAATTAGTTTTACTTCTTAATGATTAAGAATAAAGGCATATTTATGCTAAAAATAAATCTATCAAACAATTATTAATTTTCATTATGGTGATTATTTTAAAAAATTAATGGCTGTAGAAACTAAATTTAATAAAACAGACTTCAATTTTTCAAATTGGGTCAATGAATTAGTTTTTATTTTTGATTTCATTTTTTAACATATAATTTACTGAGGTAAAAAGTCATTTATGAAAATAATGGCAATATGAGGTAAAGTACGTTAATTTAAGTAGTAAATTTATAAAATATCTCTATAACTATCTATAAATTATGTATATGAGAGGATAAAATACCCATATTTAATATATTTCCATTTTTATCCACATTTCATGTAAACATACAATCTGTACATATAATGTGATGGCCATTTTTAGAATGGAGACTCTAAGGAACCTAAAAAAGGACCCTTATCAACCCAACTCAATACTAACATTTACAATATTTATATCTTGAATCCATATCAAAATTCCATATCCTAATTCATTCATGTAATTTTATTTCTTCAGGTATAATGAAGGATTACAAAATCCTTTATTCATAATGAACCCATTTTAGAATGAGTTAATTCATCATAGTTCCTATCAAGTTCATCACTATCCCATTCAATTACATTCTCATTAGTACCCATTCAAAATAAAAACCATAACTATAATTATGTTCTACAAAAATCATTGTATTTTTATAAAATTGATATTAAAAACATATATTTATATGTTCTTTGTCATTTATTTATATAACATATTTCTATTTGGGTTGATTCCTCCAACTATATGAACGAGGATATATTTTAATTATTTTTTCAATCGTGAATGTGTAGAACAACATTAATACTAGTAACATGTTATATTGAAGATTAATTAATGTTAGAATGTAGTTCAGTATGTGAGGTATCCCATATTTGAACTCATAGGTCTAGAGCTAAAAACACATACATCATAAATTATCTTCGATACCTTATGAGATGCCCAATCAAAGCATGCATATATTTTCCATTAATAATAAATTTCCAAATAATATCACACAATCTTGAGAACCATTATCTTTAGTGTATTGGTAGAATAACTATTTTAAAATATTGTTTTATAATACTTGGGATAATTCATCCATATTCATACCCCTATATACTTCGATATAGAATTTAAAAAATTTATTATCATCATTATTACCTTGGGAAAGTAATCATATGAATGTTTTGCACTCAGATTCTTTCTGACAGTAATAATAATAAAAACTAATTGATGATCATCAATGGGTATACGATAAGAATGTGATTATGAGAACATAATATACTTCCATAAACATATCTTATTAAAATCATACCCAAATAAACATGCATAATTGGTAAAAAATCATGGCATAAAAATATGAGCATAAAATTAGACATTAGTTATCATAACATGAGAATGTTGTAAAATACACTATTATGTAAAACTATAACCATAAGAAAATATAAAAATTTGAAAAAACTAAATCATGACCATATGTCAGTGTCTCTTTGAGATGGAAGGCTATAATGTTTCCCAATATCATCAAGATAAATCACATTATCTTCTCATTATCTCACTTGTATTTAAATACTTATGGTGTCATTATCTCACTTATATAGAAAACAATAATTTGTTATCATATTACTAAGAATGAAAAATATAACTTTCTTATCATCTCAATGAGACTGAAAATTTTAACATGCATAATCTTATTGAGATGTAAATAATTAAAAAATGAATTTTAGGGATATATAAATGTAGGTACACCTATAAAATAATGAAATCCATTCATTAGTGTTTGAGTAGAACATAAAAACATTCATATTTAACACATCACTTAATTAACCCAAAAAAAAAGAGAGGGTTTTGATGAAAAGATCCAAATAAAATTTCGTAATTCATCAAATAAAATGGAAACATTATTGAATAAAAAAATATTTCTAGTTAAACCTATGGTGTGTTAGACAATTTTTATATAAAAACACCATTTCATGATTTTCGGGAAAATTAATTAGAAAAAAAATCATAAATATCCTCTTTTATTCATTAAAATTCTTTAAAAAATTCGCTTTAAAATTAAATTCGTTGATGTTGGTTAATTTTTTTTAAAAATATACACTTTAAAGTAAGAAAATATTTTCAAAAAAAAAATACAAATGAAATATGCCTTCAAAACTATTTATTGAGAACACGTAAAAACCCTAAGAAATTCTCTCTTTAAATTAAGAGACATTAAAATAAATTTTAAAGTTAATAATTCAATTATAAGACAAAATAATAATTTAAAATAATATAAAAATATTTACTATTAATTATAACTAATTAATAAATAAATTTCATTTTTTTAACCATTTTAGAACATCAAAAATGAATTATTTTAAATAATAATTATCATACAAAATTGTGTTCAAATATAAAAAGTTTTTAAGAGGTTATTTTTATATTTTTACAAAAACAAACCATTTGAAAAATGTTACAATATTTAATTTAATGTTTTTGTATGAGATAAAAACAGAATAATATGTCCTTATTCAATTATTTAAGAATATATAAGGAAACTCATAAGATAAGCACATAAAAATGGATATATACTAGTAAAATTCCATAAATAATGTAGATGTAGGTTTAGTTTCTCCAAAAAATATTACATTGGGTAAATTCTTTACCATGTGAAATGAGGTTGAGAGGGAACATTTAAAAATATAATAATAACCACACGAGGTAAAAAATTATTGAGGTTTTAACGATAATTTTCACATTATTTTTTTCCAGGATGGAAATTCATTCATAATAATATTGATTTGAAAATGTGATTGGAAAATAACCATTTTGGCATTGAAAATATTTGATTAAAAACCTCCTGAAAGTGATAAATTATGATTAATTTTTTAATATCCTTAATTTAATGATACGTATATTAAAAATCAATACATTTTTATAATATAAACCGTAATATAATGTAATTAGTGAATATGAAGCACATCCTAATGAAAAAAATTGAGATGCAGAAATCATTAATCAAACTGTAAACATCAATGACTGATAATTAAGCTTATACATAATAAAAAAATAAATCACAATAACCTATTTTAAATACATATTAATATAAATTTTCAAATATAATATAACATTATATTAAATCATTATACATTTACTAGTTAATTACACTTTATTTTCATCATCAAATATTAAATATTTTGATTGTTTTAGGCTTGATCTATAATGTTCATGTTGAAACTAATTATGTAAAATATATTTCACTCTTTATAGTTTATCCATGATAATAGAATATATGGTTATAATCATTTATAATTACCTAAATTCAATTAATGATAATTTTATTTACAATTCATGATGATAGAGTTGGGGATGTGCTTGTCTTAGGTAATTTATTGATATCAACATATTACATTTTACAATAATTTATTTTTATTTAATCTCTATTGAATGTAAAATATGGTGTAGTATACTTATTACCACCATTTTTTACAGAAAAAATATTTCTATAACCATTAGTGAAGGGGGTCATGAAAAAAAAATCATGTTTTCTATGGAGGATGTAGTTTTCATGTCCACACATATGATGTTTTCATTTTCAATTTAATTTGTGAATAATAGAAAATGGTTTATATTTTAATAATATTAAAAATTTTATAAATATAATAATTATATATTACATACATTTATAAAAAAATCCATGAAAATTGGTGAGGAATAATAAAATGCATCATTCATGGAGGAAAGAGTTAGCACAAATCCACAGGTAATGTATTTATTTTTTTAAGGGGTGCGGAAAGAATTTTGATAATGGTTTTTTGTTCAATAAAATAAAACATATGGATACAATTTATAATAATTTTATTATTTAGGATGTTATATTATACATTATATAACACCCTGTAACTTAATCATACAATAATAATGTGTTTAAAAATAAAGGTTCTCCATTCATACATTTATACGACCTTTTCTACTTAGTGTTTTCCATTTACATAAAAATGACCATATAATCATTAAAACAGAATTCATGACCCCACAATATGAATAAAAAAAAATAATAATATATTTTCATGGTTTAAGGCCATATTCTCATATTCTGACTTATACATCATATATATTTATACTCATCCTTTGACCCAAGAAAAGAATTTGAAAACATTGGATGGGAAAAAAATATTAGTAATGTATATAAAAATTAATAGAACTCATTAGTATAATAAAAAACATGGAACCAAAATTTTATTTAAACCTTTATTAGAATAAAATTTATTATTTTAAATAACTCATAATCATATTAAAAAATAACCCATTATTTAAATAAACCACTTAAAATATTGTATACCATTCTAAAAAGATTAAAAAAACATGATAACCCATGAAAATATTTTTCTTGAAAAAAAACCTTTAACATTTTAAATCTCAAATACATTCTTCTTGAAAGAAAAATATTTATATTGATAAAATGTGGAAAATATAGAAAATCATGAATGATTCCTGGGATAGTATCCTTACAAAGACCCTTAAAAAACCCTTAACAATTAATAACCACCATGGTTAATTCCATTGTACCTCATATGAGTAACTTATATTTAGTTAAGTCTGTCACATTAGAAAATGCCTTGGAGATCAATTTCGAGATCACCCATTACCAGAGAAATATTGGTCTCACTCATCATCATATAAAATTTATAAGAACTACAACATGAATAAACATTAAAGGTTTATCAATCTTCATGAAACTAATAAATATTTTTATTTCATATGATAAGGAAAAACACCTATAGTTATCTCATAAAATGATTATAATTGTAGATTTATTTTAAAAACATTTAAAAACATAAAAAATAAATCATGACGTATCTTCATGGAAAAAATATAACAAGATTGTTTAAAAATGATAATAAATAATAGTTGTGATGGTGGTATAATCCGGTCATGTGGTTAAGATTTAAAAACATGATTTCTTCTCATTATAATAAAATTAAAATGTTTTCCAAATAGAAATCATTTGAATAGATTCCAACTGATCATTTTCAAATAAAATTAATGATAGTAAAAAAAATAAATTTAAAAGAAATCAAACTATAAATAAAAACTCCTAGAAAATAATTTTAATAAATTCTATACCAAGGATAATGAATTTAGAACAGTTAAACAAATTTCAATGAAAAATATCATACCATTAGTATAAAATCAACACATACAAATTTTACATTCTTAAAGAATAATTTTTTTATTATATAATTTATATAAAATATATTTCATGTCCATACCTTTACTATTATTCATTTTTTTGTTTATTATAGTGTTTTATTTATTTTTAAAGTGATTTATGTTTTCACAAAAATGTTTTGAGGTCCTTCGGTTCATAATCTCCAAAATTAACAACATTGCATTAATCATTAACAAAGGGTTCAGGGATCCGTTATTTATAGAATCTTGAATATGTTATAATTATAATGATTATACATTCAATGTACTTTTATAACTACACATGTAATGATATCTTTAAAAATGAAGCATATTGTCTCATATAGATGGTAGGGCGTACATATTCAAGACTGACTTTTCATTTTTATAATGGTTGAAATTAAAAAAATTATAGAAATAATTACCTTCAAAGAATCATATTTGAGTTATATATATATCATATTAATTAACTAAATCCATCTTATTTACTATAAATTTTGGTAAAAAGGAAAAATTAATCACATCCTTTCATGAAGGTGGTAGTCCACGTGTATGCATGAGTGACATTATAATTTTCCACTAAACCGAAATCTAATATGAAAGTTAAAATAATATCATTCAAAAATCATAATAATGTCATAAAAATAATATTTATTTTTTAATTAAATATTTATAACCCTCCATGTAGAGAGGGGAGAAAAAATTAAAGCCTTCACTTCAATAGGGTGTATTCTACATGCATGCACGACCAACGTTTTTATTTTACATATGATGGAAAATATGTAGAAAATAGTTGTTACATAATCAAAAAAAATTTATATATAGTAATTTCATTGATTTAACTATTATCAGATGTTCATAATAGTATTGTTATGTAGTATGGAAGTAAATTATCTTGTAAGAGATCAGTTCGGGATTATATCTCTTCCTCAAATACCATCAATTATATTAAATGTTAAGCCTTTTTGAGTTTGGTATTTTGGTGGGAATAGAATAGTTAGGGAATGGGGGGAGAGCTTTTCTTTTGATATGTTATATATTTTTTGATCTTGAGAGATCAATTTTAGTAGAGATATGGGGATATTATGTTCCCTTTTATAAGTGATGGGAGTCGACCTCTTTAAAATTTTAATTAAATTAAAATAATATAAATTCATTTTAATGTTAAGGTGGCATAAAAGAATAAATATTATAGAAATAATATAGGGTAATAAAAACACCCTCTCATCTAATCATATTTATAAATTATTGGGTTATATTTGAATCTTTATCTCCTTTTTTAAACCCCTCATTAATATTTTTTACCCTTATAGTTGTGAAAAATATTTACGTTAATTAATTAATAACCACTAATTAACCGTTAAAAACTTCCACATTTTGTTACATTAACATCATGATAATGTTTTATTCCCTCTAGGCATAACAAAACCAGGTACATAGTTTCCCAAAAAAATAACCTCAGAATTGAATCTTAGTAAGATCCAAACTCATGGGTTAAACATTTATTTATTTCTTTAACAACATCAACACTTTCCATAATTATAGGTATTTTAGGAAAACATTCTAAGCTACCAAACATAAAGGGATCAACATAGTTAGTAGATGAACTACCCGTAAATAAATTTTCACCTATATTAGGAGCATAGACCCATCCAACCACGAGAATATAAAAATGGAAAGAATGTGTAATACCCCACATATCATCACCACTCTTATAAAGAGGGTAAGGAAAACAATCTTCCTCATGTAATGGGGAATGCAATTCAGAAAAAAAAATAGATTTAATAGGCATACAACTTTCATATCAACTGGTAAGACCAACTTCAACATGTTCTATCATACCTAGTGTCCTACCCAATACAAATAGATAATCAATAGCATCTCACAAATCCAAGTGTATACTTATTCCATAATAATCAAGACTCCCTACCCCACATACCACAAAATCCCTCCAGTCTTATCCATCCCAGGCTCACATGACATATCCAGTAGTACTAGACAAACAAGAAACTATGATCTTGGACCTAAAACAAGGCATTTATTTTTCACCCATAATTATCTCTCATGGATCTAAATAATAAGTCACTAGGCCTTTAATCATGTTTCAAAATCAAGACCAACAAAGGCATTGTATTTTATCACATAATTAAATCTTATTCCATCATGAATTAACAGATTAATTATTCACAGGTTCCAGCTATGGGAAACCTAAACAAAAAGCTATGAGAAGCTATCAAAAATTAATGAACCAATTAATTTATCATTCCTTTAATAATTTATAAATAATAATCATCCTATTTTTGGTTCATTAACCAGTTCTATTAAACATTAATACTTTCATTATTTTTATCAATATCAAATTACAGCAACAACAATAACCAAATTCATTAAGAAATTTTCCTTATCTTTTAGCCAATTAATTATCAATTAATTTTGGCTTTACATTCATTATAAATTTCCATAAAGAACAAAATTCTAATCCAATAAAAGCATAGATATCACAATATCTAGAAAATCAAGAGGCAAACAGTTACCATGGTATAAAACAACACCATAACTAAGCGATTGATACAAATTCTTTAATCTGGTTCAAGTATTTAGTCAGGTCAATTATATTATGATCCAAAGGATGAATCATGGTAGCTCTGCAATTACACATAAATAATTATAGAATTCATAGACCCCCTACCTCAAAAGGTCTTTAATGTTCTTCACTCATAATTGGGTCAGTGCAATGGATCACAATCACCTCTCCAACAATAACTGCATCCACCTGAGGATGACACAACACAATTCCTCTAATAAACCATCAAGAATTACATGATAAAAACATATAGATCATGAAAAATCATGTGGTAAAGATAAACAGGAGGAAAAATATTAGATAAACTTCAATAATGGAGGTATATCGTACCTATATCAAAGAAGGACCGAATGATAGAATCGAGGAATTGATCCGGGATGAAGGAATCCCCAAACATTGAAGAGGGGGGGGGGGATGTAGAGTCATCTAATATTGATAAAGTGTGTTACATGCATATGATTTGTGAATAACTGAGTGGATGAAATGTTTTAAAAACATATAGTAGATGAGAATTATATGATGTAAAATCCCCTATAACATCATGTAATTCCTCGGGGTTTGTTTCCAATAAAAACTACATCGACTCAATGGTTTATTTTATTTTTGAAACCTCAAAAACATACATGACATGAAACCCTTTTCACACCACAAAGACTTCAAGATATCCCTTGAAATAGGATTTCATGTTGTGTAATTCATTTAAATGATGTTTAATCCCCCCTTTCCGACTATTACATAACCGAATATCTCCAAACGTATCTTTATCCTCCTCTAAGCACTTTAATATTCAAAAACATACAAATGGTAAATCCATGAGGATCTTGGACATTACACTCTCTCCTTTTCTTTTATGTGGTATGGGAGGTGTCTCAAGATCTCATATATTTCTTAAGAGATTTTGGATTCGATACATTAGTTTAGAGAGATACATACTCAGGTGAACTGTTAGACATGGTTAGTGATAACTCTGTACCACAATTTTGTAGCCTATTTTATATAGTCGTGTGACATGTGAAATGGTGTGGACTACCCCTAGAAAATGTGTAAGATTCTACAGTGGGTTTTAGGAATGTCATAAAATTTGATCATTGTTTGGGAGGACATAAACCACAACTATTTTATATAGGGTGTTATTCAAAATGTGAGTCTACACTATTGGTGAATGGTTTTCCAAACCAAGTGAACATATCATGGAACTCATTAAAAATGGAAAATGATTATTTTTCCCTGCCCTATTAAATGGGTTTCACACCATTTTTCTTCCTCATCCATCCATACGTCTCTTCTATATGTTCCTATCCATTTGACTCTAATTTATTCTATTTTTCAAATGTTTCATTATTTAATGGAATGTTTTTTATTAGGATTTCTAGTTTCATCATAATGATTTTGGATAATAATATTTATTATTAGCGTTTTTTTCTAGTTTATCATTTTCTCTTAGTTCAGGTTGAAATAGATGTTTTTATCAGATTATTGAATCTTCTTAAGGTTAAGTTAGATGTTTAATTTGGTTTTTTATAAAATTCTATCTGTTTATAAATCTTTTGAATTTTCCATACACTGGTGATTCCAAGTTTTAAACATAAAATTTATAATCACATTAATTTATCTTCTAAATCCCAACCTAGACAGAGTATAGCCTTACTTTGTCAAATTGGAGGTTTAAAATAAAAACTTAGAAAACCCATTAGGGTTATATTGGCATCATTATCTTGAAATCATCACCACATAAGGTGTGTTTGGATTTAAATATTATAAATAACCAATATATTCATCCCCACATTAATGAAAAAACACCTAAGTGTGTATTTATCTATGAATTCCATGAATGAAATATATAAGGTGTTACCAAAATTCACTATTAGGGTGTGTTTGGTTTTGTAATTAAGTAAAAACCAAAATCCTATTTGGAAGAAACTAGCACTTTTTTTGTTTCTGGACTTTCACATAAATAATGGAACTCTTAGATAGACAATGGTAATGTATTTTGTTCTAATTTTTTTAATAACATATAATTTCATGTATAATATCTAGCACCAAAATTCATTTATTTTATATACTAAAACAAATTAATAATAAAATTATCAAATTAAATAAGAACCTTATTGGAAACCATATAAGGTACCTCCAAGGTTATAGTTTATTATTAATAAAATTAGTTTAATGATTATATTTCTTCCATCTTTGACTTAAACCTAAGTTCCTTGGATTACCTTTCTACAATTCCTAGAATCTGGTGAATTATTCATATATGAACCTTGGAGTATATAAAATATGAAAATTTTGTTGTTTATGTTTCTATACCATTAATGACATATTATAACATGATAATAGGTTTGTGGAATTAAATTGTATAATAATTAATGGATGTATTTGGTTATATTTTAACTAAATGGACATGATCCATGATGTGTTAAAGCATTGGTTACTATTCCTTTTTGTTCCAGATGACTATATAGTTGTCAGATCTTCCATTATACAATGATTTTTTATGGTTTAAATGTGACACACACAAAGGGAAAGGAATACATTTCAATTTAAAATACCTTGTGTAAACCAAATGGATGTCACATGATTTGTTGATGTAAAGGCCAAGGGGTAATCCTAGATTAGTTTTAGAAAATATATTACATTTTTGAATGACTCATCCTGTCATCGATGATTAAACTAGAAACTATGATAAAATTATAATGAATGGAATATACTGTTGGATTTATATTGATTTCCGTAGACATGGGTTTCCATAGATTATCTATCATTATTTATATCCATTTGGTCCTATTATTACCTTAGAAATGATATATGGGCTTGGTTGGAGGAATATTAAAAATTGGAATGTTAAGGGTTCATCTATTTTATTCTACTCAGTATATAAACACGATGTCCTAATCACCATGGGTGGGTTACCTAGTTTATACATAAAATGCAATTGAGTATTCGTTAGATTCACATGGTTTTAATATGTCGTAATAACTGGTCCCAATATATTTATTATCCTTGATACATTTTCTTCAACACATGGCTTTATAGACATGGTTTCTATAAAAAAATTATAATTCCTATGATCAGAGATAATCTTGCATTAGACAAAGAAGACAATATTTCTTGGATCATCTTCACTTATTGGTTTTTTATTTATGTACATCACACTATACTGTTCTATACTCACCTAATGGAAATAAATTATACATCTTTGTTGGTAGCATATTAATTTTGGAATAATTTTTTTAGAACTACTCTTGGTACCCAAGGATATCTCATGAATATTGGTTAGGACTTGGAAGGTTCTCTTTATTTATCCTTTTATAAGAATTGGACTTGGCCTTATAGATGTTGACCGATCATGTACTTGGAGTGCCTATAGGAGTTTAGAATTTTTTTATTGTTTATTTATTTATCCTTATTTCCATATTATATGTGTTAATTTTGTTATTTTGGAGTACCATGTAATTGCAGGATTTTACACCATGCATTTTTTCAATTTTTTGAAAGTTATGGGCTTTCAGTTGATATTTACCCATCCATAGTATAATTATTTTATTTATTCCTATAGAATATTTAGAACTAATATATATGGTAATGTATAAAAAAAACCATAAGTATACACTCTATACTAGTTGGAAGCCTTTAACATAAAGGAATGTGAGATTGAGGTCTGGTTCTCTCCATATCAGTTACATATAAGTGAACTGGGATGGAGATTCCATAATGCAGTATAAATAGTTATTTCTCCTATTTCATATGGTTTTGAGATGGTTATTTCAACTATATTACAATGTAGGTGTCTCACATTCAATGAGACTCATAGAGGTTAATCTCAGAGTTCAATGAGGAACATGGGAATCAGGTCTAGATTGACCAGTCTGTTATATTATTCTTGTTGATGTACTATAGGAGTGTGTCATGAGACCAAAAATGAAATGTATCCATGTTAAATGGGATTCAAAAACCAGTGCAATTCAAGTTATTTTTTTATTTTAGGGATTCTAGAGGATGATACATGCTATGTTAGGGAGTTTGTTAGATCATGGGTCTGTATGGGTTCCTAATTCCAATAGAAAATTGAATTATAAATCTTGTAAATGAGTGTTTCTAAAAAGAATAATCAGAGTAGAATAAAGATAGTTAGTGATTCTTAAAAAAAAAGTTGTTTCTTGAGGAATGATTGGTGTCTTGGGATCCCAGATGAACATTTGAAGATTTTTCTTTGAAAAAATACTTTAATGAGAAACTACTAGGGGAGCACGGTTAGTGTTAGGTTAGTGTTAACCATTCACCCAAAAAGTGAAAACTATTTTATATAGTTTAATGAATTTTAAAATTTTTTCGAATGCATATGTAAATAGTGTATATGTATATTTGGATTGAATAAATTTCACATTATTGTAAATTTTTTTTAAACATGTTCCACAATCAAATGAGATGAGGTGTTCATCAGATAGTGATTCAATATGGTTAGTGCACGGTTTCCCAAATAGTGTAACCAAACCATTCCCCTCATAAAAAAGTGAAAAACAACAATTTAACACATCCACCACTATTCATATTTGACCCAATGTTTCTTCCTCATTTCTCCATATAACTCTATTGAAGGGACATATCCCTCTTCCTAACCATTTTGGTTATTTTACTCTTATTCATGTAAAAAATTGAATTCCATTAATTCTGATCAAGTTCCCTTGGATATTAAATTCTTCTTCTAGAATTATTTCTATGTTTATTAAACTATTTAGCTATCTGATGCCTATTTTGGATAATATTCCCAATTTTCATGTTTTTTAATCTTTTTCATGTTTTCTCATAAACTCGGACATACTAGATGTTTTTATTGGATGAGTGAAGTTTCATAAAGTTAATCTTGGTTTTTTATATTTTTCCCTAAATTTATTTACAATTATTAAATTTTATATTGTGATTCAAAAATTGAATTTCAAAAGAATCCTTTAAAATATTTAATCTCTTTAATATGCATCCTAATACCCAACCTTTCTATAGTTCAATAATCCCTGTCCCTATTAGAGGTTGGAAACCTCAACTCGAGCCATATAATAGAATGATTTCAGGTTAATAACCTTGAAAACCACATTTTTTGTGAAACAAAATCATCCTCAAAAGGTGTGTTTATATTGACACATAGAAAATCCACAATTTATTATTCTCATAATTTATGAATCCACACCTCAATGTGTGTTTCAAATTTATTTCCTCAAAATCCATACTTAATGTGTGAAAAAACACCCCATATGGCATGTTAGCCTTTGAAATTAATAAAAACCTCAAATCGTTTTTATATCCAACCACCCCTTATGGTGTGTCCAGATAATCACCTATATAATGAATCTCTTAGATAGACCATGTGAATGTATTTGATTACATTATCAATTTTAAACACTACTTGTTTCATGAATAAATTAAAGCAGCTATATTCATTTATTTTTATCAATTAATAAAATAAAATGAATAATTTAATTAAAAATAAATAATTACCTTATGAGAATCCTTTGGAGACACCAAAAAATATGAGTTTTAATGTTAATAAAATACAAATTGTTATTATTTTAATTAGTCCTATGAATTGTTCTAGGAGTTCCTTGGATTCCCATTCTAGAATACCCTGAAACTAATAACATATTTTTTTGAACCAAGAAATATATAAATTAAATCATTGATGTTTTTATATTATGATAATCTTAAATAAATATGATTACTTGAGAATGAGTTTATGGAATTATAAATTTTTAAACTTTTTGGAAGTTATTGAGTATGTTTCAACTAAATATACATGAGAATGAACGTTTTATTTTCTTACTTACTATTCATTTTCAATTCTAATGACCTTGTAATGATAAAAAATATTCTTATGAAGAGACATGATTGGTTTTTAGAGAGATACATTCCATGGGAATGAACTGTATTCCATTTTCAAATTCCATGTGAGAACCCAATGTATGTTACATGATCCATTATTATAAATGTAAGGGTAATTAAACCATAAATAAAGGCCATGTCTTATGTCCATTAATTAATTTTCATGGAAGAAATGATTCACCTAGAAACTATAGAAAAATTAAATTCATAGAATAAGCCCTCATATTTGGTTTGATTTACTCAGAAACAAAATTTTAGTGATTAACACATTGAATTCCAATATATAATCTACATAGATCATCACACACTTGATTCTCGAGAAAAATTAGAACCCTTTTAGAAATTGTAATGTGGACAGTTGATCCCACAAATTCTAGTCAATATCTAAACATAGTGGGTTGATCATTGAAGGTTTGTCACTAGTTCTATACCTAGAATACGTTAGATTATTCCTTGTACTCTATAGGTTCTCATATGTGGGAATACCCAAATCTATTCCATGTATTCACTATGATACTTGTTCTATGATTAATAGTACCCTATCCTTGGGTCCTATAAACAATTTATTATTCCTATGAATATAGATAGTTCTATTTAGTATAATATAGCAGGGGCTTTATTGATTCCTCTCCACTTACTTCATTCTTATTTTTTTGTACAATGTTATGTTTTATAATAAAAAAATATAAATTTATTAGACACAATTGGATATACGCAAATAAAATTTATGCACAAACATTTTTTTTTCATAACTTGGTATTGTAACAGATCTTATGGTTGCATCATAATAATTTTATTATACTCAATGTTAATAATATTCTATGTATAGGGAATGGCATGTGAGTCATGGATCAAGAATATACTCAGAATACCAACAGGTGTTGGGTATTTTAATAATTATATATATATATATCCATATCTCCCTATTGTATGTGTTACATACTATTAGTTTGGATTGCCTTTTATATTTATCAATATACACCTGGCATGGATGGTTGTTATTGAAACTTGCTGAGTTGTTAGATGATTATTATCCATATACATTATATTCATTAAATTTAATCATCTATTATATTTAGTATTAATCGAGAGGGCATATTATTCCCATTGTACCATAATTAGAACCTCTATTACATTCAACATCCTCTAGTATATAGTGAGGTGGGCTTGAGGTCGTGTGGCCATTCGACTTGGTCACATATGACTGAACTGAGCCAGCGTTTAACATGAATGATTATTCATTAATATACAATTATAAATAATTCCTTTTCAATAAAATTAAAACTATACAAAGATAAATTAATATTTTAAAATAATTATATAATATATAAATGAAACCAAATTTTATAAGAAAATGACTTTTTAAACATTAAATGTTCTTAGAAATATATTATTTAATTCAAATCCTTCAAAATTGAGAATATTTTTCCAAGGAATTAATTAATAAATATTCATTAAGAAAAACTATCTATATATATTTCATAATTTGGTAACTCCAATTAGTACCCATCAATCAAGAAACTCTCTTATAGTAGTCATATTTAAATAGTAATTTTGCAGTTCATTTAGCCTTGGTGATGGGATTGGAATATGCTATCAATCATTATGTTTAGTTAAAGGACCATAAGAGAAAATTTCATGATGTTATATTCTCCCCAATATGAAATTAATTTCATGAATTTTTATTTCACTTTCATTGAAAAATGATTAATTCTATGATGTTATATATAAATATATATAATTTCAATAAATATCTATTACATTACCTTTTGATAACATTATTTTCATTATTTAGACTAATAAACAGATCATTTATAAAATATCTCTTAAACCATACTTGAGACTTGTACTTGTGAATTTTATTTAATGACTATTCTTTGATATAAGAGTTATATTTTTTCATATACGACTTGATAATTTTATCTTCATCTTACTTGATTCTATGGATTTTTTTTCAAGAATATGTAATATTTGAAAATATAAATACATGATTTCTTTGCATTCCATTTGAATTATTTCATCCTTATTTTTTATGATAAGATTTTCTAATCTCTTTTATCTCATATTATAAATGATAAATATCTAATAATATTTTTTCATTCCTGAAGAACTACAATTGACATTAAATGGATCAAAATATTCAAAAGAGGATGACATGTGACTTTTCAAGTTTATAATGATTAACCCCAATCATAAATGATTATCATATGTTATGGTAATATCCAATATGAAAAAAACTCCTTATAAATGAATACTACATTAATATTTAATGTCTGAATAACACCCAATGTTCAACATAAACAATTATAAAAAATAAAACCCCTAAAAATCACCATAAAAACAAACAAAAAATGAATCACAAAAATCATAACAATTTGATAACATATTCTTACAAAATCATCCACTACAATTATCACCAAAAACATTAATTACTTATAATATTACATACCAAAAATGTATATATCATATTTATATATTTTCCAAAATATGTGTTGTGTTGGAGATATTTTTTAGTTGTTTTGATAAATCTAAAATATGATGAAAATATATTTCTTTGGTTCCTTGAAGGTTTTCTAAAACATGTTATATATATTTTTTTCAAACATAAGTCACATTAAATTGTCGAGAATTCATACAAATGTGATTAGATTGAGTTGATTAGGCTAATCTTATGAGACTAAGTATGTTGTATAGATGTTACCAAACTGAGTTGACCAAATAATGTTTTTGTGTTGGATTCCTTTTCTATCATACTATGATTTTCCATCATAAAAAGTTTTTAATGAAAAAATAGGGTGGTTTTTTAATTATAATGACCCTAAAATAATTACAACTATAAGTATTCATGGTCTGATCATAAGTAGAAACGATGAGTCTTTGGATAGAGGTTTATAAAAATATGTTGGGATAGCTATATGAGGTAATATGTTTTATATGGGGATATGTGAATGATTTATATGGTTAAAACCCAATTTCTATAGGATTTGTAAGGGTATATAAAAGGATATGACGTTTTTGTTCAACATTTTTGAATAATTTAGAATCAAAATAATATTTTCAATGTATAATGGGCTGATTCTAGGGAATTATATTTGGTGAAGACCATCATAAATTATCTTATAATATTATCAGTTTGATCCCATTAGACGAACAATATGTGTTTCTTAATGGTGTTTTAATTCGTAAAATATGAATAATATGGAAATGTACAAAGTCTAAATTATAATTTGATAAAGTATGACCAGATAGAAGACTTTAAATCATTAGATAGACATCTCTACATAGTAATCATCTATCATAGAATGGATCTTGTGGCAACAAACGAAGAGTTTTCATGTAATCCATTTGACAATGGATGTGACCATAAAAAGTCATATGATACAATTCCAAAATGATTTGAAGAATCACTATATAGAGGATCATAAAGAATAATTACTTCTACAATTATTTAAAAAATAAATCATTTTGTATAAAGTTGTTCAATTTTGATAGACATTATAATACATTTATAAATGAATCAACTGTGATGATGAAGTATTAATCGATTAATTTTCCCAATATAATGGAGGTAATATCCATAATTCTCTCAAATTAATAATTTTGATTAAATTATATTTTTAAAACTATGAAATATGGATCATTCAATGAAATCAATGGAAGGAAACTTGTAAGAGGCACACTAGAAATATTATGTGGGATTTTTGAATCAAGTATGGAAGTTTCCCTATAATATAATTAGAATTCAACCTATATAAAGTGGTATCATTCATCAATGATTTTTTATAGAATTTTTTTGTTTGGAAAATAATTTTAGAAGTGTCAATATGACTAGATGAATTATTTTAAGAAGCATCAGTCTGGAGCATAACATCTATATTTTTCAATCATGTTGGTATCATACAAATGGTGTGAAAAGAAGAATTTTTGAATAGTCAGAAGAGGAACTAGTCAAATGAAATAAAATATATTTTTATATCTAGTGTTATTATAGAGATATCATTCTGAAATGATTGGATAAATAGTTCAGTTGATGAGATTTCAGTCTATACGGATGCAACAGGTGCAGTATAATATATAAACTGTAGATGAAGTGTATGAGATGAACCTATCAGACCAACTAAAATCTGACTAAATGAATTTCAAACTTGATTCTACCCAAGAATGTTAAGAATAAGAATTACCTAATAGAATATAATGTTTGAATAATTTAAAATTAGAATAGTAAAATTATACTGAAGCTCGTAGGTCATGGTTCTTATAGTTGATACAATTTTGTTTGATTTTTTATAAATTTGAGGTGCACATGAAACTGTAAGGATGGACTATGATTTACATAACCAACCAAAAGATTATTTTTATTGGTTTTTTGATATTATATTATTTCCAAACAAATATAAAGTCTAACTATTCATATTGAATATTGAACCTTGTAAATACCTATGTTCTAATAGTTTTTACCATTTTATTCCTTTATTGAAATATCTTATCTCTATAATAAGTGGTTTAAGTTGTTTCATAATAGATAAAACTAATATAATATCATTGATTCGACCCTATACATATAATTCTTCACACATCTTGATTAGTCCTTACATATGTTATCATAAAAAATGTTCCCTATGTTAACTAATTACTAATGTTAGAAGAATGATATGAAACCATGTATGTTCCTTAATATTTGAATAATATGAATATTTTTTTATAGATGGAAATAACATTAATATATTGAAAAATATAATGTTCTATTTAATTATTTATATTTTCCTGATGTCCATGAAGATATAACATATACCCCCATTCTAATGATATTCCATTAAAAACTACGAATAAAAAGAATTTTCAAAATGAAGGATGATTCATAGATTCTATAATTTAATCACAATATGAAATTGTGTTTCTTAGTGTTAGTGTAATTAGAATGTATAATGGAATATATGATATGTTAAATAATATATATTAAGTAAATAAGAAATTAAATATTTAAAATTAAAAAATCTTGATATTGAAGGAAGAATATCCTAATATGGGTTATAATAAATCTATTGGTGACTTACTTAAATGGGTTAATTATATTGTAAGAAATAAAAGATTTCTTAGTGAGAAGTTAGAATATTCTTCCATTATTGAAAATATATTATGAATTAATCACAAAAAATTTCATACCGATGTTTCATCCATAGATGATAGGGACTCCAAAACTCTTTCTCTAGATAATCTATGTAGTATTATAATCCATTATGAATTGAGAAATAGAAATGTCCATCATATAGATTGAAAATGGTGATCATGAAATATCATTTAAGGAAACCAAGAAATAAATATCTATGATAGTTGATGTTAAGGGGGAATCCTGAGAACCTAACACCAAATATAAAGATATTTACAAATTGGATGAATTTACCTCATTTTTTCTTAAAAGTTGAAAATTTGAAGAGGAAATTATATATAAATGTCACCACTAAAGTAATTTTTTTATGGTTCTATTCTATATTTGTATGAAAATATCCCATAAATAAGTGATATGAATAAAGTGATGAATATGATTGATAGTTAATAAGATCCCTCAAGAAGAATGATAAAAAATTTATTTTTTATTCTCATGAAACAAATAAGGTGTTATTTTAAATATAAAATTGGATCATTTTTTCTAAGAAAGAGGAAGAGAATGACAGTAAAGAATTAGTTGATAAATCCTAAGATGAATCTAGAGAAAAAATTATCAATATAATAGTAAATAATGAAAATTTCACCACTGATGAATATAATATCTATAATGAAGAAAAATAATAATTGAATCAAATATTTTTTTTGCCAAAATATAGTCGAAATAATTTATTGAAAAGATAAGAAGAGATTAAAAATAGAACATGAATTTCAAGAAATAAAATATTCTTGAAAAAAACCAGATTGTTTTCTTAAAGAATATTTTTTGCAAACTCTATTCTTGATCTAAAAAATAATTATAATTAAAATAAAAACCATAATTTCAAGATTGAATAAGAGAAGAAGGTGAATAAGGAAAAAATAGAGTTTTTCACAAAAAATTCCAATATGAAGAAAGGAATTATAAAACAAAAAAAAACATGGTTATATATGATTTTGAAATATATATGAAGAAGTGTCCTATAAAGGATCAAAAAAATTATCCCTATATGTTAACAAGAAAGATAGATATGTCTACAAAAAAAATAATTTTTATAAGACCATATATGCAACCAAATAAGGTAGAGTTTAAAACCAAAATTTTTTAAGGCCTTAAATATAAAATCAAAACTATTATTAATGGGTCTTTTTTTACATTGAGAAAAAATATAATATAACAAAGAATATATCATGAAGAAAATAAATGTTTTTTTAATAATTAAATGAAA
Organism: Viscum album; assembly: GCA_963277665.1. NCBI lineage: Eukaryota > Viridiplantae > Streptophyta > Magnoliopsida > Santalales > Viscaceae > Viscum > Viscum album. Next base: position 1,322,089,885 of record OY728140.1, read on the forward strand.
ATGCGAAGGGTATTAATGTTGATAAAAATAATGTTCAAAACTCTATATAGTATATAAGTTACAAAGGGAAATATTACTTCTATTGTTGATGATGGTATTGTGGAGGATTTAGTCACATCGAAATGATATGTTGGATCCATCATATTAGATAAAATTAATTAAGGATAAACTGTAGGTAATGTTTGAGGGGGGGGGGGGGGGGGGTTAACCGATTCAAAAAAGGAAACATGATTAAGTTAGTTTTAATATTGAAAATAAATTCCAACACATAGATATAATTTTCAAATGATGTTATCAACCTAATAATCATGAATAATAATTTCTTCTCAATTTACTATCAAAAAATTATAAAATTTCTCATAATACACATGATAGGGAAGAAAATTGAAAATAAGTATCCAAACTTGATGAAACTACTATTAATGTTATAAAGGGAGATTGTACTAGGTTATTAGATAGTATTTTTCATTCATATATGATAGGGTATTTGAAACTTTTTTAATAATATAAAATATTATAAACAAGTTACAATTTCTTTTGGCATTTATGAGTCACTCACAATCAAAGACATTGGATCTTGTATTATAGGGGTATAGAATTTAAAATCTAAAATAGACTTTTCTTTTATTGAAAAAAACACAATCCATTGAGTGGTTGAAAACAATTTTTACAAGGTAAAAAAGTTTTTTATAAGATATTTTTTAATTGATAAATTATTTTAAGAATGGAATGTTTTCAAAATAGGATAAATAACTATAGAAAGAAATTTACATATTGGAAATGCACAAAGATCATGCTATCTGAGCTTGATAAAAGAATGTGAAATAAGGGATTAAAGGATAGGGTATATGTGTTAAAATATTATTGGAAATATAAAAAAGAGAGAAAGTATATACCATATTTATTATGCAACAAGAAGAATAGACAAGTGTTTTTTCATGTTACAGAATGGGAATATTACAAATTCATCATATAAGGGGTTGATATACATTCAGATCACTCCATGTAGATCATAAATTCTGAAATTTGTGGGAAAGGGGACTGAATCTATAAATTTATATAATTAAATAATTTATTTATTTACTTATTTTATTTAATTATGTTTATTATTTTTATGAAACAAAAAATATAGGATGTCAAGATTTTTTTTCTTTTCAAGAGAAGTGTAGAAAACAAATATTGATATTTTGTAAAGATTATGTGAACTAATAGTGGTGGAAAATTTAAAAATAATTGTTTAAGATATTATTTCTAAAATCATAGAATTCACTACAATTATATATAACCACATACATTAAAACAAAATGGCATTTAAAAAATAATAAATATAATATTGGGTGATATTTTGTGGAAAATGATGATATAACATGGTAATTATCAATAGTTTTTATTGAAAGATATCAGAGAAGATATGAATATTACAAATCAATGTTTCTACCTACTTAGCTCTCCTATGATTCCATACATGATATATTACAATTATATACCATGTTTGAAACCCATTAGGTTTTTTTGGAAGACCTTTCATCATTAAATTTAAAGGTGAAAATAATGGGAAGTTTGATCAGAGTGGTTTTGATTGAATTTTTTATAGACATCGTCATAATGTGGGATGATAAGTGTGTTATAATAAAGATATTTGAAATATGTTTCACTATTATAATGTGAGTTTCATTAAAAAGTATTATTAGACTATTTCAGGGATGATTGTATATTTTCAAGAAAGGGAATGTTTAATGGTATCTATATAACAATGAGACAAAGCTATTAATGATATTAATAATTCCGATTCTCCTAGACATAAAGAGTTTGACTCAAATATATCTTATAATGAGAAAAATTTATCCATATCATCCTAAGATGAGGAGGTAAGTGGAATTCTAGAACATCATTAGAGATCAATGATAATAGGTTCTAAAAGAACATCCTCAAGGTTAGTTTCACAATATTCCATATATTCTTAAGTTGAGACAAAAGATGTTGCAAAATATTTAGAGCATCAAGAATGGATTGACTCCATGAAAGAAGAGATTTATCAAATTAAAAATAGTGATACATGGGAACTTGTACAAAAGGAAAAAAATATAAGAGTTATTTCATTAAATTTGGTTTTCTAAAATAAGTTTAATGAACATGGTCATGTGATAAGAAACAAAGAACAAATATTTTGTAAATATTATTATAAAACTTAGGAATTTAATTTCATAGTACTTTTTATCCAAATGAAATATTATAAAATAAAAAAACTTATATCACTTTACAATAAAAATATAAAATTTTCCAGATGGATGTTATTAAAACCCAAGTCATTTAAACACATTATTCAATGATTTGTTACATAATGATACATGTGATACTATACTAAAAGATCAAGAGTGATTGTGTATTTTGGAAGTTATATATAAAACAAAATAACATAAATATGTATATAAATAAATAATTGAAATCTCTTTTTAATGGTCATAAAATTCTATTTCCCTTCAAAATTTCATGGGATTACTAGAGGACGTACATATGAAAGGGGTGAGTATAAATTCCAATTAGGAAATAACTAAAGCATTAGATATGTTAAATTAATATATGTTATTAAATATTCATACCATTATGAAACTAGGATCTAATAATAATTATCATGAACATATAAACGTAGTATAAGATGATATCATCAAGGTAACAAATTAATGTGGAAATAACATAAAACATGTCATCACAAACATTGATCAAGGATAACGACCAAGACATCATAAATTTGTGTGATTATGAAAACCTATTTCGAAAAGTATATGGTATATCATGAGATAAAAACATTTCCTAATCCATTGTAGAGATCTATAATTATGGGAACACCCATCACATTCATATCATGTACATTCATTTGTGTGCCAAAAATATCATAAAACATAACAATTTAATTTATCAATTATAACCCAATAATTACAAAGTTTGGGAAAAATAAATTGAACTAAAAAATAAATGGTGTATATATATATATTGGTGAATAAATTTGAGTGTAAATGGGGATTGGTATCCAATACACCAATGTCTAGAAAAGAAAATCACTTGATAATTATAGCAGCAAAATAGGTGTGAATAACAATTACTGGAAGAGTTTAATGAAATTTAAAGGTGGTATAACTTTACATAGACATAATAAGGATTATAATATTAATGTTTAAAGATGTATTATAACATTAGGAATTATAAATAAAAAAGAAATAATACATTGAAATATTCTGAATAATGAGTAGGGGAGGATCCCTAACATTGAGAGGGCACATTTCAAATATTTATAGAAGCTTATTATGATCATGGGAACACATTGTGAGTTATATATAAAGATTATTATATACTAAATTCATTTTAAAAGGGGGTTTAATGATGAAAAATGAGAGTTTGGGTGGATTTTATAACAAAATTGAGCATATTATTTTTATTACTTTCTAAACATAGGTCTTGGAATTTGTTTGACAAATTTATAAAAACTACAGACCATCCCATTTTTTTAATTTATTATTATAAAGTGGAGTTATTTTAAAAATATTATTAGGGTAATTAAAAAACACAATAAAATAAAATCCTTAGTGATGTGTGTGTGATTAATGTTCCTAGTGAATTAATTTTAAAATGTTAAATTATAATATTAGTTTTGGAGGATTCATTAAGGTTTTATAAAATTTATAAAATTACATAAAAAATATAATTATTTTGTTAGATATATACTTGTTAAAGGATTAATTTTATGGAATTTATTATACCACTATTGGTCCATTAATATATCAAAATTCATACCATATATTTATACTAAATAATTTTTAAAAAAAAAATTCAACTATAATAGAAAATTATGAATAATTCACCATCAGATAATTAAGATGTGATTATTTAAAAAATAATATATATTCTTCCAAAATAATTTTATAAATATGTGGATTGTAAATTTAAATAAAAATCCTTATTGACTGAGAAATATTAGATTTTATGATAATAAAAACTTTATGGCTTTTATAAAAATGACTATATACTTTATTAAATAATATCACCTTTTTCATTTAAAGGAATAATATTTTATACATTTTTTTATTATTTCAAAAAATCTTGAATTTACCAAATGTGTTTCATAATTGAAGAAATATATTTCCAAAGAAATACATTTTAGATTTCATCATGTCATAATCTATTTTTTATCAAACATACTATATAATCATTGATAATTTAATAATATAATAAATAAGTATAATGTTTATTTTTTAAAAATGATAAATATAAGAAATCATTCCATTACAGTCATGATAAATAACCCCTTACTGCACTAGTGTATTTCATATGGGTAAGGGGTTCAATTATGAGACTTTTTTGGGGTGGTTCAGTGAACATGGTTTGGGTGATGAACTCAATAGGTTTTATCTTATCCCATCATGATTTATATCATGATATAGTTGTTGAGTATTGTATTGGACATGGTCAAGGGAATATAATAGTGATGCCATGTTCCATGTTTGTTAGGATAAAGGTGATTCATAGAGTATGATCCTACAGTTTGAGATCATTTCTTATTTCGTCATTTTCAATTGTATTTTATCGTAAACCATAATTTATAATATTGAGGATGGTAATTATAAAATGCCTATATTATCAATGGTTATGAATATTAATGGTATTTAAAATAAAATATGATATAAATTATAATGGTCAAAAATAACCAATATAGTGTAATATTTTCTATAATTATAAGTCATTTACTCAAACAAAAGGAAATTTAATTTATAATACATCAGGTTGTTACATTCATTCCCACTTTGAAAAGTTCCCCATCAATATTTCATTTTATACATGAAAATATATTAGGTTACTTCTCTTTCATTGCCTCTTCTAGTTCCCATTTTTTTACTCATATATGTGGTTCCACCATAGAACTTTTACAATGTTATTATTCTTGTTTCATATATCATTTTATCTATGATATAAGACATTAAAATGATTATCCTCATATCAATGATATTTCTATAGGGGTTCCACCTTTTTCATAACAAAGGATCATAACCAGGGATCTTAAATTGTTCTATGTATCTTAGACTAAGATTTCCATTATTCCCATACCTCATGAATTTATTTCATGGAAATATGTTAATGAACACTTTATCTAGACGTCAAAATCCCATTAATTTTTAAAATTGACTACATATTTTTTTTATTTACATTATTTTAATTTCGAATTATATTGAATGGTTTGAACCATACTAGTACGGACATGGACATGATGAGGTCCCATTGCTTCCTCTGTCCAACTATATCCCAACAATTATGATTCAAACACATATTATTGTTTGAAGCCTCATAAGGAGTCACTTGAATTCTATATTGAAAACATTTATTAGATGAGAAATCCACTAGGGGATGGTGTAGTTCTCAATATCCATAAAAATACATTGAACAAGTTCTATGTATATCCTTTATATTCTGAATATTTCCTTCATAATGACCGTCAATTTGAGGGTGATAAGAAGTACTAAAACTCAACTCTATATCCAATTCTTACTGAAGGATACTCTAAAACCCCATGGTAAACCTAATATATCAATTAGATACAATAGAGGGTGGTATCCCATGTTGTCTTATCATTTACCTTATATACATAGCGGTGATTTGGGGGAGATATAAATATTCAATGGTGTCGATGAAATGTGTAGAATTTGCAGGGCACTCAAATACCACCCATGAGGGAATATTGCTTTTAGATTTCATGCAGATTACTATGATTAAATCCATGTTTATTATTTCCCATTTAAATATTATTATAGTCAATTTTTTCATTAAACCCTTAGGCTTAAATACTTATGACATACAATTTAGCATACCATTCATCAAGAAAAAAATTATACAATCTCCCTTTTATTGTTATCCCATTAGGAATTTTTATTCAGATACATATACATCTTAGTGATACCACGATGAAAAGAAAATTATGGTCTATGAAATTATTCAAAAAGTTACCTCATCAAATTTTTATGGGACACATATAGGGATTTAAATGCATTTAACTCTCTCTTTAGCAATTTTGACCACCAAAAAATTATCTCCAATTTGCTGTTGCACCTTATCATCTTTCTAGGACTCCTTGATCGTCCCAAGAATGTATGTTTGAGTAATAATTTGATCTTGTAATAATGAAAATACTTTTATTATTCCCATTTTTAGTCATTTTATGTCAAAGAGGATTATATCTCCTTAAATCCTCATCATATATAGGGTTACAATATCTTTTATACTTATATCATCTTCCATGTTGTTTTCCTCCTTGAGATAGTAATGTATTCAATAATCATAATTATTTATCATCTCTAACCAACTTCCTTGGAACATATTGATCTTCTTTTGGTGAATATATACATGGGTATTTTTTGATATGTATATGTCACACTTATCATCCTATAGATAATGTATCAAAATCATCTATGTAAAGATCAATGGATCCATTTCTAGATATTATGGTAGGTATTTATTCTAATGTACTGTTAATAGGAGGGATTCATTGGTTATACAATTTTTCATTTTTCCTTATTACAAAATCTGATCCCATTTTGGAATCTTCACTATAGATCACAAATCCTTCCCAACTAGTGGATAATGATTGAACATGTGTAGTGATTAACCAATTATTTTCCTCATGAAATCTCTAATCACATTCATCATCCTAGAAAAAAATGAATCCCTTATGTTTTATCTTTGAAAGTGGGTATGAAAATCATTATAATTTTCACACAAATCGATGATTGAACCTCACTTATACAGGTAAACTATGGATCCTTATCCATGATGTTTTTCTATGACATCCTTTAACTATATATATTATTGAAAGATATATTAATATCCATTTTTTGGTTATAATATGCTCTGGGAATGTAACTTTCTCTATCTACAACATGTATTTACTATACATCAAATATTACCTTTTCTTTCAAAAGGACTTTATTACAACATCTAAATGTTCATGCTTTATTTTGGAGTATATAAGAATACTATATATAATGTCTATCATAATTTTTTCATGGTAATCCGTAAATATTATATTTATAATTTCCATAAATATGGATATGTAATTATTGATTCCAAATAGAATCACTATGAACTCATAGTACTCATACCTTATATGAAATTCAGTCTTGGTGATATCCTCCTCCATCTCTTTAAAATGATAATACCCAAACCGAAGATCCACCTTGAAGAATTATTCATATCCATGTAATGGATCAAATATTTCATTAATATGTGGTTTGGGATAATTATTCTTTACCATTATCATTTTGAGATCATAATAATCAATTCAGATGTGAATTGACCCATCCCTATTCTTGACAAATATGACCACTGCACCCTACAGTGAAGCACTTGAGCGTATGAACCATTTATCCACACTATCATATAGATTATTATCCATATATTCCTATTTAGAAATTTACATTCTTTATGGGGTATAAAATATTGGAAGGGATCAAGGTTTATGTTTTATTTATAACATAACAAATAAATTAAGAGGTTGTCTAGGGAAATATTTGATAAAAACATCGATGAATTCCCTTAAAATGGGAATTTCATTAAGAATGATCTCTTCCTTGGTCTCAATCATTTTAAATAGATACGCTTTCTCATAAGTAAATAATATTTGTTCATGATATGGTCATACCAAAGTATATTCATCCTCCTCCTTGATCTTATATAAAATTAGAGGGTGATTTCCTACTCTCATAAATTTATGTTTTCTTTATACAAGTAAATCAAATCCATATCTTGACTGGAATAAAAATATTAGAAAAGGATTATCATATGTTTTTAAGAGAAATTCATCCAAGAATGTTTCATAAGAGATGATTTATATATATGGGATTCAATTAATTACCAATTTTTTATCATCACCGATAACTACACCTCTATATTTTCATATGGTGTGTGAAAAGTGATTCTAAAATAGTATGATATGAAAGAATACAATCAAAAAAAAAATAAAATAGTATGCTCATTAACATTGATCAAATAACTACCATACCTTTCACCACATCATTATCATGATCCATCATAGTATTTGTGATGCAATAATCTCCAAAATACTCTCTCATCCTTAGAGGTTATTATCATCAATTATCATTGAAAACTCATGGAATAATTAATTGAATAACCTAGTGTCCTAATTCTTATAGTGGAACTAATGGAAAATAGGATGAGGGTTGACTGGATCATTCCATTCCTCCATCACATTATGGATTTCTCTCAACATAATTATTTTTCAAAGTGAACTTCCTTCCAACACCAAAATCATTTTCTTGACCCATGTAGGTTATTCCAGGATTTCTTCCTCCAACACTTTTCATAAGTGGGATATTGGAATTTATAACCATCAAGAGAGTTCTCCACAACACCAATAGAATTAAAATACATTTTCATCCTATATCTAGAACCATGAAGCTCTTTGTATTCATTGAACTCCATTTTTACATTAAGCGTGCTTTAAAAAACTTCCTCATAATAATAAAATGATTTAGTTGTTAATATTTTTCGTAGAATTTTCTTTGGACGAAAAAATAGTTGGATTTACCTTAAGAGGAGATTAAAAATCTATAGGTGTATCATGTAATACTTGGGAAGTTCAAATCATACACATTTATGGATTCATTATCAATTTTCATTAGTACATGTAAATCTATATCCATTTTATAATACAGAGTATAAGGAAAGTATTTATCAAAAATAAATTTCTTGAATTCTTCCCAATCCATCACTTCGACCACTCCTATGGATTAATATTTTTGATCAACATCCACAATTGATCAGATTCCCCTTCCATTTGAAAAATATCAAGCATAAAATTCTCTTGATTAGATAATTTTATTATAGAGAATATCATATTGATGGAGTGGATCTATTTTTCCCTAATTAAGGGATTATAAGGAACACTGAATGTCATTGGAATTTTTTTCATAATGACCTCAATTTAAAAATTCAATTTCTTCGGTGGATGTGGGTTTCTTCCCTGATTCAAGTTTTTGTTTGCAACATGAGTGAATTGAGAGCACATTTTTTATAATGTTATCGACTAATACATTCATCGTGTATGGAATTTTGATTGGGTAGAAATTACGTTTCTCATTATATTGGTTGTTGAATCATTTACTCATATTCCCAAACATTAAGTAAATTAGTGTAAAAATTACGGATGATAATTTTAACAATACTATTCATATAATGGAAAAACTGAAAACATTGAAGAGATATCATAAAAATGAAAAATATTCCTTAACATGTGAATTTATAGGTTTTAATCTATGTTATAAATGATCTATTTCCTAACATGAAATATTCTGTGCATTTTTTTCATTCATAATGTTTTACATAAATATTTTGAATTTACCAATGCATATCTCCCAAAAGTTTCAAACATTCCATGTTTAATGACCTCTTTTATATTCACTTAGTGATGATAAATTTAAATCCAAATACTCCCTATTCATGGTTTTTACCCCAAGGTATAACTACGTTTGATACATATCCACTTATCATATAAAGATAAGGATTTCGTTACTTGTAAACAACTTACTCTTTAATTTATAATAATTAAGTATGTTTTCCTATGTTTTTTCAATCCCTAAGGATTAACTAATGTTTTCTAATCATAATTGTCAAAAATAACTGTACACTCTTTTTATATAAACTACGATAACCCATGTCATTTAAAAAAAATTATTTCATGATTTTTACATAAAGATACCCATAATAAAATGCAAACGATTAAGAATCATAGTATCTTCGGTAAGTTAGATACATAACACAGTAGAATTAAAAGACAAATACTGAAATTATTTAAATCTATATAAAATGATCATAAAATTAAGTTTCTCTTTTAAAACTATATGGGATCACCTGAGGTTTTCTTTATGAAAGGGATGAGACATAAAACTTAGTATGGTAATTATAAAATTAGTACATTAGGTAATGTAGTACCTGTAATTCAAGATTCATAACCTGATGAAATAGTGTGGTGACAATCATAATCATGAACATCTAGGAATGGTATAATATGATAACCTCATGGTAACATTGGAATATTTTGAAAAATAAAACATGACATCATAAAAAAGGTCAAGGTTAACATATAAGACATCATAATATATTGTTCTTACAATAACCTCTCATGGAAAATACATTGTATATATTAATATAAAACACCACCCAATGCAATGAAGGGATGTATCATTTTGGTCCCATCCGTCAAATTCATTTCATGTACTTTATTTTGTGTTCCACATACATCTTACACCAAAAAGAAATATTTCGTCACTTTTAAACCCCAAATTAAGGAGTTCAGGCTACATAAATTGAAAAACCCAATCAATTAATTGTAGGTACATCTTGGTACATACCATTGAGTATTAATTGGAATGGGTATTTTCTATATAAATGTTTACTATGGAAAATAATAGGACAATTTTTGAATTTTAAGAGGTGTACATAAAGATTCATGGGAGGGGTTAATTAGATTTAAAGGGAGTCTCTCATTACTTGAAATTATAATAAATGAATGTTTTATGTGTAAAAAATATTAATACATGAATAATTGAAAATAAAAATGTAAAATAAAAATAATGTTCTAAAATATAGAGGAGGAGGGGATCCTTTAACCTAAGCTTGAGAGGATATTCTTAAGAGAATGAAAAAACCTTGGGAGGACTCTAGATAGATAAAGGTAGACTAAATTTATGATCAAATGGATTTTGGTAAAAAGAAATGGGAGATTGAGTGGTTTTTTATAACACATGAGATAATAATTTTTTATTTATTTCAAAATATAGTGTATGGACACTATATGATAAAATAATACAGTCAAAAAACCATCCAATGGTTTTTAACCTGGTTTCTTATAAATATCAGGGTTTTTCAATATTTTAAAAGGACAACAACTGAGAAAATTAAAAAAATACCGTTGGTGATGTGGATGTGAATCATGTTCATAAATAATTAATATTAAAACTTTTAAATTCAATATAATATATATGTATGTATATATATATATATAAGTATTCATTAAGGGTTTATAAAATTATTCAAATAACTTGAAAATGACCTTATTTTAAATAGGAAATATATAATTGTTTTGGGATAACATCAATTTAATATATTACCTATCTTTTGGGCCATTATGGTAACATAATACATGGGATATATTTATACCATATTTATTTTTTACCCTAAAATTTGACTATAGAAGAAGAATATAAAAAATTAACTATTGGATAATTCTTACATGATGAGTTAAATAATAATATTTATTTGATCAAAATAATTTTACAAATAAAAAATCACTTTTATAAAAAAAATCCTCACAAAAAAATTATAGCCTTTATGATATTAAACACTTTTTGGACTATATGGAAATAAAATGGGACATAATTAAATTATATTAGTATTTATATTTAAATCCAAATCATTTAAAAAGAATATTTTATTAAATTATTATTTATTCCATTTTTTGGAATTTACCAAAAGAGTGTATTAATTAAAACCGTATATTTACAAAAGATACTATTTTGATTTCTTCATGTAAAAGTAAACCATTAATCAAATGCATTTTATTTTAAATTTTAATTTACTAATAAAAAAGATAAATTTATTTATTATTTTATTAAAAAATAAAATGTATGAATTCATTCTTTTAGGGTCTAGATTAATAATCGTGTGCAACACATGTGTACTCCCAATGTGTATTGTGTGAGATGGTTCAAATATCTCGGAGTGGTTCATCGAACATGGTTTTGGGTCATTCTCTACAAAAACATTAACTTCTCCCATAAATTTTATTCCCTATGCTTTAGCTGGTGGATCTAAACACTGTATTAGTGAATGGAAAATCCCTATGATTACATCTCCATCGATTCTCTAATAATTGGAATTCACATGGTGTGATCCTACTAGTCAAGGACATCACTTAATTCATTTATGTCAATTAGATTTTATCATTCCCCTTAATATATACTATTCATAATGGTCACTATACAATAAATATATTATAAATTTTTATAATGATAAATGATCTTTTAGATCTGAAAGGATATAAAATATAATGGTCCAAAATAAATTAAATTGTGAACCTGTTTTCTATATCAATTAGGAATTTACTCATCAAATGGTAATTTCATTTTTAAAAAACTGGACTGTTATAGATTCCAATTCATATTTTATTAATAAATATAACAATTAATAATTTTATACTGAATAAAAATGTGGATTCTTTCTTGGGAATGATGAACGACGCATGTGAATTTTAAAAACGGCTTTGTTTGGTTTGAAGCAAGCTCTAAGAGATTTGTATTCTAAATTAGATAATTTTTAAAGAACATTAACTTCATAAAATGGAAGGGTTTATATTAAAATCTATATGAACGAAAAACAATAGGGTTCCCACATCATTATTGTTCATATTAATGATATTTTATATCTATGGAATGACACCGAAAATGTGAGGAATTTTCTACAGATATGATAGAATATTTTTGATATATCCATAATAGGAGATATGAAATAATTTCATTTAATCCAAATCTATCATAATAGGAAGTACATTTCCCTATATTAATAAAATTATGAGAAGGATATAATGATGATTTATGTAATGAAAACTCAAAGCCTAATTCCATGCCTATTTTAGTGGGAAAAAGACTTTTAAAATATTGATAAAGAAAGGTGGTTGATCCTACAAAATTTATAAAGTTGGTATGAATATTATTATATATCAGGGATTTAATTCCATATATATTATATGTTTTTAAACTTGATACTATGAATAAATTTTACCCATTGTAATCTCATGTCACGGATAGAATAAAATGTCTATTGTATAATATAGTCACAATATATTTTGAGTTCAAATTTCAAAACACATAAATTATTGATTTTTTTGTTACATATATTCTTATTGGGTAAGAAGTGATAGTTTTATAAAATCCAAAAAATTTGGAGTGAACTTATTGGGAGAGAGTTATGTTAGTTGGAATACAAAATAAATGTTTATTGACTCTTGGTTTAGTGGATTATGGGTATGCAATTACTATTTAAGAAAAAATACTTCTGATTTAGATGAAGAAGAAAGTTGTAAGACTTATTAGTTTATGTGAAGTTACCCCTGATCATGGGTTGTGACAATCAAAATTATATAAATCTCACAAAGGATCAAGTCCAAAATTCTTATTCCAAGGGCATTGATATAAAATATCACTTCATCAAAGAGATTTTGTAAAAGAATGAACTAAATATTCTTTTTTCCTATAGTGGAAAATGTTGCTGATATTTTAACTAAACTATTGTTGATGGAGAAAATTTATAATATTTGGATGATCATGGGTTTAAAACCACGCACTCTTTAAAGGAATAGTTTTTGAAACCATTCCCTCTTCTTATTTTATCTCTGTAGTATTCTCAATGTGGGAAAAAATGAACTAGCATAAATCTATCTGTTTTAATGTGTTTTTAAATTTTTATGGAAATAATGTATTTAATGGTGGTTCATAAAATGGGTAATATATGATTTATTTATGGGTGAAATATTTTAACATTTTTTAAGTGGGTGTAGGTATAATTTTTCTCATCAGTAGACATTGTTTTTGTGATGAATGTTCTAAGCAGAAGAAGTAGATTTAATTGAGGTGAATGAAAATTTTCATATGTAAAAAATTATGGAAAGCATGGAATTTTTGTTTAATTATTATTGCTTCTTACATTCATTTCAATCACTTAGTCTGGTAATTTTGAGATTAAAAATCTATTGCATGAGATATAATATTTAAAATATTTATGTTCCATGGTTAGAAACAAAATTAAATGGGGATATTATGGGTTTAAATAGGCGTTTGATATGTTTTAAAGAAATATGAATGATGTTGAAAATAATATGGTTTTTATTGAATAAGGTTTTATAAAAAATTATTTCTTTTATCTCTAACATAAATCAATTTAAATTGGTTACATTTCGTTAAAATATGATCTAATGGAGTAGGTCGAGATGAGATAACTAGACACAGTCCTTTAGATTAAGTTTACTAGACTAAGTTGATTTCACATATTTTATGTGAAAAAATAAATAATATATCATACTTATCTTTACATCAGAGAGAGTGTTAGATGAAGGAATATGGTAATTCTTTGATGTTATTAAAATTACCAAAATCATGACTAATTCATGATTTCATGATCCATTTTTAAGAATAAGGGTTGAATATTCGTGTTTAAAATTTAAAAAATATGTTGGGACTATAGTGTAAAGTTTAAAAAATATGTTGGTATAGTTGATAAAATTATGTAAGAATATCACACAATTTACATATGATGTGTAAGAGTAAATTCAAATATACTAATTTTGTGTTTGAAATTTGTGAATATTTATATTCATGGGAAATTTTAAAAAGTATATTGGAATGTCACTATGGAATGTTTTCAGATGAAGACCATCGTATGATATCTATTAATATTATCGGATAGATTTTGTAAGAAAAATTATCTAGGTTGTTGAAGGGTGTTTAATTTTGTACAATATTCATTATATGGGAATGTATGAAGGAGTGATGAATATTTGTTAAAGGATTTACATAAATATGACTCAAACTAATCATATAGATGTTAATATATAATGATTATCGATTAGAATAGTTTTTTTGAAGAAAATAAATGAAGAGTAATGTTATGTCGTGAACCAACCTAGGTCATCACCAAAGTGGTCACCTGAGCTATCCAGGGACAAAACCTTAGAGGAATTATTGATCCTCCCTGGCTAGAAAATGGTGTCGTACATTGAATATCATAAAATTATGAACAATTCAGCCCACAATAAACTGATACAAATGAAATCTAATATAGTATAAAACAAAAATCTATTGATAAAAAATTAATACATTAATAGAACTAGATACAAATGAAGCAGAAAAAATAGGAAAATATAAAAAACTGAAGGAAACCAGATCTAACACAAGATCTCCATGTGATCTCATGATCACCACCATCCATAAAACAACCACACTTGACAGGCATACCTAAAGAGTGATGAACCTAAAAAATAACTTAGGTCTGCTGACACCAAGTAGAATAAGTAGGTTGTGAGCATAAAATAGCTGAATAAGAAAGAACTGTATAGTCTATAAATGTATTTTCTTATAATTTTACATTTATTATAGTATAAAATAAATTTAAAAGAAATTTGGTTTTCCTCCTCATAAAAATTAACACTACTTTCCAAATATCTTACCTTTTAAACAAAACCTAATTTTTTATCTTAAACCAAATTCTTATTTTAAAAACCAGTTTTGAAACCAAATTAAAATTGAAGACTCAAATTAGCTAATGTGTAAAAAAATATGAAGGATCAAACTAATAACTTTTATGAGTGTAATGCAGATAAATCTATAAATAAAGGGGAAAAGTACTCATAAAAGTATGACAAAACCAAAAAAGTAACGAATATACTCTAAAAGAAAATAAGAGAATAATGATAAGTAATCAGAGGAATTTCCAAAATAGACCTAGAAGAAATCAATTGATCAACTCAGTTTAGACCCACCTATTTTGATATGGTCAACCTATATAGTTAATTCCTTACCAGTATATTCTAAACTAGCCTCACCTGTGGAAAATCCCACCTAGATTATCTTCTATCTAGGGTGTTATAATCAGTCTACTCTGGACTTGAAAGCAGTCATCACTTGATACTCTAGATGATGTCTATTAATCTCATGATAATACTATAATATATAATGTGGTGGTTATGCCACATTGTTTTACCCTACATTTACACCATCATGTGTTTCCCATCCTTGACACCAACTATGTGAAGGCCCTCTCATCAGAAGGAAAACCGTAGGTGTTCCCATTTTTCATTGAACCAATTAAAATTTCCAACCGAGTGTATACATCCTATGAGTTTAAAACCATTTCCCAAAACATCTCAAAGTACTAACATTGACTTATAAATTAAATAACTGAATCATTTTATAATTAAAATTAAATTAATTCCTAAACCATTTCTAAAACAATGATTAATACATTATTTTTTATCAAAAGGTTCCAAAATATCATGTAGAGTTATGGGGTTACCAAGAATGTTTCAAATTTAAAAACATTCCATTTTTAAAGTAAAAAACCAAGAAAAAATATTTTTATTATATAGAAACCAAATTATTATTTTGGAACCATTAGATGTTTTTAGGAAAACCATTTTAGAGACGTAAGGGAGAGGATAATGAGAAATGGAAGAATATTTTTTTTAATGCTGGGGATTTTAAGATAGAAAAATTTATGGATTCAATTTATGTTTGCATTATTTGTGTGTGTATGTGTGTCTTTGTTCCAATTATCATGTACACTCTATGAACATGTGGCCATTCCCACATATAACAACATATACATATAAAACCATGAAAACATAGATGATTCTATTTGAATGAATCACAAATAGCATCGATACAAATACACAAGGATTCACACAAAATCATCAATCCATAAGAGAAACCAAAATACAAAACCAAAACTCAATTTATAAGGGAATCACAGTTACCAACACCCAAACAAGGCCTATCCAAATCCAAATTACTCAATTTCATTTTTTTCCTGTTGTAATTTTATCAAACACCAAGAGTACATACATATATGTAAAACCAAGTAAATCATTTGAAATCAAATCATCAATTTTACAACCTGAAAACACCTAGATAAATAAAACTAACACATTACGATCATATTTAAAATATTTATAAAATTATTATAAATACTCAATTATCCAACAAAATGTTCTAAAAATGAAATTTAATGAAACACCTACCTCAAAGATGTGAAAAAGTGATGAAACTCTCAGAGGAGTAAATAAAAGGTGGAGATAATTTGGACACCCAAGAATCCAAAGAAATATAAGAAATCATCACCTAATGAACCCCTAGGATTTTTATAAGTGGGATCCAATCCTAAGAAACCAAATAACCAAGATAGGAATAGAATAAGAGTTTAAAAGTTTCCAAAAACCAAGAATAACTCAACTATAATACTTGGAGGTGATTCAATGGATAAAGTATAAGAAAGGGTGATGGTTTTATGATCCCCTTGGTGAACCTAGGTTGAGTGGGGGAGGAGAATACTAAAATGGGATTAAAACTAGGTAGGGGAAACATGGAAACAAAATATTTTAAGAATATTGGTATATCACATGGGTTGGACCTAGGGTTTAAAAAACCATGCCCAAACTATGACCAAACTATTGGATGGAGGTTACACCCATGTAGGTGGGTCCAATGTGTTTGGAAAACATGATACAAATATTCATATTAGTCATTTAAAATTGATAGATCATACCACATTCTTGATATAAAATATCAGTTAACCATGCACAAGATGTGTGCCTTCTCACTAGCACACCCAATATGAAGCACAATTACTCCATTCTCTCACATTTTTTGTCCAATCATGATTATACAATTCATGAAAAATAGTTTGCAAATAAAATTAAATGAAAACACCCTTTTCCACCACCAATAACACAGTATCTCCCTAAACCATGAACACTAACCATTTATAGGGTAAAAAGATACCTCAACATACCAATACTCAAAAATTATAACTAGGAACTCATCCTTAACCTCAAATAAAAATATAAATAACAAATAAACTAATAAAATTAAATAAATACAAGTTTTTTGTGTCATAATTATCTCCACAAAAAAATTCCCTTACAAAGTCACCAAGCCTAATAAAGAACAAAAATAGATCATTAAACTAAATGAATCCAAACAAAATCATGATTCTTAGTGAGACCATTAAAATCCAAAAGTAGTACCTATAAAATCCTAGAGAAAGACAATAAATGTAGAACCATGGGGGAAATTGAGGAATATCCCCACCATAGAAACCAACTAGTATAATGGAACCACCACTGAAACTTCCAACATAAGGGGAACCTAATAAAATAAGCTCAAACAAAACACCAAACCAAATCATGGTACATCATTTCCATAAGACACAAATATCTCTAAAATTACCACAAACCAATACAAAGAAAAACCTATAGGAAGGATAACCATTCAAATATTTTCATCAAATATGCGTAATTATAGAATGTATTAGGAATTCAAGGTGTAGTACCCCTGGTTTCTGGTAAGTAACCCTTGTTTTATGATTTTTTAGTACGTGAATCATATGAGAAATGGTTGGGAAATTTTGGAGACTTTTAAAGTGGTAAAGGGAAAAAAGTGGTGATGCATGGGCTTTGCATGGTTTTCCCAAACCGCACGGAAGCCGTGCAGGTGGTGGTCACTTGGAAAGAGGAGACCGCACAGTGTGCACATGGTTTGGGAAAACCGTGCGAGGAGGCCATGCAGAGTGCCCCTTCCAAGCAGTATCTACCGCACGGTTAGCACATGGTTTTCTTAGGCGTGCAGACTAACCGTGATCAGGGTCAACTTAGATCCTATTTTTAAGAATCTAATCTGTTTTATCTTTAATCACACTCTTTTTTTCTCAAAGATGTCCCTAACTTGGGATTTATCTTTGGTGAAGGTGTGATAATAATTATTAGGCGTTTGGAAGTGATTTGGAGGGTTGCCTTGGCGTTTAGAGGCCGGTTGATTGAGGTAAGTCTTGTTTCCTTTAGTTTTCTTAGATATCCTTCTTCCCTCTTGATGGATCCTTAGATCTACGCCCAAGGTGGGTATATCTAAGGTAGTTGATGACTTTTAAGTCGGGTTTTTGTTTCGTTGGCACTATGGGAAGGAATATAAGGAGGCTTCAGGGAGTAGTTGACTCAGTTTTCTTGAGCGTTCTTCGATCGTTGGTTGGTTTCACCTATTTTTTTGAGGTAGGTGGCTTCACTCCTGATTTATCTTTCTTGGAACATGAAGGCTTAGTTTCAAATTGTTTTTATGATTGAAATGGTTTGTTTATTTGCTGTGAACGAATGGTTGAAACACCTTTTTAGTAACAGGAGATGGAAATTGTGTGTTTTTGGAAAGTGTTTGTTGAAGTGAATTTAGATTGGTGATTTTAAACTGGTTATTGTTTTGTAGCTTGAAAGAAATGGTTTTCAAAAAAATGGTTGGATGATTTATTGAAAGGTTTTGAACACACTTGGTTTTGGCATATATTTTCATGGGTTGTGGTGTGTGTTCATATGCATTGGGATGGATAAGAGTGAGAAGTACCCCCATCAGAAGGTTGGGATGGATAAGGGAGAGAAGTACCCCCATCAAAAGGTTGGTACATATAAGGTCATGAAGTAACCCCGTCAAGGTAATTCAATAAGTGACGACTTAGTGGAAGGATAACTCGGCACTCACAAGTATAGGGAGGTCTAGGTTGCATGCATGGTTGGTTGTGTGGATTTGTGAAATGGAATGAATGTTCCAAAATGGAAATGTGAATTTGATTGGAAACTTTTCTTGGTTGCTTCTCTTGAGAAAGATGGTTTTTGTTGGAAAATGGTTTTGACATGGAACTTGTTATATTTTGAGATGTTTTGGAATTGTTATATATATATTGTTTTATATAAATGAGATAACATGTTTTATCCTAGAGGAATGGGTGGGGAAGTCATCGAGAAAAACCTACTGAGTTTTATTATTCACCCCCTGGTTTGGCACGTTGGTGCTTTTGCATATGTCATATACCAGGATATTGGCAAAGGAAAAGTGTCACATGTTTATAACACAACTTCATGATACTTGGGCTGGTTCGTGATGTTCGAGCATGGATCTTGTAGAGCATGGAGTTAGGTTATCGTATTATAGTCTTTTAGTTTGTCTTTCCGCTGTTTACTCTGATTTAGTGTTGGTTTCCGCTATGGCACTCTTGGTTGGTTTATGATCAAAATAAATGGTTGTGTTGCCTTAGCTTTTATCATGCATCATTTAGTTGACTAGTTTGGTTATGGTTGTTGGTTCTGGGTTAATTATTAAAGGGTAAATCGTCCCCCACTTGTATTTGAGACCCTTCGGCATTTATTTCCAACCTTTGACATCTTGGGGATGTCACTTAAGGACTAGTAATGACTTGTTGAGCTCTCAAGCCAATTGGAATTGGCGGATCATTACAAATGGTATCAGCTTGTTCGGTCCTTTCCTAACAAGTGTTCATCGATGTTCTTGGTCTTGGAGTTGAAATTCATTCTTGTCTATTCCTTGGGTCGAAATATTAGATAGGAGTAGGATTTTCAGAACATGAAATGTGTAGCATAAAAGGACATAGCTAACCCGTTTATGCTGAACTTCAAGTTACTAGGGTATTGGGTACAAAAGTGTTAGGGATACACTTCTAGAATGTTGGAAATATCATTTTCATGGGTTTATCCAATGAGATGAGCATGACATGCATTATAGAGGAATAACTTTCCACTAGGATTGCATATCTCATTGTGAGGAATGAGTAAGGATTTTGGGAAAGGTGTGAATTTTTGATAAATAAAAATAAAAAAATTGTTTCAAGTAAAAAGATTTTGAAAACAGAATATTTGGGTATTTTTAAAGTGGTTTTTTTTCAAAAGCATGAAGAATGTTTTCAAAAATGGTTGAACATGGAGAAAAAGGCATGTTTTGGAAAACAATGTTGTGATAGATGATGTGTAGAATTTGAAATGCTAAGCCTTCAGTTTCTAGGAAGTGAGACTAACGACGTGCATTGTTTGTATAGAAAATGGCACCCATTACGCATCGTAGAAACCAAATGGAAGAGGCTGCAGAGAATGTGGTCGCACCTGAGCCAAGGTGAACCAGCGGCTAGTCCAAAGTATAGTTCAAGCATTCCAGGATATGGACACGGGGAATCAGAGTTATGAGTCAAGGCATGTAGACCATTCCGTCCAATTCCAAAAACAGAATCCACCCATCTTTTAGGGTGATTCTGAACCAGAAAAGGCGGAGGTGTGGCTGAGTAGAATGAACCGTATCTTCGATTTCATCAGCACACCAGAAGAACTGAAAGTAAGGTTGGAGATGTATATACTGGAGGATCATGCATGATAGTGGTGGGATCTAGTGGTGCAAGCTAAGGTGGATCAAGGACTGGGCTGGGAGGAATTTGAGGAATTGTTCAATAAACAATTCTATCCTCACACGTTCAGGATTCAGAGGACGAAGAAATTTTTTAGCCTGAACCAGGATAACCTCTCTGTCATGGAGTATGCGACTAAATTCATGAATTTAGTGAGCTTTGCACCGGAATTTGCTGCAAGTGCGTCGCTGAAGGCACACATCTTTGAATCTGGGTTGCAACAGGAGATTCGTTCGAAGATAGTTGTGCTCTATATTACGGATTATACAAAGATGGTAAAAAGAGAAACATTAGATAAAAGAGACATCTCAGGAGTTATGGGAGGAGGAATTATGATGATACCCACAGGAACGAGTTGGAACTCTAATGCTGGGAACAAGAAGAAGAGGGACACCTACTTCCAAGTTGGGAGTGCGAATCAGAACAAAATGGTTGGATCAATGAACCTTCATCCATGACCCCAAAGTAGAGAAGGTTTCTTTCAATGTGGTTCGAATGACCACATAAAGCGAGAGTGTATGATGCAACCTAGAAAATATCATAATTTCAAACATATGGGGAATATACAATGCTATTGTAGAAATGCTCAGAGGTCGGGTGCACGTGACACTTCTCAGGCGCTGCAAGCATCGTATGCTTCGACAGGGCGAGGATAGAAAAATCAGTCTTGCCGACAGAATAGAGCTAGCTATAGTGATTCCAGAAATACCATGACTCATTAGGCAGGTCAATCTAAACAAGGCAATAAAGAGAAAAGTGCAACAACAAAGCAATTTTATAGAGAGGAACATGTGATTGTGGATGACCAGTCTAGACCGTCTGCGGTGAGATGTACGATTATTTTGAATTCTACCCTCATTAAAGTGTTGTTCGATACTGGTGCATCACATTATTTTATTTCTTCTCGTATTTCTAATTTTCCAAACATAAAACATGAAATGATTCCTTCTCTGATAAAACTACAAACCCCTCTCGGTGAAAGAAAATGTAGACCCTTCGTGTGTAGAGCATGTCCTATAACTGTTGATGGAGCTGAGATGAAATGTGATTTATATGTGCTAGAGATGGATGTCTATGATATAATCCTAGGTATGTATTGGTTGACAATGTTTAAGGCTCACATTAACTGTTATAGGAGAACAATTAGTTTCACGACTGGGGATGACATCAACCATCTCTTTAGAGAGGACATGATGATAAAGAATGGTGAAAAAAGCATGTTGGCACCAATGGTGGGAACGATCTCTCACCAACTGATAGCATTGACTTTGGCATCAATGGAATAGATTGAGGAAAATAGTTTTCCAGCTATTGTGGATTATTTTCCAGATGTCTTTCCCAAGAACTTCTCAGAGTTACCACCTGTCAGAGAAGTGGAGTTTACGATTGATCTCCTACCAGGGACCAGTCCTATCTCACTTCTATCTTATAGGATAGAACCAACAGAGTTATAGGAATTGAAAGTGTAGTTGCAAGGACAGGAAAACAAAGGTTTTATTTGTCCAAGCGTGTCTCCATGGGCAGCACTAGTTTTGTTTGTAAAGAAAGAAGATAGAACTTTGAGGCTATATGTGGATTATCGTAAACTTAAAAAAGTTTCGATAAAGAATAGATATCCACTTCAACACATTGATGACCTATTTCATCAATTTAGGGGAACTCACTGGTTCTCTAAGATTGACTTTTGGTCAGGATATCACGAGTTGCACGTTAGGAAGGAGGATATTCTGAAGACATCCTTCAGAAGCAGATATGGCTACTACGAATATGTAGTCATGCCTTTTGGTCTTACGAATGCACCGAAAGTCTTTATAGAATTGTTGAATCATATTTTTCAGTGATATCTGGATTGTTTTGTTGTGGTTTTTCTGGACAACATATTGGTTTATTAAAGAACAAGGTCTGAGCATGAGCAATACTTGGCGATAGTGTTGGAAATCTTTAGATACCATCAATTGTATGCCAAATTATCAAAGTGCTATTTTTGGATACAAGAGGTATACTTTCTGGGCCATGTTGTTTCTGAGAAGGGTGTTTTAGTGGATCTAGAAAAGATAGAAGCTGTTCTTTCTTGGAAACCACTGAATAATGTCTTTGAAATAAGAAGTTTGCTTGGTTTAGCTGGTTATTACTGACATTTTTTGTGTTACTTATCACAAATAGCTTCACCAATGATAGCTCTGAAAAAAAGAATTCTCCATTACAATGGACGAAAGAATGTCAGAAGTCCTTCCAGGAACTAAAAGTTCTCCCTACATCAACACCTATCTTGATATTACCAGAATTAGGACAAGGGGATGTGGTGTATTGTGATGCTTTGAGATCAGGTTTGGGCTGTATTCTCATGCAAGGAGACTATTTGGTTTCTTATGGTCCAAGGAAATTGAAGGTTCATGAGAAGAATTACCCAACAGATGATTTGGAGTTAGCCGTAGTCATATATGCTTTGAAATGATGGAGAAATTATCTCTTTGGTGATAAATTTACTATGTTTACATATCAAAAAAGCTTGAAACAAGTTTTCTCACAGCGAGATTTGAATCTGAGGCAAAGGATATGGATGGAGTATCTCCAGATGTTTGAATTTGACTTGATTTATACATCGGGAAAATGAAATTTGGTGGCAGATGCATTGAGTAAAAATTCATATGCTTAGTTGGAGAAAGGAGCTTCAGATGAATGGAAGTTGATGTCATTCTTAACCAACATGCATGTGGAATGTGAAGACCAAGGTGATGTTGCAGTTTTCTTTTCAGCTACAATTGTTCTTGATTTAGTAAATATGATCAAAGAAGCATAAACATCTAATGCAGAATGTCTGGTTGTAAGTTCAAAACTCAGTGGTGGGGAGACCATTGGGGGCTGGAAACTTGATGGGAGTTCAGTTTTGTGTTTCAGAGATCGATTGGTTGTACCTATGGCTTGTCAGGAACAACTCCTTCATGCTTACCACCATTCAAGATGGGCTGTACACCCAGGTACACAGAAGATTTATAAGGCATTGAAGGCACAATTTTTGTGGAGCGGCATAAAAAGGAAGGTGGCTGAGTTGGTCTCGCGGTGCTTAACTTGTCAGCTGGTTAAAGTAGAGCATCAGATACCAGCTAGTATGTTATAGTATTTACCTATCCCAGTGTGAAATGGTAACATATAGCAATGGATTTTGTTACATGTCTTCTAAGAATGGTTCAGAAACACGATGCCATTTGGGTGATAGTGGATCGTCTAACCAAGTTGGCCCATTTTATCCCTATTCGTGAAACCCATAAGGTGGAAGATCTTTCAAAAATATATATCTGAGAAGTGGTAAAGAGGCATGGTGTACTAGTGTCTATAATCTCAGATAAAGATTCGAGGTTCACATCTCGTTTCAGAAAATCATTACAACAAGCCCTTGGAACCCAGTTGACTATGAGCATGGTGTATCATCCTCAGATGGATGAGAAATCTGAGCAGAAAATACAAACATTGGAAGATATGTTGTGGGATTGTGTAATGGATTTTGGTGGCTCATGGGAGGAGAATATACCCTTAGTGAAGTTCTCATACAATAACAACTATCAAGCCTCGATACGCATGGCTCCGTTTGAAGCATTGTATGAGCGTCCTTGTTGTTCTCCACTATGCTGGGTGGAAATGAATAAAACTTCACTAGTTGGGACAATCCTTGTCCAAGAAAAAACGGAGAAGATTCAGTTGATTAGAAAGAGTATGAAGACGGCACGAAGTCATCATAAATCCAATATAGATCACCATCGAAGACTATTGTCGTTCGTTGTGGGTGATCATATCTTCTTGAGGATTTCTCCAAGGCTTGGACATCGTCGTTTCGAGAAGCAGGGAAAGTTATCTCCTAGACACATTAGCCTTTTTTAGATACTGTAATGGGTTGGAGAGGTGGAATATTTGTTGGATTTACCACCGTGGTTCATTTTGGTGCATAATGTGTTCTATATATCACAGTTGAAAAGGTATCAGCCTGATCCTGACCATGTGATCAGATGGGATCACATTGACCTAGAACTGGATGCTTTGTTGTTACATATCTCAGTACGGATTGTGGATAGGAAAGATAAAGTCTTGCGTTGAAAAAGCATCGGTCTAGTGCGGGTTTTATGGTAGCATGGTCAGATTCAAGAAGAACTTGGGAATGCGAAAGGGAAATGAAAGAGTAGTGGTCGAAACTCTTTCAGCTAGCTGAAGGTTTTCTAATTTCCGGGGATGGAAAGACCAATGGTGGGGAGAATGTAGTACCCCTCGGTTTATGGTAAGTAACCCTTGTTTTATGATTTTTAAGTACGTGAAGCATATGAGAAATGGTTGGGAATTTTGAAACATTTAAAGTGTTAAAGGGAAAAAAGTGGTGACGCATGGGCTTCGTATGGTTTTCCAAAACCGTGCAGAATCCAAAAAGGTGTTTGTCACTTGGATAGAGGAGACCGCATGGTATGCGCACAGTTTGGGAAAACCGTGTGAGAAGGACGTGCGGAGTGCCCCTTCCAAGTAATAACTGCCACACGGTTAGCGCACGGTTTGCCTAGCTGTGCGGACTAACCGTGCGCAGGTTCAACTTATATCATATTTTTAAGGATCTAATCTATTTTATATTTAAGCCCACTCGTTTTTTTCTCCTAGATGGCCCTAACTCGGGATTTCTCTCTGGTGAAGGTGGGAGAACACTTACCAGGCGTTTTGGATGCGATCCGGAGGGTTTCCTTGGTGTTTAGAGGCCGGTTGATCGAGGTAAGTATCGCTTCCTTTATTTTTCTTAGATCTCCTTCATCCCTATTTATGGATCCTTAGATCTACGCCCAAGGTGGGTAGATCTAAGGTAGTGGATGACTTTTAAGTCGGGTTTTGGTTTCTTTGGAACTAGGGGAAGGAATATAAGGAGGGTTTGAGTAGTAGTTGACTCAGTTTTCTTTAGCGTTCTTCGACCGTTGGATGTTTTTGGCTATTTTGTTGAGGTAGGTGGCTTCACTCCTGATTATTCTTTCTTAGAACATGAAGTCATAGTTTCAAATTGTTTTCCTTGATTGAAATGGTTTGTTTATCTGCTGTGAAAGAATAGTTGAAACCCATTTTTAGTAAAGAGTGATGGAAATTGTGTGTTTTTGGAATGTTTTTATTGAAGTGAATTTAGATTAGTGATTTTAAAATTGTTATGGTTTTGTTGCTTGAAAGAAATGGTTTTCAAAAAAAGGGTTGGCTTCTTTATTGAACGCTTTTGAACACACTTGGTTTTGGAATGGATTTTTAGGGGTTGTGGTGTGTGTTCATATGCATTGGGATGGATAAGGGTGATAATTACCCCCATCAAAAGGTTGGGATGGATAAGGGCGAGATGTACCCCCATCAAAATGTTGGGACATATAATGTTGTGAAGTACCCCCGTCAAGGTAATTCACTAAGTGACGACTTAGTGGAAGGATAACTCAACACTCACGAGTATAGGGAGGTCCATGTTCCATACATGGTTGGTTGTGTGGATTTGTGAAATGGAATGAATGTTCAAAAATGGAAATGTGAATTTGATTGGAAACTTTTCTTGGTTTCTTCTCTTGAGAAAGATGGTTTTTGTTGGAAAATGGTTTTTACATGGAACTTGTTATATTGTGAACTGTTTTGGAATTGTTTTATATAAATTGTTTTATATAAATGTGCTAACATGTTTTATCCTAGAGTCATGGGTGGGGAAGTCATCAGGGAAAACCAATTGAGTTTCATTACTCACCCCCTACTTTGGCACATTGGTGCTTTTGTAGATGTCATAAACCATGATGTTGGAAAAGGCAAAGTGGCACATGCTTATAGACCTACTTCATGATACATGGGCTGGTTCGTGATGTTGGAGCTTGAATATTGTGGAGCATGGAGTTGGGTTATCATCTTGTAGTCTTTTAGTTTGTCTTTCCGCTGTTTACTCTAATTTAGTGTTGGTTTCCGCTGTGATACTCTTGGTTGGTTTATGATCAAAATAAATGGTTGAGTTGCCTTATCTTTTGTCTTGCATCATTTAGTTGACTAGTTTGGTTATGGTTGTTGGTTCTGGGTTAATTCTTAAATGGTAAATAGTCCCCCACTTGTATTTGAGACCCTTCGGCATTTATTTCCAGCCTTTGGCGTCTTTGGGATGTCGCTTAAGGCCTAGGAATGACTTGTTGAGCTCTCAGGCCAATGGGAATTGTTAGGTCATTACACAAGGCTACCAAAATCCTTAAAATAATATGGATTTTGGAAACCAATGAAAACTTAATTAAGGATAAAATAACTGTTCCCACACTAACATCAGAGGAAAAAGTTACACCAAGGTACCCCACACCCATCAATTCCTTACTATGTGGAGAGATTAACTTTGGGGACTATTTATGGATCCCCAGTGTCTTGAAGAATCTACCTCCTCATTTTAAGGAGATGATAACATCTAACTAATAATTCATATTCTATTGACAAAACTCAATGAACTTATCCATGTAACCCAAATGGCCACATCATTAGAAAACATTTGGAGGATGAGGACAAGATATATTGAATTTACAAATTGAACACACAGGAAGCACACGACAGAATAGTTCGGTGGGAATCGATGAGGAACCAACAGAGAAGTATTATCATAATTGGATTCCTCTTGTACAACCCATTCACTAAATGGGGAGTCTTCATGAGTTCTGATTGGAACTGGAACTCCAAATGCTACAAACTGTGCTCTGGGAACAAACTTGGCTAGAAACACCTTCTCCATGAGCTTCCCATAGAGAAAATCACCAGCTAAAATTACCCTCTCCATAATCTTTGAGATAAGAAACCATAAAAATAAAACATAATTCATCTAATACATTGATACTATATCTAAAAAAATAAATCATGTCTTCAAAATGATCAACGTCAACCTTCATCATCTTTTAACCATGGTGAACAACCAGTATCTCTTCCACCATCTTAACCTTCAAATTAAGGTATTAACCATCAGATAAATATTTTCATAAATACATAACAAGATATACAAAATTATAATGATGATGTAATGACCACCTCCCACTGATCCAAAGAGAGTCCATCAAATAAACCTAGAACAGCTCACATCCTCACAGCATAAGGAGTACCCAAATATATAAAAATGATTTTGACTTTATCATGATAGTATGCATCTTCTAACATACTCCAATAACTTTGGAAGTGGGGAAAACTGTGAATTACTCCACTCATATACCACAATAGGAGTCTAGGAAGGGCCCTATACTAGAATCCACTCAATGAAAACCATTGAGAAATTTATGGGCACCATTATCTAATAACATAACAAACAAAAATAAAAATCTACACCATCTAATGATAAAAAAATAGGGAAATTACTAACCAAAACACTAAGATCATAAATCAAAATGTCACAAAACAAAGCAAACATCTTTTTTAAAAGAACCATTTCCATTCTATATTCCAAAATCGCTTTATTCCAATGGCACATTCCAAATATTCCAAAAATAACATTAAAATATAATTGAAATTAAAAATTAAAAATTTAAAACACTAAATACTATTTATGAGTAGAATTTAAACATCAAATCCAACATTGAGAATAAAACCATGACCTAAAATCATTTTCCCTTTTAAGACCCCTTTTTCTAAAAATAATTTTTTAGTCAAAATCCAATCATACTAAATAAAATCAAACTGAAAATACATATGGATGAAACTCAAGAAAAAGGGAACTAGTGGCCATGCATGACCCTGTCACATGGTTTTCTAGACTATGACTTGAGAATGAACTAGCCACTATAAGTTTCTTAAACCATTCACTCATGCTCCACATTGGGCTTATACTCCATTCATGATCACCGTGTAACACCAGTTCACTTCCATTATCATCCCCAAAACTGAAAACCCCACCAGAACCAACAAGTTCAACATAAAATTAAAAATAAAAAGGATAAATTCAATAAATACCCCAAGAAAAATGAGGATCAATATTATTAAGATTTCATGACGCTCTTCCCTCACCTACCTCTTGAGAACCAACTACCATATCTCCAAATTACATGATCCCTAAAATAAAAAAGGGTTCCTAATAAACCATTTTGTCTTGAAACAAACTTGTTCAAACCACAACCGGTCACCTAATCTGGCACATGACAAGGCCCATGAGGTGTTTCATAGTCCTCCCAGGCTAGACGCTAGTGTCAAGAATCAAATATCAAGAAATTGAGAACAATTTATTCTTTAATAAATAAATTCAAATTAATGTGAACATAGTGCATAGTATAAATCCAATGATCACAAATTAATACATTAATGAATCCAGATAAAACTACATAGAAAAAAACTAGAAAGAATAAACTGAAAATAAAACCCAAGAGAACCAAAGTGAGATATCCATGTGATATCATGGTAACCTCCTTATATAAAAATAGTTCACTCCATAGGCATACCTACTCAATATTGAACTTGTAAAATAGCTCAGGTGTACGAATGTTAAATAGATTAGGTTGAGTGGGATCATAAAACATCTCAGTAGAAAAGAACCACATATTTCATACATATCCTTTCCCTAAACAGTACATATACTCTAGTTTTACATGATTTTAAGAAAAATATGCCCTTCCTAATTAATATAATTGAAAATTTATTCCAAATATACCAATTTTAAAACAATAGATGGTTTTATATCTAAAAAAATATCAATTTAAAACATAGTTTGAAAACCAAAATACAAGTAGAGAAATAGCCTAATGAAACAAAAAGAGATTAAGAAAAATTGAAATAATCCCTGATTGTAGGGTAAATAAGATAAATCTAGAAATAATGGGGAACAATACATGTACTAATTAAAAATTTACCCAAAATGGTTCTAACCAAAACCAGAGCATATAGATATGTAATCACGGGCTGTTTTGAAACATCCCTATAATAAACATCTAGACACAATTAGTTCGGACCATCCTACTGAAATATGGGGCACCTTTATAGTCAATAACCAACTTGGATACTCTAAACTAGCCCCACCAGTGTAAAGGATCACCTAGAATATCTTCTATCTAGGGGGTCCTAATCCATTTAATAGGGATAAGAATGAAATCATCACTCGACCATCTATTTCATTTCTTGGAATCAAATAATTATAATATAATGGATAATTAGTATGTCATCACACACTTTGTGTAACCCACTATTTCCACCATGCATGCCCTTCCCATTTCTAGTATGATCTATTGTGATGTTCCCCTCATATTAAGGAAAACCATAAGGTTTCCATCATAGTTAGAATATCTAAGTACATCCAACTATGACTACATGTCATTTGAGTTTAAACCCAATTTCCAAAATGTTCAAATGTACAAAATGTGACATAAACCTTAAAATATTGGATCAATTTCCAATGAATTTAACTCTCTTTTCAAATAATTTCCAAAACCTATGTGAATAAACCATTAATTCTCAGAAGGTTCCAAATGGGCCTTTATAGTCTTAGGGTCACTAATCATGTTTCAATGTTCCTAACTAGGCATTTTTAAGATAAAACTCTTATAAACCACATTCGATGTTATTTTGAAACAATGATTCCATTTTGGAAGCATTCTATGATTTTTTTTAAAAAAATTTAAGAGATATAGGGGAGATCTAAATGGAACAGGATAAGAGTGTTTTGAAAACCTACATTTTCATTATGAACATCATTATGATTTCCATTTTTTTATGTGTGGCTATCCACATGTTCACCCAATACATATGTTTACATGCCCACATACAATGACATATACATGGAACACCATGAAAATAATGAAGGATCTTATTAAATAATCACAAAGAGAATCACCACAAAAAGAAAAGGATTCACACACAAGAATAAAACTATAAGAGGTTCCAAAACCCACACACAAAGTTTAATTTTAAAGGGAAAACCATTTTCCAACACCCAACCAAGGAAAACCAGAATCCAAAGTACTCCATTTAATTTTTAAATACCAATAAAAATTTATTAATCAACATGAATACACACATATAGATACAACTAAATAAATACTTCTTAAACAAATGTTCATCAATTTTACAATATGAAAATAGAATAATAAATAAAACTGTAATGACCCGAAATTTTAAATAAATATTGTTTCCTAATTTTATGTGTTATTTTATTTTATTTTTATACTCAACCAAAATGTTTCATTTGATAACATGAGTGTAATTAAAATGAGACTGTTGGGTTTTGACTGTTATTTGACCATTGGTCAATATGAACGCTGGAAACTAAACGTTTTGACTATTGTCTCTAAATACAAGCAATATTGGTTAATTAATATAGAAAGAAGATTCGATGGCCTCACCCAGTAGTCTTGGACCGATCGAAGCCAATCTAACAGAACTTGGGAAGGAGGTAGCACCACTGGGATTTGCTCTGGACCAAACCCAAGATGAACTTCAACGTATAAAGCTAGAACGGGATCGCCTTCACGAGAAGTTCAAACTGATAGAAATTACTACTCATGCGATGTTGGCCGAGCCTCCCTCATATTCTCTCACCTTATCACACCTTAAACTTGGGTCCTATGCTGGTGTGATAAGGGGCTATGTAAGGAGACCGTAACTGTCTTGTGTAATCCTTTGTTTTAAATAAAAATTTCGATTCCTTTTATGAATTTTCAAATGACCGGATAAATATAGTATGCATATTTTTGATGAATTTTAGAAAAAAGATATTTTAAAAATGTTTATGTAAACCTTAAATAATTAAAAATGTGTAATGATTTTCAAAAAATGGTCTTTTACAATTATGTTCAGTACAAAATTTAGAGTCTAATAAGATCAACTTGATTTTTGATGAATAGTAAATTATGAATAGTGATTTTATTATTAGGATTAATAATGTGTCCAAATAGATTAGTAATCTCACTTAAAGAAAATATTAAAATAAGCTAGGAACTTTGATTAAGTAATGCGATTCAATAAAATGGTTAAATAAGGGTTTCAAAAATTATTATTCAAGTAATAGTTTTTTCAGATGAATAGTGTTTTTTAATTAAAATTTTAATTAAAAAAATTTAGAAAATTATTTTTATAAAATGGACTTCATTTTTGAACTCAGAGCATCGATATTATGTTAAGGTAATTTTTGGGGATTTTTCTGAAAAAAATAAATTTTCGATGAATAGTGTTTTTAATTAAAAATTTAATTAAAAATATTTAGAAAATTATTTTTATAAAATGGATTTCATTTTTGAAATCAGAGCATTGATATTTGGTTAAGGTGAAATTTTGGGATTATTCTGAGAAAGTTGAATTTTCGATGAATCGTGAAAATACAGTTTTTAAGTTACGGATGTTTAATGACATCATTAAATGATGTATTAAGTATGTAATAAATATGTTCGACTTATGAATAGTAAAATAAGGTATGAGGTGTCCTAAGTGGCCAATACCATGGGAAAATACCATGGGAAAGCCCATGGTTTTTCTAAAACCACTAATGAGGTGTCCCTTGGCCATTAATGCCTTGTCCCCTCACTTTCCCTATAAATATCAAGCCATCCTCTCATCCATTCGACTCCCCACTCTCCCCCAACAAAGTTCTGGTCTCCTTACCTTCCAAGGAGTCCTCCCAAGGTGCCCCCAAGCCCTCAAGGTCCAAACCATTGAGTTTTAAGAGTTACGTTTTAAGGTAAGGGATCCGACCTCTCTCTTTCATTTCAAGTAATCTCTTTTATGTCATTCCTTTTATGCTCCATGTTCTTATGTTGGAGGATGTTATTTTATACTCCTCTTACTGCCCTTTTAATGTTAATATAATGAGAGATCCCCTCTTGCTCTCATTATTTCGTTTTATGAAGTTTTAAGTGGCGCCGTTAGGCTGCCGAAATTTTTGTAACAGATTCTTTTTCCCTTCTCATTTTTCAAGATCTATTTTCATGTAAAGTATTTCAAGTTCCTTTTTATTATGTTGGGGTATGATCTCTAAATTTATCATACTGATATTTTATGATCATATGATGAGATACCCCATTTGATATCTTCAATTCAGTATTTTGAAGTTTTAAGTGGCGCCGTTAGGCTGCCGAATTTTTAAGTGGTTCTTCACCCTTCTCGTTTTAAAGTTCTACTTTCATGTCAATTCTTTCAAGTTCCTTTTTGTTATGTTCGGGTATGATCTCTATATCTATCATACTGGACTCTTATTTTCATATGATGAGAGACCCCATTTGATCTCTTCAATTCAGTATTTTGAAGTTTTAAGTGGCGCCGTTAGGCTGCCGAATTTTTAAGTGGTTCTTCACCCTTCTCGTTTTGAAGTTCTACTTTCATGTCAATTCTTTCAAGTTCCTTTTTGTTATGTTGGGGTATGATATATATATCTATCATACTGGACTCTTATGTTCATATTATGAGAGACCCTATTTGATCTCATCAATTCATTTTTGTTGAAGTCTAAGTGACGCTGTTAGGCTGCCAAATTTTCATAAGAGAAATATTATTTTTGCCTTCCTTTCATGTTCTTCATTTCATATGGTATATTTTCAAATTTCATTACCATGTTCTTAAATACCTTATATTATTTCCCTCTACTGATTTATGGGTCATTTATTATTTTTTGACCCATGTCCCCTCTCTTTTCAACATTTTTTAAAACCCTGTAACGTAGCCATTGTGCTGCAGAATTTTTTGTCTCAAAATGCCTCTCTCTTTTCTCAAAATTATTTTATGTTATAAAGTGAATACTCAAAACTATTATTTATACATAGTTATTCACATATATATCAAATTTTATATTTTAAATTCTGGGATTTACATACATGAAACCCGCTCTCCCCTTTCGTGGGTTTAAAGTGACGTAAAGATCATGTCCTTAAAGCAGTTTTTAAAAAGTTATGATTATGAAATGAAACCCATTTATTTTATGCTATAGGGGTTATTTATGAAATGTTTTATGATGATATATTTGGCTCACATGATAATAAATGCAAATTTAAGGGTGCACCCTGATAGCGCTCCAATGCATTTGGTAATGATGTAACCACTAGAGATTACAATTTTCACGATACCTTGGTGAATAACCTTGGTAATTTTCAAATGACACCTTGGGGATGGACATTGGTGATATGCTCATGATTGTCAATATTAAATGTTGCAGCCACATCTTCAAGTTATGAAAAAGTTTTATTTTTATTATGATATGCCTCATGATTTCATTTTCATTCCTTAAAGTTATTTTCTTGACTTTATTGATGTATCTTAAGTTCATATGTAAAATGTTTCACTTGTTTCCCTTGCTAGGCCTTCTGCTCACCCTTTCTTTTGATGTATATCCCCAGGTTATGAGATGCAGTAATGAGACTAGGGTGAACATGAGGAGAATAATTTCAAGTGTTTAAGAAGAATGTTTTTTTTGTTTCATGTTTTATGTTCCTTGTTTCCAATATACTAAACCTTAATGATCCTCAGTTCCGTGTAATAGAATGAAAGTTATGTTATAAAAAGACGGGATGCTATAGTTGGTATCAAAGGATGGTTTAGTTATTTGTGGAAATTAGGATATGAAAACTCTAGGAAGAACCCTATAGAAAATTTTAAATATAGGAAATCTTCCTGGTATTTTGGTGAGTATTGAGTAAGGGGTTGCCAAGCAAATACATCCCTGTCTGGATACGAGCAGGTAGAGGTGGCTCTGGCACAGATGTACATAGGGGTAAAACCCAAAAACACCGCTTTGAGCTAGACTCAAACAGGAACTGGTACATGACAACGGGCCTTGCTGCACTCTTGGTTACGACACTCCTGGGGGATATGCTTTGGTAAATTCATAAGCTTGGTATGAACCATTGTTAAAGGAACAAAGATAAAATAAAATAAAGATTCACATAAGAATATATGATCATGGATAACCTAGATGGTAACCTAGGGGATCACAAGTTAGGGTATAGTTTTCTTCTATAAGTTATCCTTATATGCTTTAAGTTCCTTTTCATGATTATTGGTTAAGTATTTAAGCCCATAATTATACATTCTCTTCTTAGTTAATGGTGGGAAATGGAATAACGTGTCCCAAAAACCAATGTGGTAGGAAATGTGATGATTTCCGTATTAATATGATAGAGATGATTAGGGGATTAAAAGATGATTATTATTTTGGAAGACGTTCACTATTTTGGGGACCCTATATGATCGAGGTAAATAGATTACTATAGTATTTTCATTGAGGAGTAAGGTTGACTTATATTTTGAATAATTGATGAATTTAAGGTGGACTTATAGTAATTTATGTTACTTATGGGAATTATTAACCTATCTTGGGTAAAATATGTTTAGGTTAGATACTTTTGTTATAAGATGTTAGGAGTGGTTGATGTTGTCTGGAGATGAACAATGAAGTTGTTTTGGAAGACTATGTTATCAAATCCTTCTTGTATTTGGGTTTCAATCTTAGTTGATTTTTTTGAGGAATTTTAAGCACCGTTATTTATGGAATGGTCTATGATGAACTTTGGGTAGTACCATGGAACTTTGAAGATTTAAAAGTAGTTTCCATTCCTATGGGATTCTTTCTTTTTGACGAGTTGTTTTACCTTAACCTTTCTGTTTTTGGGATAATGTTTAAAGATAGAAGAAATAGATAGTTAATCTTTTGTAGATTATGTGATTCTCTAGAAGATGATTCTTGTGATTTTATGAGACCAAGTGTTTTTGAATTCTCATCATTTGGAGAAAAGATTAGTGTTGGTAGGGACTTATTAAAGGATGAAACTCTACTTGAAGGTAGGTATATTTTTATGTTTTTGTTCTATGTAGTAAATAAATTCCTCAAAATGATGAAAAGAAACATAAAACAAAAATGTTGTTGGTTTAAGTTTCCTACTAGGTAATCAAAGACCTTTTACACACATCATAAGTTTGGGATTTTATTAAGGTTAACTTTCTCCTAATCATGTTCTCTATCACTCTCCCTCAGAACTTGACCCTTTGTTTTCTCCTCCATGTCCATATTTTCCTACATGGAATCCTAGAGTGGGTGAACTCGGGTGACCTTTGTACTTCCCTTTCTTTCTTTTAAAGTAATAGTTTTACTGACTCCTTTTCCGATGTGGGACTTTCAATGAAATTTCAAAACCCAATTTTAAAAAATTGCGAGGACGCAATTTTTTAAGGGGGGAAGATTGTAACGACCTGAAATTTTAAATAAATATTGTTTCCTAATTTTATGTGTTATTTTATTTTATTTTTATACTCAACAAAAATGTTTCATTTGATAACATGAGTATAATTAAAATGAGACTGTTGGGTTTTGACTATTATTTGACCATTGGTCAATATGACCGCTGGAAACTAAACATTTTGACTATTGTCTCTAAATACAAGCAATCTTGGTTAATTAATATAGAAAGAATATTCAATGGCCTCACCCAGTAGTCTTGGACCGATCGAAGCCCATCTAACAGAACTTGGGAAGGAGGTAGCACCACTGGGCTTTGCTCTGGACCAAACCCAAACTGAACTTCATCGTATAAAGCTAGAACGGGATCGCCTTCGCGAGAATTTCAAACTGATAGAAATTACTACTTGTGCGATGTTGGCCGAGCCTCCCTCAGATTCTCTCACCTTAGCACACCTTACACTTAGGTCCTATGCTGGTGTGATAAGGGGCTATGTAAGGAGACTGTAACTGTCTTGTGTAATCCTTTGTTTTAAATAAAAATTTCGATTCCTTTTATGAATTTTCAAATGACCGGATAAATATAGTATGCATATTTTTGATGAATTTTAGAAAAAGGATATTTTAAAAATGTTTATGTAAACCTTAAATAATTAAAAATGTGTAATGATTTTCAAAAAATGGTCTTCTACAATTTTGTTCAGTACGAAATTTAGAGTCTAATAAGATCAACTTGATTTTTGATGAATAGTAAATTATGAATAGTGATTTTATGATTAGGATTAATAATGTGTCCAAATATATTAGTAATCTTACTTAAAGAAAGTATTAAAATAATCTAGGAACTTTGATTAAGTAATGTGATTCAATAAAATGGTTAAATAAGGGTTTCATAAATTATTATCCAAGTATTAGTTTTTTCGGATGAATAGTGTTTTTTAATTAAAATTTTAATTAAAAATATTTAGAAAATTATTTTTATAAAATGGACTTCATTTTTGAACTCAGAGCATCGATATTATGTTAAGGTAATTTTTGGGGATTTTTCTGAAAAAAATAAATTTTCGATGAATAGTGTTTTTAATTAAAAATTTAATTAAAAATATTTAGAAAATTATTTTTATAAAATGGATTTCATTTTTGAAATCGGAGCATTGATATTTGGTTAAGGTGAAATTTTGGGATTATTCGGAGAAAGTTGAATTTTCGATGAATAGTGAAAATACAGTTTTTAAGTTACGGGTGTTTAATGACATCATTAAATGATGTATTAAGTATGTAATCAATATGTTCGACTTACGAATAGTAAGATAAGGTATGAGGTGTCCCAAGTGGCCAATACCATGGGCAAATACCATGGGCAAGCCCATGGGTTTGCCAAAACCACTAATGAGGTGTCCCTTGGCCATTAATGCCTTGTCCCCTCACTTTCCCTATAAATATCAAGCCATCCTCTCATCCATTCGACTCCCCACTCTCCCCCAACGAATTTCTGGTCTCCTTACCTCCCAAGGAGTCCTCCCAAGGTTCCCCCAAGCCCTCAAGGTCCAAAACTTTGAGTTTTAAGAGTTACGTTTTAAGGTAAGGGATCTGACCTCTCTCTTTCATTTCAAGTAATCTCTTTTATGTCATTTCTTTTATGCTCCATGTTATTATGTTGGAGGATGTTCTTTTATACTCCTCTTACTTCCCTTTTCATGTTCATATAATGGGAGATCCCCTCTTGCTCTCATTATTTCATTTTATGATGTTTTAAGTGGCACCGTTAGGCTGCCGAAATTTTTGTAACAGATTCTTTCTCCCTTCTCATTTTTCAAGATCTATTTTCATGTAAAGTATTTCAAGTTCCTTTTTATTATGTTGGGGTATGATCTCTAAATTTATCATACTGATCTTTTATGATCATATGATGAGATACCCCATTTTATCTCTTCAATTCAGTATTTTGAAGTTTTAAGTGGCGCCGTTAGGCTGCCGAATTTTTAAGTGGTTCTTCACCCTTCTCGTTTTGAAGTTCTACTTTCATGTCAATTATTTCAAGTTCCTTTATGTTATGTTGGGGTATGATCTCTATATCTATCATACTGGACTCTTATGTTCATATGATTAGAGAACCCATTTGATCTCTTCAATTCAGTATTTTGAAGTTTTAAGTGGCGCCGTTAGGCTGCCGAATTTTTAAGTGGTTCTTCACCCTTCTCATTTTGAAGTTCTACTTTCATGTCAATTCTTTCAAGTTCCTTTTTGTTAAGTTGGGGTATGATATCTATATCTAGCATACTGGAATCTTACGTTCATATGATGAGAGACCCTATTTGATCTCATCAATTCATTTTTGTTGAAGTCTAAGTGATGC
The DNA here is from genome assembly GCA_963277665.1 of Viscum album. Classification (NCBI taxonomy): domain Eukaryota; kingdom Viridiplantae; phylum Streptophyta; class Magnoliopsida; order Santalales; family Viscaceae; genus Viscum; species Viscum album. Next base: position 1,322,128,428 of record OY728140.1, read on the forward strand.
TGTTAGGCTGCCGAATTTTCATAAGAGAAATCTTATTTTTTCCTTCCTTTCATGTTCTTCATTTCATATGGTATATTTTCAAATTTCATTACCATGTTCTTAAATCCCTTATATTATGTCCCTATACTGTTTTATGGGTCATTTATTATTGTTTGACCCATGTCCCCTCTCTTTTCAACATTTTCTAAAACACTGTAACGTAGCTGTTGTGCTACAAAATTTTTCGTCTCAAAATGCCTCTCTATTTTCTCAAAATTATTTTATGTTATAAAGTGAATACTCAAAGCTATTATTTATACATAGGTATTCACATATATATCAAATTTTCTATTTTAAATTCTGGGATTTACATACATGAAACCCACTCTCCCCTTTCGTGGGTTTAAAGTGACGTAAAGATCTTGTCCTTAAAGCAGTTTTTAAAACGTTATGATTATGAAATGAAACCCATTTATTTTATGCTATATGGGTTATTTATGAAATGTTTGATGATGATATATGTGGCTCACATTATAATAAAGGCAAATTTAAGGGTGTGCCCTGATAGCGCTCCAATGCATTGGGTAATGATGTAACCACTAGAGATTACAATTTTCACGATACCTTGGTGAATAACCTTGGTAATTTTCAAATGACACCTTGGGGATGGACCTTGGTTATATGTTCATGATTGTCAATATTAAATGTTTCATCCACATCTTCAAGTTATGAAAAAGTTTTATTTTTATTATGATATGCCTCATGATTTCATTTTCATGCCTTAAAGTTCTTTTCTTGACTTTATTGATGTATCTCAAGTTCATATGTAAAATGTTTCACTTGTTTCCCTTGCTGGGACTTCTGCTCACCCTTTCTTTTGATGTATATCCCCAGGTTATGAGATGCAGTAATGAGACTAGGGTGAACATGAGGATAATACTTTCAAGTGTTTAAGAATAATGTTTTTTTTGTTTCATGTTTTATGTTCCTTGTTTCCAAGACACTAAACCTTAAAGATCCTCAGTTCCGTGTAATAGAATGAAAGTTATGTTATAAAAAGACGGGATGCTATAAAAACTAACACATCATGATCATGATTAAAAAATTAATATATGTTTTAGAAATACTAAAGAATAAAATTACATGTTCTAGAAAGGAAATGGGTGAGAACACCTACCTCAATTGTGTTTAGATATGAAGAAACATTTAGAGAAGGAAAAAATAATCCCCAAAGACGAACCAAACACCCAAGAAAGAAAATTAAATAGAATATAAAATCACCTATCAACCCTTAGTGTTTGTAAAAAATGTATCCAAGCTAGTGAAATCCTTAAAAAAGAGAGGAAGATTGAAAGTGTGAAAAATTGACCAAAACCATGATGAAATCACCTAAAATTCTTGTATGAGCATCAATGGTGGAAGTATAAGTAAGGGAGAGGGGTTTGGGAGCCCCCTTCTTGGATCTAGGTCAAGTGGATGAGGATAAACATGAAATTGGATTAAATGGAGGGTGAAAAACATAGAAAGTAAATATTTTTGGTATATCGGGTTGTTGCACAATTTGGTTGAATGACTTACCAGACCATGCACCAACTACGTGAAACCTACATAGAGAAGGTGATAAATGCACAGTCTAACCACATGGTTTGGTAAACCTAGTCCCAAATGTGAAAATTTTTCCTGTCAAAATGATAAATCCACTTTTATTCTTACCACATGGGTTTATCTCACAACATTCATGCCACATGCCTTACCTCATACACCACCAATAGTCCATGCAGTTACACCTTTGACTCACACGGTTTGGGAAAAAATGTTTTTAGGACATGCTTAAAAATAGTGTAGAGAGAAAAATGAACTAGATATGAAATATTTATCTAATAGTCACATAGTCTCTCCCCAAACATTGCGCATAATCTGGTAATAGGGTCAAAAGAAACATAAAACCTCCAAAACACAAAAAGCATCACAATGACCTAGACACGAAACTCAAAAAAATTTTAACCACCAAGAAAATAATAAAATAAAATAAAAATACAAGGTTAGGTTTTGATATGATACATTATAATAGGTGGTGGAGGTTTTTGAAGAATGAAATTTGAGACATTCCAACAAATTTATGTTGGAACATCGGATTGATGTGTGTTGCACAGAAGTGCTTCTTTGATGTTTTATTAGATGATTGAGTGGTATAATATTGTACTTGTTTGAAAAACCATATTTTTTTAATATTTAACATTAATGAACCAAGGATGAAAAGTTATTTTTCTAAATATCATGAAATAATGATATATGATTCTAGATGAGTCAAAAGGAAGTTTGAATCTATTTTCTAATGTCAGGTCTTAATGATATTTCAATTCCATTTGGGGAGAGATGTTTTAAAGAGGGTCCATGAAAATATTATGTGGTAATATTGAATCATGTCAATTTGGGTACCTAAAATCATTGATTAACCCTACCTATATAAAGGGGGTTGATTCTTCGAGGAAGTAGTTGTTGAATATTTTTTAATAGAGGAAAATTAAAATTTATTTTTCATGATGACTAGATGCGTAGATTGAATGGGGATAATTCATGAGGATATTAGACATAGTTTCCTATAAAATAGGTTTTGGAATGATGGTGTGCATAAAATATTGGTCAAACTATAGGGATAGTTATCTTTCGATAAATAAGAAACATATTTTTATATCAAGTTGTATTAAACAAAAAAACATGTTTAGGTGATAGTAATAACAACATGGTCAAAGTGGTTTTAGTCTACAAGATTAAAATAGAAGGATAATACTAGAAGAACACTAGATAGAGTATACTGGATGACACGATCAGATGAAATTCCATAAGAATGAATGTTTTTTTGGCCTAATATTGTGAAATAAAGTCAAGAAGAACCATTATATTAAATAAGAAGAAGAAGTGAGAACAATTTAAAAACAACACAGTGAGAAAATACTAAATACTATTCAGAAATATTCTTAATGTTGTTATAGAAAAATTATTATATCATTCATCTGTATAAGGAGAACATGCATGTTTAAGGATGCTCTTATCATTTTCCAACCACCCTGGGGATTGATTCTAGTGGTTTGTATGGTACTGAATTATTTTCTAACCCTTTGAAGGTCTAGATACTATTATTAAGTGGTTAACCATGTAATTATCTATGTTCTTGTGATGATTATTTTTTGATGATTTCTAAAAAGTCATATACCTCTAATTGTACTTAAATATTGTTTATTAAGAAAGAAAACTAAAAATGTCATTGAATTATCCCCTTACCCTCAAATATATTTCATAAATCTATATTGGTTCTAAAAATATTCTGATCATTTACATTAATTACATTAATCACCATAAACAAATAAAAAGACAATATATAATTCCAAAATATTAGACAATCAATATTCCTCAATGAAATTCATAGACTATGCTTATTTTTTGATTCACATTAATTTTATAATGTTCCCAAAAATATGATAACCATTTCTCATAATTAACTATAAATACATAAAAATTTAAGAAATTATTATCCTTAATAGTTAGATATACCTTTTATCGAAAATATAGTAACACTATTCCAAAATATCATTCATAGTAAATCACAAGATAATTATTTTGGTTTTATATATTCCTCAATCATGTATTCCTAAAAAAACAAAAAAAAAATGCCTAAAAATATCCTCATTAAACATTAAATCTCAGTAGATAAATTCTAAAAAGGGGCATCTATAACTTTAGAATTATGATCAACCATAAACATATATACCCAAGATGATATCCAAAACTATTAAAATATCATCATTTAAATCATTCTAACCTCTAATTTTATCTAAACATTTTATCCAATACAATCTATAACATCACGCAATATAATACACCTATATTTATGAGTTTAAAAAAACGGATTTCAATATATTAATATTCTAGGAACATTTAGGAATATATTTATATTGAATTGTTAAATCCATTATCATAAAAACACCTTAATCTTTATCAGAATAACTATTTTTTCCTATAATAATAATGGTTTCTTATAAAAGATATGTTTTCATCATTTAAGATCCAATTTCCATATTAATAAAACGGATTCATAAATATGTATACTCATCATCATCTATATAAATGTTTTGAAAATATATTAGTATGAATATAAATATCAAAAAAATATATAAATAAACGAAACCTGTTAGTTTTTTGGAGATCATAAAATCCCATAAAAATGATTAACCTTTCCATAAAAAATCCAACATATAAAATTATTCATAATCACATTTCAAAATAATACTATGTTCAAATAAAATATTTTAAAAAATTATTAGTCATACAAAAAATGTGAGGAAAATATTGAGAAAACATTATAACCCATGATAATAATTTTTCATGAAAAAAAACCTTTGACTTTTAGAATATTTTATACCTTCTTCTTAAAATCAATATATTTCCATTTAAACCCATGAAAAAATATATAAAATCATATAGAAATCCGGGAATAATATAAATTATATCACCCTTAATAATTAATAACCATAACATTTTATTCCAACATATCACTCTGAATTTACTAATATCCAATTAACGTTTTCATATTACCCAATGAATTAGAGAATTATATCAGAAATAAAAATATTTAGTGATATGTATGGATCATACATCATCATATAAAATTTAAATGAACCATAAAATTAATAAAATACATAATATATTACAATTTCCGTATAAAACTATAGAAATTAATTTTACTACATAAATAATACCACTTTCAATCATCTCAAAAAAATAAGATGAAATATATTTTTATTTTGAAAAAATTTCAATACTTAAAAAAATATAGATATAGATATAGTTGATAAAAAAACTATATTAAACTTGTTGATGATTATTTATAATAATCAATGGATATGATGGCGTGAAATTGTGTTCATGTGGTAAATGTTAAAATAAAATTATTTTCTCACTTGGTAAAAAATAAAAATAAAATTCATATAGAAAATTATGGAAATGATTCATTTAAATAATTTGAAAATAAAATCAAAGGTATTACAAAATAAGATTATAAATAATTTAAATTTAATTAACAATTTATAGAAAAAACATTGAATATCATGGTAATAGAGAATAAATTTTATAAAACATTTAGAAAAACGTTTTAATGTTAAATATATTACCTTGATTCCTAACCCTCCTTATATATAATTTAAATTCCAAAATAAACAAGTTATATTAATTTTATTCTTTCTTCATCTTCTTTTCAATCTTATTAATGTACTATTATTTAATATATTAATGTTAATTATTTAATTATTTTGTTAGTTACATTTACATTGAATATTTTGAGGTTGTTTAGTTCATAATATCTAAAATGAATTTTTCTCCTTGACATTGATCAAAAGGGTCGCGGATAAATAGTATCCAAAATCATAAAATTTTTACAATATTCAGGTATATACATTTAATATACATTTATTACAATCCATCTGTGGATGTTTAAAAAAATTAAGTATATTGTTACACAGAGATGACACATCATATATATGCAAGAACGATGATTTCATTTTGGTAATGGATGAAAGATAAATAGAGAAGTTTAAATTTAATATTTTAAAATCCATACTAATATTATAATTATCATTTTTATTCAATAAATCATTATTGTGACCATCCATGTGTGGAATAAGTGAAAAATTATCCACATCAGTTTGCAGATTTGGTAGTCAACACGTTCACATGAGTACCATCATCATTTTTCAATAGATAAAATTGTAAGTAGGTAGATAACATCATATCATTATAGAATCATAAGTATGTCATAATTACTAAATATGTTAATTAATTCAAACTTTACAACTATCCATGAGTGGGGTTAATGAAAAATGAATCATGGAACTTTATATAGGTGGTAATATATATTTACACATGAGGGAAGTTTTCATTTCCCATACTATGTAATTGAGGTAGAAATAATTTTTCCCCCAATAAAAAATAAATTTAACAAATATAATTATTTAATTATTACTGGATAGTTATAATATATTTATAAGGATATATATGTATAAATAAACTTTAGAGATTCCATTTTGGGATTATACCTCATCCTTGGATATCTTCTGTTGTCTTAAATGTTAATCAAAATAGGATTTGTATTTTGGTGATACAAGGAACATTAAGACATGGAAAGGTATGTTTGGAAGTTATTTTGGATAATATTGGTTGATCTAAAGTGATCAATTTTTGTATAGAAGTGAGTAGAGTATGTACATTTTTATAAGTGAGTGGAGTGGGGCTACAATAATTATTAATAATATTAGGATTATATATATTCATTTTCATGCTCAAGTGGCCTAAAAGAAAACTCAATTTTGAATATTATATATTTTTGAAGATGAAATACACTAAACCAATCATATCTATTCATTTTTTGTAGATATTTGAAGCATTATTTCATAGTTTAACTCCCTCATTAACCTTTTTACCCTTACTATGGTGACAATATTTTATGATGTTAATTATTAATTATGACCAAAAAAGAAATTTACCACATTACCAAATTTGAAGATAATGATACCAAACGTGGAATAAATTTTATTATATTTAATTTATATATTTTTTATAATTTAATTCAAATTTAACATCGCAAAATAATTAAAGTGTTTATTAGAAAAAAATTATTATTTTTACGAATAAATTAATTTATAAATATTTATGAAAAATAATATTGACTAATGGTGCATCCCATTAATTTATTGTGTTATTGTTTAATTAAAATTTGTTTCATTGGATCTAGAAAAATTATAGATGTAAATGAAGCCTTTCAACCAAACTATTAAATACATGGATCCAAAAATAGTGTCTAATGAGAAAAACACATAACTTATGTCCCAAAAAATCAACCATGGATCTCGAAATAAAATATATATTTTTAAATTATTTAATTTACTCCATTCACACATATTTTTTTATTGTAGTTTTTTTAAAATTAATTCAATATTACATAATTATGATATCATAAAAGTTAATTTATTTATAAAAGCAGTGTCTTGAACTATTCACTCAAAATTATAAAAAGACAAAAAAATCCCAAAAATTTATCATAATACAAATTTTATATGATGAATTAAAAAATAAATTATGTTTTATATAATATAAATTATAAATGTTGTAGAAAATAATTCTAATATCAATATACAAAACACATAAAAACCATTTTTAGAAATAATTAATTTCAAAAGAATTAAATTAATTTATTCTCATTCATTTCCAAGTAAAAAATATTTTATGATTGTTAATTTAAATGATTGAATTTATTATCATGAAATTTCATCATAAGGAGTTTATAAATTGTTATTAATTTAAATTATTATGATAAAAATATGATGTTCTAATAAAAATAATTTTATTAAAAGTATCTCTTTTTATAATAAAATTATTTCATCATCATTGATAATTAATTTATAGTTAATTTTAAAATTATTTACAATTAGTTTAAATGCATAAAAAAAATTTATCCAATAAATTAATTTTTTTTTAATTTGAGTCATTTGATCTTTAAATGAAACATATAGAATATAATAGAACCCAATTTAAAAAATATGACCTTTTAATATTTAATTGTTGATAACCATATATGATTTAGTTATTATCATTCAAAATTGATTACTAATGATAAGTAATTTATCATTAATTTTGAACATGTAAATCAATTCTATAAATATTTCATAATATGATTACTCTAATTCTTACCCATCAATCCAATGGCTAGATTATAACAGTCGTATTTAAATATTAATATGGTGGTTTGGTTTTTATTAGTCTTTCAGGTAAAAAACTGTAGTAAACATAGTAATAATTTCAATTAATAATAACTAATTTACATCATTGTGACCCTTTCAGGTAACATAAGGATACTTAAATAAATATAATTTTAGATGAGAAATTTTAGCATTTTTACCATACTCCTTGGAAGAACACATTTGGAAATTGGATAATGGGTTTGAGGGGTAGTCCGTCCACAATAGTAGAACCTCTAGGATACAAATAGTAGTTTAGGGGAGTGATTTTGGAATAATATTGATGAATTTTGTGGCTTAGGTTGTGAGTAAAAGTTGTTTTCTAAAGGTATCCTTTTATAAGAGAGGTGAGTTTCATTTTTTGTAAATACCAATAACATTGTATAACTTTAATATCAATATCTATAGAAATTGGATACAAAGATGGACAATAACATAGATAAAAAACATGGTCGATCCACCACCGACCAATAATTCATATATATTTTTATATATTCTACCCCTTTGATTTGGGTTTTACCCTAATCTTCATTTACTAAAGAAATTTATTTTTTACCCTAGGAAAATTATTTTCATGCATAAAAAGTAATATTACACATATTAGAAAATTTGGATATAGTGGTTCCAAATATAAAAACCATTTTACAATATTAAATATATAATAATGGTAAAAATTAATTTCAAAATTATAATTATATAATGTAAAAATATAATTGTTTTATAAAAATATAATTTTGATTCCAAAATATAAAATATTGGTTTATCATTTAATCATCCTATTTTAAAATGTATAATTTAATTTATTAAGTAAATATTTGTTTTGTAAAAAGGATTCAAAAACTTTATTTTATGATTTTATCCTAATGATGTCATAAATGTCATGATTGTAAAGACCCCGAAATTTCATGGAATTTTTTTCTTAATTATTTGGAATTTTACGAGTCTACAGTTTCTAGGGGCATCTGATTCCGAGGCCCAGTGTGCTCGGAATCAATTTCTGAAGTTTTCCTCGGGTATGTTCAGTAAATGTACGTGTGGGTTTTTCTATCTTTTGAACCGGTGCTCCGAATTGAAATCCGAGGGCACTGATGAACTCGTAGCGCCGGTATTCGCTGAAGGGGACCTTTACCATAGTTGTGTTTTGTCGTATATGGTAGTTAAAATTTGGGGATTCATTTAGAATTTAATAAAATTGTTGTGTTACAATTTTATTTTAATTGGAAGTTAATTCCTCCAAAGGGAAGTTGGGGTGGGGCCCACACCCCACCTAACTTCCCATGGGAGGATATAACTAAGGGTGGTGGGGCCCACAAGTGCCCCTAACTTATCACCTCCCCTCAACTCCCTTGAAATCCCCATTCAAATCCCCCTCATTTATTTTAGTGGAGACTCCCCACATTCCACCCTCCCCTCATTAATGTGCCAAAATCATAAATTTAATTATGTGAGAACCCTTAATTAATTGATTCAATTTGAATTAATTTGAAAGGCATGGAAATATTATTTTAATATGAGAACCCTATTGGTTCATTTTGGGTTGGAAATTATTCTCTTTGGGAAGGCTCTGGAGAAATAAAAAGAAAATTGTTCTTCTTCGACAAAGAACACAAAGAACTCTCCACGACTCGAAGGACCTGAAGCAACTTCATCTTTTCTTCTTCCCTCGACATCATTGGAATCAAAAACTCTTCCTCTAACATTGACGGGATGACACCGTTCTTCCGTGACACCCGACTACCGCGACGCTCGTCTTCCACGACTCGACGGCGTGCGACGCTAATTACGAGGTAGGGGTGTGTTTTGATTGGATCAACGTTGAATCTTCTTTCCTTCTTGTTTTGTTTCTCTTTAACTTCCTGATACCGAACTAATGTAGAGAGACTAGGGAAAACTAACACGGTCCGAATCCTCTGCCTTTATTGTGATTGTTGGTGGTTTTTCATGTTCTCCATGGGTGATGAAAAACGGATTGTTATGGGTTCATTATGGGATGAAATGATCCAAAAATTGAAGACTAAACATCACGGAGAACTAGCGGAGGTGCGATGATGATAGCGGGTGACGTTTCGGACTGGAACAGGATGGACCGTCCCTTGACCGTTCTTCGAGCGGGAATTCAAAACGTGTTTTTGGAGCTGATCGGAAGCCTGGAAACACTGGAATCGACTTTGGGACATCAGGGCGACCTAGAGTCTGAAGTTTCGTGACGAATGAACCATCAGAATGAAGAAAGAGCATTAAGGGAGGCGCGCTGGCCAGAGGTGTCGTTTCTTGAAAATTCCAGACTACACGACGTGTAATCCTGGAGAACACGCCGTGTAGTGCAGGAAATCTGTGGCTAAGGTTTCAGACATCAGATGGATAACACACGGCGTGTGACCTCTACCACACGACCTGTACTCTCCACACAACATGGAGGTGGCGGATACGCGAGACTCAGCGTGTATTTTGGGAATACACGGACACCGACAAAATTACATGGTCAAGAGGCATGACGTGTACTCTCTACGCAGAATGGAAGAAACAGCTTCGCGAGACTCAGCGTGTATCCCGAGGATACATGGACACGGTGTGGAGTATATGGGCATGTACTCTACCACACGACCAAACTTGGCCAGTGGTACGGGCTAACCTGTGTACCAATTACACGGGTTGGAGAACAAGGGTTAAGGCCGTGTACGGGCACATGGCCAACATACATGGAGCTGACCCAAAATGTTTGGACATGGAGTGTAGCCATACCACATGCTCTATACTTACATTTCTACATGACTAGCCCTTCGACATGGGTCATTGCACATAGGCAGTACCCGAGGTCTGACTACACGGCGTGTACCATATACCAAAACACAGTTTACTTTTTGGTAAAAAGGCTTAGTCATCTTGTACATAGTATCATGGATACATTTTTATTGGATTATCCCCCTACGATGCGGAGTTTGTAATCTCATTGATAAATGATCCCTTGAGTACACCTCATGGGAGTTCGGGGTATAGTTGAGGTACGGTCAGGTTGGTTCGTACATGAAACCAACCAGGATCCCGATACTAAAATGCTAATAACTCACAGACCGAGCGTCCGATTGACGTTCCGTATGTTGCGTTGAGACCCTTATGATGTATCGGTCCTTTGAGATACTTCTTTGCGGGACTTCATGACAGTTAGAGTGTCGACCAGTAGCTCATGGAGTGGATCCTTCCGGAGAGGAGCATACGAAGTACGGAGAACTAGTAGCTGGCTGAGACCTAATGACTGCTTGTCCAATTCGTTTCGGAGTGAATTGACTAGCCTAGTGAAAAGAAATACTGTGTGAGGTGGCAGACCCATGGTGGAGGAGTGCTACATTGTGAGGCGGCAGACCCGTGGTACTCGACAGAAGAAGTACCTCTGTAGGCTATTAGGGGGAGTGCTACTATGTGAGGCAGCAGACCCATGGAGGGGATCGATACTGTGTGAGGCGTCAGACCCGCGGTACTCGACAGGAGGAGTACCTCAGCAGTCTAAGGTTAGTTAGTAGCACCTCGGAGTCACAACCGGACTACTGTGCTCGACAGAGGAGGAGTTATCCAGTAGCCATGGTTTCGACATCATGAATAAAATCCTAGTTTGTGTTGATTCAATGACCTTTGTGTTTTCCTCATGATTGATATAGGTTACTTGATAACTTAGGTATATGTATGGGCATATACCTAAGTAATGGTTATCCGTTGAAATCATAATTTTTGGCTTATCCCTGTGGGATTTTGTGAGACCTTGAGGGTCTCGAGGTCCTATTGACTATCGTTATACTCACCCCTGCACAGGATACGCCCGCACCTTGTTGTGTTGGATTTAGACGACAGACAACACTAATAGTGGCTGAGAGCCCCAGTACTAGATGGTACCTGGAGGTGGACTTCACGATGAGTTGGTACCCGGAGGAGAAAGATGGACATGGAGTGATGAGGAGGATCTATATACCTACCCTTCAGGCAGGATCCGTGTTGGATGATTTAGGAGCTGCTAGACACCTTCCAGCTGTTTGTCTTTTAGTTGTACATGTTTTGTCTTTTCCTTGTACTTTACAGTTGGGATTTTATTCTGGCCCCTTTTTACTTTTATCACTCTTTTTATAATTCTTTACTTAGTGTTTTCTTCCGTTTGTACTCTGGTATTGTGTGTTACGTTTTATAAAGGCAATGCCTTCCCAGTTTTTAGGGAATTCCACCATTGGTGCTAGTCTCTAGCCCTGATCTATGGAAGGTGGGATTGGGGTAGTCATGATATGGGCCCCGGGGGATGGTTCGTGAAAATTCGGTATTATAGGAGTCGGTTCTACCGCAGAACTCATGACTCTGAACATTCTTTCTGTGAATCAATAGTGTTAATGGTATTGAGTGTGGTTTTCAGTCCATGGAGTCCAGTGTTGGTGCGATGACCGACGTATCCATACACCAGGACCCTGACCTTTGATTTCTGACTCAGTGCACAAAAACACTGATTGCATGTGAGTGTTCAAAAGTTTTATTTAAGTCAGCTCAACCATGTCAGCTCCCCAGGTATAGTCTTTTGACCATGTCGCATCTGTTCAGGATGCCTCCACGCAGACAGTCAGTTGGAGTTTCGAGAGAGTACCCGATGAAGGCCCACCGAGCGACAAGGCACCGTTTCAGGGCCCTCTTTCTATGTTGGCACCTTTGGGTGGTGTACCAGCAGCACCACCACCCGTTGCATAGAAGATACCACCAGCCGCACTGGCGGACAATGCATGCTGACTGAGCATGTTGCATGAGTTCCAGCAGAAGAGGCCACTGAGGTTACGAGGCGAGACAAATTCCCTGGAAGTAGAGGACTGGATGGAGGCGATTTCTAGAGTTTTCCACCTAGTTGAGACACTAGTAGAGTAGATAGTGATCTTAGCTACTAGTCTTTTTCAGTGAGTGACCATGAGGTTAGTCTGCATAGTGATGAGGCTTCAGTATGTAGACCGATGCCTGAGATAGTACCTTCGGGTAGTGTGAAAGCTATATCACTACCCATTGATCAGTAGTTATGACCGGCAGTACCGGTACAGGAAAATTGTAGGCTTAGTGCCTTACATGTGTTTCAGCATCAGATACCCCTCAGGTTCTGAGGTGAGCCCGAATCACAGGCAGCTAAGGAATGGCTTGAGGAGGAGGCTAAGAGTTCTCTAGAACCTATACAGCTTCGTCAGGACGACATGTCGGTAGCTGAGTATTCACCGAGGCTTACCGATCATTCCGGGTACTCGATGAATATGATATGATCAGTGCTTTGGGGCTCAGACTATAGAATGAAGTGTGTTTAAAGGATATCTGAGCCAACACTTTTCCTCTATCCATTCCTACTTATGCTAGGGTGCTAGAGAGAACCATTGTGGATGAATGTTCTTTGGCTGGACGGATACAGCTAGTGAAAGTTTGTAGTGGGAAAGCAGGGAACTAACGCTAGTCTCAGAGACTTGGGCATGTAAAATGTTTTATGAAGAGGAAGTGTTAAAGATAGATTAATCTGCAGAGCAGTAGACGTGGAAGTAGAGCAATGAGGGCAACATGTGGTGATGTACATTTCGACATGTTACAGCCACCCACCTTTGTAGTCTCCTCCAGGCTCAGGGAGCAGGAGGGAGGGGGGAGATAGTAGCTTCATGCGGTCAAGGAGTGTGACCCAATGGCTCTAGGAAGGATTCTAGGTAGAGTCTGGTTTTATTACTTGCTGCCGTATCAATAGACATAGGTACCAATCATTTATTCCTACCACGGATTTTGTCCCAGACCAAGAGTTTCTAGTTAAACCGTTGAATTGACCCTCACATCTGGAGATAACTTTGGGAGGAGACTCAATAATCACACTTATGCCGACGGTGTGATCTAACCCTTGAGGCAGGAGTTTCAGTTGAAACCTCTTGGTGGCAGCATCAAGGCCTTACGACGTTAGTTTGGGTATGGATTGGACAACCACAATTCATACACAGATTGAATGTATTTGAAAAAACGGTTGTGGTTTACCTACAACATTGGGATGGGTTTTCCTTGTTCGGTGAAAAGGAAACCCCAGGAATCAAAAGATGGAATTATGCATAAGTGGGTGCAGTCGATCAATCATGAGTCGTCAAGACATAGATTTGTGTCAGAATTTTCCAGAGTTGCAGCACCGCTTTCAGCATTGACGAAGAAGGGGAAACCCTTCGTGTGGCCAGAGAGATGCCAGTATAGCTTTCAGGAGTTGAGGCAGAGGTGGACTAGTGTTCCCATCTTGAGGCTACTGGAGAAGGTGAAAATCATCTAGGAGTGGATGAAGACTGCACAGAGCAGACAGAAGTCCTATACTGATAGGAGACGGAGACCACTGGAGTTCGAGGATGGAGACCACTATTTCCTAGGGGTATCACCTCAATAAGGTCTACAGATATTTGTACAAGGTAGTAAGTTATCTCCACAACTCTTCGAACCTTTCCAGGTCCCTAGAAAAGTAAGAGAGGTAGACTACCGCCTGGTCCTTCCACCTCAGTTGCACTGGGTGCATGACGGCTTCCACGAATCTCATATGAGGTGATACGTGCACGACCCGTCCCACATCATCGACCATGGGGAGCTGGACATCAATGATGGGGAAAAATTTATGGAGGTTTCGGTGGAAATCAAGGATCGACAGGAGTGGGTCCTATGTGGATGGTCCATTCCTTTGGTGTGAATTCGCTGGAAACACGGGAACCTCCAAGAAAGCACTTGGGAGTGGGAGACTTAGATGCGAGCTCAGTACTGCCATTTATTTCTCTAGTGTGTGTTGTAGATTTATGGGGACGTAAAGATCTGAGGTGGGAGTAATGTAAAGACCCAGAAATTTCAAAGAATTTTTTTTATTAATTCTTTAAAATTTTACGAGTCTGTTGTTTCTGGCGGTGCCTGATTCCGAGGCCCGGTGTGCCTAGAATCAATTTCTGAAGTTTTTCTCAGGTACGTTCAATAAACGTACATGCAGGTTTTTCTATCTTTTGAACTGGTGCTCGGAATTGAAATCCAAGGGCACCAATGAACTCAAAGCGCCGATATTCTCTTAAGGGTACATTTACCACAATTGCATTTTGTCGTATGTGGTAGTTAAAATTGGGGGATTCATTTAGAATTTAATAAAATTATTGTGTTGAAATTTTATTTTAAGTGGAAGTTAATTCCTCCAAAGGGATGTTGGGGTGGGGCCCACACCCCACCTAACTTTCCATGGGAGGATATAACTAAGGGTGGTGGGGCCCACACAAGCCCCTAACTTATCACCTCCCCTCAACTCCCTTGAAACCCCCATTTAAATCCCCCTCATTTATTTTAGTGGAGCCTCTACACATTCCACCCTCCCCTCATTAATGTGCCAACATCATCAATTTAATTAAGTGAGCACCTTTAATTAATTGATTCAATTTTAATTAATTCTAAAGGCATGGAAATATTTTTTTAATATGATAAGCCTATTGTTTCATTTTGGGTTGGCAATTATTCTCTTTTGGAAGGCTCTGGAGAAATAAAAAGAAAAGTGTTCTTCTTCGACGAGGAACCTGAAGAACGCTTCACGACTCGAAGGACATGTAGCAGCTTAGTCTTTTATTCTTCCCCCGATATCATCGGAATCAAAAACTCTTCCTCCAACGTTGACGAGATGACATCGTTCTTCCGCGCCGCCCGATTACCGCGACGCTCATCTTCTGAGGCTCGACGGCATGCGACTTCAATTATGAGGTAGGGGTGTGTTTTTATTGGATCAATGTTGAATCTAATTTATTTCTTGTTTTTTTTCTCTTTAACTTCCTGCTACTAGAGTAAAGTGGAGAGACTGGGCCAAACTAACACGATCCGAATCCTCTGCCTTTATTTTGATTGTTGGTGGTTCTTCGTGTTCTTCATGGGTGATGAACAACGGACTGTTGCGGGTTCATTATGTGATGAAAAGATCCCAAAATTAAAGACTCAACATCACGACGACCTAGTAGAGGTGCAACGACGATAGCGGGCAGTGGTTCGGATCGGAACAGGATGGGCCGTTCCTTGACCGTTCTTCGAGCGGGAATTCAAAACATTTTTTCGGAGCCGATCGGAAGCCCAAAAACACCATAATTGACTTTGGGACATCGAGGAACCCTAGAGTCTGAATATTCGTGATGATCAAACCATCGGAATGAAGAATGAGAATCAAGGGAGGCGTGCTGGCCAAAGGCATCGTTTCTGGAAAATTCCAGACTACACGACCTGTACTCCTGGAGAACACGCCGTGTAGTGCGGGCAATCTGCGGTTAGGGTTTCAGATGTCATATGAATAACACATGGCATGTGACCTCTGTCACATGGTGTGTACTCGCCACACATCAAAGAGGTGGAAGCTACACGAGACTCGACGTGTATTTTGGGAATACACGGACACAGACAGAATTACACTGCCAAGAGGCACGACATGTACTCTCTACGCAGAATGGCAGAAACAGCTTTGCAAGACTTGGCATGTATCCCAGGGATACATGGACATGGTTTGGAGTACACAGACATGTACAATACCACACATCCAGACATGGCCAGTGGTATGGGATAACTCGTGTACCAATTACACGGGTTGGAGAACACGAGTTAAGGCCATGTACGACACATTGCCAGCGTACACGGAGCCAACCTCAGATGTTTGGACATGACGTGTGACCATACCACACGCCATGTACTTAATTTTTTACATGACCATCCCTTCGACATGGGCCGTATCACATGGGCGGTACCCGAGGTCTGACTACACGTCGTGTACTGTATACAGACACGTAGTGTACTTTTTGGTAAAAGGCATGGTCATCTTGTACAAAGTATCTTGGATACGTTTTGTTTGGATTTGCCCCCTATGACGCGGTTTTGTAAATCTCATTGTGAAAAAGTCCCTTGGGTACACCCCATGGGAGTTCGGGGTATAGTTGAGGTATGGTCAGGTTGGTTCGACATGAAACCAATCGGGATCCTAGGGCTAAAATGCTAATAACTCACAGACCAGGCATACGATTGACGCACCTTCTATTGAGTTGTGACCACTATGACGTTTTGGTCCTTTGAGATACTTCTTATTGGGAATTTGTGGCACATGGAGTGTTGACCAGTAGCTCGTGGAGTGGATCCTTCCGGAGACGAGCATACAGAGTACGAAGACCTAGTAGCTGGCTGAGACCTGATGACTGCTTGTCCGATTCGTTTCAAAGTGACTTGAATAGACTAGTGGGGAGAAATACTATGTGAGGTGGCAGAACCATGGTGGAAGAGCGCTACATTGTGAGGTGGCAGACCCACGGTACTCGATAGAAGGAGTACCTCTGTAGGCTATTAGGGGGAGCGCTACTGTGTGAGGCGGCGGACCCATGGCGGAGAGCGCTACTGTGTAAGGTGGCAGACCCGCGATACTCAACAAGAGGAGTACCTCAGCAGTCTAAGGTTAGTGAGTAGCACCTCAGAGTCATGACAGGGCTAATGTGCTCGATAGAGGAGGAGTTCTCCAGCAACCATGGTTTCAACATCATGAATAAAATCCTGGTTTGTGCTTAGTCAATGACCTTTGTGTTTTCCCCAGGATTGAGATGGGTTACTTGATAACTTTGGTATATGTATGGGAATATACCTAAGTAATGGTTATCCGTTGAAATCATACTTTGTGGTTTATCCCTGTTGGATTTTGTGAGACCTTGAGGGTATCGGGGTCCCTGCTGAGTATCGTTATACCCACCCCTGCACAGGCTACGCCCGCACCTCATTATGTTGGATATAGACGACAGACAGCGCTGACGGTGGCCGAGAGCGCCATGACTGGACGGTACCCAGAGGTGGACCTCACAATGAGTTGGTACCCAGAGGAGATGGACAGATGTGGAGTGATGAGGAGGCTATCTGTACTTACCCTTCAGGCAGGATCCGTGGTGGACGATTGAGGAGCTACTAGACACCTTCCAGCTATTTGTCTTTTAGTTGTACCTGTTTAGTCTTTTCCTTGTACTTTACAGTTGGGCTTGTATTCTGGACCCTTTGTACATTCAGCACACTTTTTATACTTCTTTATTTAGTGTTTGCTTCCGCTTGTACTCTGGTAGTGTGTGTTACGTTTTATAAAGGCAATGCCTTCCCAGTTTTTAGGGAATTACACCTTTGGTGCTAGTCACCAGCCCCTGGCCTATGGAAGGCGGGCTTGGGGTAGTCACGATACGGGCCCCGGGGGACCGGTCGTGACAATGATATTTTTAGAAATTATGTTTAACATAATTCTCCTAGAAAGTATGACTTTTAAAAAAAATACCAAAAGTTCCTCTAGATATAATTTTATCATTATAAATTCAAGATGAATGTTAATTTTTTAAATAAAACTTCTAAAATATAGGGTTTTTAAATTACAATAGAATAAAATACATTAAAAAATATTTATATAAGATAAATGAATTTTTTGAATATTTACTATTCATATAATTATTTAGTGTAAAAATAATACTAAATTAATGTTATTCTATTATTCATTTCATTCATATATTTTTATCCCCAATAAAACATAATATATACTATTTATTGAAAAAAAGCATTGTGTATAAAAATCCAATTTTAGAAAAAAAACACTTTTAGGGATAAAATGATCATATTTGTTATTTTATATATACTAATTTAATTTTACAAATATATTAGTATAAAAATTTTATTTAATTTTATTTGAAACAAAATTTTCCATAATTCTATTACCTTTATTTATTTCTCTCATATTAATGACAATATTATATCGATTATTTTTACAACATCTATTTTTTCAGAAAAAAATATATCATGGTTTTCTATTATTCTATGATGCATGTGAATCAGGATATTAAACATAGTATTTAATTTAATGAAAATACATTCTAATATATTAAGGAATTACATTCGGAACTCAACTTAAAAAAATTCTCCCGTCACAATTTAAATTTCCCTCATAAAAGGAAATACTTAATGGAATTATTTTTATAGTAATTACTCAATAAGAAATTTCTAAAAACATACCAATAACACAAAATTATCTAATACATGGAAAATAATCTCTTGACTGATCATTAAGAACCAAATAGTTGAGCTAATATTCAATTGAATTTCAAATATATTTATGCATTTACAGATGATCATAGTTTGTTTTGGGATATGAAAGGCGTATTTTGTTATTCTGTATATTGATAAGGGATCTATGATGGGAGTGATAATACATTTCCCAAATCATATAAACTTTGTCTAAAAGAAGAATAATAACATATTCATGAAGCATATTATAAGAAAATTTAATTTGGTAAGAACTAATTATAAAAATAGAGTGTTTCTCTAATAATAAATTTGCTGGGGTGAAAATTTGATACTCTTAGAAAACATCATATTTATAGTAGAGTATAATATGGTAGAATACAATAAGACAACATAAAATCTATTGTAGAGTCTATATTTACATAAATTACTAGGATAATCATTATTAGCTATCATTTGATAAGTTCTTATTTAATATTCTGGCGGATTCTCATACATATCATCATTGTTATACATTGTGTTATGGAATATGTTCATATATTTTCCAAGATCATTATATTTGAATAATTTAAGTGTGAGTGATATATACTTGTATCCATTATAATTTCCATTGTGTTGGTTTACCTCGTTATCTCTTTTTGTAAATCATGATCTTTGTGGTCAATCCTTCCACATTTAAATCATTTTCATATTCCTTTAATACATTATTTGTGATTATTTTTTCATCATTATTCATAGGTTGTATGTTGAATTATCTTTCTCTATAATGTCAATTATATGAAAATACATTAAACCTCATTTTTAATTTTTTTAATATTTTAGAAAGTATTAAACAGATAATCATTACTCTAGATATCTAGTTATGTATAACAACAATATTTCTCACATAAAATCCTATCTTGTTCAATTTATAGTTATTAAGATCACCACATTATCCATGGTACTCATTGATAACTCAATTCCAAATGGATTAATCCATTAATAAAATAAATGGTTGTTGAGGTGTGTGAATAATGAAATTAATACTGGTATAAATATAAAGTGTAAACATTACAATCAGTACCTCATAAATTCTGTGGATAATAGAACATATGAATATCAATGTCTAAAATTAGGTTATTTGCTAATACAATTTCCTTAGGTTGTCTAAACTTAGTAGTTATATATTATATTCCAACATTCCATTTAAATCATTAAAAATTGTTTACAAAGGGCATACTATTTTTTCAAATAATATCCAATGGGTGTCTTAGACAAGGATTTCAGTTTGGACCTTATGTTTCGAACCATATAAAGATATAATTAATACTAAACCATAATTTACATGGGTTGTTACCCCAGGATTCATCTATTTTATATCATACTCATGTTTGTATATAGATCGAGATATTTTTACTAGAAATACACATATATTATACATTAAAAACACTAAGATCCTTTCATATATTAGGGATTATCTATAGGGTTTTCATTGTTGTTCTATATTCATAATAATCAAAAATAAATAACCTAATCACCAAAAATAACTCACCCATATATTGATATCAAGGATCTATAAACCCAAAATCACATATATTGTAGTAAAAATAAATAAACCAAAAACATGATTTGATACCAAGTGAGTTTACCTAAGATAAATTTTAAAATATTTTATACTTGTATTATATCTTATAGTAATCTCATACAATCCTGAGAGCTATTATCTTTAGTTTCTTTAGAGGTTAGCTACAAAACACCTAACTTCAAAAAACTTTTTAACATTACTCAAAAATTATAACCTTATGTACCTCCTTATAGACTTATCATAAGTTATACGAGTCTTCATAAAATATAGAATTGAACAATAAGATAGGGGTGAGATGGGATTCCCAGTAATTGTAGACATGAGAAATAACAATTTATTATTGTATGTGGTAATAATATAAGCATGTGCCTATGAGAGGACATTATTGGTCCATAAACATAAAATAAATCATAGCCAAATAAAGATACATCATAAATAATAAAACAAGGAGTACATGTTTCAGGATAACATAATACAAAAGTCATAATAACATGATAATGTTTGAATGATTAATATTATGGCACAAACATAAGTATAAGTAAACATAAAACTATAAATACCCCAAATTTTTCACCATGTAATTTTCTAATTGATATGTAAAACCTCATCATGTCATCATATCCTAGGGATAGAAAAAACTAACTATTTATCATTTCAAAGAGATTAAGAAAATTAATGTTTCATTGCCTCACTGAGATGGAAAATTTATCATTTCATCATCTCAATGAGATGTACAATTTATCATTCCATCATCTCAGTAATAATAAAATAGTTACATATCATTATTTCATGGAAATAAAAAAAATTAAAAAATTCATTGTGAGGAAATATAATTTCCCCCCTCGTATCACATAATTAAATCCACATGTATGTGGCATTCATATATCAAGCATATGATCATTAATCCATGGAAAAGAGATGGGTTTCATAAAAATTTTTGTAGATCCATTAATAACACATATACAAAAATAATATACATAGTGTAATAAAATATTACCCATATGTAACATAAGGAATAGAAAAAGATTTTTACATAGATGAAAACACCATTTTATGATTATTGGAAACATCCATTTGAAAACTAAAAAGAAATATCCCAATTTTTAATTCTTGAAAACTCCATAAAAAATCCTTCTTTTAAAAAATAAATATTTAACGTGATAAAAAATATAAAAACTTTTTTTTTTAGAAAAAGCGGTATTAAAAAAAACAATTATAAAATAATGATTCCTTAAAAACTTTCCTTTATAAGTAATAAAAGTATGTAACAATAATTTATTAAAAAAAATTAAAATTCCATTTAACATCTAGAATTATTTTTTAAAATTAATTTTTTATAAATGAAAAAAATAAACATATTTCATTTTCCACAAAAGTAATTATGAAATAAAGAAAATATTGAAAAACCATTATAGAACATTAAAATGAATCGTCATAAATAATAACGGTCATAAAATATTATGTTCATATAGAGAAATTTAAAAATATTTTAAATTCACATAAAAAAAACAACCCACATGGACCACAATAAAATTTATTTTCAAATATTTTATGATAATTTTTTAGAAAAAAACATTAACAAATTATTTAAAAATAGGTAAGTACATATATATAATTATCTAATTATATATAAATTGAGGGGGAATATTATCAGTTTAAAATAAGTGGTGGGTTCATTTTCTCTTATAAATGATAGAAAAGGTAAAATATTTTCCAATGGTAATTAAATTAAGGAATAAATAGAAAAAAAATTATTACGATAATATATAATTTTTTTGGGGTTTTATAGACAATGATCACATAAATTTCCCCGTAGATAAATTTATCCATAAAAATCTAAATTTTAAAATGAGACTAATAAGAAACCCTTACATATTTGGAACCCTTTAAGTAAACCCCTCTTAAAAGAGAGAAGATAATATGGTTTTTTTAAATCTATTTAATTTCATTATAATTAATATAAAAATACATATTTATGAATAATAGACACCAAAAATATATGGTTACTATGAAGTATGTCACTATATAGTTAAATTTGGATTTGGAAACCCCTACCATAAATATAATCTTTCATAAAGGGAATTAGCCTCTTATATATATATAAAATAAATAGAATATTTTATATTCTTATTCATATCTATTAACTTAAACAATCATAATTTATACTAATTTATTACACTTTTATTAGTAAGTTATTATATGTCTTCATCCTTTCAGGCTAGCGATATTGATTAATTTTCCATTATTTAAAAAATTGATACTAATACACATTATTTGATACTAATTTAATTATAAATAGATAATACAAGGTACAATAATTGATTAATTATAATTATTTATAATCAACTTATTTCATTTCATGAGAATATTATTCATAATTAATAGATATGGAATCAATGATAATCTTATCTCAAGTAATTTACCAATAACAACAAATTAAATTATAACATATTTTTTTATCCTTAAAGAATATAAATTAATGTTTAATATACATATTATAATCATTTTTTACCATAAAATTATTTATAAAATAATATTTTATGCTGGTGGTGAATGAAAAATAACATCATCCATAGCGGTGGTAGTCCACATGTACACACAAATGATGTTTCTTTTTTCCATAGTATGGGAGAAAGGTAGAAAATGGTTTTTCCAATAAAAATAATATACAATTAATAAATAACATATATATTTATGAAATGGTTGTTTTAAACTATCCATTGAAGCTGGTGATGAAAAATAAAACACATTATTTATGGATTCATCAATTTTCTTGAAATTATGAATGACATATTCATTTTTCAAAAGAGAATGTGGAAGAAAAATAATTATTTATCTATAAATATAATTAAGCATATGTAAAATAATGATACTAATGTTATTATTGAGGATTGTATAGTATAATTTATGTTGGAAGTATATTTATTTAGGAATTTGAAATGCAAATAAGCAATTAAACAATTAATACCTTACTCCTTGAAATAAATCCTTTGAAATTTGGATTAATGCTTTGAGTGGTGGTCCTTTGGGGAGACTAAAATTAATAATACGGAAATAATAATTTTATAGAGGTGTTTCAGTAGATATTTTCCCATCTCAGTTTCTTATCTTTCATGGTAATTTAGGTGGTGAAAGTATCATATTCTAAGTTAGGGGAGTGAAATTTTTGAAAATCATCATAATATTACATTAATATCCTATCACATTAAAACTATATTGTATAAAAAAGTAAAAATTATTTTGGTGGTATGAATATTTTCTTGATCCACCTTCAACCACAAATTTTGATACATGTTTTAAATATGTTTTTGTCTTTTACACCTTTGATTTGAATTTTTACAATTATATACTTATATGTGGGAAAAATATTTTTTTACCAAGGTCAGTTATTTTAATTGCTAAAAATATAAAATTACCATGATTATAAAATTTGGATATTCCTATTCTAAATATTAAACACATTTAATTATATTAAATGTATAATTGTGTTATGAATTAATTTTAAAATAATTAATGTAGGACGTAAAAATAATTTTATAAAATAGATAACTTAGATTTTAAGATATCAAACATAGGTTTCAAATGTAAAATAATTTTTACAAGTATAACATTTCTTATTAAATTCATCAATGTTAATGAATTTGTAAAATTTTTATTTCATACATTTAACCTAATGATGTCATAAAAGTCACAGTATTTTTAAAAATAGAATTTTTCAATATTCACATGAAAATTTATTCTTTTAAAAAAAATCCCAAATAATTCATAGGATAATAGAATCATGATTCATACAAAATTAAAGGTAATATTTTTAAAATAAATGTTCTAAAATTTTGGGTTTTAACTTTTGAGTAGAAACAAAAAATCAAATAAAAATTTTTTATAAGAAAAATGAATATTTTGAAAATTAATTGTTCATATTCTAGTTTATTATAAATTAATAAATAATTTAATTTTAATATATTATTCAAATAAATAAAATATTTATTCATAATTTTACCATAATATACTTTTTTTCAATAAATAATAAATCAAAATGCATAAAATGCCAATTTTAGAGAAAAAATACAGGTTTAACTATAAAATGATCTTATTATTAATTTAGCCATACTAATTTAATTTCATAAATGAATTTATATTAAAATTTAACTATTTTTTAGTTTATAAATATTTTTGATAATTACTTTACCATTATATATATTTTCCAACATAACAGCTACATTTTAAGAGTTATTTTTTCTAAAAATTTTATCCTGTAAAATATATATATCATTGTTTCTCTAATTTGATGATATGTGTACAAAATGTTATTTAATATAATATTAAATTAACAAAAAAATACATATTATAATATTTTGAAGTCTCCATATTTTTGAGAAAAATTAGTAGTTATTAAAAATTATGTTTTCATTATAAGTAAATTACCTAAAACTGGTTTGTCGTGGATATATTTCTATTAAACCCTACCCACACAATATATAAGTTGATCATAAAACTAATTATACCATTAAAAAGAAATAATAACACTACCATGGATATTATTTTAATACTAAACATTTTTTCAATGAATAAGGATGAACATCACCATTAAAAAAAATGTATGAAACGATCAAAATTTTAAAAATCCAATGATTAAAATTAACTATAAAATAGATATATGTGTAATAATTGAATAAAATTGAATTTTATTTAGAAATGTGATATATATAAGAGTATTAATGGAAAAATTGGGTATGCATATCAAAATAGAGATGGGTGTGATGAAACTTATCATTCTCATATACTCTCACACTATTATTAGAGGGGTGTCATACCAATATGCATCATTCCAGCTTGATGTAATATTCCATGGAAGGGGGAAACAAATTTTATAATGGAATCATAGTGTGATGATTACTGATAGGGGATAGAGGGATATAATACTGACAATATTGAATGGTAAAAACTTATCACTAAGGGCCTTAGGGCTATATATAGGGCTTTTAAAAGTTGGGTAATTAGGTTATGTTGTGATAGGCCTATTGGACACCACACATTCAAAGAATGTAATGGTTACCTAAGATTATTAATATTAATATATTTGTATAGTTTTATGGGATAAGTGATTATGATGGTAATTTATATTATATAGCTGGTTAAATTTCTTATGTGGAAGACTTTATAAATGGAAGTGTTTTCTTTTCCAATACCACATTAAAATGGATATTTTTAATATTTAATTATCCATTAAGGGAAATTTTAACTTCTTTATTACTCAAACCCCATAAAGTTTATATTTCTCTTTTTAGTTTTTATGTACTAAATTATTTATCACTATTTACCCTACCATTGATTTATAATTTACCCAAAAAATTATTATAGGTGAAACTAATCTAATATCTTCTTTTTAAGATGGTATGCTTATCTCTTATGTTATTTTTTTATTTAATTATGCCTATAATTTTACCTACTTGTACGGTTTTAAGGACATTATCTATTAACATTCACTTTCTTCTCTAAATGTTTGGAAGTAATTTTTATTAATGTTTTCTATTCCATTACTTTCTATCACAATTTTCTTTAATTTTCATTACATTTCTTCAATTCCTTGTTTTCATGGTACACAATTGGATTTTTATTAAATTTTCCATTAATTATTATAATTTTTTTTTCTAAATTGTTTTTTTAAAATAAATATTTTTTAAAATAAAATATATTTATTCTAATTTTCAGAACATTTACCTTGTGTTCATATAATATAATTTCACATATTTAAATTTTCATTTAATGGTTATTATGATTCACATGATATTTGGTTTAATACAATCACCTAATTTATTTATGATTTATTTATTCCTTAAAAAAATTATGAAACTAAATTATATTACTTATGATGTTCATGATATGGTTTATTTATGAATGTGATCATACTCATGGGGACCATATTTTTTTTGTCATTATTTGATAGTTGGGAGAAGAATTATCTATCCCATAAATGCATTGGGTTAAGATTTATATTTCATCATATGGAATGTATGATAATAGGAAGTGAAAAAAATCAATGATTTTTATAATAATGGGCAGAGAACTAAATCAACTATGTCATATGACTCTATACAATATGTCATGATGGTCTAAGGTTTCATCATTGACATATGAAATTATTTTTTTGTTCTTATCTCTATCCCATATTTTTTTATTATGCTTTTTGTATCATTATTTTTTAATTATGTTTTACTATAATATAATTCCCCATTTTTAATTTTACTCTAAAATTATTATGTGATGATTCAAGATTTATTATCTATATTTTAGTTCGTATTATTTATCAATTATATTTTTGGTACATTGATTATATTTTCATACCAACATATTTATATTATTCTCAATTATAATATACAATTTATATCTCTATTTTATCCCCTAAGTATTCCACTTTGTTCATCATTTACTATGTTTTCCTCCCAATGTAATGAGAATGATTATAAGATATTATTTATATTTAAGGGGAAGTATGGTGCAATTTTGGAGAAATTTTTATTTGTTTTTAAATAAGTCATTTATGTTTTTTTTCAAAAGATATATAAAAAATAGGTTTTGGGTTGTAAATTATTATTAAATTTAATGAAAATTCTGATAAAAGTATGCAAAAATTATTTTTTTATTCATTATTTCTTTCATTTGTTTTTATAAGAATAATATGTTAGAAATACATCATGAAAAATTTCACCCCTATTCTACATTTCAATGTAGGAGTAAACCTATGAATTATATATATATATATATATATATTAGATCATATTAGATTAATATTAACTAAATTTCATAAGATAAAAGAAAATAGAACTGTATAGGTTTAGAGTATTTTGAGCCTATATAAATAAATAAATTTATATCATAAAAGATCTTCAATATATCCTAAAAATATCTTCACATATATTACACTTCCTAATCATGAAATACATAAAATCCTTACTCATAAACTAGTGAAATAAATCCTAATAAATGGTGAGGTTAGATCCTCATAAATAGCAAACATAAGAGATAATAATAAATTATTATAGGTGAGAATATGATACACATAAGAGTTTGAGGACATGATCATAACTTAAAAAAATCACACCCAATAGGTCAGATATTAAAAACCATAAATCATTGAATTATTTTTTTATAATTATATAAATATTTCAAAAGTGTGCAGAACCATCAATAATCATTAAAAATCTATGATAAATAATCATAAGTAGAATATATATGTTTTCTCAAACACTTAATCAAAGAAATAAATTTCAATAGTCAAGGATCACTAGCAAGGCTATCATAGTGGATTGAGTTCACTCCCCTTTCCATCCTTTCCCTAGTCCAGGATGGATGCCTATAATAACACAGTGGATAAAATCGCTTACTAAATTTAATTCACTACAAATTATAATCCTTATTATCCCATTAGATATCTATATTTTCCTAATGCATTAGATCCCTATATAATTTGGACCCACCCATCTCATAATAAAAATCATACATATGTTTTCCACCCGATCAAAAAAATAATCACATCATCAGATCATTACTCATTTTATGTAAATGGGTTTCATAACCATTTCATCATTTCATAATAGAAGAACCCATATAAAAGAAAAAATTTTCATAAAGGTTTCATCATAAATTAAATAATAAATAATAAATAAAAAAGTTTCAATGAATCATCCTCAACTCATCATCATTATTAGAAAAATAGAGAAATAATGTGGTTAGAATGATAATATCATATCTCAAGTGATGTTTAACATTCCATGAAGGATGTTAACATAAATAAAAATTCCCATCAAATAATATTTGAACCATCCTTTGAAAACATGTGAATTGAATCCTTTATATTGATAAAATTATAATAGATAATTCATATAAAATTAGGAAAATTATTTTCTTTGAAAATAAACATGAAATATTATAAAGTAATCTTCAATGAAATGAATAGTTTTACTGGTGGTAATTTATATTCATAATAGATATTTTAAAATATAAAATTCATTTAAAAATTTCAAAAAATATAAAAACGACCTATTTTGAAAACTTTTCATTAAAAATGATCCATTTAAAACATTTTCAATAAATTAAATGTTAATAAAAATGATCATTTAAAACATTTCATGAATATATTAGAACATCCAAAAAAACAATTATGAATAGCATGGACATTGAAGAAAATGTTCAAACAAAAAAGATGAAATATGTTTAATTTTTCATTAAAAATGATATCTCATTCATTTTAAGTACCAAAGAGGGGAAAATGGTATAAATGCATAATATTTATAGTATTAAATATAGGGAAAGAAAACATATTATGTTTAATGAATAATGTAATGGCCTGGACCTCTCTAATCCATTACACTGTTGGAATATGGAGTTTGGGGTGTTTTGGAAGGACACAGTGACTTATTCCCAACACTTTGCAAAATTTCCAGATTTTTGAACAGTGTTTCTAGAATGGTAGCTCGTTATAATGGTGATGGTAGCTCATTCTAATAGTGATGGTATCTCGTTCCAACAATGACTCGCTAACGGTGACTCGTTAACGGTGAATCGCGAATGGTGACTCATGAATGGAAACTCGTGGATGAATAACCATGAATGATGACTCATGAACAATAAATCATTTAACGTTGACTCATCAACAAAAAATCATCCAATGAAAACCCATCCAATTATGACTCATCCAATAATGAATCATCCAATGGTGACTTATCCAATAGTTACTCATCCAATGGTGACTCGTCCAACAGTGACTCTTCCAATAAAGACTCATCCAATGGAGACTCATCCAATGGAGACTTGTTCAACGGCGACCCTTCCAAAAACAACTCGTCTAACTGAAACTTGGTCAATGGTGACTCATCCAATGACGACTCTTCGAATGGTGACTTTTGACTAGTGTTTACAACTTCCTACAGTTTCACCTCATTGATTTTATATTTTATGTAAAATACATTCAAATCATTATTTTAAGGGATTTAATGCTGATTCCAAAACCATAACTGATATCTTAATTTTCTTATGGGTCATAATGCCTTTACTCTGTCAAAATGCGTAATCTCGACCAAGATCCTCTTTAATGGAAACTATAAACATATCTAAACCACTAATCTGATTAGATCTCTCCAAAGTTCGACCCTTGTTCTTCTTTTTTCCCCATGGTGCGAGATTCTCGAACCTTTACTTCCTTCTTGTAGGAGTCATGCATGGTGTTGTAACTCAAATCATTTTTTCCCTGGATTTCTTCCTACTGCATTGACAACCCTATTTTGGTGAAACTAGGAAGTTTAGATCTATATTTGATATATGGTATGTTATTCATTTTTTTCTTTTAGGATCCTCAATCTGTTTCCTCTTATTTATCCTTACCCTGTGATGGCATCTGATTTCCAATTTTCTAATAGAGCATTCTTAAGTGTTGGTTATTGCGGTAGTTCTGATACATCCTCAAGTTGATGTAGTTGATGTGGGAGATGTGATCATGATCCATTATTTTGTCCTATTCTTATGAAAATAATGTTGGTAACCTTTTGAGGTTGAGGATTCATGTCTTCTCTATTCTATTTCTGTGAATTAGAAGAGTTAGCTTGTTTTAGCCTACTTGATCACAATAGAACTGATATAATAAATATTTAAACCAGATTAATGAATTTTTATTGATTATATATTGTTGCATTTTATTTTTATAGATAATGTGATATATATTACTTTATGATTATTATCTCGTTCTTAATATAAATTGGTAAATAAATAAAATCCTTAATTAATTTGAAATTATTTTTCCAAAGATAAAGAGGAATGTTAATAAATCCCGTTGTTTATGTTATAAATTGATGATAATAAAATTAATATAGTAATCATGTTTAATTTAATTTATTGATAAACCATAAAAATGTTGACGCTTATTGTTAAAGTAAAGTCAAATTAATTGTTTATTAATTTGTGATAGTTTGAGAAAGCTTGTTGTTTAGGTTTCCCATAGATTGAACCTATGATAACGAATCAGTTAATTCAAGATGGAATAATGAAGTGGATGTGTGATAAATATAATGCCTTTTAGTTTTCTGAGTTACCCAATTTCTTGTAAATGCCATGAACCTTATAATTTGGATCTATGAGTTCTCAGTGTTTGTGAAGGAAGAATGCCTTGTTTAGAGGTAAGATCCCAGTTTCTATGTTGTATGTTTCATGCTGCTTGTGTTGTGATGTGAGCATGGGAAAGTAGAGCTTAGATGGAAGTTTTGGTATGTGTAGGAAGGGAGGCCTAGTGATTTTGGTAGTAGTTGAAGCCTATAGTGGTGAGATGTAGCAGTTTAGACATGTTGGTTTAGGGAGGTCAACATAAATGATGGAAATGGTTGAAGCTAGTCTTACCCGTAGATTTGAAAGTTTAATGGTTGTTTATATTTTCTTTGGTTTCCTTATTTACGTTACCCACTACTTGAGGAAGAATCTTTCTCATAACTTTCTTTCAAAATAGGTGAATACACTTGAGGTATTCCACATGATTTTTGGCATTATCTTCTTGACGATTGGTCTACACTCCTACTATAGGCTGAAAAGACTCAACGGGTAGTTCATCTACTCAACATGTTGAGACCCATGTATCTAGTATCTTATAATTATTTCTTAGAATACTTGGCATTAAAAAAACATGATAATGATTTTAATAAATGATCGAATAAATAATGTTAACCCATGGGGTTAGAGATTGTTGGGATGAAATACCAAGGTTCTGATTTAGAGAAATTGTTACTCTGTTTCAGTTATTCCTAGAGGGAATGAATCACGGTTCTAATGTTAATGGAATGTGATGTGGAAAAATGATAACGGTTAAATAATGGTTAAATATTTAAATAACTTAAAGTGAAACTTATTGAAAGAGATAAAAAAATTAATGTATATATGTAGTCTTAGACGTGGTAGTTGGGAGCCTGAGAGACGTTAGTCGATGATGAATCTAATAATATATATTTATATAGTGTGGTTTTGAGATATATTATATCATTTTATTTTGTATTTATATACCCTAATCTACCCTGTCGGTTATGGAAAATAACTCCCCACGGTTTCTAAGCCCTGGGGTTGTTTTCCCCAACATCCTGGTGGAAGGATGAATTGTTGACTTCCCCTTTTGGCCCTACTCTATTCTATTGGTAGTTAATTATGTTTGTATGAACGAAAGTTAGTTTTACCCATATATATATATAGATGGATGTAAAGTATTGTGGTTATTTCACACACATATCTTCTAGATATAATTTCCTATGTACTACTATTGGAATAACATGTATAGGTTGTGATGGATTGAGGATCCTTACTCGGTGTGTGGGCTGTAATGGATTGAGGTATAATATGTGATGTATGATACACATTATGCGGGGTGTGGTGGCTCCTAAAAACTACCTGGTTAATTTTTTTTGTGTATTGTGTGGTGCTTAACCCAGGTTTCTACGAGACAATATTTTTGTTGTATGAGGTCAATGTTACGGTGCTCACCCATGTGTCTTTGGGAAACCCTTTTTGGATACAAATGCTCAGGATGTACGATGTTGGGGAAAAGAGAAAAACTAGTGGGGAAGTTATAGCAAGGTAACCTTGACATTATTTATTATATTATATACTCTTTTATTCGATAAATGGTGAGAGTATCCATAGTGAGTCTGGGAATTTAGTATACCTGTTTAGGTGATGGGTTAATTTCACTTGTTGTTCACTGTGCTTTAGCATGATTCCTTTACTTTTTCATGAGGGGATCTAGGGAGGATCCTAATGAGTATATTTTTATACTCACCTGACATTAATGAATTTTTTTTCAGGTCACCTTGAATTGTTTAGAGATCAAGATTCTTACTTCTACTTGGGTTTTATAGCACCTGTTATGTCTTCATTGTTGTTTTTTTACATTCTTTTGGTACTTGTAGTTTTCCCTTTTAGTTGTAGTAGTTTTTTCATGACATTAAATATGTGTACATGGTTTTATTTTTATATTTTAGTTTGATTAAGAGTTGGTTGGTGTCTATATTATCTCTCTCTTTTGTATTTGTTTTCATAGAGGGTAATGCCTCCCATTTGTTTTTTTACTATACCCTTGGTACTAGTCCCCAACCCGAGGCCTACTAGAGGAAAGGATTGGTGGTGTAAAACCACAAGATTGTATAAGATATATTATTTTTACTTCATTGATGTATTTTTTTTATGATACACCAAGATAACCATGTGCTATATGCTACACCGTATTAGCTTGCAGTATACACACCACTATTCTTGGCTTGTGTTGCACATAATTTCAAGTTATTTTGATAGAATTCATTTCACACAACACTGAGTATAGATTTTTTTTCAATATATAAATGAAATACATTTTTATTATATTATATGAAATACAAAAGGAATATTTCACTACACACTACACTAATATATCTTGTGTTACACACAAGAGTGACCTTGCTCGATAGCTTGCGTTGTATGCGATACCATGTTTCACTAAATAACGATATATTGTTAAAATATTATTATTTAATGGGATATAAACTAGCCTATATGAATAGTATTATCTATATTTTTAATTTTTTTAACATTATAATTCATATTACAAATTTTCTATAACATGATATGAGAAAAAAAATCAATTTTTCGGATAAAATAAGTATTTTTCAAAAAATGCAGTTTTACCGTCTTTTGATGGCGCAACCATTTTAAATATAGTTTTGAAACTTTTATAAGATAAATTTCACAAAATAAACTTTTTATTTTTAATAATGACCTAAAAATTTACTTTTGATGAATTTTTGGTACATTCCGGATAAAATAATAATTTAAATGAATAGTGAAAAATACTGCATTTTAATTTGAAACTGTCTTTTCATCTAATTTATTTATATAGATATATTAAATTATTAATTGGTTTTAAACTTTAATTTGAATATATTTTTATCATTTAATACATTTTTTATTAGAAGTTATTTTACTTTTATATTGGACATAAACACATGTCAATCTTTTGATAGTTATTACTTCTTAAAAACTTGCTTTTTAGTTTTGAGAGGAGGAATTAATTTTAAATTAATTAACAAAACATATTTGTTTTTAATTTAGAAGAATATATTCCATATTTTTAATCAAAAGGTTCAAATAATATTAATAGTTACCCTTTATTTTTATAAATTATTAATAGTAACTTCAGTAATTATTTTATTTACCATGGTTAACGGGTAAATATATTAAATAAGGGTAACAAAATAATATTATAATAATATTAAGCTACCCTAAAAAATGTCTTAATTCTATTTTGTGAGATATTTTCGACCATGGGAATCCTTGGGTTGATTTTGGGACCCCATGAATTCACTTGGATGTGAAAATGACATTTTATAATAATTAATTTAAAGTAAGGATAATAATAACTGAAACATATGTCTTTTCCCAAATCGATTTTAATATAGAGTTATATAACTGATATATATGTTTATAAATAGTCACTAGAAATCTAAAAATATTTCCTATATAATTTTATTTTATTTATAATTTTTAGACACCAAATAAATAAATTTGTTAATGATACAATGATGATGTAGTGATTACCACATTAATGAGTGATATAAATAAATGAGATTATAAATATTAAAATAAATTTACATTGAACCTTTTTAATCCTTACATGAATTTTATGGATTATTATGAATCTTTATCTTTGAATTAATGATTTTTTTTGAAATATTAAAGATATAGATTTTTAAAAAGTCATGATATGAATAGTATAAAAATCAACATAAATAGGGTTTAAAAAAAATACTATTTTATGAAATTATATAATAGTCCTAAAAAACTAAGATTTGGTCAAATGAACTAGATAATTTTTAAAATTTCATTAATTGACTACTTGAGGTTCTATTGGAATTTTATAGTAACTATAATAACCATTGTATGAATATATAAGAAGACTTGGTAAGAGTTAAATTAGTTAACTAAGGGTTAAAGATAAAAGATAAGGTTACATTTGAGACCTAAACATATCTAAAACCTATTAGTTGAGAGGATATAGAACAATAATCATATTATATTCTAATTAAATTATTTTAATAAATTAATATTTTGAGAGTTTCCTAAAGTGACCCTCTCCTCTCTTATAAAAGGGAACCTCCTCCCTCACCTCTTTACTCCATTTTTCTCCTTCAGGCTCAGACTACCACTAAACATCTCTCTTAAAAACTTCCCTAGTTACATTATAGAAGTTATGGTCTTCTCAAAATACAACCTCTAGTTCCCTAAGAGGAAATTTAATGGAGTCACGTTGAGGAAGTGGTAATCTCTTCTACCGATTCTTTCAATTTTATTTCTTGTTCTACTTACTCTCATTTAGTTGTTTCATTATAAATTAATAACTTAAGTATCACTAATATACATATTTGTTATTATAAATATGAAACAACCCTATTTCACCTTCTATCCATCCTATGAAAAATGAAATCACCGTTTTTGTGTAATACGACTAACCCTCTCCACGTTGTGGTGTAATATGTTTGTCACCACTACCTTACTTGGATGGGTATAATGGTGTAAATAATAACTGCATATGATTATTAGAAAATTATACTAATTATGAGATATTATACACAATCCACTTAAAATACAATTTAACAATTATGGGAACTATATCCTCGCTCGTGCGTACGTACGACTTACCGTCTCCACGATGCGATGCGATTCATTCTCCATGTTAACCATTCAAGAATGATTATAAAGTATATATAATAAATAATCATGAAATATATAAAATAATAATTCTACTGTATTTATGTATATATATAAGTCATTTACTTACTTCCATTCAATTCAATAGGGAAAGAAAAACAATGTTTATACGTACGTACAACCTACTGTCTCCATGAATAGTTTATTCCATTTCATTTATCTATCTATTATATATATATATATATTATGAATATATGTGATATATAAATCATTTTTGAAATTATTTAATTATTTAAATCATGGTATATGTAATAATATCTAGAATAAAAATTCAAAACACATACGATAAATTAAACGATCATTACCCAAAACGTTGTATTAACATAGAATTAAAAAATAAATGGGTAATATAAATTCATAAGTGAATAATATATGATATCATAAATATTATTATGGTTTTGTTAAAATTTAATAGTATTTTTAACCCACTATATATTATTTGCGCACACATATAGAAGAAATCGAACCTAAGGTAAGGGATTACTTTGCCAATATCGTTTTTATCCGAGATTATTTATTCGTATGCATTTACTTGGGATATATTTATCATCAATAACCAAGTTTTCTGAAAATGTTTTAATTATTTTTTAATATTCCTCTATTTATATTTAAATTAATTTTTAATCCTTTTTTACTTTTACTACATGGTATATAAGGAATCATTCTTTCGTTTACCATATGAGTTACTTTTTGGATTTTTCAAAAAAAGTATGAAGATAATGTTATTTTAACTTATACAAAATGACCAAATTTTTTACATCTTTATAAGGCCTTATTTACATGTAGTTTACTCTAAAAATTTTCAAATGTTTTTTTTAAAAATCTTTTAAAATTTCTTGAAAATTTGAGAAAAGAAAATAACATTGAGAAAGAAAGGATATTTTCCTATAGAACTATGTTCAAGTGTTTTATCAAAATTATTTTCCATCTAAGATGATGATCTTAAATAAGGTTATGTTTCTATCCATTTTATTTCTATGATTTGATTTCATTAATGATGGAATGATCTTTTATATGAATTATGATATGATGAAATGAAATTTAAGAAACCTATTTTATTTTTTGGGTTATGCTATAATGAATGATTTGTGTTTTGTGGAACATGTAAGAATGATTTTAGTAGGAGATGGGTGAGACCTATATATCCCTCCAATTAATTGGGAAAAGATTTATATCTCATGATACATACATGTTTGGAATGGAAAGTAAATATAGTTCAGTAATACATTGCTGGAATAGCAAGTAAACCCAGTTCAGTAATAGACTTTGTCCACAATGATGGTCTTGGAAGAAATGCCTTGGCTACTATGGAAATCATATTATGTGCTCATTAGTTTTCCACAATAACATGTTTTATTCTAATGTTATTATATAATGGTTAATGTTCCTTTATTATCCATGCCTTACATACTACCAAGATTTATTTCATGACTCACGATTTTGATGTTTAAACATTATGTTTATGTTTATGTTTTTATGTTCAAATGTTTATGGTTTTTATTATGTTATCCATTTTTACCCTTAACAAGAATTTGAGCTCAACCTTTTTATGTTTTATTTTACCTGAGATATAAAGAAAGGTTTTAGTTAGGAAAACAAAAGGGGAAGAGCTTTATGAGAGATGTCGAAGATCTTTTACAAAGATAAAAGATTATGTTCCATGTTTCCAAAGATACTAAAATAATACAATCAATGTGAATATATTTGTGTAATGTATTAATTATTTCTGAAAAGAAATTTAATGTCCATGTACTTCAATATTGGGTTGTTATAGTTGGTATCAAAGCAAAGGTTTGGTCAACCTTGGAAACTAGGATGCAAAAACTTTAGTAAGATCCCAAGAGATATTTCTAAGGTATGTCTAGGGTTGTTCATAAGGGTATGTCTAACTATAAATTAAAGTCCTAGAATTATGTTGATTATCATTAATAACCTAGGATTAAACCTAATATTTTAGATATTTAAAGTACTCCCCCTTGGTAATATTGTTTTACTAGTATGATTTTTTCCTCTCACACTGTTCTTTTTGGGTTTTAGACAATGGATGGAACCTGAAGGAACCTTGTTAATGATCAATGCACTGGGCTATGTAATGATTTTCCTCCTCAAAAAAAAATGTTATGGGAGATGGAATGAAAAATATTATTTCTATACTTACAGAAGCTATCAATCATTCTGGACATCCAAATGAGTAGAGAAGGGAACCACATTCTATTAATTCCATCATGAGTCAATTTCCACCTTCTTTCAGTGGGTCTTCTGATTGACTTGTTGCTGAGAAATGGAGGAAATGTACACCTTCTTGTAGTGGGTTTTCTGATTGACTTGTTTCTGAACAATGGATCGGTACCATTGAAAAGATATTTTCCATTATTCACTATTCATAACATGAAATGTTCATTTTGGCGTTCTATCGCTTAGAAGGTTTATCAGAACAGTGGTGGAACCTAATTAAGTATATAAGGAATCAAGATAAAATTGAATCCATGGAATGGAATGAGTTCGAGATTAGGTTTTTCAATAAGTACATCCCTCATATTCTTCAAAAAAATATTTAAATGAAGTTCCCTGAGCTTAATAAAAAGGATGATGAATCTTTTGGTGCATACGAGGCGAATTTTACAAGGCTTTCAAGGTATGATTTTGGATTTATCATCCAACCTGAAAGTAAAGTTGATCGATTCTTCAGTGACTTAAAACCAAGTATTCTAAGGGTATTAACTATAAGAGGCTTCAGTAGATATGAAGAGATTGTGTGTTGGGCTATCATGGAATAACTGGAAGTTGTTGCTACATATCTATCTCATGGTTTTGACAAGAAATGAAAGATTCAGTTCAAGGTAAAATAAAAAAAATGGTGAAAAGAAGATGATTATTTACATATGATCAAAGTGTGAAAGGAAGCATGGTGGAGATTTTATTAATGGGACTAGAAAATGTTTCAAGTGTGGAAAATACGTTTATCGAGTTTTTGAGTGATGAGGTAATGGGAAAAGTTTTGCTAATGATTTGAATATAGAAAAGACTATGGAGAACACGCCACCAACACTTAAATGATACAAGTACAAGGAAATAGGGAATAATTTATCCAATTCCCAAATACAAGAGTTAATGACGATGATTGACATCAACAACCTCTTAAAGCCAAAGATAAAGGAAAATCACAAGCAATCACTATTGGTGATGTTGAGTATGACAACAAAGTGGTGGAATGATTAAGTTTTTATGTAATGTGATTCTAAAATAGTGTTGTGTAATATCATTTATAGTATTATGGAATATTGGAATATCTATTTATTGGTTTATTATAGTTTTTAATAATTATATGGTATCAGTAACCATGAAAAGTGATTGAAATATTTTTTTTGGAAAGCACATGATATGTGCATAATGAAGGAAAAACGAGATAATGATATGTTTGATAGTGTTAATGAGCTCATGACTGATATAAGGAAAAAGTGATATCGTGGTTTGAGTATAAAGTATTTTTGGTATTTCTGGTTATTGGAAAGAGTTAATTTTTATAGAATGTATGTTTTCCCTAATGTTCTATGGTAATTCATGTTATTATCATGTTTAAATAGAATACATGATTAAGGTATTCACATGTTTGGAATGTGACAAATAATAACTCACAAATGAGATATGGGAGACAAATTTTAAATTGATTTACTTCACCTCTTTATAAAGTTTTATATTTTATGTTTTTTTGAAAGGAATTTAATTTAATCCATTGATGGATAGTATAAGTTATATTACAGTTGAATTTTGTTAGATTAATGTATTATCTCACTATAGGTTGACTTATGCATATTTGATAACATGTTTTAACCTTTTTTTTGAGACATATGGAATGACCTATAATTTTATCGCATGATCTTCTAACACATTAGGAATAGAAAATTCACATTTATTTCTTTAAATAAGAGATGAAGTGTAAATTTTTTAGGGAACGAAAAATGGTGAGATTGTATTGAAATCATGTTAGTATTTCTCCTCATGTAAAAATTCATCAACTTTAGGAAAAATATATTGAAACAAAAAATGTTATCCTAGTACATTATTATCTCATGAATCATATGGTCCCATAAATCATCATAGATTTATGAATTTCTGGTAGTTAACTCTCTCCAAACCTTATTCTCTATCACTATCCATCAAAACATGATGGTTAGATTTATATTCCATATCCATGTTTTCACTTCCCAACTATGTTATCCTATGTAGAAACCCAGTGATGAATTAATTCACACAACCATTATGTTTCTGACTTTCCTTTTTAAAATAATGTTTTAGTGTCCCTTTTTACAATGTGGGTTTCCATAACAGAAACTTTCATGTAGTAAACCATTTATAACCCTAACAAATTTTGAGGGTGAAATTCATTTTAAGGGGGTAGAATATAACACCTTGAGATTTTATAAGATATATTATTTTAACTTATTTGATTTATTGTGTTGAACATTACACCAATATTATCTTGTGCTATATGCAACACTGTATTATCTTGCAATATACACAACAATATTATTGGCTAGTGCTTCACACAATTTCAAGTTCATTAGATAGAATTCATTTCATGCAACACTGTGTATAGATTGGGTTCAATTTATAAATGGACTATGTTTAGATTATGTTATATGAAACACCAAAAGAATATTTCACTACACACAACACTAACTCGTCTTTCATTAGACGCACGAGAGACCTTCCTCGATAGCTTGTGTTGTACGCGATACCACGTTTCACTAAACAATGATATATTATTGAAATATTATTATTTAATGGGATATAAACTAGCTGTTATGAATATTATTAACCATTTTATGAATTTTATATGAGATTATCATTCATCTTAAAAAATTTCTATAACATTATATGGGAAAACAATCAATTTGCTGGATAAAAGAAGTATTTTTAGAAAAATGCAGTTTTTACCACCATTTAATGGCGCACCAATTTTAAATCTAGTTTTTACACCTTTATAAGTTAAATTTGAAAAAATAAACTCCTTATTTGGATGTGGTACAAGAAAAAATTCTTTTGTTGATATTTTGGTATTTTTTAGATAAAATTCAAATTTTAATGAATAGTGAAAAATGTTTCATTTTAATTCCAAAGTGCCTTTTAATCTAATTTATTCATAGAGTTAGATTAAATTAATTAATGGTTTTAAAGATTAATTGGATAATATTTTTATCATTCAATCCAATTTTGGTCATTTTAATTTATTTCACTTTTAAATTGGACATAAACTCATGTTAATATTTTGACAGTTATTACCACTTAAAAACCCACTTTCTGTTTTGACAACAGGAATTAATTTTAAATTAATTACCGCAAAGTCTGTGTTTTTAATTTGGAAAAAATGATTCCATATTTTTAATAAGAAGGTTCAAATTTTTTAAATAGGTACCTTTTATTTCTGGACATTATGAATAGTAATTTCAGTAATTATTTTATTTACCATGGTTAAAGGGTAAATATGGAAAATAAGCGTCAAAATATAATATTAAAATAATATTAAACTATCCTAACACATATCCTAATCCTATTTAATGAGAAATTTCTGACAATGTGAATCCTTTGATTGATTTTGGGAACCCATGGATCCACTTGGATGTTGAAATGACATTTTATAAGAATAAATTTAAAGTAAAGGTAATTATAACCTAAACATATATCTTTTACCAAATCAATTATAATATAGGGTTATGTAACTGATATATATATATATATATAAATAGTAATTATAAATCTAAAAATATTTTCTACATCATGGTATTTTATTTATAATATTTATAAAACAAACAAACAAATTTATTTATGAAACAATGATGATGTAGTGATTACCTCATTAATGAATGATTTAAATAAATGAGATTATGAATATTAAAATAAATTTAATTTGAACCTTTTTATACAATCCAAGAATTTTTTGATTGATTATGACTTCTTATATTTTAATTAATGAAGTTTTATTGAAATAATCAAGTGTTTAAAGATTTTTAAAAAGTCTTGATATGAACTGTATAAAAATCGACATAAATAGGGTTTTAAGACAAATACTATTTTATTAAATGATATAATTGTTCTAAAATTATAATATTAGGCCAAATTAATTATATAATGTTGAAAATTTCATTAATTAACCACTTTAGGTTCTATTTTCATTTTATAGTAACTATATTAACCATATAGTATGAATATACAAGAAGACATGGTAATAGTTAAATTAGTTAACTAAGGGTTAAAGATAAAAGATAAGGTTATATTTGAGACCTAAACTTGTCTAAAACCTATTTTTTGAGAGGATTTAGAACAATAATAATCTTATATTATAATTAAATTATTTGTGGACCTTTTGAAATCGAAAATAATTTTATAATAAATTAATATTTTGAGAATTTCCTAAAGTGCCCCTCTCCTCTCTTATAAAATGGCACCTCCCCCATATCTACTTCACTCAATTTTGAGCCTTCAAGATCAGCAAAAACCTGACTATTTATCCTCTAAAATTATATAGTAACATTCTATAGATTTAGGTATTCTCAAAATACCAACTCTAGTGCCCTAATAAGAAATTTAAAGGAGGCACGTCGAGGAAGAGGTAGTCTCTTCTACCAATTCTTTCAAATTTATTTATTCTTATATATCATCTTCTTTAGTAGTTTACTTATAAAGTAATAATATCAGTATCAATAATATACTTATATGTTATTATAAATATTAAACAAATATATTTCACCTTCTATCCATCCTATAAAAAACAAAATCACCGCGCGTGTCTATGTATAACTTACCGTCTCCATGGCGTGGTGTAATATGTTTTTCACCACCACCTTACATGGATGTGTATAATGGTGGAAATAATAACTATATATTATTATTATAACATTATACTAATTATTATATATTATGCACCATCCATTTTAATACCATTTAATGCTTATGAGAATGATATCGCTGCTTGTGTGTACGTACGACTTACCGTTTCCACGACACAATGAGATTTATTCTCCACGTTAACCATTCAGGAATGATTATAAAGTAAATAAAATAAATAATTATGAAATGTATAAAATTATAATTCTACTATATTTATGTATATATATATGTTATTTACTTACTTCCATTCAATTCAATAAGGAAACGAAAACAACGTTCATGCATACGTACAGCCTACCGTCTCCATAAATGGTGTATTTAATTTCACTTATCTATATTATATATATATATATATATTTATATACTGAATATATATTATATATAGATAATATTTTTCATTCTGGAAGTAATTAAATAATTATATAAGTAATAATATCAAGAATAAAAATTAGAAACACGTATGATAAATAAAATTATTATTACCCAAAACATTGCTTTAACATGGAATTGACAAATGAATGGGTAATATAAAGTCATAAGTGAATCATATATGATATCAAAAATATTATTATGTTTATGTTAAAAGTTAATAATTTGTTCAAAACCACTATACAAGAGTTTTAGACACATATAGAAGAAATCATCCCAAAGGTAAGGGATAACTTTACCAATCTTGTTTTTATCCAAGATTGTTTATTCGTATGTATTTACTTCGGTTATATTTTGTATCCATGACCATGTTTTC
Organism: Viscum album; assembly: GCA_963277665.1. Taxonomy (NCBI): domain Eukaryota; kingdom Viridiplantae; phylum Streptophyta; class Magnoliopsida; order Santalales; family Viscaceae; genus Viscum; species Viscum album. Next base: position 1,322,171,191 of record OY728140.1, read on the forward strand.
TAAAAACATTTTAATAAAATATTTTGTATTCATCTATGTATATTTAAATTCATTTTTACTCCTTTTTGACCTTTACTACATGGTATGGAAGGAATCTTTCTTTCGTTTACCATATGAGTTACTTTTTGAATTTTAGGGAAAAAGTATGAGGAAAATGTTTTTTTAACTTATACAGCATGAATGGATTTTTAAATATTCATAATACCTTAATTACACTAAGTTTATTTTAATAATTTTGATGTGAATTTTGAAATAAAATCTTTTCTTCTAAAATTGGATGAAAATTTTAGAAAAGAAAACATTTTTGAAGTATAGAGGATATTTTCATCAAGAACTAAGTTCAAGTGTTTTATCAAAATTATTTTCCATGTAATATGATGATCATAAATAGGGTTATGTTTATATCCCTATTATTATTATTATTTGATTTAATTAATTATGGGATGATCTTTTATATAGATTAGGTTATGATTAATTGATATTTAAGAAACCCGTTTTATTTATTAGGGTATGATATGATGAATGATTTATGTTTTGTGAAACATGTAAGAATGATATCATTATGATATGGGTGGGACCTATATCTCCCTCCAATGCATTGGGTAACGATTTATACCTCATGAGATAGACATGGCTGGAATTTCAAGTAAATAATGTACAATAATACATGGCTGGAATGATAAGTACACCCAGTTCAATAATGGACCTTTTCCACTATGATGGTCTTGGTACCAATGCCTTGGATACTATGGAAATCATATTATGTGCTCATTAGTTTTCCAAAATTAAATGTTTTATACCAATGATATTATTTCATGATTAATGTTCCTTTATGATCCATTCCTTACGTATTTCCAAGATTTATTTCATGACTCAATATTTTGATGTTTAAACATTATGTTCATGTTTTTTACATTCAAATGTTTTTGGTTTGTTTTATGTTCTCCATTTTTACACTTACTGAGCATTTGAGATCACCCTTTTTATGTTTTCTTTTCCCCAAGATATAAAGAAAGGTTTGAGGAAGGAAATAAGGGGAGTATCTTTATAGGAGATGTTGAAGATCTTTCACAAAGTTAGTATATTATGTTTTGAGTTTCAAAAGGCACTAATCTAATATAGTATTTGAGAATATATTTGTGTAATGTATTAATTATTACACAAAATTAATTTCATGTCCATGTATGTCAATATTGGGTCATTATAAGGGGTCATTATCTCTTTTATCACATTATAAGCCTAAGAGGGGTACACTTTGTGGGGAGGGGTTCATGAGAGACTAGTATCATAGATCTGATTGAGGGATATGATGGAGTTTAGAGTTAGGCACATGTGAGGTTGCATTGGTTGGTAGGTAAACTGTGTCAGCTAAATTTATTAATTTCGATAAACATTGGGGACCATCTAAAAATATTTATTTAGGGCCCCTTGTGATGTTGTTCAAGAAACATTATGTTTATAGTGGATACTAAACAAGGTGATACTTGTTTTAGGGTAGATACCTAGGAAAGGATCATGCATAATTATTTTAAATGTTTGTTATTTTGTAGGTATGTCTATAAGTCGACGTCTACCTCAGGTTCATTCGGAAGATGTTTAGTAGATTGTGCTAGAAGATCGTTGCAGAATAGAGGTTGATGGTGACAAAACTTGGAGGGGGACACTCCAAGAGTTTCAGTGCAACTGTATATAGAAGTATGAGGGATCTTTTTCAGATGCAGTCATAAAATAATGGTTAGAGGAGTTTGAGATAGATTTCATTTTGATTCATGCTTGGAAGGATCACCGAGTTTCATTGGTTGTGATGATGTTGTGTGGGGTAGTGAGGAAGTGGTGGTTCTTATTCCTCAACGATCTCGAGGAGTCATAAATCTCATGAGAGAAGTTCGAAGAGCAGTTTAGAATAGAGTTTAATTCCTCGACTGTGAATGCGAGCAGTCTCCAGGGGATATTTACCATTCAGTAGGGGATCTCAATTGTGTGGGATTTCGAGATCCCTTTTCAGAACCTTCTTTTATATTATTTGAAGATGTTTCTATCTGATGAGGCTAGGGCAAGGCATTTTGAGGAGTATTTTCATCCAGAGATCCTGTTCTAGGTCTCACTGTTTATGATGATGAAAAATCTTGAGTTACTCTCAAGAGAAGAGGTTATCAAGAGAAAATTATTCATAATTAGATCATCATAAGAGGGGAGTCATCCAAATTCCTCTTGAAGCATATATGATGTCCCAGTTTCCTAGTTTTTAGGGAAGTAGAGTTTCTGTTCGGCCGAGGGTAGGTCCCAACCCTCAATGTCTCGTTTCTATAGGGGCAGTGGCTCTCAGAACTATACCAAGGTATAAAAAATATTTTTCCTTGTAGATACCAATATCATCTATAAAAATTGTTCCCAACCTTTTAGAGCAACCAGAGTGCACTAGCTCTCACATTTCTGGTTCCTCCATTGAGATAGTTCCAGCAGACACAACATTAGTAGATTTCACCAGCTTTGGATAAGTAGAATGAAGATGGGGTAGGCAATGGATATGACCGATATGATCCCTTTTCTCATATATAATATCATGGCCATGATGGTGTTGTTCATTAGGGTCAAATAGGCTATGTAGTATGGTATGGTCAACTTCATGAATTTGTGATGTAAGCACCAGGCCAGCCAGACATTTTTTGAGGTACCCTTTGCTAATTTTTTGCCTGGGCGTATGCCTTTTATGAATTAGAGGAAACACACTCATTCATATCACCTATAATTTTTCATTAATTTTTACATGAGGTATAGAGGCTTCCAGTTCCTTTGGTGTTGAGTAAACTAGTTGGAAGTCGAGCTGACTTGTTTGAAGTATGTATAGACTGTGAGATAGTGATGGGGTAGGACCACTATTGGGGAGATTTCCTATGTTTACTGATACAACCATTTGACATAATTCATAACATGGATTGGTTTTATTCAGTGTATGCTATTATGGATTGCTTCTGGAGTTATGTGGTGTTCTTCGATGCGGATGGAGAACCATCTATATTTGTTGGCGACCAAGGCCCTCAGATATGTCAGGGATATTTTCTGTATTTGTCTTGATTTTTAGTTGAACTGATGTTGAGTTCATTGAAGGTTTTTCAGTTAGTATTTCCTTTGGTTGTGGAAGATAAACCTAATGTATTTACAGAATAGGTTGTAGCATTACCTCCTCGATGAGAGATTAAGTTTGGGATCGAGCTACTACCAGACATGTCTCCTATCTCAATGTATCCATATTCTATGGAACCTCTTGAGTTCTGAGAGATGCATATATAGATCAATGGTCTATTTCATTGCGGTTTTTATCTGATGAGTGTATCACCGTGGGGTGCTCTAGTTTTGTTCATGAAGAAGGATGATGGAAGTTTACGGTTGTTTATCATTTATGATCACTTGAACTGAGTGAAATTGAAGAACCATTATTCTATTCCACATATTGATGATTTATTTGATCAACTAATGGGTGCATGTTGGTTCTCAAATATTTATTTGCGGTCAAGATATCATCATATGCATGTGATGGATGAGGATATCCCAAAGGCTTGTTTCTATTGACTTCATGAGCATTATGAGTTTGTTATGATGTTGTTCGGTGAGAAGAATTCTCCATCTGTATTTATGGGATTGATGAAAGTTGTGTTCAGTGAGATCTTGGATAAGTTTTTGGAGGTTTTCATCGATGATATTATTATGTACTCTACATCTTAAGAATACCATACAAAGCATATACATGACATTTTGGGAGTTCTCTGTCGATAGCAGTTGTTTAGGAAGTTGTTGAAGTGCTAATTCTGGGATCGAGAAGTCTATTTCTTGAGACATGTTGTATCCCAGTAGGGTGTAGATAAGGATCCATAAAAGGTAGAATTAGTTGTGTATTTGTAATACCCAAAGATATTGGTATAGGTGAAATATTTACTTGGTATTGTAGGATATTATAAGAGGCTCATTACTGATTCCTCTCGTGTTGTGACTCCTATGATAGAATTGACCAGAAAGGATCAAGTGTTCGTAAAGACTAACTTGTTTCAGAAATATTTTGAGTATCTGAAGGAGAAGATGGTCAGTTCTCCAGTTATTTGTCTCCCATAGAAGGAGTTCAGTTTGAGGTTTTATGCGATTCTTTGTACTAGGGGTTGGGATGTGTTCTGATGTAACATAGATCTTTCTTTTCTTATGGATCTTGGTAGTTACGTCTCCAGGAGCATAACTATTCCACCCACAATCTTGAGTTATAATCATCGGTGTTTTTCCTGAAGCTATGGACACTTTACATCATTGGTGATCATTTTTTGGTCTTCACTAATCATAAGAGTCTGAGGTATGTTTTATACTACAATGAATTTGACATGAAGAAACACTAGTGTATGGAAATCTTATATCATTAAGACTTTGGTATTTCATATATTATTGAAAATGGGGATGTTGTAACTGATACGATGAGCAGGAAGTCACATAGTCACTCAGTGTGTGAATCATGTGATTCTTGGAGAGTGATGGAATAACTATCAGCATAAAATTTGGACATGGGAGAAGTTGGGGTTGTGGTTGCCTTTTCCAAATGATGGTACAGTCATCTATGGTGTAGCATGTATAAGTGTCCCCGTTGGGGTATCATGAGGTGTAGGTCTGGAGAGATTGAGTTTTTAGTAGAGAGGCCCCAAATATATTGTCCTCGACCCAAGATCCACAAATCTAGTGCCTCAAGCTGGGTCGCCATATGATCTTAAGCACGTCTCCCCATACGCTATAGGTTGCCGACTAGCCACGAGGGTCTAATAGGTCATATGGGGAGACTATATCCTCAATATAAGATTAATCCAAAATAGATAATAATTTAAATAACAGAAATAATAGGCAACAAAAAATAAAATTCATAAATAAAAAATTAACAAAACTTGGTACAACCATATAGAAAAGTAAATATTTCATGCCATGCTATAGCACAAAGTTAACAAAACCGCAAAAGAATTAAAAAATAAAGATCCTGAAAATGGACTAGACTCCATGTCTGGATCCTCACCCGTACATGTCTCATGCCCAACTCTACTCATTAGTATATGGACTATAACATCCCGTCTTTTTATAACATAACTTTCATTCCATTACACGGAACTGAGGATCTTTAAGGTTTAGTGTCTTGGAAACAAGGAACATAAAACATGAAAAAAAAAATTCTTCTTAAACACTTGAAAGGATTCTCCTCATGTTCACCCTAGGCTCATTACTGCATCTCATAACTTGGGGACATACATCAAAAGGAAGGGTGAGCCGAAGGCCCAGCAAGGGAAACAAGTGAAACATTTTACATATGAACTTGAGATACATCAATAAAGTCATGAAAAGAACATTAAGGCATGAAAATGAAATCATGAAGCATATCATAATAAAAATAAAACTTTTTCATAACTTGAAGATGTGGCTACATCATTTAACATAGAAAATCATGAACATATCACCAAGGTCCATCCCCAAGGTGTCATTTTAAAATTACCAAGGTTATTCACCAAGGTATCGTGAAAATTGTAATCTCTAGTGGTCACATCATTACCCAATGAATTGGAGCGATATCAGGGCGCACCCTTAAATTTGCCTTTATTATCATGTGAGCCACATATATCATCATCAAATATTTCATAAATAACCCATATCGCATAAAGGAAATGGGTTTCATTTCATAATCATAACTTTTTAAAAACTGCTTTAAAGACATGATCTTTATATCACTTTAAAACCCCCAGAAAAGGAAGGTGGGTCTCATGTATGTAAATCCCAGAATTTAAAATAGAACATTTTGGTATATATGTGAATACCCCTTTAGAAGAAAGATCTTTGAGTATTCACTTAATAAAATAAAAGGACTTTAGAAAAAGAGATAGTCATTTTGAGACAGAAATTCTGCAGCATAACGGCAATGTTCCGAGGTTTTAGAAGACTTTAAAAGAGAGGTAAAATGGGTCAAACATTCATAAATGACCCATAAAATAGTACATGGACAGAATAAGAAGGATACATGATCATGGTAATGAAATTTCAAGGACATACCATTTGAAATGAAAAACATGGAAGGAAGAAAAAAATTAGATTTCTCTTATGAAAGTTCGGCAGCCTAACGGCGTTACTTAAACATCAACAAAAATGATTTGAAAAGATCAAATAGGATCTCTCATCATGTGAAAATAAGAGTTCAGTATGATATATATAGAGATAATTCCACAACATAACAAAAAGGAACTTGAAAGAATTGACATGAAAGTAGAACTTCAAAACGAGAAGGGTGAAGAACCACTTAAAAATTCGGCAGCCTAACGGCGCCACTTAAAACATCAAAATACTGAATTGAAGAGATCAAATGGGGTCTCTCATCATATGAAAATAAGAGTCCAGTATGATATATATAGAGATCATTCCCCAATATAACAAAAAGGAACTTGAAATAATTGACATGAAAGTAGAACTTCAAAACGAGAAGGGTGAAGAACCACTTAAAAATTCGGCAGCCTAACGGCGCCACTTAAAACATCAAAATACTGAATTGAAGAGATCAAATGGGGTCTCTCATCATATGAACATAAAATATCAGTATGATAATTTAGAGATCATACCCCAACATAATAAAAAGGAACATGAAAGACTTGAATGAAAATAGAACTTGAAAACGAGGAAGGTGAAAGAATCCCTTAAAAATTCGGCAGCCTAACGGCGCCACTTAAACATTCTTAAAACGAATTGATGAGAGCAAGGGGGGGGGGTCTCTAATCATATGAACATGAAATAGGAAGTAGGATGAATATAAAAGAACATCCTCCAACATAAGAACATGGAGTATAAAAGAAAAGACATAAAAGAGATTACTTGAAAAGAAAGAGAGAGGTCAGATCCCTTACCTTAAAATGTAACTCTTAAACCTCAAAGGTTGGGACCTTGAGGGCTTGGGGGCACCTTGGGAGGACTCCTTGGGAGGTAATGAGACCCGAAATTCGTTGGGAATGAGTGGAGAGTCGAATGGATGAGAGGAGGGCTTGGTATTTATAGGGAAAGTGAGGGGACAAGGCATTAATGGCCAAGGGACACCTCACATGTGCTTTTCTCAAACCCATGTGCTCTCCCTTGTCATTTATCATGGAGTTAGGCCACATGGGGCCCCCAAAACAATAATTCATCACCCTTGGCCGGACAACCCTCAAAAGATCTCATGACATCATAATGACACCGTTATGATGTCATTAAACATACCGAAACACTAAAACTGTATTTTTACTATTCACTGAAAATTCAACTTTCTCAGAAAAATCCCAAAATTTCACATTAACCAAATATCAATGCTCTGATTTCAAAAATGAAATCCATTTTATAAAAATAATTTTCTAAATATTTTTAATTTAATTTTTAAATAAAAACACTATTCATCGAAAATTCATTTTTTTCAGAAAAAACCCCAAAAATTACCATAACATAATATCGATGCTCTGAGTTCAAAAATAAAGTCATTTTTATAAAAATAATTTTCTAATTATTTTTAATCAAATTTTTAATTAAAAAACACTATTCACCCGAAAAAACTAATACTTGAATAATAATTAATGAAACCGTTATTTAACTATTTTATTGAATCACATTACTTAATCAAGGTGCCTAGATTATTTTAAAACTTTCTTTAAGTGAGATTACTAATCCATTTGGTCATATTACTAATCCTAATCATAAAATCACTATTCATAATTTACTATTCATCAAAAATCAAGTTGATCTTATTAGACTCTAAATTTAGTACTGAACATAATTGCAGAAGACCATTTTTTGAAAATCATTACACATTTTTAATTATTTAGGGTTTACATAAACATATTTAAAATATCCTTTTTCTAAAATTCATAAAAAATATGCATACTATATTTATCCAGTCATTTCAAAATTCATAAACTTCATCATAAGAAGAAATACCAATTTTTATTTAAAACAAGGATTACACAAGGTAGTTACGGTCTCGTTACATAACCCCTTATAATACCAGCATAGGACCTAAGAGTAAGGTGTGCTAGGGTGATAGAAGCTTGGGGCGGCTCAGTCAACATTGCCCGAGTAGTAATTTCTATCAGTTTGAACTTCTCACGAAGGCGATTCCGTTCCAGCTTCACATGATGAAGTTCGGCTTGGATTTGATCCAGAGCAAAGCCCAGTGGTGCTACCTCCTTCCTAAGCTCTGTTATATGGGCTTCGATCGGTCCAAGACTACTAGGTGAGGCCATCAAATCTTCTTTCTATAATAATTAACCAAGATTACATATATCAAAACATTTTGTTCACAGCGGTCATATTGACCGATGGATATATAATAGTCAAAACCCACTGATCTCATTTTAATTATAATCATGTTTATCAAATAAAACGTTTTTTTTTGAGTATAACAATAACACATAAAATTGGGAAACAAAATTTATTTAAAAAATTTCGGGTCGTTACAATATTCCCCCTTAAGAAATCGCGTCCTCGCAATTTTAAAATTGGGTTTTGAAATTTCATTGAAAGTCCCACATCGGAAAAGGAGTCAGTAAAACTATTACTTTAAAATAAAGAAAGGGAAGTACAAAGGTCACCCGAGTTAACCCACACCAGGGTTCCATGCAGGAAAACATGGACATGGAGGAGAAAACAAAGGGTCAAGTTCTGAGGGAGAGTGATAGAGAACATGATTAGGAGAAAGTTAACCATGAGAAAATCCCAAACTTATGATGTGTGTAAACGGTCTTTGATTACCTAGTAGGAAACGTAAACCAACAACATTTTTGTTTTACGTTTCTTTTCATAATTTTGAGGATTTCATTTACTACATAGAACAAAAACATAAGAAAATATACCTACCTTCAAGTAGAGTTTCATCCTTTAACAAGTCCCTACCAACACTAATATTTTCTCCAAATGATGAGAATTCAAAAACACTTGGTCTCATAAACGCACAAGAATCATCTTCTATAGAATCACATAATCTACAAAAGATTAACTATCTATTTCTTCTATCTTTAAACATTATCCCAAAAACAGAAAGGTAAATGTAAAACAACTCTTCAAAAAGAAAGAATCCCATAGGAATGGAAACTACTTTTAAATCATCAAAGTTCCATGGTACTACCCAAAGTTCATCATAGACCATTCCATAAATAACGGTCCTTAAAATTCCTCAAAACAAACCAAACTAAGATTTAAACCCAAATACAATAAGGATTTGATAACATAGTCTTCCAAAACAACTTCATTGTTCATCTCCAGACAACATCAACCACTCCTAACATCTTATAAAAAAGTAGCTAACCTAAACATATTTTACCCTAGATAGGTTAGTCATTCCCATAAGTAACCTAAATTACTATAAGTTCACCTTAAATTCATCGATTCTTCAAAATATAAGTCAACCTTACTCCTCAATGAAAATACCATAGTAATCTATTTACCTCGATCAAATATGGTTCCCAAAATAATGAACGTCTTCCAAAATAATAATCATATTTTAATCCCCTAATCATCCCTGTCATATTAATACGAAAATCGTCGCATTTCCTATTACATTGGTTGTCGGAACATGTTTTTCCATTTCCCACCATTAACTAAGAAGAGAAAGCATAATTAGGGGCTTAAGTACTTAGCTAATAATCATGAAAAGGAACTGAAAGCATATAAGGATAACTTGTATATGAAAGGTATACCCTATCTTGTGATCTCCTAGGTTCCCATCTAGGTTATGAATGATCATATATTCTTATGTGAACCTTTATTTTATTTTATCTTTGTTCCTTTAACAATGGTTCATACCAAGTTTATGAATTTACCAAAGCATATCCCCCGGGTGTGTCGTAACCAAGAGTGCAGCATGGCCCGTTGTCGTGTACCAGTTACCATTCGAGTCTAGCTCAAAGCGGTGTTTTCGGGTTTTACCCCTATGTACATCTGTTCCAGAGTCACCTCTACCTGCTCGTATCCAGACATGGATGTATTTGCTTGGCAACCCCTTACTCAATACTCACCAAAATACCAGGAAGATTTCCTATATTAAACTTTTATATAGGGTTCTTCCTAGAGTTTTCATATCCTAATTTCCACAAATAACTAAACCATCCTTTGATACCAACTATAACATCCTATCATTTTAAACATAACTTTCATTCCATTACACGGAACTGAGGATCTTTAAGGTTTAGTGTCTTGGAAACAAGGAACATAAAACATGAAACAAAAAAAAATTCTTCTCAAACACTTGAAAGGCTTCTCCTCATGTTCACCCTAGGCTCATTACTGCATCTCATAACCTAGGGACATACATCAAAAGGAAGGGTGAGCAGAAGGCCCAACAAGGGAAACAAGTGAAACATTTTACATATGAACTTTAGATACATCAATAAAGTCATGAAAAGAACTTTAAGGCATGAAAATGAAATCATGAAGCATATCATAATAAAAATAAAACTTTTTCATAACATGAAGATGTGGCTACATCATTTAACATAGACAATCATGAACATATCACCAAGGTCCATCCCCAAGGTGTTATTTTAAAATTACCAAGGTTATTCACCAAGGTATCGTGAAAATTGTAATCTCTAGTGGTTACATCATTACCCAATGCATTGGAGCGCTATCAGGGCGCACCCTTAAATTTGCCTTTATTATCATGTGAGCCACATATATCATCATCAAACATTTCATAAATAACCCATATAGCATAAAGGAAATGGGTTTCATTTCATAATCATAACTTTTTAAAAACTGAGACATGATCTTTATATCACTTTAAAACCCCCAGAAAAGGAAGGTGGGTCTCATGTATGTAAATCCCAGAATTTAAAATAGAACATTTTGGTATATATGTGAATACCCCTTTATAAGAAAGAGCTTTGAGTATTCACTTAATAAAATAAAAGGACTTTAGAAAAAGAGATAGACATTTTTGAGACAGAAATTCTGCAGCATAACGGCAATGTTCCGAGGTTTTAGAAGACATTAAAAGAGAGGTAAAATGGGTCAAACATTCATAAATGACCCATAAAATAGTACATGGACAGAATAAGAAGGATAAATGATCATGGTAATGAAATTTCAAGGACATACCATTTGAAATGAAAAACATGGAAGGAAGAAAAAAATTAGATTTCTCTTATGAAAGTTCGGCAGCCTAACGGCGTTACTTAAACATCAAAAAAAATGATTTGAAAAGATCAAATAGGATCTCTCATCATGTGAAAATAAGAGTTCAGTATGATATATATAGAGATAATTCCACAACATAACAAAAAGGAACTTGAAAGAATTGACATGAAAGTAGAACTTCAAAACGAGAAGGGTGAAGAACCACTTAAAAATTCGGCAGCCTAACGGCGCCACTTAAAACATCAAAATACTGAATTGAAGAGATCAAATGGGGTCTCTCATCATATGAAAATAAGAGTCCAGTATGATATATATAGAGATCATTCCCCAATATAACAAAAAGGAACTTGAAATAATTGACATGAAAGTAGAACTTCAAAACGAGAAGGGTGAAGAACCACTTAAAAATTCGGCAGCCTAACGGCGCCACTTAAAACATCAAAATACTGAATTGAAGAGATCAAATGGGGTCTCTCATCATATGAACATAAAATATCAGTATGATAATTTAGAGATCATACCCCAACATAATAAAAAGGAACATTAAAGACTTGAATGAAAATAGAACTTGAAAACGAGGAAGGTGAAAGAATCCCTTAAAAATTCGGCAGCCTAACGGCGCCACTTAAACATTCTTAAAACGAATTGATGAGAGCAAGGGGGGGGGGGTCTCTAATCATATGAACATGAAATAGGAAGTAGGATGAATATAAAAGAACATCCTCCAACATAAGAACATGGAGTATAAAAGAAAAGACATAAAAGAGATTACTTGAAAAGAAAGAGAGAGGTCAGATCCCTTACCTTAAAATGTAACTCTTAAACCTCAAAGGTTGGGACCTTGAGGGCTTGGGGGCACCTTGGGAGGACTCCTTGGGAGGTAATGAGACCCGAAATTCGTTGGGAATGAGTGGAGAGTCGAATGGATGAGAGGAGGGCTTGGTATTTATAGGGAAAGTGAGGGGACAAGGCATTAATGGCCAAGGGACACCTCACATGTGCTTTTCTCAAACCCATGTGCTCTCCCTTGTCATTTATCATGGAGTTAGGCCACATGGGGCCCCCAAAACAATAATTCATCACCCTTGGCCGGCCAACCCTCAAAAGATCTCATGACATCATCATGACACCGTTATGATGTCATTAAACATACCGAAACCCTAAAACTGTATTTTTACTATTCACTGAAAATTCAACTTTCTCAGAAAAATCCCAAAATTTCACATTAACCAAATATAAATGCTCTGATTTCAAAAATGAAATCCATTTTATAAAAATAATTTTCTAAATATTTTTAATTTAATTTTTAAATAAAAACACTATTCATCGAAAATTCATTTTTTTCAGAAAAAACCCCAAAAATTACCATAACATAATATCGATGCTCTGAGTTCAAAAATAAAGTCATTTTTTAAAAATAATTTTCTAATTATTTTTAATTAAATTTTTAATTAAAAAACACTATTCACCCGAAAAAACTAATACTTGAATAATAATTAATGAAACCGTTATTTAACTATTTTATTGAATCACATTGCTTAATCAAGGTGCCTAGATTATTTTAAAACTTTCTTTAAGTGAGATTACTAATCCATTTGGTCATATTACTAATCCTAATCATAAAATCACTATTCATAATTTACTATTCATCAAAAATCAAGTTGATCTTATTAGACTCTAAATTTAGTACTGAACATAATTGCAAAAGACCATTTTTTGAAAATCATTACACATTTTTAATTATTTAGGGTTTACATAAACATATTTAAAAAATCCTTTTTCTAAAATTCATCAAAAATATGCATACTATATTTATCCGGTCATTTCAAAATTCATAAACTTCATCATAAGAAGAAATCCCAATTTTTATTTAAAACAAGGATTACACAAGGTAATTACGGTCTCGTTACATAACCCCTTATAATACCAGCATAGGACCTAAGAGTAAGGTGTGCTAGGGTGATAAAAGCTTGGGGCGGCTCAGTCAACATTGCCCGAGTAGTAATTTCTATCAGTTTGAACTTCTCATGAAGGCGATTCCGTTCCAGCTTCACATGATGAAGTTCGGCTTGGATTTGATCCAAAGCAAAGCCCAGTGGTGCTACCTCCTTCCCAAGCTCTGTTAGATGGGATTCGATCGGTCCAAGACTACTAGGTGAGGCCATCAAATCTTCTTTCTATAATAATTAACCAATATTACATATATCAAAACATTTTGTTCACAGCGGTCATATTGACCGATGGTTATATAATAGTCAAAACCCACTGATCTCATTTTAATTATAATCATGTTTATCAAATAAAATGTTTTTGTTGAGTATAACAATAACACATAAAATTGGGAAACAAAATTTATTTTAAAAATTTCGGGTCATTACATGGACCTTTACTTTTCCCTAGCCTACAAGCATGAAATCTACTTAGGTACCTAATGGCAGCCAGAGAAGAGTGTGAGTATAACTTAGTAGGCCACCACCAATGGTGTATAAAAAATATCCAGCAAAATTAAATAGTTCATGCAAGTGATAATAATGGAAAAATAAAGTTAAAAAGTTCAATAGGCCATTCTAGACTATGATTATTTAAATTATACTACAATTGAATTCAGTTTCACTACTTAGATTTTTCATGGTTAAATATACCTTTTTAATGTTTTCAATCGATTAGGCAAGTTCAATATTCTCAAGAACATGGGAATAAAAGTCAATTCCTATCTCATCTGTCATCACATTATATCAATCTCATAATCCTCATCTCGAAGCCTCAGTCTGGGTGGAATGAAATTGTTAGGGGTATAGAACTAAGTCCCCTTACCTAACCCATGCATTATGGGGTGGAGATAGATCCTCAGTCCAACTGGACACGTGGTCATAGAACCTCAATCGTATAACCTACACTACCAAACCATGTTCACATTCTTATTTATCATTCACCACCATTAACCACATTTCCACAATTATAACCAAAATCATTTGCAACATTACAACATTATCAATAAATGGGAAACTAACAATATTCATCAATCCATTTACACATTCATCATTTATAATACTTAACCTTTTGTCCCCACTTACCATTTCAAATTCCTATCACACCAAGCATATTCAATTTTAAACATATTTCCCTATCATTTTACCTTTATAACGACCCAAAATTTTACTAATGAAAATTACTCTTAATTTGGTTAAATGTATTATTATGAAAGATGGTTATATAAAACATATTCACTTACTTGGTTTTATGTTTTTGAATTTCAGGATACCGTTAATAATTGTTACTATTACTAATATAGCCATTTAACAGTGATCAAATGATTAGTATAAATATAGGGATTTAACAAATCAAATTTAATAAGAAAAAGGAAGTGATGGCCTCATCCACTAGAATTGCTCTATACGAAACCCATTTATCAGAGCTTGTAATGGAGGTGATGTCACTGGTCTTCTCTCTTGACCAAGACCAATCTGAACTTCAACATGTTAAGATAGAACTGAACTGCCTACAGGAGAAGTGGAAGTTGATAGAGATTACCACATGAGCGATGTTATCTGAGTCGCCCCAAGAGTCTTTCACCATCACACACCTTACCTGTAGGTCATACGAGGGTGTTATAAGGGGTTATGTAACAAGACCCTATCACCATGATTATGTGCATTATTTTTATATATTATAATGAATATAAAATCATTTTATTATTGTTACTTTGTAAATAGTTTTTAAATAACAAATAGTATTTTTAGTCAATATTCAATTAAGAAATTTATTTTGATTAATTAATGGATTTTTAAATTAAATATCATTTTTAAGAAATATTATTACTAAATTAATTTTTATTAAATATAAATGATCATATAAAACTTATGAATACAATTGTAATTTTTAATAAGGATTGAAAGATGCTTTTGTCAAAACCCATGAATTTTTGATAAATGTCAGTTTTTATTTTAAAAGTAAAAATTCACACATTTAAAAAATTATTTAGATAAATTGACTTTTTTTTGAATCAAGACATCGAAATTATCCAACGGTGAATTTTTCATCATTTTCCAGGACAATCAAATTTTTTGGGTAAAAATTAAATACTATTTAAATATATAATGTGTTTTATGACATCATAAAGACCTATTAGATTTGTAATAAAATATTATAAAATGAATTATAAAAAATTTCATTTTATAATTTTTTGATTAATTTTATGCTGCCTTAGTGTACTCTCCAAAACTTATAAAACATTTTAACTTTTTAAAATTATTTCCTTGAGAGTGTGACTCACCTCCACATAAGAAAACCTAATATTTTTATAATTTTGGCCATTGGACATATAAAATAATGTTTTCCACTCCCCTTTGGAAAAACCCATGGGCAAAAACCATGGGTTGGTTTGTGGTTTTTATTAGTTTAACGTGTAGTGTCGAAAACCTAAATAATAAAGAATTACTACTTTTTTCCTATATAAACCCACCCAATATCCCACTTATCTTCACTCAAAACCCCTAGAGCACGTCCCTATCCAGCCCTAAACTCTCTAAAATCATCCCAAGGCTCCCCAAGCTCCCAGGAAGCCTCTCTCAAGACCCTCCCAAGCCTTTGGTATCACAATTCCCAGTAAGGGATTTCTTCCACTCTCATTTTTTCCAAGTTTCTTTATGTTTATATACCCTTGTATTTTCAACTAAAAATGTTGGGGTATGATTTTTCAACTCCCATAAACTTTCCTCCTTATGTTTTAATGATGATAGAACCCTTTCTATCCCATTAATTCCTCCCATGTACACCTGTTACAATGCCAAAATTTTGTAAGGGATTTTTCTCTCCTCATTTACATTCAATCAATTATTTTATATTTTGCATCAAAATTACATTAAATATGTTTGGAAATGTATCTATATGAACCTGTTACTATCCATTTCATATAAATATGATGATATACCCTTTTATCTCTTATCAAACCTCTTTTATGATTTCTTATGTCACACCGTTATGCTGCCAAATTTTCACCGCGATTTTCCAAGCCAAAGTCATTATGTAGTGAATACCATGCCCATTTCTCTATCAAGGGTATTCAAATTTACACACATTTACTTATTTATTATATAGTTTCATGTATGTATTCAAAATTCCTTTATAATTTAATAAATGATGATGTTGAATGATTCCATGTTTTATGATCCATGTGTCGCACTTATGCATGAAATGAAATGATTAAGCAGAGTGCGACCTAATAGAACTCCAATGCATTGGGTAGAGAATAGTATCATGATAAACCTTTTGGAATGAGGGTTTACTAATGCTAATTCATGTTCAATGTGGGTTTACTCATTCTCCATGTGCAATGATCCTTGTCTCATGCTAATATCATGGTAAATGTTGTTGCCACATTTCCCTCTTATGATAATCATTCTATATCATGCCTTTATGTTAATGTTTCTCTTATGATACATTGATATGACTATTTTCTAACATGTAATATTTTCTTCATTTTATTACTTTTTTACTCCCTTACTTGGATTTATATCTCACCCTTTTCTTATTCATGTCCTCAGGTTATCCCATCCAATGCTAAGTACGAAGGAAAGTTGTGGTCATGTAAAAGAAGTTTTCAATAAAGATGTTGGGTTTTATGTTCATAGTTGTTATGTAATGTTATAATTTCCTAAGATGCGAGACCTATAGATCATCATAATTGTCTTAAGTGTACGTTTATATAATAAATCATGTTTAAGTGTGTAATAAAGATCATGGTTTTTATAGTTTGTATTAGATGACAGGTATAGATGTTTTTGGGATAAGGTTTAGAAAACCCTTGTAAATGTATTTGGGATAGGAATAAGTGTAATAAAAACATCCCTAAATTTTGGTCAGTATTTAGTAAGTGGTTTATCAAGAAAATACATCAATGTATGGATATGACCAGGTAAAGGTGGCTCTGGCACAGATGTATCTAGGGGTAAAACCCAAACACATAGCTTTGAGTTAGACTTGAACGAGAACTAGTGCATGACAACATGACTTGATGAACTCTTGTTTACGACACTCTTGGGGGATATGCTTTGATAAATTCATTATCTTAGTACAAACCATTATTAAGGGAATAAAAAAAATTCCCTGAAGAGTATATGTTGGGAATTAGATCATGGATTAGATAGATTGGAGCCTATAAATTCATATGTTAAGGAAATAAAAGTAATATATAAGTTATTTGTTTTTGTCTTTGATTTGTATTTTATGCTTTACCCCTAAATTTCCTTTTATTCATTCCAACGACTAATAATATGAGGACTCAGGCTAACAACCGATGAAAAGATAAATGTGATGATGGTTCTAATGAGATGCCCAATCCAATGGGAGCAGGAATTGTGAACTTTGTCATGATACTCTATCAGTTAACTCATGTTTTGAACTGAATCATGGGTCAATAGGATCTTTCAACCCCCCATAATGAAATATCCGAAATCCAGAGTTTCATGAGAAAAAAGACTCATACTTTTAATGGATCATCTGATCCATCAATCACCAAACAATGGATCAACTCTATTGAAAAGATCTTATCCATCATTTATTGTTTCAAACAAGAAAAGGTTCTTGTGGATTCTTATTGTACGAAGGGTGAAGCTGATCAATTGTGGACATTGATAAAAAATACGAATCCTGAGGATGAGATTGAGGAATTGTAATAAAAGGATTTTGGGAAAAGATTTTTCAAAAAATATTTTCCTCGCACCCTCCGACTTTAGATAGAAATGGAATTACTTTCCCTCAAGAAAAAGATGATGAATAAATCAGGGCATATGAGGAAAACTTCACAAGTATTATACGATATGCCTCCGTCTTTATTGTTACCCTCAAATGAAAGGTTGATCTATTCTTTTGTGGGATAAAACATAGACTACAAAAAGATCAAGCTATATGTGACTTCAAGAGCTTTGAGGAAATCATTTGATGTTCCCTCATAGTGGAAATGGATATTGGTGAATCTTATGGGTATCATGGGGATAAGAAGCCTAAGGTGGAGTTTAATTCTGGTGGTCCTATGGATAAATCCAATGGTGCGAAGAAATTCCAACACCCCACTTTCCAAAGGTGCATAAAGAAGCACCCCAAAAATTTATTGAAGGGTACAAGGAAGTTCATTAAGTGTGGAAGATAAGGGAACCTGGATACTAACTATGGAAAAGAAAAACCCACTACTATGATAGAGGAGAGGAATGCTCCATTCGACCCTCAACACATTGTTCATTACTTTAACTGCAAAGAACCAAGGCACTTTGCAAACTAGTTCCCTAAGCCAAGGGTTTTTAGAGGCAACCAACAACCTCTAAGGAAGGAAGTGTGATCTTTTTCCATAACAAACACCTAAGTGAACCCCAAAAATTAATAGGTGATAGGTACTCTATTTATTCATTCAAGAATAGAAAACATACGTTTTGATTATGGTTCTACACATTCTTTTATATCCCGAAAGATTGGTAGAACAATCCCAACACCACCACAAATCATGGAATTAAATATGTCAGTGATAATGGAAAATGGGAAAATCATTGCATCCCATCAATATAACTCCTCCCCTATCATAGTTTGCGGTTGCAACGTCCTGGAAAACCTTATCATACTTCCTTTGGTGGAATTTGATGTAATTCATGGAATGGATTGGAATTCCCTATATAGAGCCAATATACATTGTTGTGAGAGGGAAATCATTGTCCATATTGCGAATCAACCACTGATTCTATACAAGTGAAAGGAGGAGGATGAATCTTCCTTAGCACCATCATATCAAGCATGGATATTACTACCCTATGAGCATGTGAATCTTATTCATATCATTGAGTCTAAAGAAGCAACCATCCTTGAAGACATGCCTATTTTGAGGGAATTTGCTGAAGTGTTTTCCAAGGAATATCCTGGTCTTCATCCTAGAAGATATGTTGAATTATCAATTGATCTTATACCTGTGGCATTTCCAATATCCATGACTCTTTATAGAAGTGATGTTCTGGAGCATGAGGAGCTGAAGAAACAACTACAGAAGAATCTAGATAAAGGTTTTATACACAAAAGTGCTTCACCATGGGGTGAACCAGTCCTCTTAATCAAGAATAATGATGGGTCAATGCGCCTTTTCATTGATCATTGTATGATCAAAAAAATCAAAATAAAAAAAAGTATCATCTTCCCTGAATTGATGAATTGTTTGATCAGCTACATGGAGCACAATACTTTTCTAAGGTGGATTTGCAGTCAGGATATTACCAATTATGGGTGAAGAAGGAGGATATCCACAAGACTGTTTTTTGTACAAGGTATGGACACTATGAATTCAAATTAGTTCTTTTCATACTCACTAATTCTACAACAATCTTCATAGAATTGATGAATATAGTCTTTAGAGATGACCTCAAAAAATTTGTGGTAGTCTTTATAGATGATATTATAATATACTACAAAACCAAGGAGGAGCATGTGGAGAATCTAAGAACTTTACTAGAGACCTTTGGAAAGGAGAATCTCTATGAAAAGTACAGAAAGTGTGAGTTCTAGTTGATGTAGGTCCAATTCTTGGTTCATATCATCACAATTAATGAGATATCTGTGGATCCCTCCATGATAGCTGTAGTTGAGGGATGTTCGAGTCCAACATCATTAAAATATATCTATTGCTTCCTAGGGTTATCTGGATATTATCACCGATGTTTGAGAAATTTCTCATGGGTTCCCAACCCATTTACCCAGCTAACTCGGAAGGTAGTAATGTTTTCTTGGAGTGATGAATGCGAATAAAGCTTTAAGGAGATGAAAAAGAGGCTTATCACTATGCCTGTGCTCACACTACCCACAAGTGGATTTTTTTTTGGCATTTAGTGATGTTTTGAAGAAGGGTCTGGGATTTGTGTTGATTAAAAATGAAAAAGTTATTGCCTATGCTTCAAGGAAATTTAATGTTCATGAGAAAAACTATCCAACACATGAACTGGAGTTCGCTGTAGTAATATTCGCTTTAAAATTTTGGTGACATTACCTCTTTGGGGAGAAGTGTTAAATATACAAGGATCAAAAAATCCTCAATTATATATTCACACAGAAAGAGTTTAACATTAACCATCTAAGATGGATATAGATGATAAAAAACTATGAATTCTTAATCCATTAGCACCCTGGGAAAGAGAACATGGTTGAAGATTCTCTAAGTAGAATGGAGCTAGCAATTCTATCATTGATGAGAATTAAAAGGGATCCAATCATCTTAGATTTGATGAATATGGACATGGTAATCATAAATAAGGGAACATCATCAATCCTTTCACAAATTATTTCTCAACTTTATCTTTTATAAAGTTTAAAGGATTCTCAAAAGGATGATGTGGGAATTCAAAAGAAAGTGGAAACTATTAAAAATTGGAAAATCCTTAGAGTTAAATGTTAATGAAGAAGGAATTGTGAGATTTGGGTCACGACTATGTATTCTGTCAAATTCAGAGTTGAAGGAAGATCTTTTGGATTATGCACATAGTTCAAATTTCTCTATTCACTCAAGAAACAAAAAGATGTATCGAGATATATGAGAGCATTATTATTGGGATAACATGAATAAGGATATCACTGAGTATACATCAAAGATCCTAGTATTTCAGTATGTGAAGGATGAGAGAAAGAAGTATAAGGGGATGATGAAACCATTACCCATACCAGCATGGAAATGGGGGAACATCACCATGGAATTTTTCATCGGACTTTTGAAGACATCCAAAGAAAACAATGCTATCTGGGTTGTTGTGGATCATCTTACAAAGATTCCACACTTCATTACAATTTGAGAGGATTTATCATTGGATAAATTGTCGCAAATATATATCAGAGAAGTGGTAAGGACGAATAGAGTACCACTATGTATTGTATCCGATGGAGATCCACGATTCAACTCTATGTCCTGGAAGAGTCTTCCACATGCTCTGAATACTGAGATGAACAATATTATATATTTTCATCCTCAAACTAATGGCCAATATGATAGGACTATCCAAACACTTGAAGACATGTTGAGATCATTCTCAATGGACTTCAAAGGAGGATGAGATCAACATCTTCCTGTAGTTTAGTTCTCTTACAATAATAGTTTCCAATCAAGAATAAAAATGGATCCTTATAAAGCCCTGTATGGGAAGATGTGTAGAACAATGGCATGTTGGGATGAATATGGGGAGAAAAAAAATTTAGTTCCATAAATTTTCAATGAAATGGAGGAGAAGGTTAAGACCATCCAAAAACACATTAAACATACCTAGAGTTGAAAAAATATCTATGCTAATAATCATCTAAGAGACCTAGAGTTTGATGTTGGAGACATGGTATTCCTCTACATATCTATATGGAAGAGAATTATGAAATTTTGGAAGAAGGGAAAGATTAGTCCAAGGGACATCATCCCTTTTGACATCCATGATCGCCTTGGAGAAGTGGCCAATCGACTATCACTCCCACTGAACCTATCTCTTGTACATGATGTATTCCATGTATCACTCTTGAGTAAGTACATACCTAACCCATCACATGTACTCAATCTAGAGGTTTTACCATTGGAGAATGACCTCTCCTATGAAGAGAAGCTGGTGATGATCTTATATCGTAGAGAAAAAGTTCTACGAAATAAGACAATTCCACTCATGAAAGTGTTGTGGAGAAACCAAAAGTTTGATTAAGAAATGTGGGAACCGGAGGAAGTGACGAGGTGGTGTTACCCACATCTATTTTATTGTGGTAAAAGGAAACTTCGAGGGCATAATTTCTTAAGGGGGGAAGATTGTAATGACCCAACGTTTTACTACTAAAAATTCCTCTTGATCTAATTAAATGTATTGTTATATAAGATGGTTATATAAAAAATATGAACTTCCTTGGTTTTATGTTTTTGAATTTCAAAACAATGTTAATAACTGTTAACGTTTCTAATATAGCCATTGAACAATGATCACATAATTATTATAAATATAGGGCTTTAACAAATATAATTTACTTAGAAAAATGAAGCGATGAACTCATCTAGTATAATTTCTCCATATAAAGCCCATTTTTGGGTGCTTGGAAAGGAGGTGGAATTATTGGGATTCTCTCTTGACCAATCCCAAACCGAGCTTCAACACGTTAAGCTTGAACATAACTGCCAACGGGAGAAGTGGAAGTTGATAAATATTACCACCCGAGCGATGTTATTTGAGCCACCCCAATAGACTGTCACCATCACACACCTTATGCTTAGGTCATATGTGGGTTTTATAAGGTGTTATATTACAATACCATATCACTATGATTATGTCCATTATTTTTGTTTATAATAAATAATATACACTCATTTTATTATTATTACTTTTTAAATAGTTTTTAAATCCCAAATAGTTTTTTACTTAATATTCAATTAAGAAATATATTTTAACGAGTTAACAGATTTTAAAATTATATAATATTTTAATAAAATATTATTACTAAATTACTTTTTATTAAATATAAATGATCATATAATTCTTATTAAAACAATTTTAAATTTTACTACGGTTTGAAAGCTCCTTTTGTCAAAACGCATGAATTTTTTATAAATGTTAGTTTTTATTTTAAAAGAAAAAATTCACATATTTAGAAAATTATTTAGATAAATGGAATATTATTTTTGGAATCCAGATGTCAAAATTATCCAACGATTAATTTTTCATAATTTTCCGAGACACTCAAATTTTTTGGGTAAAAATTAAATATCGTTTAAATATATATTGTGTTTTATGACATCATAATGACCCAATAGTAATAGAATAAATACTATAAAAGTTATTTTCGGACAATTTATGTTTTAAATTAAAAAACATGATTTTATATTTTTTTCTTAATTTTATGGTGGCTTAGTGGACCCTCCAAGAATTATAAAACATTTTAACTTTTTAAAATGATTTCCTTGAGAGTGTGACTCACCTCCACAAAATAATGCCTAATATTTTAATAAGTTTGACCATTGTACTTATAAAAAAACGTTTTCCCCTCTCCTTTGGAAAAAACCATGGGAAAAAACCATGGGTAAAAACCATCGGTTTGTTTTTGGTTTTGATTAGTTTAATGTGTAGTGTCCAAAACCTAAATAATAAAGAATTCCCTCTCTTTTCCTATATAAACCCACCCAATCTCACACTTATCCTCAAATAAAACACTTGGAGCACATCCCTAACCCTCCATCCTCTCTCGAAAACCCCCCAAGGTTCCCCAATCTCCCAAGAATCCTCTCTCATTCCCTTACCAAGCCTTTGGGATAACACTTCCAATTAAGGGATTTCTTCTTCTCTCATTTTCTATTGATGTTTAATTATGTTTCTAAACACTTGTATTTTCAATTAAAAATGTTGGGGTATGATTTTTCACCTCCCCTATAGATCTCTCCATTTGTTTTAATGATGATAGACCTCTTTCTCTCTCATTAATTCCTCCCATGTTCACTCGTTACCATGCCAAAATTCGGTAAGGGATTTACCTCTCCTCATTTACATTTAATAAATTATTTTATATTATGCATCTAAATTCAATTAAATATGTTTGGAAATTTATCTATATGACCCCTTAATGTCCATTTAATTTACATATTATTATATACCCCTTTATCTCCTATTAACCATTTTTTATGACTTCTTATGTCACATCGTTATGTTGTCGAATTTGCACCGTGATTTTCCAAGCCAAAGTCACTGTGTTGTGAATACCATTCCCATTTATCTATTTATGGTATTCACCTTTAAACACATTTAATTATTGATTATATAGTTTTATGTATGTATTATAAATTTTTTTATCATGGAATAAATGATGAGGTTGAATGATTCCATGTTGTATGATCCATGTGGAACACTTATGCATGAAATGTAATGATTAAGAAGGGTGCGCCCAGATAGCATTCAAATGCATTGGGTAAAGAATAATATCATGATACGCTATGTGAAATGAGGTTTTACTTGTTCTAATTCAATTTCAATGAGGGTTTACACATTCTCCATGTGCAATGAGCCTTTTCTCATGCTAATATAATGTTAAATGTTGTTTCCACATTTCCATGTTATGATAATCATGCTATAACATGAATTTATGTTCAGGTTTATCTTGTTCTCCATTGATAAGAATATTGCCTAACATGTACTATGTTATTCATGTTATTCCTTATTTAATCCCTTACTAGCCTTTATATATCACCCTTTTTTATACATGTCCTCAAGTTATCCCATACAATTCTAAGTACGAAGGAATATTGTTCCATGTAAAAGAAGTTTTCAGTAATGATGTTGGGTTTTATGTTATAAGTTGTTGTGTAATGTTCCTAATTTCCTAAGACACTAGACCTCTTGATCCTCAAAGTTTCATTAAGTGAAATTTTATTTAATAAATCATTTTTAAGAGTGTAATAAAGCATAGGGTATTATACCCATTATTCCCATTTAACCCATTTAAATGACAACCAAACAATCCCTTAGCCTTTAACCACACTAGAAACAACTAGACACCATCCATTACCACTCATTACTTCAAACAATTAACCCAACTGCTAAGTCTCTAATTCATTATGAGTCAATTTCATACCTTACACTTCTATTATCCCAATCAAGAGGGCCGACAAACCCCATGGGTGGTCCTAATTTGGTCAAGTCATCCTCCATGCATCCCATAGGAATTAATATAGGTTCAATTAATCATTTAGAAACCCTATATGACACATCTTGTAAATGGAATCAAGAAAAACTCATGAAGGGAAATAAGATTGAAACCACACATGCACAATTTGATGGATAAACTATGGGATATAACATGTAGATAAACTACCTTGAATCTATTGGTGAATGAATGCTTAATCAAGGCATCAGATTCTAATTCAACACACCTTTGAAGCGTCAACCTAGATCTCACTAGAAAAGAATGTTTTTAGAGATTCAGATGGAGAGAAGAGAAGGATACCAACCCTAAAAAATAAAAAGTAGAAAAGAAATATTTATACTTACTTGGATATTTGTTTAACATCATAAGACACTCCATATAAACTTGGATTGAAGGAGTATCACCCTTGGGAGCTCTTCAGAGCTTTGGTTTGTTCCTAGGGTTGTAAGAGAGGAGGCATAAAAGCCTGAGTTGGTACTTAATTCCCCACAATGGTATTTGTTATTTTCATAAATTTTCTTTGGGCCGCATGGCTTTCCAAACCGTTCACAAACCATGTAGAGGATACTGTTCGAAAAACCTTATTCGGTATGGTTTACCTAGGCTACCTGCACAGTTAGGTCTAACCATGAAGAGACCATGTTGCCTAACCATAAAACTCATTGTCCCCCTTTTCCATGTCTCAAACTGTAAGGACCTGGAATTTCCATTTAATTTTTTTAATATATGGGAATTTTACGATTCTGCAAAAATTGACGGCGCATGATTGCGAGGGCCGGAGTGCCCAAAATGAATTTCTGATCTTTTTTTCAGGTACGCTTAGTAAAACTATGAGTGGGTTTTTGTAACTTTTGAACCGGTGCTCGAAATTGAAATCCGAGTGAAGTGTGGAACTCGAAACACCAGTATTCGCTTATAGAGACTTTCAACTCGATGGTAGTTGGTTGAGGGTGAAAGTAAATTTTGGGGTTTTTCGTGAAAGAATAAAATATAAATAAAAATGTGTAACATTTTTTTATCTTGTTGAAACCTTCCATGTGGAAGTTTTAATGGGGGGACCACCTATACCAAAACCTCTCAACATAGGATATGGTGGTGGGGACCACATAAGCCTATCCTCTCATGTAGGTTATGGTGGTAGGGACCACCTAAGACTTAAAACCCCTTGTACCCCTTTGAATTCCCTCTTAATGGGGGGAAACCACTTGGACTCACTCCAACTTTAACTTTTCCAATACTTGTCAAATTAATTGGGCTAATTAATTAAGCCAACACGCCAATTTAATTTGTTCCAACATTATTAATCTACATAATTTAAATTAATAAGTTGGATATTCCCTCATTTTGGTGGCATTGGGGGAAAGGGTTCGTAAAGGGAAATTGGGAGAAATATCTCCAACAAAGAACATCATCAAAGAACATTCTTCGAAAATCAGGGAAGAGGATGACGTATGGGCCCGTCATCAAAGCGTGGTTTCATAACCAACGATCGTTAGCACCCCCTCCACCTTCTTCGACTTATTTCTCATGCCAATGACAATGAACAATCTAGGTAGGGGTTGTTTTTGAGTTGATGAATTTTCTCGGTTAAATTTCTCATTCTTGGAAATAATGTAAAATGCGGATAAACCAAACTGAGTTGATCCACGTTTCGTATGAAATTTTAGAGTTTAACATTCTTGATTCTGGATTTTGTTGAGCCACTTGCTACCGCTCTAACGTAGAGGGTGCAGTCTAAACAAACATGGCATGAACCCTCCGCTGTTCTTCTTATTTGTGTGTTCATCGTGATGGTGATGGTGATCAGTGCCAGTGTTTGGCGCTAGAGGAACATGGTAACGAGGGACGGAACCACGGTTGGCTGCGATGAAGGAGAATACGGAGGGAGGTTGGTTATGCCGGTCGCCAGCAAAGGCACAATGCCCCACCGCTCTGCGGCCTCCGCGCCCTGTGGTGCTTTGCCGCCCGCGGCCTCACCGTACCGCCCCTTGGCCTCTCCGCACTGCCCTGCGGCCTCGCCGCACCACCCCATGACCACCGCCGCCCATGGCCTTGCCCCGCTGCCCTGCGGCCACCGCCGCCCACTACCTCACCTCACTGCCCCACGACCTCACTACGCCGCCCTGCGGCCTCACCACACCAACCCGCGGCCTATTTGCGCTGCCCTGTGGCCTCACCGTGCCACCCCACAGCCTCGCCATGCTGCCCCGTGGCCACCGCGACCCGCCGCCTCTCCATAGGGCCCGTGGCCTCGCCGCGCTGCCCGCGACCTGACCGCGCCGCCGGCGGCCTTGCCGCGCCAACTGTGGTCTCGTCGAGCCACCCGCGGCCCTCTACACTGCCCAGCGGCCCTCCGAAACCCCCTCATAGCCTCCACACCCCTCGTGGCCTCTACAGACCCGCGGGTCACTACCCAAGCCAGGCCTTCAGGATGGGCCGCCCAGCATGGGCCGGGTTGGGTCGGCTCAAACCTGGTCGGACTGGACCCGGACTAGTTTCAACCCCATATGATCTTTTGACCATAACATTGGAACCATGTGTCCATTTGATGAAACATTAGTGGAGATGTAAACCTTGGAGCGAGACAATCCCTTTGTTAAACCCCACTGGAGTTTTGGATAATGTCGGGGAATAGTCAGGTTGGATTGAGCACGAATCCAACCGGGCCCTCAGACAAAAGGCTAATAATTCATAGACCGGGAATCCAATGGATGCACCGTCTATTGAGTTGAGACCCCTATGATGTGGTGGTAATTTGGGATACATCTCTGGGAGACTTCGTGGTAGTTGAAGTATCAACCAGTGGCTTGTGGAGTAGACTCTCCCAAAGAAAAGTGAGCGTAGTGCGGGAACCCAGTAGCTGGCTGTGATGTGAAAAATGAAGAGATATCCTGTGTGGGTCAGAACCGAGCAATTATGTGTGGGTCATCACTGAGAGATCCTGTGTGGGTCATCACCTAGAGATCCTATGTGGGTCAGCACCAAGATATCATATGTAGGTCAGCACCTAATGATCTTATGTGGGTCAGCACCGAGAAATCCTGTGTGGGTCAGCAGCAGAGCATCTTAATAGAGTAAGATGATTCAGTAGTTACGTCTAATCATCTATACTACTATAATGAAGTTATACTTGGTGTGAGATGAGTTCACACCTGTGTGGTACTTTCCATCATGGTAATACCTTTGTGCTATTCTTCTGTGTGGCATACCTGTGTGGTACTTACCTTCATGGTATTCCTTCCTTTTTGGAACAATTGGGGTTTGGGATTTTGGGTTGGACCCAGTGTTTCCTCATTATTGAGATCGGTATACTTGATAACTTAGGTATATGTATGGGCATATACCTAAGTAGGGCTGACAGTTGATTTCATCCTTTGTGAATTTTGTGAGACTGTGAGGGTCTCAGGGTCCCTACTGAGTATCATTATACTCACCCCTGCATGGGCTATGCCCGCACCTTGTCGTTTTTAGTGCAGATGATGAACAACATTGATTGAGGCTAAGGGTACTAGGACTGGACGGTTCTCGGAGGTGGACCATACGACATTTCGATATGCAGAGGAGTCAGGTGGGCATAGAGTACTGAGGAGGTGATATGTACCTACCCTTAAGGTAGGTACCTCAGAGGATGACCTAGTAGATGCCTTTCTTTTTCCTCAGTTTTATTTTATTTTAGTTGTACTTGTACCTTTACTGTTAGGCTTGTATTCTAGACCCTTTTCCTTTTAGTGTGCTCTCTTTTTTCTATACAGTTGACTTGTGTTCGTATCTTGCTGTGTGCTTGGTTGCGTGTGTTTACAGGTTATAAAGGAAATGCCTTCCCAGTTTTAGGGAATATGGCTTTGGTGCTAGTCGCCAGCCCTGGCCTATGGATGGCGGGCTTGGGGTAGTCACGACACGGGCCCCGGGGGACGGTTCGTGACAAATTTGTATCAGAGGAGTCAGTTCTACCGTAGAATATAGAACTATAATCTTTCTTTTAAATGGTAATAGTGTTAGTGTAGTGAGTGTGGTTATCAGTTTAGGGAATCCATTGTTAGTGTAGCAGCTGAAGTATCCATACACTAGGACCCTGACTTTTGATTTTCGACTCAGTGCATGAAAACACCGATTGCTTGTGTGTTTTCAAGAGTCTTCTTTGTGAACACATTAAGTCATCTCACCTGGTATAACTTATTGACCGTGGAGCACCTGTTTATTTTTAGGATTCCTCCACAAGGACAACCAGCTAGGGTTTCGAGAGTAGTATGCACTAATAGCCCACCGAGTGATGATGACTCGTTGTAGGGCCCTCTTCCAATAGAGGCATCATCGTTACCATTACCCAATGGGCCACCGATGCTACCAGACCCAGAAGCAGAGGGTGCACATGACTTGAGATCGTTGCATGAGTTACAGTGCTAGAGGCCACCCAGGTTTAGGGGGGAGACGGACCCACTGGTGGCTGATGATTGGCTAGAGGCTATGGTGAGAGTTTTCCGACTAGTAGGGACACCAGCTGATCTCATGGTGATCCTTTCCACCGACCTTATATAGGCAGCAGCAAACAGATGCTGGAGTTTGATTCTCTAGGTTCATGATGAGGTGAGGATTCTTTGGACAGACTTCGAGAGCCTATTTTGGGAAGCGTTTGTCCCAGAGACTCTTCACGCAGTGCACATACATGAGCTTATTCATCTGCAGCAGGGCAACATGACTGTGGATCAGTATTCAGCGAGGTTCACTGACATATCACGCTACTCCAATGATATGGTGTGGGACCCATTCTTTAGGGCCTGGACCATCGAGAAAGGGATCAGGTGAGAGATCAGGGCATCAATGATCTCACTCAGCATCTCGATGCAGGAGGGGGTGTTAGAGAGATCCCTCTTAGTGGAGGGTTTCCTTGCTGAGTTGTCACCAACAACATGACCCACCACCAATCGTCACGTAGCGGAGTCTTTTGCAGCTAGAAGCAGATAGATGACGCAGAGCTACAAGATAACCAGACCTACAGTTGGACGACCACATGACTTAGGATAGGTTGTGCGGGGGAACCCGATGCAGAGCCAGTCATGCTAGGATCAGGCAGTGTTATGCATGCGGCGGGTAGGGTCACATGGCCCGTGGCTGTCCAAACCGCCATGCAGATGATCAGAATATGGTAGAAGGACCACCTAGTTAGAGACAAAAGTTCGACTGAGGAGGTCCGTAGGGAGCAGGAGAACGTGGCTGAGGAGCTGACCGTGTAGCTGGCGGTGGGCGACGATTCGAGATGTTACCACCACCACCACCAGGAGGTCCGCCCTGACCACAGGGATGAAGTGGACTGGGGAGAGCTTAGCTCCAGGCAGCTGAGGCCTATGATCATGGATCTTCAGAGATGATTCGAGGTACGATATGTGTCTAATCCACATAGTTGCAGTACTTATAGACATAGGTTCCAGTCATTCTTTTATTTACACTTCCCTCATTCGGAGCTTGGAGATTCCGACTGAGCCATTGGGTCGATCCTTATGGCTAGAGACTCTTACAAGAGCAGATTCGATGATTACGCACTGGTGCCGGTAGTGAGAGCTTACTCTAGGAGGCAAAATATTTAGCTGGGATCTCCTAGTAGTAGTGTCGAGGCCTTACGACGTCATCTTGGGTATGGGATGGTTATCTACAGTCCATGCTCAGATTAACTGTATTAGGAACAAAGTGTGGTGTGTCTGCACGAATGGGACCAGGTTTACCTTCAATGGAGATAAGGGAGCCTTTGCAGCACATGATGGACATACCCGGAGGAGGATGCAACCGATCACCCATCAGTTGGATAGCCTAACCCTTAGAGCGGTTGATGTGGAGAGTCCAAATTATCCCCAAGTGGTGGACCAATATGCGGATGTCTTCCCTGATGATGTTTCAGGTCTACCTCCTCATAGATAGGTGGACTTTTATATTGACTTGTACCCCAGGAAGACACCGATATCTACACCAGTGTATTGGATGGCTCCTGCGGAGCTTCGTGAGCTGCGGTTACAGCCGGAGGACTTATTGGGGTAAAGGATTCATCCGGGCAGTGTTTCCCCATGGGAAACCCTGATTCTATTCTCTAATAAGAAAAATGGGAGCTTGAAACATTGTGTTGATTATCAGTGCCTGAATTAGGTGACCATGAAGAACAAGTACCCACTTCCAAGGAGTGATGTCCTCTTTGATTAGCTGAAGGGAGAACGGTGGTTATTGAAGATAGACCTCAGATCAGGTTATCACTAGCTCAGAGTATGATATGAGGATGTGTAGAAGACGACTTTAAGATGTCGTTATGACCAATACGAGTTTTTGGTCATGCTGTTCGGCATGACCAATGCTACAGTAGTGTTCATGGGACTTATGAACATGATCTTCCATACATACCTTGATCTCTTTGTAGTATTCCTCATAAATGACATACTGATCTACTCGACCACTGAGGAGGATCATTCCTATCATTTCATGTATTACCGGACACACTCCAATAGCACTAGATTTGTGGTAATCTCTCTACGTTCCAGTTCTAGATTGAAGAGGTTCACTTTTTGGGACACATCATCTCAGAGGCTAGAGTTGTAGTGGATCTAGTGAAGATTGAGGTGGTACTTTCCTGGGAACCACCCATAAGTGTACCAAAGATTTGTGCTAGATTTCTCCAAAGCTACAACACCACTATCAGCATTGGCGAAGAAGGGGAAACCATTCGTGTGGTTGGAGAGATGCCAACATAGTTTTCAGGGGCTGAGGTAGAGGCTGACTAGTGCCCCCATCTTGAGGCTTGTGAAGGAGGGCGTAGGGTACATAGTCTTTTGCGATGCATCAGAGACCGGGCTCAGATGTGTCCTGATGCAAGAGCGATGAGTGATTACATATGGTTCTCGACAGCTAAGACAACATGAGCATAACTATGCTACCCATGACCTGGAGTTAGTAGAAGTGGTCTTCACCTTAATGATGTGGTGACATTACTTGATGGGAGAGCGATTTACAGTGTACTCTGATCACAAGAGTCTCAGGTATATCTTCTCTTAGAAGGAAATGAACCTGAGACAATGATGTTGGATTGAGTTCCTCTAGTACTATGACTTCGATATAGTCTATAATCTAAGAAGGGGAACATTGTAGCATATGCACTCAGCAGGAGATCTGGTATACAGCTGCTAGGCGAGCTGACAGAGCAACTTGTCGCTTTGCAGATATCCTTTTTTGGATAGAGATGGAGTAGTTTTTCTTTAGTCTCTTATAGTCACTCCCCCACTTCTTCAACGAGTTAGGGACGCACAACGTGGGGATGCTTACTACGAGGATTGACGTGATCAGATATCCACAGGACATGCACCTGATGGATTTTCTGAAGGTTGGTAGCACGTCATTCTCTTTGGAGGATGTACCATCGTACCGGTGTCACTTCAGGAGGAAGTGTTCAGGGAGTTCCACATATCCCCTCTAGTGGTACATCCAATAGTGGGGAAGATGTACCAGGTCCTTTGACAAAAACACTAGTGGTCGGGGATGAAGAAAGTAGTAGCATAGTTTGTCTCTCGATGCCTCACTTGTCAGCAAGTGAAGGCGGAGCATCAGGTACCAGTAGGCTTGGTTCAGCCTTTAGAGTTCCCAGAGTGAAAGTGGGATGGGATATCGATGGACTTCGTGATTTAACATCCATGTAAATCCACAGTTCATGACTCTATCTTGGTGATCTTTGACCGACTCACCAAGTCGGCCCACTTTCTACTGATCAGAGAGTAGGCTTCAGTAGAGAGCATGGGATGCCTCTATGTGTAGGAGATTGTGCGGCTACATGGACTACCCTCGACGATTGTATCTGATCCTGATACACGTTTCACTTCCCGGATATGGAAGGGGTTTTAGGAGGTTATGGGATACAGCTTCGTTTGAGAACCACCTTCCATCCTCAGACGGATGGCTAGACTGAGTAGACCATTCAGACCCTCGTGTACATGCTATGTGCTTGTGTCCTCGACTTCGGTCATAGCTGGGAGGATCACTTACCTTTGGTAGAGTTTTCATCCAACAACATCTATCACTCCACCATTGGGATGACACCTTTTGAGGCGTTTTACAGATGACCTGTTGATCACAATTGTACTGGATTGACCCAGGGGAGTCATCACTCGTGGGACCAGAGATTGTACGGGCTACCGTAGAGAAGGTGTAGATCATCCAAGAGAAGATGAAGACATCACAGAGTAGGTATAAGTCTTATGTCAATAGAATATTAAGACCTTTAGAGTAATAGGATGGTGACCACATCTTTCTACGAGTCTCACCTCGATGAGGTTTGCGGAGATTTGGCCAAGGCGGCAGGTTATCTCTGAAGTTCATCGGACCTTTTTAGGTCCCCAGTAGAGTTAGTGAGGTGTCTTACCGCTTAGCTCTTCCCCCTCAGTAGCACCAGGTGCACGACGTCTTCTATGTATCCTAACCGAGGAGATACGTGCACGACCCTTCTCACGTCATCGACCACAACGAGCTGGACATCGACGATGGTGAAACTTTTTCAAAGGTTTCAGAAGAGATTAAGGATCGATAGGAGTGTTTCCTTCGTGGGTGGTCGATACCTATGGTTTGTGTTCGTTGGCAGCATGAGAACCTCTAGGAGAGAATATGGGAGCAAGAGTCTCAGATTCATGCTCAGTATCCCCACTTGTTTTCCTAGTTTTGAGTTGTGGCTTATGGGGACGTAAAGCCCTGAGGTGGGGATAATTTAAAGACCCGAAATTTCTATGTAATATTTTTAATATATGGAAATTTTACGAGTCCACAAAAATTGACGGTGCATGATTCCGATGCGCGGAGTTCCCAGAATGAATTTCTAAACTTTTTTTTCAGGTACGTTCAGTAAATGTACGAGCGGGTTTTTGTAACTTTTGAACCGGTGCTCAGAATTGAAATCTGAGGGTAGCATTGAACTCACAACACCAGTATTCTTTTAAGAAGAATTTTACCTTGATGGAAGTTAGTCGAGGATGAAAGTTAATTTTTGGGTTTTTGGTGAAAGAAGAAAATAAAAATAAAAATGCGTAACATTTTTATTTTTCTTTTGTTGAAACCTTCCTTGTGGATGTTTTAATGGTGGGGACCACCTGTACTAAAACCTCTCAACATAGTATATGGTGGTGGGGACCACCCGAGCCTAACCTCTCATGTGGGTTATGGTGGTGGGGACCACCCGAGACTTAAAACCCCTTCAACCCCTTTGAACTCCATCTTAATGGGGAGAAACCTCTTGGACTCCCTCCAACATTAACTTTGTGAACACTTGTCAAATTAATTGGGATAATTAATTAAGACAACATTCCAATTTAATATGTGCCGACATTATTAATCTATTTAATTTAAATTAATAAGTTGGATATTCCCCCATTTTGGTGGAATTGAGGGAAATGGTTGGAAAATGGAAATTGAAAGATATCTCTCCAACAAAGAAAACCATCGAAGAATGTTATTTGGAAATCAAGGAAGAGGATGACGTACGAGCCCGTCATCGAAGCATGGTTTCAGAAGCAACGATCATTGGAACCCCTTCACCTTCTTTGACTTCTTTCTCGCGCCAATGACAACAAACCATCGAGGTAGGGGTTGTTTTCGTGTTTATGAATTTTCTCAGTTAAATTCCTCATTCATGGAAAGCATGGAGAATGTGGATCAACCAATGCGAGTTGATCCACATTATGTATGAAATTGTAGACTTTGACATTCTTGATTCCGGATTTTGTTGAGCCTCTTGCTATCGCTCTAACGTGGAGGGTACGAGTCAAAAAAAAAAATGGCCCAACCCCTCCACTGTTCTTCTAATTTGTGTGTTCATCGCAATGGTGCCGCCGACCAGTGCTAATGTTTGGAACTGGAGGAACATGAGAACGGTGGCCAGCATCACAACCGGCCATGACAAAGGTGACAACAGAGGGCAGCTGGTCAATTCAGCCACTGGAGAAGGCACGACGCCCCGCCGCTCTATGGCCTTCACACCCAGGGACACTCTGCCGCCTACGGCCTTGCTGCGCTGCCCCGTGGCCTCACCGCGCCACCTCGTAGCCACCGCCACCCATGTCCTCGCCGCGCTGCCCCATGGCCACCACCACTCGTGGCCTCGCTGGGCCACCCCGCAGCCACCTCTACCCACAGCCTCACCGAGCCACCCAGTGGCCTCTCTGCGCCACCTTGCGGTCTCGCGGACTTGATGTGCCGCCCCGCAGCCACCGCCACCCGTGGCCGCTCGCGGCCTCACGGCGCCGTCCCGTGGCCATTGCCACCCGCGGCTCTCCATGCTGCCTAGCAGCCCTCCGTGGCCCCCTCATGGCCTCTGCGCCCCTCGTGGCCTCCGCCGCCCTGCATGCCTCTACCCAAGATGGGTCGCCTAGCACGGTCCAGGCCAATCTGACTGGGTCGGACCGGAACCAGACCAGTTTCGACCCCACACGCTCTTTTCACCATAACATTGGCACCGAGAATCCAGTTGATGAACCATCAATGGTGATTTAATCCTTGGAGAGAGAACGTCCCTTTGGTAAACCCCACTGGAGTTTTAGATAAAGTTTGGGAACAATTGGGTTGGATCGAGCATGAATCCAACAGGGCCCTCGGGATAAAAAGGAAAATAACTCACAGACCAGGCGTTTGATTAACGCACCATCTGTTGCATTGAGACCCATATGACATGGTGGTACTTTGGGATACTTCTCCATGAGACTTCTTGGTAGTTGGAGTATCAACTTGTGGCTTGTGGATCAGACCCTTCTTGTGAAAAGTGAGCATAGTGCGGGAACCCAGTAGCTGGCTGTGACGTAAAGAATGAAGAGCTATCCTATGCGGGTCAGCACTGAGTGATCCTTTGTGGGTCAACACCAAGAGATCCTGGGTAGGTCAGCACCTAGTGATCCTGTATGGTCCAGCACAGAGCGATCCTGTGTGGGTTAGCATCGAGCGATCTTCTGTGGTTCAGCACCAAGCGATCCTGTGTGGCTTAGAAGAAGAACATCTTAACAGAGTAAGATGATTCAGTAGTAACATCTAATCATCTCTACTACTGTACTTAAGTTATACCTAGTGTGATCTGAGTTCGTACCTGTGTGGTACTTTCCATCGTGGTAATACCTTGGTGGCATTATTCTGTGTGTCGTACCTGTGTGGTACTTACCTTCGTGGTATTCCTTCCTTTGTGGAATGGTTGAGCTTTGGGCTTTTGGGTTGGACCCAGTGTTTCCTCATGATTGAGATGGGTATACTTGATAACTTAGGTATATGTATGGGCATATACCTAAGTAGGGTTCAGTGTTGATTTTATCCTTTGGGGATTTTGTGTGACCGTGAGGGTCTCAACATCCCTTCTGAGTGTCGTTATACTCACCCCTACACGGGCTATGCCCGCACCTTGTTATGTTTGGTGCAGATGATGGACAGTGTTGATCGAGGCTAAGGGTACTAGGAATGGACAGTGCCCGAAGGTGGACGATACGGCGTATCAGTACGAAGAGGAGACGTGTTGACGTGGTGTGATGAGGAGGCAATCTGTACCTACCCTTCAAGTAGGAACCTCAGAGGACAACCCAATAGCTGCCTTTCTTTTTCATCAGTTGTATTGTATTTCAATTGTACTTGTACCTTTACTATTGGGATTGTATTCTGGCCCCTTTTTCTTTTCAGTACGCTCTCTTTTTTACTATACAGTTGACTTGTGTTCGTATATTTCTGTGTTCTTGGTTCCGTGTTTTTACAATTTATAAATGCAATGCCTTCCCAATTTTAGGGAATACACCTTCAGTGTTAGTCACGAGCCCCTAGCCTATGGAATATGGGCATGGGGTAGTCACGACGTGGGACCTGGGGGATGGGTCGTGGCACGAACCCCCAGAACACCACCGAGCCTTCATAAGGACATGGGAAAATGATTAAATATTAAAAATGATGGAATTAAACTAAAATGTGGGAAAACACATACCTTAATGAAGATCAAGGATCTTAAAAATTCCCCAACTTATAATGGCTCATCCCTGAGACGCTCTTTCCGAGAATCATTGAGTTCCCAAAGAAAAACAATTGGTCTATTGGGCCCATATATCATATTCTCTCTTAAAATTTTCTTCCAAAACTTTTACCTATTTCCACAAACACAAACCAAAGTCCCCACCCTTCCCCGCAAGAACTTATCACTATGATCCATAATAATAACCGGGTGGTCCACAAAGGACATATTAGCGTCATGCTCGATATCCTCAGCATTTATCACATGGGATGGATCTAAATGATACTGGCAGAGTTGTGAAACATGGAAAAATCATTCCTCACACTATACCACCGTGGAAGAGCTAATTGGTAAGACGCTAGTCCGATCCTCTCCACAATCTCAAATGGCCCCAGATATCTAGGTGCCAACTTTCTCTGTTACTAAATTCGATAGTGACCCAACCTTGGAGACACACGAAGTAACACACTATCACAAACCATGAACTCAAGAGGTCCATGATGCTTATATGCATATGACTTCTACCTACTCTGATCTATTCCCATACACTTTTGAATCAAATAAAACTTCTTTGAAATCTCCTGCACATGACTTGGTCCTAACCGCTCAAACTCCCTGACCTCTAACCAACACAACAAAAATCTACATAATCCCCATAAAGTGCCTAAAATGATTCCATCTAAACTATATCCTGAAAGATGTTGTTGAAAGAAAACACAATATGTGACAAGTGATTTTCCCATGATCCATTGGAATCCAAAACACATGATATCAACATGTATTATAACACCTGAATTGTAAGCTTTGACTGCCCTCCAGTCAGTGGGTGATAAGCCATAGTCAAAAAACCTGGGTACCATTTGACTTCTGTAGTCCCCTCCAGAAGCGCGAGGTGAAACACAGATCATGATCTAAAACTATGTTTCTCGGTACACCAAAAAAACTATACTATTTATAAAACATACAATTAACTTAACTAGATGACTGTATAGGTCTCCTGGATCGATAAGAAATGAGCCACTTTTTTTTTCAGCTGATCTACCACCACCCAAATTGAATCATTCTTCTTAGCCATCCTCGGAAGACCAACTAAAAATTCCTTCATGATGTCATTCCACTTCCACTATATAATAGGAAATGACTGCAACTACCCACCTAGATGCTGATGTTAAGCCTTCACCTACCGATAGGTAAGTCATCATTCCATTAAACTCTCAACTTTTTTCTTCATTCCCTGCCACCAAAACTACCTACAAAGATCACGATACATCTTATCCAATCTTGGATGCACTATGCACATTGACTTGTAAAACTCATGCATCAATTCCATTCGTATTTTTTCTATAAACTCAACACAACCACGATCATAAGAAACCCCATCATCACAAAATTTCCAAACAGAAGGTGACTCCCCACCTTTAAGACTTTCTTTCACATCCAAACACTCAGAGTCTACCAGCTTACTCTTCTTAACTCATCTCAAAAGCACTGACTCATCTTCTATAGATGCAAGGGTCATATTCTTGTTCCTATACTATACCTATAATTTCATCTGAACTAATAAGACCATCATATTCCACTCTGATCTGGATTCTCGAACGACCTGATTCTGAGTCTTCTAGATCAGAGCATCAGTGAAACTATTCTATTTCCCTGGTTTGTAGACCAACTCAAAATAAAAATACAGTAGGTACTCAACCCATCGTCACTGTTTAAGATTAATATCCCAATAAGATAATATGTACTTGTGAATTTTATGGTTGTTGAACCCCATAAAGGGCTCTACCAACAAGTAATTCCTCTAACACAGTAAGGCATGAACCACAATAGCTAGATCCATTTCATGAGTAGGATAATTCCTTTTATATGGTCTCAAATACCTTGACCCATAAGCTATAACCCAATCATCCGGCTATAAAACTACCCCAATTCCAACACCAGACGCATCACAGAACAAGGTATACCTCTTACCTGGTTTAGGTAAGACCAAAATTGATGTGGTAGTCAGCTGCTTCTTTAGCGCCTGAAAAATATTCTCAAAATCCTTTGACAAATCAAACATAACAACGTTCTTGGTTAGGATTATGAGCGGAGTTTCCAAATAAGATAAATAGATAATAAACCATCAGTAATAACCTTCCAAACCAAGAAAACTCTGAACAATAGACGTTCCTGGTAGGCTCCCAAGGAACCAAAACCTGCACTGTTTCTGGATCCACCGACACAACTGTCTCAGACATGATGTGTCCCTGAAATTGAACCTCATCAATCCAAACTGACATTTTCATAGCTTGACGTAAATCCTATTCTCTCTTAGTGTACTCAAGATGATGTCAAGAGGGTTTTCATGATTGTTATGAGTTATAGAGTACACCAAGACTTCATCAATGAAGACAAATAAAAATTGATCTCAATATGGGTGGAATATCCGGTTAGTCATGGCCGTGAACACATATAGTGCATTGGTCTACCCAAATGGAATCACCAGAAATTCATAAATCCCGTACCTACTTCATAAAGCTATTTAGGGTACGTCAGAAGGTCTCACCCTCAACTAATGGTATCCTGATCTTCGATCAATCATAGAAAACACCGAGCACCTATGAGCTGATCAAACAGTTCAGGGATTCTAGGAAGAGGGTATCAGTTAATAACATTCATCTGATTCATCTTCCTATAATCGACACACAACCTCATTAATCCCTCAGTCTTCTTAGAAAACAACACAGGAGATCCCCAAGGTGATATACTAGGATGTATAAACCCATTACACTCCATTTGTTTTAAATGATCCTCAAGTTCTTGGAGCTCTGTTAGCGCCATTTGATTGGGTGGAATGGAAACTAGCTCCGCTCCTAGAAACAATTAGATTGTAAACTCAAAATCTCTCTTGGGTGGTAACCCCGAGAATTTTGTAGGAAACACATCCTAAAATTAGTACACAACAGAAGGGAAGACTAGTTTTCTTTTCTTTCCATCATCTAACATTAGGCATGCCACTTGGGCTGTGAGTTTCCCCAACTGTTGGCGTAGCAGACCTGTGTAGCCTAATCGAGTATCTCACTCACCATGAAGGATATATGTGCTTCCATCGAGAGATGTGAACGTTACTTGAAATCAGTAACATTCGATATGAGCATGATATAACATGAACCGGTACATTCCCAAGATTAGGTCAAATCATGAATTATCTAGGACAAATAGATCCCATTGAAAACGATACCAACCATTCTCCAGAGCACAAACCTCACACTGACTGATGTCCTCAACTCGTACCCCTAGTAAAGTATCAAGCGACCTTACCCCTCATGCAGTCTCCACAGTTAAGCCCAATATAACTACAAAATGAGAAGAAATAAAGGAATTCATAGCACCTGTATCAAATAAAACATTCCAAAGCACATAATATACAATAATCATACCTCGAATAGTAGAAGATCCAGCCTCACCACCTTTAGGTATATCCGGAACTTCATGGAGGTGACCTACCCCTTTACCCTAGGATACAGTGTAAGTACCCTGCACTACATTTCAATGTTTGTAAGGGTGATCTTTCCCCATAGTTAGACGTCTATAGACTCTACCAATAAGACCCATGGAGATCCAAATGATTGCATTATATGAGGTAAATGACCCCTTCCTACAGCCGGCATCTGCCTCTGACCTCCATCATTCACTGATTGTCTCAGGTTTCTGCAGAACCTCTACACATGGCCTAACATGCCACATGCTTGACACTCGACCTTTGGGTAGGGAAATTAGTCACGCTTGTTCCCCAGACTTCCACACTGATAACAGAAATCCTAGTCGCCTCCCTGAGAAGTTGACCCTCTCTTCTGACTTCTCTACTCAGTTCCACCTTGCTAAAAATTTCCAAAACGGTGCTTCCTACTATCAGAAGCAGCACCACCTGCCCACCGAGATGGAACCACTATTTCAGTACCTGAATCTTAATTTTGGTTCCACTCTAATATAAGGTCTTGAACCACCACTTCATCAAACCTTTTCAAATGAAAGACATTCACCTGAGACCTATTCTCATGTCTCAGGCCATCCTAGAAGTGCTTTTCTACGGATGAATCATCTCCTAAAAATTTCGGGACAAAGCATCTCAGATCGGTGTAACGAATGGAATAATCCCTTACATACATTTTCCCCTAAGTTAACCTCATAAAATCTGCACCCTTCTCCTACCTTATTGCTTCTTGGAATAAGTGATCAAGGATCGTTTTCTGAAAATCCTTCCACATCTTTCCTTTAGCCTACTCCGTTTGGACCATGATGTCCCACCAATGTTTTTCTTGACCTCTCCGCATATAGGCCTCAAACTTGACTTGATTCTCGATAGGTGTCTCCATATGGTCAAGAATAGTTTGGATATACTCTATCTATACCTCTACTGCCTATGGAACATACTCTCCAGTAATGGTTGGAGGGTGCTGCAACTGAAACTCCCTAGTTATCTCGAACATACTTTGTGAAACCCACCCTAGGTCTTAATCCATCATCTATATAAAATGAGAAAAGTTCTCATGGAACATATCTTCCCTATTTTCCTGGATCACCATGTTCTCTTGTTATACTACTAGAGGACCATTCTCAGCAATGTCCTACTGTCGCCCAACTAGCGCACATCTTCAAGGTGGAATTTCTCTACAATGTCGAACATGAGATTTAGAATGCACCAATAACACTTTTATGAGAAGTAAAGATATATATAGGTAGGATAAACACTTTCCATAACCAAACTGATTCGCATACACTACCCAAATCAGTCTACTCACAACCGGATCACTACCCTTCACCATCACTCCTAAGGTTATGGAAAACATGGGTATCAAATTCACATGGTTACAAGCCTTATCTTTTACAACCATTCAAAAACTTTTCTATATCATAATTTAATCAAACAACAGGTTAATGCAATTTTAATTATTTATGAAGAACCATTTTCTAATTACTACTTGACATTTTCACTTCCCTTTTTTCCCATTCACATTGTCTTATTAGGCACAATTCCATTGATTTTAAGAAAACATATTTATCCTAACCATTATATCCCATACACCCATCTCATGTT
Source organism: Viscum album (assembly GCA_963277665.1). Classification (NCBI taxonomy): domain Eukaryota; kingdom Viridiplantae; phylum Streptophyta; class Magnoliopsida; order Santalales; family Viscaceae; genus Viscum; species Viscum album. The sequence goes on from OY728140.1 coordinate 1,322,213,076, forward strand.
TTTTTCTACCATGATGCATGTCACTTACCTATATAGGTTCCTAGAATGATGCATGAATTCTCAACCTCGTACCCTTCCAGCCACAATTGAAATATCACAAAACTGTCAAGTCACACAATAAGTGCATCACCCAATGGTGAAATAACATAAAATATAACAAAAAAAAACAAGAAAAATAATCCCCTCCTAGGGTGACTTGTGTTTCCCCCCATACATGGGTTAGCTACTTTCAAGAATGAGCTCATTACCAAGGCCTGAAACTTTTTTAACCTCCAATATTCCATCCCAAAATAGTAATAAAGTGAAAATAACTCTTATTATACCACTCTATAACGTCCCTAAACCTATAACCACTAATATAGTTCCCCAAGCCGAGTCTCCATAGGACCTCAAGCACATCTCCCCATATGCCGGAGGTTTCCGACTAACAACACAGGTCAAATAGGTCACATGGGGTGACTCTACCCTCAATACCAGAGCAATCCACATCAGATAATAATATATATAATGGAAAAAATAGAAACAAAAAATAAAATGCATAAATAACCAATTCCCAAAACTGGGTACACCCTTATGCAATAGTAAATATGTCATGCCATGCTAAAATTCCAAGTGAACAAAACCCCAAAAGAAAGAAAACACCATGATCCCCAAAATAGTCCAAACTTCATGTCTGGAATCTCACCCGTACATATCTGATGTCCAACTCAACTCCCTAGCACATGGACCTTGCCCTTGCCCTGACCTAAAAGCATGAAATCTGCTCAAGTACCCAATAACGGTCTGAGCAGGTTGTGAGTTTAACTTAGTAGGCCACCACTAATACTATTTTCAAAATATCCATCAAATGTAGATAGTGAATGCAAGTGATAATAATGGAAAAATAAAGGTAAATAGTTCAATAGTCCATTCTAGAATGTGATCCTTTAAATTATACTATTATTGAATCCGGGTTCACTAATTAGATGTTTCATGGTTTAATATACCTTTTTTATGTGTTCAATGGTTTAGGCATGTTAAATATTCTCAATCATATGCAAATAAAAGTCAAGTCCCATCTCACTATGAAACAAATTATAACAACCTCATAATCCTCACCTTTAAGCCTCAGTCCTGGTGGAATGAAACCGTTAGGGAATAGAACTTTATAACCTTCACTAACCCATGCATTTGGGGGTGGAGATAGATCATCGTTCCAACTTGACCTGTGGGCATAGAACCTCATGTCTATACACCACACTACCAAGCCACGTTCATATGCTTATTTATCATTGACCACCATTAACCACATCAAAACAATCATATACAATATCATTTGAAACATTACAACATTATCAATAAATGGGAAACTAACATTATTCCTCAATCCATTTACACATTCATCATTTATAATAATTAACCCTTTATCCCCATGTCCCATTACCCATTCCTATCTCATTGAGAATATTGAAGTGAAAACATAATTACTTATCATTTTCCCATTATTCCCATTTAAACCATTTAAATTCCAACCAAAAAATCCCTTAGCCTTTAACCATCCTTGAAAAAACTATCCACCATCCATTATCACTCATTACTTCAACCAATTAACCAAACCACTATATAACTACTTCATTATAAGTCAATTTCATACCTTAAATTTCCGTTATCCCAATTGGGAGGTCCGAAAAACCACATGGGTGGTCTTAATTTTGTCATTTCATCCTCCATGCATCCCATGGAGATCAAGAGAGGTTCAATTAATCATTTAGACACCCAATACACCCCATATTGTTAATAGAATCAAGAACAAATCAAGAAGGTAAACAAGAGTGAAACCCTACATGCACAAATCTATGGATAAACTATGGGATATAACATAAAACCACCTACCTACCATGAACCTATTGGTGAACTCACCCTTAATGAAGGTCATAGATCCCAATTCAGCACAACTTTGAAGCATCAACCTAGATATCACTTAAAAATAAAGGTTTTAGATATTCATATGGAGAGAAGAGAAATATACCAACCCTAAAAAATAAAAAGGAGCAAGGATGGATTTATACTTACTAAGATCTTGAATTCACATTTGACAGCACTCCAAACAAACTTGTATTGAAGGAGAGTCACCCTTGGGAGTTCTTGGGAGCTCTGGTTCGTTCCTAGCATTATAAGAGATGAGGAGGAGGAAAATACAGAGTTGGCACTTAATTCCCTATAATGGAATTTTCATAATTTATTAAATGTTTCTAGTTCACACGGCTTACCTAAACAGTTTTACAAACCGTGTAGAGGCCACTGTCCAAAAAAACTTCTTATGTATGGTTTTATGGGGCTATCCACATGGTTATGACTAACCAGGCATAGACCATGCAACCTGCAAAAAAAACTCCTTTTCCTGCTTTTTCGTGTCCTGAACCCCTAGAACACCCCTGAGCCTTCTTAAAGACTATGGGAAACACTTTATTAACAAAAAGGAAGGAATTAAATTGAAACATGGGAAAAAATACCTTAATGGAGATCTGGGGTCTTACACCTAGTAGTTGGTATGAGGACAAACAACACCAGGTGTTATTTTACGGAAGGTTTTTTGTTCCAATGGTGATGCGTGAGATGGTTCTCAGGGATTTCCATTGTTCTCCCTTAGTGGTACATAATGGAATGAAAAAGTTTTAATGAGCTTTGATAATTATCTATTTTGGTCTAGGGTGGAAGCATGCAATCACATAGTTTTTTCCTTGATGTTTGGTCTTCCAGAAGGTGATGGTCGAGCACCGTGTTCCCTCTTGGTTTCTCCAACCATTAGATGATTGTCAGTGGAAGTTGGAGGACATATAGAATGATTTTTATCATTTTTCCTCATTCTCATGGAGGCTATTACACTATATGGGTATTAATGGGTTATATGATAAAATCATCCCACTTTATAGAGATCAATTAGTTGAGCTCCGTGGATGTTTTTCAAGGAAATATCTGGAGAAGGTGGTGGGACTCTAGGGAGTTCCGAGGATGATCATTTCCAATGAAGAGCCTCATTTTACCTATAGGATGTGGAGAGGTCTCCATAATGATTTTTTTTCTTATCTATGCCATATAAATTCTTTTCATCCACAAAAATATAGTCAGATAGAGTGGAACATCGAGATTCATTAAGACATGTTGTGATCTTGTGTCTTGGATTTTGGAGGTTTGTGGTTTAGGCAAATACCCTTGGTAGAGTTTTCATACAACAATAGTTTCCACTCTACCATCGATATGATGCCATTTGAATCTTTAATGGCCAACCATTTCATTCTCCATTGCACAGAACTAGGGTTGAAGAGTTAGCGATTCTTGTGCCAGAACTGGTAAAAAATATGATATAAATGGTTCAAGTTATCCACAAGAGGATGGAGGAAATGAATGATCATCAAAAATACTATTTTATTCATAAGAGGATACCTATGGGTTTTGAAGTTGGGGATCACATGTTTCTAATGGTGACTGCACGTTGTGGGCTACGAAGGGTTGGTTGTGAGATTAAGCTTTATCTCGAGTTTTTTGGGCCTTTTGAGGTGTTTAGTTCATGTTGGAGCTCTGGAATATTGGGTAGCACTTCCCCAACAGATGAGCTAGATACATAATTTTTTTTTCAGGTGTCACAGATCTGTTTTTATTTCAATGATTTCTCCCATATCATCGATTGGGGTGACATTGATGTTTATAATTATGTGACCTTCGAGGAGCAGCCTGTAGAGATCTAGGACCTCAATGAGAAGGTGTTGTGTGAGCATTCTATCCCCTTGTTTCATGTCTGGAGGAGGCATAGTAGCATGGGGGAGAGTACCTCAGAAGGTGAGTCATAGATATGCACTCATTAAAATGAGTTATTTTACGTTTATCATTTTCTTATAATTTTGTCCGTTTTGTGGTTGTAGACCATTCCTATTTATGATATGGATTTTTTATTATTGTTTCTTGCTCTCTTTTTTGATGAATCTCCCATACGAGAGTGTTTAGGTGCTGATGTTCATTGTCATGTGGTTTTTTGTTGTTACTTTAAGGAAGTGGTGTATCTATTTTGGTGGTTAAAACCTTAGGAGGTATCTCTAAGGGTGGTTGTTCAGACCCCATTTTCTATTTCCACTCTAGGATGTTTTTGGATTTTTGAGGATGAGAATGTTTTGAGAGGTATTTTATGTAGTGGATCAGACCTCTCCGGTCCATTCCTTTGTTGGAATCTAGTGTTTGGGGTGTTCTAGGAGGTCAAGGTGACTTATTCCCACCACATTTCCAAATTTCTAGTATTGGGAACAATGTTTCCAGAATGGTAGCTCGTTCCAACGATAGTGTTAACTCATTCGAATAGTGATGGTTGATCATTCCACATGTAATAGTATCTCATTCTAATGGTGATGGTATCTCATTCCAATGGTTACACATGAATGGTGACTCATGAATATAAACGCATGAATTGGGACTCACGAACGACGACTCACAAACAGAAACTCGCGAACGACGAATAGTGAATGATGACTCGTGAATGGCGACTCGCGAAAAGTATCTCACTAATTAGTGACTCTTCCAATGAAGAATAATCCAATAGTGACTCATTCAACAAAGATTCGTCCAATGGAGAATTTTCCAATGGAGACTCATACAATGTCGACTCATCCAATGACAAATTTTCCAATGGAAACTCGTCCAATGGCGAATTGCCCATCAACGACTCATGAACAGTGTTTGCAGCTTCCTACAATTTCACCTCATTGATTTTATCTTCGATATAAAACACATTAATATAAATTTTTAAGGTATTTAGGGCTGATTCAAAGCCCATAACACCTATCATAATTTTCCTAAGGGTCCCGATTTCTTTACTCGATCAAAACACATAATCTTGACCATGATCTATCTTTAATGAAAAATCTAAAAATATCTAAAACACTACTAAATTTAGATATCTCCAAAGGATGAAATGGTTTCTTCCACATTCCCCCTTGGTGTGACATGCTTGAACCTTTCATTCCTTTCCATAAGAGTCATGCATGGTGCTCTATCTCAGATCATGTTTTCCCTAGAGTTATTCCTACTTCATGTGCACCCCTATTTTGGTTTAACCAAGAAGTGTCAATCCATATATGATAAAAGGTACGTTCTACCTTTTTTTCTTCTAGGTTCCTCAATCCATTTCCTCATATTTATCATTTACATGTGATGGCGTGTGATCTCCATGATTCTAATGGATATTTATTGGTTGTTGTATGTTGCGGTTGTACTGGTGTGTCCTTGGGTGGATGCAGTTGCTGCGAGAGAGTTTGTCATGATTAGTTTTTGTTGTCTTGTTCTTATGAAATGAAATTTAGAAACCTTTTTATGTAGGGGATTCATGTCTTCTTTATTTTATATACGTGAATTAGTAGTGTTTTCGTGTTTTATCCCACTGGATCATAATTTAATTGACATAATAAATATTTGATCTGGATTAATGAGTTGTTATCGATTGTATGTGGTTTTATTTTATTTTTTCTAGATAGTGTGATTTATAACCCTTTATGTTTTCCATATTTATATTAATGTAAATCAGTAAAAAAACATAAATCAAGAATTAATTTTAAATTAATTATCCAAAGTTAAAGAGGCATGTTAATGAATCTGGTTATTACTGTTGTAAATTGATGATAATCAAATTGATACAGTATGATTATTTAATTGAACGGATTGAAAAATATGTAGCATGTTGATGCTAGTTATTAAAGGTGTGTCAAATTTATTTTTTAATAAATGTTTGATATCTTGAGATAGCTAGTTGTTTAGGTTTCTCATAATTGGAACCTGTGATAATGAATCAGTTAATTCAAGATGGAATAACGAACCCATTGTGTGATAAATATAATGAATTGTAGAGTTATGAGTTACCATATTTCTTATAATGTACAAGGGAATAATGCATTGGATACATGATTTATCTTTGTGTGTGAACTTTAAAATCCTTGTTTAGGGACAAGAGCCTAGTTTCTATGTTGTTTTTTTACTACTACTTGTGTTGTGATGTGATCCTAGGATGGCTGTGTCTTGATGGATGTTGTGGTATGTGGGGGAAGGGAGGCATAGTGGTTGTGATATTAGTTGATGAATGGAGTGGCGAGATGTATAGGTTTATGCATGTGGGTGTCGGGTAGGGCATCAGGGATGATAGAATGGGTTGAAGCTGGGCTTACCCATAGATCTGAAAGTTGAATACTTGTTAATATTTTTTTCACTTTTCTTCTTTACTTTCCACACTCCATGGGGTAGATGGATTTTCACACCCTCTTTCCAAAAGGGGTGAAGACGTGTGGGGTATGCCACATGATTTTTGTGTTTATCTTAACAAGGATGGATGATTCTACACTCATGCTATATGTGGAAAACGCTTGATGGGAAGTTCATCTACTCAGCATGCTGAGCCCCATCTACATTGAAGCTTCAAATGCTTTCTTAGAATACCATGAAATATGGAAAATTGATAATGATATTATTAAATTATTTAATAAATGATGATAACCCATGGGGTTGGATCTTGCTGGTATTTAATGCGAAGGTTGTGATTTTGAGAAACTGTGGACTCGATTTTGGTTATTACTAGAGGAAATGGATCATGGTTGTAATATTAATGGAATGTGATGTGGAAAATTGATAATGGTTAATTAATGTTTAAATAATTAATTAACATAAAGTTTAACTGATAAAAATGGATAAATTAAATTAATTTAGCTCTTTAAATGGTTTTGTTCTTATAGTATATCTAGTCTTAGTAGTGGAAATTGGTAGTCTAAGAGACATTATTCAAAAATGAGTCTAAGACTAGGTATTTTCCATAGGGTGGTTGTGAGATATATTATATCATGTAATTTTATGTTTCTATATGATACACAACCTTATATGTTTTGGAAACATACAACATTGGGATTACATGCCCTAGAGGGTATTCTCACCAACATCCCAATGGGTGGATGGATTACTGACGCCCCCCTTTGGTCCTGCTATATTCTCTTTGTAAATATGTGTGCTGGTATGCACGATAGTTACTTTTACCCATATATGTGTGTAGAGTTCTGTAATGGATTGTGCATATTTTACACACAAATATTATTGATATATTTTCTAACTAAATATTATAGGTAAAACTTGTATAGATTGTGGTGGCTTGAGGATCCTTACTCAGCATATGGGCTATAATGAATTGATTTATAATACCTGATGTATGATACACATTATGCAGGATGTGGTGGCTCCCAGAAAATACTCGGTTACATCTGGTTGTGTGGATGGTTTGGTTCCTCACCCATGTGTCTACAAGAAAGGATTTTTTTTCATGAGGTCCATGATATGGTGCTCGGCTAGGTGTATTCGGGTCAGCCTTTTTGGAGAGAGATGCTTAGGATGCGTGATGTTGAGGAAAAGCGGAAAACCAGTGCGGAAGTGGTACTGGGGTGCTTGTGAAATTGTTTATTATATTATATACTCTTATATGCAATACATGGTGAGGGTATCCATAGTGAGGCTGGGAATTACGTAAACCTATTTAGGTGACGAGTTAGTTTTACTTGTTGTTCACTATGATTTAGCATGCTTCCTTTACTTTTCTACGAGAGGCTCCAGGGAGGATCCTACTTAGTATATTGTTATACTCACCCTACATTTATAGACTATTTTTATGTCACATGGATAAGGTTTTAGAAGAGTCTAGTTACTAATACCAAGGGGTATATGGGAGCTGTATGGGCTTCATGGCTGCTTTTGTTTTACTTTATTTTGGTACTTACAGTTTCCCCTTTAATTTTAATTATTTTTTTCTTGATATAACTTATGTGTAAATGGGTTTATTTTTACATTTTATTCTAATTAAGAGTTTAATGGTGTTTATATTATATCTCTATTCTACATGTGTTCTCTTAGAGGGAAATTCCTCCAATATGTGTGTTTATTATACCCTCAGTGCTAGTTTTCATCCTAGGGCATACTTGAGGCAGAACATGGTGGTCATTATCTCTATTTTAACATTGTTGTCCTTGGAAGGGTAAAATTTGTGGGTAGGGGATCATGAAAAATAATATCCATACCATTTACCATAAATTAAATTTAGCATTGGGAATGTCAAAATGAAATGAGATTTTAAAAGAAACCATTAAATCCAATTCCATCATGGTTTGTATGCTTTCATGTCTATGGTAGAAAAAATATAGATTTATTATAATTATTTTCAAGAATAGTAGTAATATATAAATTGATATGTATCACTATTTTATAATATCTAATTATCCTTTTATTAATAATTTTGCCATTAAAATGAACATTCAGGTGAAAAATGGTTCTTTTTTACATGGATGTTTCGATTTGATCTTTCCGGTACATGACCTTGGTCAAGGATTCATAATCTATGGATAATTAAACCTAAAATAGGTACGCTATTTATTCATCATATACACTTTAGAAATTATTCATATAATTAAGTGATTATAATTGATATATATCATTGCAATGAGCTGCTGGTACACACATACTCACGAATAACATTATTGTTTTCCATTGAATGTAAAGGTCAGATGTTTGATAAGATAATATAATTATAAAAAAATTATTTTCATAAATATAATATATAGAAATTAAATTTTTCATAAAAATCAACCTTTAATTGTGTTGATAGAAAATTATTCATATCGTTACATAGTGTCGGTTGTCCATATGTTAGCATAAGCGATAATTTTATTTCCCATCTTTATTGAATGGAGATGGAAAATTCTTATTCCATAATAAAAAATATAAATGTTTTATATAAAAAATAAATAAATAATTATTTTAATTTTGACACCATAGATTTAGAAGATGTAGATGAAAAAAATAAATTTAAATATACTCAGAAAAGAGTTAAAGCTCTTTATTGAGAAACCTATATTAGCGTACACCTTAATCGAGGGAAGGACTCTATTATGATAAAACTATGAACTAAATGTAATAAATAGGGATATTAAGAAGATATTACAGTTTGTATTGGATGATCTAGAAGGATAATTATGTTTAAGGAAGAGATGAGAGATTATATCCTTTTATAAAGGACTGAGAGAATATACTTGGAATTTTTAAAAATATTAATATATAACAATGTATTACTGAAGTAAAGTAGAACAAAAATGGTAGATAAAAAATGATAGGATTTATAAGGAGTAAATCCCAAAAATATCACATTATATAATGAATTTTTTAATATTTTAAATCATGTCTCATTGGTTAAACCTGCCCCCATCAAAAACAATTTTTACTATAACCATGGGAACACAATTTTACTATTTTTTAATATTTATTATGAATAATAATTACATTTTATTTTTTAAATTATATTAGTTATTAGGATTCAAAATATTTAATCCATTTTAAATGATTGAGTTTCAATAAGTGGTAGAAATTCATTTTAAAATATTCATGCCTAATGCAATGAACCCCATTATTAGCTAATATGCATTTTCAAGTGTAAAAATGAGTTTTCATTCATTTATTTAAATTTAAATACTTTTATATTGATGTAAAAATATTATTATAAAAATATTATATAATTTTTTAATTAAAATCATTCATAATTTCATAGGAATTTAATTTATTATCCCGATATGATCAAGAATTTATAATGTAAAGTTATATCTAGTTTTAAATTTTTCATTATTTTAAAGCCTCAAAACCTTATTCCATGGTTAAATTCATTATAACACCTTTTAAAAAACACTATAATATTTATCTGACCATCGATATCATCTTAAGTATTATATCAGCTCTGATCTTCTTTGATTTTTTGCTAAATAGCTCTAATCTTCTTATATATTTCTTAATCTTGCTTACGTACCAATTGGTTTCATTATCTAAATTCAACACAGAACATTAGAGTTCATTAATTCCAAGAATATAGGGATTCAGTTTATTCCATAAACATAATTGATTGTAAGACAATATTGTATGAAAATTCAACCGTAGAATTTTTCTGATCCCAACCAGATTCAAAATCCACAGAACATTCTCTCAATATATTTTATAGGGTATTAATGTTCCTCTTAGATTGAACATATTTAGGAGGTTAGTTACTAGTATTAAACCACACCATTATATCTAGTGCATACTCAATACATATTAAAAACTTCAAGGAAAACCTTGACTCATGATCAGATGAAATATGGAGTAGTAATTCATGAAATATATACTCTTCCTTAATTTTTATCCCATAAATTTGATAAATGGAGTAATATTATTTGTTTTAAATGAAGTTTGATGACTTCTTATAGTGATTGACCAATATCTTAAATATTATTATACCCTATAGTTTTTTATGGAATTTTAATGATGAAATCCACAATAATGTTTACCAATTATATTCAGATATGGTTAATGTTTTCAAACATCACCTTATACATTTTTCATTAACCATAAAATTATGAAATACCATGCATAGATATAGTACTCTACAATATCACTATTAATTTTATCCCCCTCATAAATAATATTTTAGGTCCTCGTATATCATTCTATATCCAGGATAAATAGAGAATGCTAACTTATGAGATTTATCCAATATCTCTATATTTAAGTATGATATTAAAATGAATTATAATTTATTTTTGAAACTAATAATTAATTCATAATTATTTTTAACACAAAAAATGTCCCCCCATTATTTTCCATTATACATCCTCATTCTCTTCCTTTTAAATCATTAAATTTATTGATGGTTAAAGATTATTTTAGAAAATATATGATTTTTACCCTTTCATTATAATTTAAATATCCATATTTGTTAAATCCATAAATATTGGATAATTTCAATCCCCATAATAGAAAAAATAGGTTACTATTTTTAATATAGAGTATCATACCCCTTGATTTCCTTCTTATGGTGGTAGTTTATTGAGTTTTATAACATTAAATAAACTAAAACTATATTCTTTGGTTCTCATTAAACTCTTTTAGAATGATTATATACATGTAGCTTTAACTATGGGTATATATATCTCATCAATCACCATAAAGACAATTCCTCCATATATCTAATGAAATAATTACAACTTCTAACACCGAATCATGAGTTAGTTTATTTTCATTATGAATTTTCAGTTGTTGTAAGGATTACGCTGTGTCCATATCATTATTCATAAGTATGAATCTAGGAACTATATTAAATTCATGAATAATGATTACAAACCCATTTCTACTATAAGGTAATGTACGTACATCTATGCTAGTCGACCTTCTATTCTATTCTTTTAAATTTTCCTTATAGTCATATGTCCAAATAAACATTTAACCCTTCCAAGTAAAATTGAATATTAGATTTCATATCCATGATAAATCTCTAAAAACATATAGTTAGTATCCTAAAAACCCATTAAATATATGAATATTGATTACCATGGATAGTCTTGGGAATTGTTTAATATATTTTTTGGTTGAAGAGTTCGTTCCTCACATGGTATTATATGACCCAATAATGTGAATCTTTGTATCCAAGACTCACACATGGTAAAATTATCATGAAGCTTCTCCTTTCTCGTGGTGTTAATAAAAACCATCAAATAAAATTTATGAACTCGTATAACAATGAAAAAAAATAATATCATCTATAAATATTAACCAAATGATGGTATAAATCTCTATTCATTGGTTCAAAAAATGTAGTGGGGGGATTGGTACATCTAAACTAAATGACTACAAATTAATAAAAACCATAATTTGTATTGATGGTTAACCTAGAGATACCATAAATATTGTCTCTTAGTTAATGATATCTAGAATGACTTTCAATCTATAAATGTATGGAGATTCATTTAGTTGAACAAACAAGTTGTAAATTAAGTGTATATGATAATTTTTCTTGATAATGATCATTATAAGTTTTCAATAACCATTGAAATCACACATAGAGCCTTATTTATTATTAAAAAAATGATCAGTTTCACCCCATGGTGATGAATTGTGGTGTATTAATAAATTTTCAAGATTCCCCGATATTATCTTACATAGTTTTTAAAACTAAATTTGGGATAACCTATATAGAGTCATTAAATTTTTTAGAACCTAATATGAGTTCTATTAAAAACTAAACATCAAAATTTAAGAGGAAACTTTGAAAGTCATCTAGGAAATTAAAGATCATTATACCAAAAAATATGAATTTATTATATTTTTATTATCTCCCCAACCATTTTAGATAAATATACATCATGAATAGTTATAATGTCAAATAAATCATAGGTATATTCCACTAGATATTCATATAAAACCTCACACTAAATGATGGCCATAAGATGATTTGGAATATAGAACAAGACTTAAATTCATTGATAATTGGTATGGGATCTCTATAAATAGAGTCAATTCATCCCAAAATTACATGAAATTTAACTAGAGGGGGAATAATTGGAATTTTCGGAATCATAACCCTAATATTTTATATCATATAAAATCTATAATCATAAGATGTGATCATAATAACATTTAGAGTTTTCACTGATAAATTAACATCTAATATTTTATTTGGTGATGTGGTACCCCTAGTAAATTATTAATATATAAATGAGGTTATATATCAAGATACTAATAAAACATTTTCCTTTATATAGCTGATGTAATGTGTGCCTTTCATCACATTATTCTTATGTCCCACTCTAGTAGTTGTGTTTGGATGAGATTTCCCCTTTTCTCTAGGATTAGGACGTTTACTATTCTAGTTTTTGTTATTTACTATTTTCTTTTGTTATTAATTGTCATAATTTACATTACCCTTAAAATTATAGCATTATAGTGTATGGAGAACATATAGTTGACCTTTTTAAACATTCCATTCATTAACTAGCCACATCACATCACTTCATTGTTCTTTTTTATTGATAGTCATGTTTTACATAGTTATAAAATTTAACTCACCCGATAAGGAATTATCTTTTATCCATCCTCACATGATTCTAACATGAAGTAAAATTAATTTTTTCCTCTATGGTTTTTATTATTATAATTCCGAAAAATTCCATCATTTCATTTTCCCCCAAAACTACTAGAGTTTTATGAGTCTATAATTTCAAATTATTACTAAAGAAAAAATAATATAACTTATTTATAGCTATCAATAAATCATATTTCAAATTTCTTTTAATGATTTAGTATCAATACAATATACAATGGTCAATATTTATTTCAGGATTTATACAAAGAACTGAAATAATACCTTGAATTTCAAATGAATTTTCCTCATATCAACTAATGGATTCATCATGATTCTAATTACATCAAGAAATTACCTATCAATTTTAAGATAATTAGTTTATGGAATATACTAATTGAGAAAATCCATCTTAAACACTTCCTATCTCATTTATTGAATTTAATCCTATTTTTGGAAATTCGTGATATGATTTTACAAGTAATCTTCTTGGATGATCAATCAATATACCACCAGGAAACAAATTTCATGTTCAAAACACTTGAGAATGGAAAATATAATTTTAGTGTTAGTGATCCATTTAAATGTACTTGGGTGATTATAAGAACCAATAAAATGATTTATATTTTCCCTATAAAAGATTCAATAGTGTGGTGTTACTTTAATTTTTTCATTTTAAAGATCAACATGATTATTGGTATTGTTAATTATTCGAGAGATTTGGGTGGGGATAACTACAATATTCCACATCCCATATCCAATTACATTTAGTTTCATATGATCATGGTCATTTAATTTCATGTTATATTCAGCATTAGGAGGATAACTCCTTTTTCCAACCATTTACTAAGATGAAAAAATAAAGTGTGATCAATAATATTAATAATGAGTAATCATGTTGTCACGAAAAATCATTTATATTATGTCTAACAATGACACATTATATTAATTAATTTACACCATAGTTTTAACCTTGTTCATGCATGGTCATAATTTGTTTAAATAATGTATAATGGTTCAGAAGGAAAATGTGAATTAGCACAATTATATCCCCCAAGACTTCCTAGATAGTCGTGTAGTATTATCCCCACTCATAATGAATTGATAATGATCTATTTAACACCCAATTGACCATATTAGATATTTTTATGAATATTTATTTTTTGGTCCACAAACATTTCAAATTTTTAATCTGAAGGTATGGATTTATTTTCTACTTATACTACACAATATCTACTATATAAAAACTTTAGGATGGTATCCTATAATTTGACTTATCCCCAAGGCTTTCATCAATGTTATCTACCACTAATATCAAAATATTATCTAATCATTTATGTAATCCCAACTAGGGAAATCCAGTAATTTTATAAATAAATATTAAATTTAATTAGAATAATATTAATTACATCTCATAAGAAAACACGCCCTAAAACTGTAAAGGATTAGATTTTTTGGAGACCAAATACATAAATAATCTTATTTCAGGAATGATCTTCAATATAAATCACAAATATCTTCTCAAATAGTAAAATTCAAATACATAACCAACATATGAACTTTCCTCATAACCAAGTGAAGGGAAACATAAGAAACTATGTGTTCTAAAGCTCAGCTGGGGTACACGTAAGAGATATCACTCAATTATAATAAGTGATAAAAAGATAAGAATATGTTTATGGAAAAAATATAATAAATTACAAAACACATAACCAATCATTAAAGGATCATTAATCATAAATCATTTAAGATTAATTTTTTATAACAAAAGGTATTTTTCTTATGTTTGTTTAATTATCAATAATCAATCATGAGTCATGAGAATATATCAAAACTATAAGAAATTAGTTTATTGCATACCCATAAACATAAAAAATCATTTCCTTAGTTAGGGATCACTGTGAAGGGAATCATAGTGAATGGTTTTAACTCCCTATTCAATCATTTCCTCAGTAAAGGTTTACCCTAAAGACTATCACAGTGGACTTACTAAATTTGGTTCACTACAAATTTCAGCCCTTACTATGTCATAATATATCTACCTTTACACAATGTGTTTGAAGATAATAAATTTAATTACCATCTATCTCATAAATAAAATGATATATATGTTCCATAAGATTATAAATCATTCCTAATAAAATTATATAAAAAGAATTTGGAAGGAAGTGGGTCTCATAAAAATTTTATCTTTTCAATATAGACCAATATGTGGAAAGGAAACATTATTCATAAAGGACTCATCATGACATAATTAACCCAAGGTAATGAAATGGGTTTCATAGAATCATCCTTAAATATTCATCATAAATAGAAGTCATCCATAGAATGAAATTGGATGGTATCATGATTTAATATCCTTAGTGACTCATAAAAATCCAAAAATGATATTTAAATTGAAAAAATGTCTTAAAAATAATATTCAATACATTCTTTGAAAACATGTCAAAAATAACACTTTATTTAATAAAATATTAAATGAATATTCCATGAATATTGGGAAAATTTTTTAATTGAAAATTTCCATGGAAACATGCAAACAAATCTTCAAAAAAAAAATAATCATGATAGTGGGAAAATCCATGAATACTACATACCTCAAAAGAGAACATTCATTTCAAATTACAGATAAAAGGTAAAATTGACTTGGTGGGAAAATATTTCTTAAAAAATATCAATAATAAAAAACTGAAATTAAATTAAAAAAATAATTAAAATAATATTTTTTAAAAATTTCATATATAGGTAAATACTTTATTAAAACAATTTGGAAGAGCATTGGCGTGTAAGATAAAGTTTTATAACTAAAGAGGAAATAAGAGTTATCCTGATATATAAAAAATCTCCATAATTTTATGTTCCAAAGTTTT
The DNA here is from genome assembly GCA_963277665.1 of Viscum album. Lineage (NCBI taxonomy): Eukaryota > Viridiplantae > Streptophyta > Magnoliopsida > Santalales > Viscaceae > Viscum > Viscum album. The sequence continues at coordinate 1,322,228,865 of OY728140.1, forward strand.
TAAATTGGTAATGAGGCATAAATATAATAAAAATAAAAAATTTAGAAGAAAATATAATAGTTTTTATGAATTATATACTTATAATTTCCCTCAATAGAAATTTTTTTATAGAAAATGTTGAAAAAAAGATTATAGCATAAACCCTTAACTCATGCTCTATATTACATCATAAGTTTTCATGTATCATAGATAATTTCAAAATTAAATAATATATTTAAAATATAAAAGGATTTTTAATATTTTAAAACATATCTTATAGTTTTCCCCAACCCAAAACCTTAGTTAACTCATTTTAACCATTATCATAGTAACACAATTTTACAATTTTTAAGATTAATTATGATAAAAAAGTATGTTTAACTTTTTAAATAGTGAAAATTATTATGATTCCATATATGTAATACAATTTATAGGATTCAATTTCTATACGTGGTTGAAATATAATTTACAATAATCATGAAAAATTCAAAAAAATGTATTTTAAGAAAAACTCATTTTCAAACATAAATTATGGTTTATAACCCTTCCTTCCCATGAAAAATCTCATAGATAAACATTAAAATATATTTTTTAATATATCATCTAATAAAATCATTAAAAATATTCATCAATGGGAGTTAATTTAATTTATTATGATAAATAAATAATTTTCATATAAAAATAATTTTTTAAAGAAACGTCTTTTTTTACATTCATGTGATTTTATTATCATTTACAAAAAATTAATAACAAATAAATTTAAAGTATAATTTTTTAAAAATAATAATAATATATTTCATATTTTTTATAACTACTAATCTAATGGCTATTCTATAACTTACACTTTAAATAATAATACTAAAATATAGGATTATATTTTTAAAACATAGTGATTCATTTACAATTGGTATAAAAGAAACTAAATTTATTTAACGAAAAATATATCATTAAATCTCAGGTTATTATAACAAGTACTGTAGAATCCTATGAAAAATATATTTCAATATCAACTTTATCTACATTATTGGATTTATATTGTCTAAAATAATTATAATGCGATGTCCATTACATGGAATTTACATCAAATATTAAATTCCGGAAAAAATTACATTTTTATATTCAAGATACCATAACTTGTATATGTTAACACATAATTTTTAGAAGATATATATGAAAATTCTAGATATTTTTTTATGTTTACGTTGTTTATATGAGAATAATAATAATGCAAAAATATTATCTCAAACCAGTGTAAAACCTATAAGTGCCAAATCAGCCCTTTTTTAGAGTCTTCATGCCAGTTTTAGTTAAAGGATAATAATTAATTATCTAGAATGTAGTTTTAATAACATTATTCAGAAAATATTTGAGTAAATGAGAGTTCAATAAAAAAAATTTACATTCTTTACATTTATTACATTATTCTGTTCCATGAAAAAATTATTCTATGATGTACTAAGGAATTTCAAATTATTTCAAATTTATTTTTCTTTACTAAAAGTAAAAATATCAACAACACAAAATTGTTGGAAATTATTATTGAATTTTCTTTTAACATTTATCTATGTTTATTTTTCATAAATTATTTTTAACTACATAATGTATAAAAAAAATAATTATTCTACTTTTAAAAACCACAAAAATTTCTAAAATAAATCTCTAATAATGGTAAATATGTTACTTGAACCAATATTGGTATACTCTTGGGATAGATTATAGATATTTAAATGAATATAATATTGTATCTCATTTATATGATTAGTTCATATTATAAATATTTCTCTTTTTTTCTTCTGAAATATATAGTTATCATTGAATTATAACTTTCATCACCGACCCCCATAATCTTCATTGATTCATAATATGCGCATTTTAGCCCCATACAAACATTCTTTAACTCAAAACCTTAACATTTATCGTAATATATTATTAATAATTATAACAAATTTACTATTATTACTTATCAATAATATAATTGTAATAGAATATAATCATTAATGTTATTATTAATAAAAAAATTTAAAATTTAAAATTTAAAATTATATAATTTTGGGATCAATGGAATATAGTAATAATAATACCTAAATAATGTAATTGATAATAAATAATGTTGAATTCATTTGATGAATCTATTTCACATTGAATTTGAAAATGTGGATAAATTATATCAAAATAATCACTTCATATTGATTTGATAAACTATTTCAATGAAACATTGTAGAAAAATGTTAACAAGTGTTTTGTAAGTTATTAGTTTCCATTTTTATGGTGTTTTATGAGTGGGTTTCAAGTAACCTCCACCAACAACACTAAAATTTATTTCATACACATTATACCATGCACAAACTCTATTTTTTTCGGATAATAAAAAAATATTTTTCAATAAAATTACCATGGTGATATTTTACTTATTATAGATACCATTTTAGAAACCACTATTATATTGGTGTTGGGACTAGGTCAAAAAATAATCATATCAACCATACAAATGAAATTTATTTTATTATTTATTTTTCTTATTTTAGTATTTTTTCAAGATAGCTATATGAAAAAATATTGGTTTTCTTGATACTTTTTTATTTGACATATCTATAATTAAAAATTAAATGAAAAAAAACTCATATTAATTTTCATGGATATTTTGAATTGTATTGGACCATTTAATGAGGTACTCACTATATTTACTTAGGAGTTATTTTGTGCCATATCATTAAAAACTTCAACTTTGATGTTCACATTCTTCTTATTGTTATTGTAAGTACCATTTTCATCATTATTCTATTATTTAGACCAATGATGAATTGGTTATTCCCAAGAATAACACTTATTTACCCTATATTTCAAAACTTATAAAGAATATACTTTTTGTGATGTTTTGAATAATAATTTTATATATACGCATTCATAATTTCATCATCAAGAATAAAAATAATAGCATCACACACCATAATAATTAAAAAGAATATTATTAGTGAGGTTAAGGATGACTTGGTAGTTTTAGTATATATGTAACTATAGTAAAAGTTGTCCACATTCAACATCCCCTGTTTTATATTCTATTGATGTGATTAGAGAGAATATAATTTTAAAGTTATGTTTGTGATATGTATCTAGTGGGGAATTTTTAATCTTAAGAGTACACAATTTCAACTTCATGAAAATATTATTCTATATTTTCTAAGAATAATAAATTTTGGTTTGAATATCATAGAAAGTTTCACCATCTCTTTTATTCTAATAGATAGGAAAACATATTTAATGTTAAATTTTATATAGATACTTTCATTCTCATATATTTCATCCCAATAATTTTTTTTATTTTCTATTTTTAATGAATAATTGATAACAAATTATTATTTTGGTAGAATTTTGTGTATATTTATATTCTATTATGAGGAACATAATTTTTATCATTTGTGTGATTTTGTGAGTAATGGAATGATAAATTTTGTGAAGGGTTGAATTATATATGTATTTTACCTAGAATAAAATTTATTATATAAAAATTAAAATTTCCCCAAGATTTGGTAAAGCAGTTGAAATATTTCCTCAAGTTCATTAGCTATAGAACATTGTATCCACTCGAAATTTGGAAATTTTCCTTAAACCATGTTTTTTATAATAAAATATATTTTTTGTATAATACTTTATGTTGTGTAGAGAAGTGAATATTTTTATTGTTTATATTCATTTACTGGAAGTTTATTAAGATATAGTCTTAAGAATTATTTTTTATAAATCCCTAAACCATGAACATGTGTTCTTTTATACTAGGATATATTCTGGTTAGGTAGAAATTTAAATTAAAATCAGTTATATAGTTTTTAAAATAAAATAATATACATATTTCGATGATAATTTACACACTAACTGAAGAGTTTATTGGATAATGAGGGATATGGAATCTCATAAACCACTATATTTAAAATTAATTGGATAGTATAAATTTAGTATGTTGAACCAGGTTTGGCCTAGAATGAAGGAAATCTATGTATCAGAGGTAGAGTAATATCATATAGCCTACCCTCTATTCGACTTGATACAGTGGTGAGAGATCCAAACCTCGTCGTAGCTCGTGCTCAGACCACTGATCGTCGGGATGGAGGAAACACGTGAGATCGTTTTTCATATCATTTATTTGCTTTGAAGCCATCTGGTTTTTTCATTGTATCTAGATCCAAGTCTTTGGGTTTGGATCCCATGGATTGGGATCCTATTGAAGGCAATGTAAAAAATCCTTCTTTTTTCGGTTGTGTTGAATGTCCCTATAGTCCATGATTCCAGATCCAAGCTGGATGCTCTGGCTAATAAGAATGAAGAGGTGCAGGGGAAATCTGTGTCGAGGAGGGATTCTATGAATGAGTCATATTCTCCTTTTTCTATGATTTCTGGTTCATGGTTTAATACATAACAAGATGTTTTGAAGATCCCGAATTTCAGTGGTTCTATAAATGGATGAGTTTTAATGGACAGTCATCATTAGAACCACTATTTTCTTTACTCATTGGCTCCTTATCTAGTAGGATCCTTTGAAAGGGGTAAGCTATTTATGTTGAAGTTAATATTGATGTGTTTTCTGAGAGGATTTCAGTTGGGAAGAATTCCCTAATTACACGTTTTGTTCTTCCAAAGGGTAAGAAGCCTTAGAGGTTTGATGATCTCATCAAGTAAATCTAATTTTTGTGGGGCTCCTCAGATTGGCGGTGTGTTTATCATGGCTGTGGATTCATTAATTACATTTTCATTTCGAATTATTTCAAAATACATGCATAGAGCATCATATCTCTAGCTCTGAAGATAGGATGGATTCACCTTCACAAATAGTCCCTGGACTTCAATGCCTCGTGTGTAAGAAATGCCTCTTCTCAGGTTTGGGTTCGTTTTCATAGACAAAATTGGGTCCTTTGGCATCCAAAGATTTTGCATGAAATTGGCATGGATATTGGGACTCCTATTCATCTCGACAAGGAAACCGAAGTTGTTCAATTTGGAAATTTTTCCAGAATGCTGGTGGATATAGATCTTGGATCCACCTTGATTGATAAGGTAATCCTATCCACTCCCGCTAATAATATTCAAATTAACTTTGAATAAGAAAGAATTCCACTTTTTTTTACTGAATATATGGCCATTGGACATTATTTGGAGTTATTTCGGAATAAGATATCTTCTGAGAGATTTGGTATAAAGGGTCATTCAGCTACTCTCTGTAGAAGGAATCCAGAGAGAAAGTTTGTGGCTTTGTCAAAATCTCCTTTTCATGATGATGATGTTATCAAAAAAATAGTTTCTACTAAGGCTGATATGTTGAACATGTCTACCCCTAAGGTGTCTAGTTTGAAAGAAAAAAGTCTCATAGTGGATAAATCCACGATGTAGACTGATAGTGGTCCCTCTTCTTCTCAGGTTTATTTTTCTAAGGAGATTACATCTGTTTCTCCCTTTGAATTGGTTGAGATTGGAAAAGTTGATAGCCTACCTAATTCTAAGTCTCCTCATTATGACCCTCCATTTCCAAACAGTAATGTTATTCATAGTTCAAGATTTCTATGTGATGGTACTGTTGATTCGAATCATGGGTTGGATCATATTGGGATTCCTGAATATGTTGATTTTCATAAGGAAATCTAGAATCTTTTGAATTCCTCTATGTTATCTGAAAATTTGGGTGACATCTTTGAGGAGGAAGGGATGAAAGTGGGCAACAATGATCCTATCTCTTTACATGATTCCCAATTATCTGGAAAAGGGAAGGTTGATGATTGTATGGACTTCACTCCTACTCCCTCAATAAGGAGGGAAAGGAAGGACTATTCTAACAATCCTCTCACTGTTTCTACCCGATCTTCCAAGTTAGTGGGAATATTAAATACTGATACTCATAAGATCCTCAATCATGGTATGTCCCAATCTAAATGGGAAACTGCAGATGACACTAATTATGGGAATGGCATGTCTCATTATGATCATTAACGTTTTTGAAGGATGAGGGAAAATCCATTTGTTTAAACCCGCTCGTCTCTTGTGTACGCTTTCTTTTATTTTAATAAATGGTCAGAAGCTTGGCTTCTGGTTAGACTTGCTGGTTATATTCCCTAATAATTTTTCTTCCATATATAATCCGTTTTTTAGAATTATATGTTTCTTTTAACATCATTTTTAATGGGCAATTGATAAATGATTATAGAATATATATTTTTTGGGGGATCCTTTGTTATAATACAAGAAATTTACCACTGAATGTATTCTTTGATAATGTTGAAATTTAAGATCCAGTTTGAGGTAGATTATTTAAATAATTATATATATTTTTACCATTAATGATGAATTTCCATCCTTTAGGATCCTTGATTAGGTACATAACAGTGTTAAAATATTCTAAATTAACCATGAAATGTATAATCATGGTGCGATTTATGTGATATATATTATATGATGTAATTACATTTGATATTTTTATTTAATGTGAAATTATAGTAGGTATGCATCTTTATTGAATCTATATTAGTGTTATATGTATATGGATGTATAGTGATCTTGTTTTATTAACAGTGATGTGGGTATATTTTCCCAAGATATAGACTGAATTTATAAATTTAATGATTTTTATCATGATGGGATATATGAATTTGAATGAACTATTATAATTTTATATATAATTATGAAAAGGGAACAATTATTATGAAGTGGGAGGTCATATGTGTTAACATGTTAAACTAATATTGTATTGTTGATTATTGAAATTTTCCTTATGATTAAATGAAGAGTAGAAAATTATTTGATAAGGATTAATTACTATATAGAATGGGTAAATAATATCCTATTGGATATAAAACCTTTAGTTGTCTTATATGAGTATCTACATCATTTTTTTATTTTTTATTTTAGTAGTTGATTATTTGGAATTATCCAATTCTATATACCACAAACCATGATAAATAATCTATCAAACATCGATATGCATATGGGAATTGTGGGAACATCCAATAGAAATGTTCTTATGGAAATGAATGGTTGAGTACTCCCCCTCTCCCTTTATCATTTATAGTGATTTAAAGTGATTTTGGATGTCAGTACAAAACATTTACATTTACAAAATAGGGAAATATATTTCAAAATTGTTTTTTTATTTTTATGGGGCAATTATTTCTTTATGATTTAATTATTTTATAAAAACTAATCCATAACAGTTATTGAGATTTGGAAAAATATTTCATTTCTATTAAGATATTACTAACATATATTACGTCAATTTTTCATAATTTATAGAATCATGTTAAAAAAATAAATTTATGTATTGGTAATAGTTCCTTCAAGCCTTAAATTTTGAATTTTAATATGATTAAAAATGGCACATTAATTGTAATTATAAAAATTAATAATGATGGTATTTATGATTATTTTTTATTAAAAACATATTTTTATTACCAAAACAAAATTTTAAAGATTTATATTTTTATATTAGTATTAATATATGTAATATATATATTATTATTTTATATTATAAAATTATTTTTTTAATGTAATATAAAAACTAAATTAGAATCATTATGTTTACAATATATGACCAATAAATTTTAATATATTGAAATTTAGAATTAACCAAATATTTGATATTACCTATATAACTAAAATATATTCCCATGTCACCATAAAAAAGAAATTTTAATATTAAAAACATCCATAAAGGGATATTTTCTTTTAAGACAATAGCTATAATAATATAGAATTATCCGAAAATACAACATTTCCTAATAAGTAATTATTTATTTAATTTCTTCCAAATCTCTTAAATAAATTAAATATCAATCAAAATTTAATATTCTCTATCATTTTCTATATGATGATCATCGTTGATTCCCACATAATAATCATCTTTCACATCATTTAATTGAAATTAAAATCCCATCTCAAAATTTCAATATATATAATAAGATGGATATATGAAATATTTATTAATATTTATAATTATAAATTAGATTAAAATTGGTTTATGTACTGATTTATATAAAATTCCCTTATAATAAATAGTATTGTTACCAATACATATAGAATACAATCTATATATATATTTTAAAAAACTACAATGTTCTTAGTAACCCTAATAATTTTTTTTACTAAACTATGAAGTATATTCATTAAATCTATGGTTCAATATGAATATAAAATTTCATAACACAATTTAACTTCTAAATGAACCCATGGGAAAAAGGATGTTTATTAGTAAAAAATAATTTTTTTATAATTACAGCGCAGTAATCCCCAATTTGTGTCTGATAAATAATTTCTATATGTTTCAATAATTAAATATGATTTACTATGAATCTAGTAGTACAGATTAGTCGTAGATGAAAATGATCATGTATCAAGATGAAATTATTCACAACTGGATACAGGGATATTTATAACTATTATAGGAGGTATTGTAGATGTTATGTATCACCCCAACCATGTAGCCATTATGGGATTTTGGGAAATAGAATTTGGAATACGGGATATAGGTCCATTGAGATATCATTGTTTGTAAATTTTCTTACATAGTGGGTCCATAATATTGACTCAATACATTAGGTAGGCTATAATGAACTATAAAAAGAGGACCTAACATGTTACCCGATTCAACACACCACAACGAATTGAGTGCTCCACCCCATACACCATAGGCTACTATGTAGTGGTGATGGTTATAAATATAAAGGGGGAGTCTACAACCACTTTTAAGATTGTAATAATAGAATGAAATAAACCAAACTCTGCATGTCAATAAACATCAGAGTAAAAAATTTCAATAAAAATAAATATCATCATTATATAATAAAATGTAATATGGAATGAATATTTGTAAAAGAATAGAATTCAAAAACAACTGAAAACTGGTAAACCACTAGGTTGAAATCATTTTGAAAATAAATATAACTTAAAATAAATTAATCATGTCCCACTACATACTGTAAGCTGCACCACTTATATGGTCTCCACCATAGATAAACATCTCCAGCTAAATCATGAGATTCCACATTTGCATCTCTATTCAATAATGAAACACTGGTCCTATTCCCAATACACCATGAAACAGGTTATCTATCCTAAAATAAGACAAAAAATATTCATGCACACCAAGGTTCACATACAGGTGCTGAGAAATAAATCGTTGTAGGCCACCCCCAATGGTGAACCAATATCCTATAGTAATATACATTTACAGTCACATGTGATAACCAATAATATAAAAAAACTAATATCATATAGAATAAAATAAATAAAATATTATAAAATATATTAATAGGTGGATGAACAAAAATAATGAAAAGAACCAATCATAGGTTCTAGTCTGACACCCAAGGTAAATCTACACTAGACTCGTCCCATGTCATAGGATGTATAGAACGTGGCTCAACAAGGCACATGACATTAGGGGTGTCTTCTAGATAAATATAAGATATAAAAGGCATCTAAAAACCAAAATTCATGAATTTTGGATCGAAATTAATTACCATATGTTTCCACATGATAACATACAACCATAAATAGGCCTAAGATACCAGTAAAATGATTTGAACTGATGACAGTAACTCTAACAACATAGATAGAATCAATATTAAACCTAAAATTCCTAAAAAATCACGGTTTCGACAAAAATTACATTTAAGAAGGGAATATCCTAAAAATTAGATCCTATAAAACTTCTAGGAACAATGTACACAACCCTTATCCAGGCAATAATCCTTTGGTATATGAGAGAGCTTGACAATCTATTCCATCCATTATCTCTCTATAGTTATATACCATAAACTAGCTATCAATAAAAGACAAAACAAGATCAATATCAAGGATAATTCCCATTCCAACAATATCCAAAATATCTCATCTAACATATGTTCTGAGAATAACTACATTAAACTATCATTGCATAATATACAAATAAGTTTTTGATCAACCCTTAAACCCATCATCCAACCCAATGAAACATTAGGACAAACCAAATCGTTACTAATAAACCATGAGGATTCCATGGTCCTCTAGATAACCTCATCTAGATGGACAATAAGATCTTCCACTCTTAATATTTTTGTGATAAATAGAATCTTGATTTATCCATCGCTAAAAGAGATTCAACCCTACACTAGGTCATCCAAAAAACATAGGTCTCCTATAGTCCCATGGACCACATCCATCTCAGACCGCATGCCATGCCTGATACAAAAAATACCAATGGTGACTAATCCCCCTACCCAACTATAACCATTACCATACCCACTAGGTAATCAATAAAGATTGAAAAGGATACACCATAATAAGATCCTCTATCACATCTAAAGAACGAAGAAAATCTAATATGAGAAACAACTCCAACCACCCCATAATGGCCAACCATTATTTCTTGATCAATAGAATACTTCATAGGGAATACAAGAGTATAATTATGACATAAGGGTATCTGAAACCCCCAAAACATGAATGAAATAGGTCACTAATTTCAAAAGTCACCCCCAAGGGAAACCTAACGAGTCTCTTAAACTAGTCACAAAATATCCTCAATGGACCCCATCCATACCCAAAACCCCTTGGTTTCATCCTATCCCGAATTCTCCAGCGTCTCTTACCCTAAATCCATGTATCTAATGCTCAACTACTCTATCTCTGAGAAACTAATTTCGACCTCTAAGGGCTATCTAGGATCTCTAATGATATAACACTCCATATCTTTATTTGAGTCACCATAAAATATTCTAAAAAAACTAGCACGTTATTTAAATTACATGTCATTTAATGAGTTGAAAACCCTCGCATGGGTATTCCATCACACACTCCAACCTGAAACATGATTCTAAAAAAATAATTATGGAAACCATCATTGAAAATATCTCCCAATACAAAACTCAAACAAAATAGACTATAAATGCTAAAGGATTACTCCAGTATGATCTAATGTGGAAATTTCTCATAGTAGAATACTCATAGATAAAATAGTGACTCTAGGATGATAATAAATGAAAAAAATATAAATGAATCAGCACAAAATGGAAAAATCATGTACACAATGTCTATACCAAACCATTTTCCTAGGTCATGTACCTCCATGAAACATGATTTGTACCTCCAAAATTACATAGTTTGCAACATCCTTGTATGGTGTCAACATTATACTTGGTAACATGAAATGTATCATAATTATGTTCTGTAGAAGTAACCATCACATCATCATTCTATGAACCACACATGGGAACTAGTCATGTGCCTCACTTGATAATGATTATACAACACAAAAATTCTTTTCATTCCACATGCCACAACCTATTTCATCCCACATGATGTTCCCAAAACACAAAAATTGTGTAACCCATTTTTTATAACCTTAATAAAATGCAACAACACAAAACTTGTATTCTCAAATCTATATTCCTTATAGATGGGTTTACCTAGTAAAGATATCTTATGATCATATAAAAACCCCCAGTTTCTTTCAAAAAAATTTGTACCCTATAGGGGAAACCCAAACCCTTAAAATGGATTTAAAAATAATAGAACTATGTAAATATTATGAATGAGGATATATATTTAGAAACCATCCCACCTCTGAGCATAAAAAACCAAAATATAAAATTTGATTTATGCGAGACACAAGCTAAGCTCTAATATAGTTCTATATGAATTCCCAAATAGTGATCCATCTATTATCTCACTATCAAAACTTCAAGACCCATAGGTGAAGAATTATGTTTCAAAAAATACATTGGGGCATAAAAGAAAAAAAATAACAATAGAAGAATTTAAAATATGAAAATGGAAATGGGCATGCTCTAAGTCCAATGTTACGAAATAAGACTATGTGACACATTGGAAGAACCCATCTTCCGAACTCAACCAAAAATTATAAATCCCTATATAATTCTATGGTCAAAATATTTCATTAACTTCACATGTGTGAATAAATTAATATTTAATTATATAATTATTTAATATTTCAAGAGATTTAGAACAACATGGATTCCATAAAAATCCTTATCATATGGTAAACACACTATTCTGGGATGAACAAAGTGGTTAGAATAATATTCTTAGATAATCACCGATGATAAATTACTATTTTACATCTTACAACTATCAAGGAATAAAATGTAAAAATTCATCTTGATTTCATCAACCTCTAATGATTAGGGTCATTAAAATCCCCACACTATAACTCTTATCCCCACTAAGAAGCCTCTATGGTCAACTAGTTATTATGTTTTCATCCCCATCATCGATGTAACTAATTCTCCCATGAATATCCAGTAACCATTCCAACAACATCTACAAATATTCGAACATGAGGATACTCAATCCTAACCAATATAAATCTCCTCACCACTATAGTGTTCTTATTAGTTCTTCTCCAAACAATCCATCTTCCAAAGAAAATAATTTATCCATCACCCAATTTTTTGATTGGATGTGGTATATTAACTTACACTAGAGCTCCAAATCAAAAATAGAAACCTCCATCAGTCCTTGACTGACTAGGAACAACATATTGTAGACTAAAAATACCACTTTAAATATGGATCTTTTCTTACAACAATATATGTTGTGTTTCTTTCTATAATACTTTTCATAGATCACTCCTTGAGCACTAACCTCAATGAGCCCACCCTAGCTACACCAACCAGTTTCCTCAAGAACTAAAAAATCTCAATAGACTGACACATGACCCATTTATCCAAATTTTGGATCAACATATATTTTTTAGAGCCCACACATACATGAAATTAATCAGAATGTTTTTATCCACATAATCCACACTAAACACTACTCTCCTCCTCAAGGAAAACTGATTCTCTAAGAACCCTATGTTTTCTCTCATGAACCTAAACACACAACTGTACTTACAATTTCCTGACACATTTCCAAGAAACCCTTGGGGTTTTCACCTAATAAAAAAGATCATTATACTTTTGAATTCCAGTTCAAAATAAATGAGGAACCCTTAAATTATCATAAGAAATTAAATCTCAACATCATTAATAATTAATTAGTATACTATTTATAATTACCTAAATCACCAAATATAATAATAAAAACCAGAAGCCAAAACAAAACCATTAATGTTAATAAATACATCTGAATCCATTTGTAAAATAACAAAATTAGTCAAGTCTATTCTATCTATAAATATTGTGGTTAATTCAAAATTATTATAATATAAATATAACTAAAAAACATCCAAAAAATAATCCCTAGTATTTATAATGTGATGTATAATACATATAAACCCTCTCTAATTGATCTATAATTTATAATGTTATTATTTTATATATAACAGTATAATATCCCTCATAATAAATTAAATATTCTATTTGATCACATTCCCTTAGTAATTGAATAAGAATGATCAAATAAGAAAAACAATAAATATTAATTTTAATACATTTACGATTTTATAATTGATAAAAATTTGATAAATTTGTTATGGGATAGTTTAAATAAAGATTTACGATTTATAATTTTAGGATAAATTCATTTCATATCAGTATGTAACTAGATAAAATATACATATCATACAATAGTGATAACATACATAGGGAGAAACATATTATCAGTTATGAATCACTTGTTATATGGACATCCAATTATATTTGTGCATTTTTATTGGAGAAACATGCGATTAATGTATTTAAAAAATTTCAAAAAAAAAACATAGTCATCCTGATTCATCATTGAAAACTATTATAGGATTCACTATAGCCAATCAATGTAAAAATATCCTTGAATACATATTTATAATAGAATCAAGCTATAAGTTCATGAAAATATTTTAATTTAGCTGCATAATTCACCCAACATGTGGGATGAATCGATGCATTATTTCCAACATTATTTTCATACACTAAAATAGTTCCATCAATATCCATTTAAGTTATTATTCATGCTTATGACAAGGTGGAGTAACATATTATGTAAATATTTTCATAATTATTTATGCAATTTAAATTATAAATCATCAATTTTTAAATTCCATGATATTTTAAAAAAAATTATTTGTCATTAATTTTACAATAAATTATTTTCATATTTTTACATTAATGTTATTATAAGGGGATGATTTATTTTTTCATCTATCATTAGGTGTCCTTTTTTTGTTAAATATGTTAGGCTGATTCCGTGATTAAGCTATATTAATGGTTATTTTTAGAACTATCTTTATCTTTTAGCCTATATTCCTATGATCCATTGAGATATATTGGATTTATCCTAATAAATTATTAGGAAGATCCAATTGATTCTATGATTGGGTATTTTTAATGTTTAATTGTATTGCCTCTATATTATTTGAAATCTCCATTAATGTGTTGACATTGATCCGAGGAAGCCACATGTCTATATGTTTATTAAATTATATTACAATTGTTATCATATTATATTATTCTACTCACCCTCAACTACACACATGTCCCACCTCAAATTCGAGGTCATTTATATGTATAACTCTAATTGTTTTTAATGATTAGTTTTACTGTTGATTTTATTTTAGTGGATCTCAATTGATGACTCAAATTTTTTTTCTTTTTTGGATTGCATTGTTATTTATAGTTTTTTATATATATAGAACGATATATGAAAATGCGCAAAAAGTTTGGAAACCTTTTACACATACTAACCTTTTTTGTTCTATTAGACATTTTTTCAAGTGGAGAGATCATCCCTTGCGAGCACATATAAGGATCATGAAAACCCTTAGTGGATTTTTAGAACAATGATAGTACCTATTTATCCTTGAAAAATAATAAATCTTTGTTATTATAGTATTACTAGGGTTTTAATCATGTTCTTATTATTTTTTTTCCTATTTTTTGTAATTCCATTTTATGTTCAGTCTACAGGGTTATAATTATTCTATACAAGATTTTGTAGATATTAAATCCCTATTCATAAAAACCACACAGTTTAATAATGATCATTACTTGGATAATTTCTATTATAAGTTCAATTTTTATCCTTATTCATAATCTATTCTTATTATGCTACTATTTTTTACTTATCTTATAAAGATTTATTGGGTGGTTTTCCTTATGTGCATATAGGTCTGGATGACTAAATAACAAAATGTCATTATTGTTTTTTAGTTTCTAGAACTTTTCTTATTTGGTTCTCTAAACATCATTCATATTTCATCATCACATATTTTATGAATTTTTATTATTATTAATTTAAATATAAATTTGATAAATTATATTTTTTCTTCACCCTTGTTTTGTAGATAAACTATTTTTTATAGATCCACTCTCATGAAAATTTCCATTAAAACATTTTTTTGTCTTTAACAATGACTTATTATATGTTTAATTCGAATAATTTAGATGGAGAAAATGATTTTAATTAATGTAAAATTTTGATGTGTTCTCAGTTATCTTTATATTCAGTTATAATCATTATACAATGATATAAAACTAATCACCATTGTGTCTTCCATTGGACAGATAACAAATTCTTGAGTTGATGTTTTCTCTGAAATCCGTTAAACAATCACTCTATGTTGTTCTTAAATGTAGGTTAAATATTTATTGTGATATGACTTATGATACAAACATGAAATTTATTTATTCTAATTCAAAGCCTTTATATATGGATAAATACTTTCATGGTATAATTTTTAAAAATATTAAAAATTATAATTTTAAAAATATTTATTAACATCATTATAGTTTTAATTTGATTAATTTATCAATTTATTGATTGATTTTTCTAATATTTCTACCAAGATAAGAGACAAATAGTAGATAATTTTATTTTTGTCCACCATGGAGTAAGAATCTAACTATTTTTCATATTCTAGGACATATGGTAGGGAGTCAATAATATTATAATATGTGAATAATTATCTATTATCCATTGATCTTCTTATAAATATCCAAAATATAGAAGATATTATGGTAAAATATAATGTAGAATTGATGAATCTTATTGGTTAACCAAAAAACAAATATAATAAAAAGAAAAATTGAGTATGCTTAGGGATTTTTTTTGATATTGATGAGGAATGAGTATTTATGTTAAATGAATATATCCTGATAATAATTTTGTCTATTTCGTGGGCTAGAAAAATGTAATATACCACAATTTCTTTAGGGATTATGTTAAAAAAAATCATGTTTATTTTTGTTAGAGTAGAATTATAGGAATCTATACTGTATCATTATCATATATTCTAAGGAATGGAATTTCTTATTAAATGAAAGGGTCCTCTATTAGAAGAAATGATTATGTATGTATCTCTTGTTTTTATATATTTTTTTAGGTTTAGGTGTTGATTTTGGTCTTTTATTATAACAAAATAGTATTTTAATATGTATTTCTCTATTAAATAAACAGTATCTTGAATAACATATTTCATATACAATACTGAAATAAAATGTGATACATTTTATTGAGATAAAAATTATTAAAATGTAAGAAACACATTATAATATTTTGAGAAAACAATATTAAATAACAATAAGAAAATAATTATTTGAATAAATCTACATGTAAATAAAAATACTGTTAACATAAAATCATTATACTAATTATTTTAATTAAGATCAATTCCCTGGTTGATACTATGGGTCAAACTAATATGCTGATTGGGTTTTTGGTAATATATATAAGGATTTATATCATAATATATGTGGTTTGTTGGAATATATGGTCATTGTAAATATATGTTCATAAGGAATATATGATCATTAGAGTTATAGAGTCATTCATACTATATCAATATTCATATCATCACTTGACATATGTATAATTAGTGAGATAAATTATGAATTTTTTATTTTCACTGAGTCATTTAGTTAGTATGTATAAGTATATGTAACCACATTATAAATTCTATATACAAAATAGAAGTACTAGAATCATTTTTTAGAAGTATTCATTATGTGGATCGATATTTTAACCCAATAAAAGATGTACTATCAATGGGGTTTTCCCAATATTATGCTCAATCGAAACTGTAACTTTCACTTCATGTAGAAAATCTTTTACTATAGTATTTCAATCTCACAGTAATCGCTATGAAAACCGTGCTAGTTGAATTGCTTATCATGACTACCACCATTTCATATATTACCCTTAGTCCATATGTGGAGTCCTTTTAGGGGTATTATATGTTGCAGTTATAATGATATAAAATTTAATTTTTTAATAATTGATAACTATATATTTACTATTTCATCTATATTACACAATTGAAATTTCAATAAAATATACAATCAAAGAATGTATTTAATTAAATAATAATTTTTTATTTAGAAAAAATTTATTGATAAAATTTAATCAATGATTATTAAAGATGTAGTCAATCTTAATGAACCATGAATAAAATCATTTAATTGCAACTTTTCTTTTATTGGTGAATTTTCTTCATACAAAATAAAATTGATCACAATTAAATAATGATAGAAATTAAATATATTAATAATAAAATTGAAGTATATTAATTTATTAATATTACTCAAAATATTTTTTTTCAAGAAAAAATAATATTAAATTCATTTCATGTTATAAAAATTCAATTTTCCCAAAAAATTGGTTTCTAGGAGATATGCATTTTTACATTAAAATTAATTTTATTAAATAAATATAATTAAATATGTTTCATATTATGAATCATGATGTCCATGTTTAGTAATAATTCATATTTTTTAGAAAAAAATAATTTACCATGATAAAAGTTAGTTATCATAGAAATTGATGAAGGGTTATTAACAAATAATTGTTTCTATTAGTGTTGTGTAGTTTTAATAAAATTAAATTCATTTGATAAATTTTAAATGAAGAATCTAATTTAATATTTATATTTTTGAAAAATAGATAGACACATTTTATTGGTAATTGATATGATGTTTTATTAATAATGTTATATAACTTAAATATATATTTTTCTATAAGTTTTTTATTTATAATTTATTACATTTCAATGTTGAATTAGAATGAATAGAATCAACATTTATAATAAAAAATTCAAAATTTAATAACATGGGTCATATTTTTTAAAGTAAAATAATAATTTCCATGGTAAATAATTATGTAATCGAACAAAGGTTAAAAGGAGGTACTCTACTATGGTACAAAATTCCCTGAATCAGAATAAAACATATAAATGTTAGAATACATATTTCTGGGTTTTCTTTCAAACTCATAAGTCCCACTTTCATTTATTTACTAAATTCACAGATGTCTCTTTTTATTCCATCCTTGACCCTTACCTAATATAAGAATCTATCAATAAACCCTCTCAATTTCACTTAGAAAAGGAGGTTATTTCCACCCATTCTAAATGACAGTTATTTATATAATTACTCATGAATACATGACAATTTTTTCTCTCTTAGATTCACCTTCCATGATTGTATTTCTTTGGTCATAAGTAAGTGTCCCAAGTCCTCCATTTCCAAGAGACCTATAATTACTGAGAATTCTATCAATGAAAATTTTCTTCTTATAATTTTTTCATATAGTATAAATCACAGAAAAATAACATAGAGAACACAGTAAAAACTTTATAAATTATGAACGAATGAAATAAAAATTATTTATATAAATTATGGAACCAAAAACAATGGAATATTATCAGGGCCTTTGGAATATTAATATAAGCCTTAGGAATAGTAACCCATCCAATCGAATAGTAACCTCTCCTATTAAGGTATAATTAAAATTTAGGTATAATCTAAATTAAAATATTATTCATTTATATAATGTAATAAGTGAATCAATGTTTTCAAAATGATGAATTAATTATTGGTATTTTTGTGAAACATAAATTTTTATGCATAATTTTATAATTAATATATTTACTTAAAATAAAATAAATCTTCATAAAATAGATTCATAAATTAATTTTTTTTCTCATGATTATATGATAATTTTATGAGGAATTAAATAATTTTTCAAAGTGTTGTAAAATTAGTTGTAATTTTAATATTGGTATTTTTAGAGTAAATGATGATTTTAAATAAAAATTAAATTTATCAAATCTAGAAAAATATTTTTAAAAATTGGATAACAATTTTTAATAATAACTTTAAAAAAAATTAGTAATTTTTTAGTATTTTTCTAAAATAGTTGAAGTTTTGGTGAATAGTGAAATACGACAATTTACAGTAAAACAAAAATACATGACTTTTTGAGTAATGGATAAGTCATCAATGATGTGAGAAACAAAATCATGAACTAAAAATCTATTTTTTATATTATTTATTCATGATAATCAACAATATTTGATGTCTCCAGCAAAAATAAATAACAAATGAATAAAATAAAAAAACACCCCTCTCATACACTATAAATACCACCCCTCACTACCACTTATCCTCACACATAAACAGACTTGAACCATTTCCAAATTCTATCTTCTACTATTCCCAAGACTCTCCCCCACGTCCATGATCCTTTTTTCTCAACAAAATTCATAACTCAAGTGGATCAAGGAGTTTCTCAAGGAGAATAATTAGAGGAAAAAACCTATTTCTTTTTATTTTAATTTCTTTCTTATTCAATTTATTTTCATTTACACTACTCACATCCCTTTATTAAATTGAAATGATAAATGTATTAACTTTTTTATTATAATGTTACTATGTTATTGGAAAAACCCACTATCATTTCTCTTCCACACTCACCTTTTTGTTCTAAAAATGAAAACATCGTATGTGATTTGTTAATTTATCACATTCAAGGATGACATGTTTTCAATTTCTATTACCACCTTCAAGGATGTTCAAGAAACCATTTTTATAGATAAAAATGATTATAATATTTTTATTACATATTTTTTAGTTTTATTTAAAAAAAAATATATAATATTAATTTATAAAAAAACTAGTTTGTGATGATCGAAAAACACAAAAATAGTATAAATGGTTGTCATTAACGTTTTATGTAATAAATCATACTCACATATTGAATATATATATATATATATAAGAAAATTTAATATTTTTTTTCATTAATATTTTTTTTAATTCGTGAATACTATTCTAAATTTACAAGATATTTCATTCACTTCTACAAGTGAACAGATCATAAAAACCAAGGAAACAAAGATTCCTGAACTATGAAATTGTATATTATAACTCATAAAAATATTAATAAATGAACTTAATAAAATTATAATAAATAAAATAAATATATAAAAGGTTCTAAATTAGTCAATTAATAGATTTAATTTGATTATACAGTACATTAAGATCACGTTCAAAACTGTTTCAGACATGAGTTAAGGTATTCATTCCAAACAACCATTATTCTTTATGGTTATGATTTCTCTCTATTTACCCCAATTAAATTCTAATATATTTTTATTTAATTATTCTAAATAATGCATATATGTTATTAAATCATTTATTTAGTGAATTTTATCCTTCATTGATGGGTAAATACATGTTTCAAGTAGGACCCCTTCTCAATTATTCTTGATAAGAAAGACAAATTGAAGGAAACATCCCAATTTGTTTCCCATTTTGTTGCCCACATGTTCAATGTTTTTCTATTAAATATTATTCATTTTCCTGATAAGAAATCCAAATTGAAGGAAACATCCCAATTTGTTTCCCACATGTTCAATGTTTTCATTTAATATTCTTATTATATATGTATTAAATCATCCGTAATTATAATTTCTATTTATTAGTTGATGGATAGATATAGTAGAACAAATGCCCATAATCGAGGTGATAGGAAATGTGTGGATTTCCATAGTTAAATTACAAATCCGATTGGAATAGGTGGTCAAAACATCAAGACAATACTTTCTAAACTAGATAATGTTAGGAATTAAAACTTCAATCATGTGGAACACCATCCTTATCCTATGTAAGAAAATGTTTTGGTTGATCTCTTCAAATGAAAAATTCATCCCATGTTTAGTTGATCTTCTGATTCCCTCAACATAAAACAATGTATTAAATACATTGACATGATATTGTATGTCCTATAGTTCTCAGCAAAAGAGAAATTTGTACTTGAGTTC
Organism: Viscum album; assembly: GCA_963277665.1. Taxonomy (NCBI): domain Eukaryota; kingdom Viridiplantae; phylum Streptophyta; class Magnoliopsida; order Santalales; family Viscaceae; genus Viscum; species Viscum album. The sequence goes on from OY728140.1 coordinate 1,322,249,836, forward strand.
TAATTTTTTGATGGGGAAGAAGATTAGTGGCAGATAATGATCATATACATAATGTTCATGGAAGAAATTTATTCTACGAAATGGGATGATTCCAAGAAAATATTTTTTGAAAATTATTTTCCCTGAATGATTTGTATTATGATGGAGAGATAGTTACTTAGAAAAAAGAAAAATGGAATATGAGTATATTAGGTCATATTATGAAATCATTAAAATTCATTCAAGATATGAAATGGACTTTTTGACAAACACCTGATGAAATGAGAATCACTTATTTATTAAACTATACATGATTCTACAAAAAGTATTGGAGATTAGAGGAATTGATAGCGATGATGATATTTTCAGTTTCTCCCATAATTTTGAAATAGAGATCAGAGACTCTCATTGGTCTCATGGGTCAAGAGTAAAAAATAAAAATATGGATTTATATATGGAAGGATAAATAGATAATACAATTATTAGAATAAAATCCAATATCCCATATGTCAAAATTGCATGAAGAAGCATCCTAGGAACTATCTTAAGGGTGCCAGGAGATTCTTTAAATGGTGAAGAATGGGGAATCTAGCTAATAAATATTAAAGGGATATGAATAATCCATCAAATTTTGAAGAATAAAGGATTTTTTAGATCAGTTATTAGCCTAAAGTGATTTTTTTAATCTTCAAGGAACTTCATAATTGTGAGACCCATTTCCCAATGCCAAGGGTTGTGGGAGAAAATCAACAACAACAACAACAAGTATGGTAGAAAGGCGAGGGGGAATATTCTATCAATACTATGGAAGTAGAGACCAAAAATGATATGGCGATAGTTATACTAGTTATTCATTCAATAATATAGTACATAATATTTTATACTGGTTCTATGAATTATTTAATTTCATAGAAGTTTAATAGTACGATTCAAACACCTCATAAATATATAGAGGTTGAGTTATCTATTAAAACAGAAAATCGTTCAATTGTTATATCCAAAGTATATATCTCCTCCCCAGTTTACGTTTGTGGATAGAACCACCTATATAATCTTTTAATACATTATACTATAGGGTTTGATGATATATTTGTCATGTATTTTCTATCCTTATACAAATACATCATCAACTATCACGAAAGGTAGATCCCTATTCAAATCCTAAAGCATCCTCTAATTCTATACATTTTTAAGGAGAATTATGAAACCATTTCAGAATTACAATCTCTAGTGTGGATATTATTGCGTTATGAGATAGAAAATCTAGATCAAATGTTTGAGACAAAGGAGAGAATTATGCTTCAATACAATCCCATTGTGACAGAATACACTGATGTATTCTCTTATCAATTTTCTTGTCCTCCACTTGACCGATAAGTTGATTTCTCATTTTAACTTATTCCTAGATTGATGCATATATCAAAGACACCTTATATAATGCAACCATGGATCTTGAATAACTAAAAAAGCGGTTATAGGTGAATCTATACAAGGGTTTTATCCCCCCGAGTGCTTCACCATGGGCTGCACTAATAATCCTTATCTAGAATATGGATGCATTAATGTTCCTATTCATTGAATATCATGAGACCAATAAAAACATGAAAAATAACAAGTATCCCCAACCATAGATAGAAGTGTAATTCAATGAAATATGTGGGATAATTGTTTCTCTAAGGCGGACCTTTGGTCAGGATATCACAAATTAAAATCGCAGAAGAAATATATTCCTAATAATTCCTTTCGATCAAGGTATGGAAACAATGAGTTCATAATGACACCGTTAAAACTAACTAATTCTGGGAAAATGTTCATGGACTTAACGAATAGAGTCTTTAGATATTGACTCAATACATTTTTGGTATTCATTATTTTGTATATTCTAATATATTCTAAGAGAAATAAAAACCACCAGAAGAATTTTATCATTTTGGTAATGTCATTAAGAATGGAGAAACTATAAGAAAAGTACAGTAAAAGACAGTTCTGGATGGAGGAAGTGTCATTCTATGGAAAATACTAGGAAAATTTCAATTGAGGAGTTTCACATGAAAAAATATGTAATAGAAATCCATAGATTTTTTTAGTATAGCTGGGTATTAGTGGACATTTTGTTAGAAATTAGCATGATTTTCAAACTCAATAACCAGGATAACATGGATGGGAGTTGAGTTTCCCTGGACTAGTTAATGTGACGACTGATTCAAAGAGTTGAAAAAGAGGCTTATCACTACACCAGGTCTTACACTACCAATAAGTGGGGAACTCATCCTATTGTACAATGAATCTTCATATAAGGTCTTTTGTTTTTTACTAATGATAAAAAATAATATAATAACCTATGATTCAGGGTAGTTAAAAATTTATGAGAAAAACAATCCCATGCATGATATGGAGTTGGAGGTTGTGATCTTTGCATTGAAAATCTTGTAGAATTATATATATGGGGACAAATTTAATGTATATATTAATCATAAGATCCCAAAATATATATTTACATAGAAGAAGAATAATATACATGTTGGTGCCAAAATATTAGATGCAAAGGGAAGAAGGAAAAGAATCCCTCACGCTGCCTTGCAAAGCCCCAATGTGGAGCTCCCCCAAGCAACGCCGCCGTCGCGAAGCACAGGAGGCTGTAACGCTCAGCGAACACCCTTACGTTCGCAACCCACCGTAGAGTAGAAGAGGCGGCAACCATCTGTTATCCCGATTGACATTCGCAACCTGCCGCGAAGCAACCGTATCCCCTTCGCGCCATGTGAGATCTTCTTCACGGCCCCCCTTGCCTATAAATACCGGGCTCCCCCTAAGACAGGGGGAGGGAAAATCCAACCTTTCGGCTTCTCAACTCCCTAATCATGAAGCACCCTTCACCCCAGGAATCATGAGCTCCGCGTGGTATTTTTGATTCCCGATATTCCTTCTCCTTGTCTCGTTTTGAGCCCCTCTTCCGAGATGGATGCCCTTCGTGAAGCCTAAGGGAATTCTCAGAGGAAGGGGATTCCCAAGGGAACCCGGGCAGCCGTGGAGCGTTTATGCTTCGTGAAACACCCATCCTGAACAAGTGATCCATATGCCAAGGCAGGGTTACTGTACTTTGCGAAGCACAATGCTTCCCAACACCTTGCTTCGCAAGGCACCTCTGCTTCGTGAGGCTGTGCTCTGCGAACACTATTCTACTTTGCGAAGCACCTCCCATTCACACCCCTACCCCACGCCAAGGCCAAGGAACTCCACTTCGTGAAGCATACCCCTTTGCTTGGAAATCCCTCTTCCAGTGCGACCCTCCAGGTTTTCACGATGTGATTTCCAAGTCTCATGGACAACACCACTCGTAGCGTTGCTTCGTCTAATGCTTCTTCACATAGGCACACTAACGGCTGTTGCTTCTTCTCATAGCCACGCTAACGTGGACCCTTCGACGGTTCGCTCTACGACCCCCCTTCACCCTGGCCTTGTCGGTACCTTCCGTCCCCCAAGGGGCAGAGGGTACCAGTCAAGTAAGTCCTAGGGGTGTGGAGTAAACCCACCTCGTCCGAGCTGCAGGACTTTAAACTACCAAGCACCTCGTCTTCAACACATGAAGTCAAATTGTGACCCGACCCCATGCCTCGCATACAGGGTCCCCCCAGCTCAGACATTATTTACACCACTCGTCTCCAATGGAATGGAATCACCCTCACATGGGATGATATCCTCCTTCTCGGAGTAGTGTATGTCCACAGGAGAAGGGAACCACCTTGGTGTAAGCCCCCTAGCCTCTCTTGCGGAAGGAAGAACCCATGCACCTCCGTACTTCCCCACTGCCAAGGTTAGTGGAGGGCATGATAGGGAACAAGGCACCTTCTATATTTGGTCCCAAATCCCTCTCCCGCTACACTTTTCCGCACTTTGGGCCTCCATCCTGGAGTATGTCCCAGCACCATGGGCCGCCTAACGCGTAAGCCCTTCTTCGCTTCTCATGGACGCATACTTCGCGACGTGATCGTCAGGTCTCTGCTGCCTCTTGTTTCTCACACCGAGCATGACTCACGTGGGTTAGAGTAAGCATCGATCATGGAAATACCCCGTCCATCATGATGTTAAACTGTATTCCCCCGTCCCGCATGATGTTAAACTATATGCTGTCCCGCATGACATTGAACTGTATTTCCATTTTGAACTACGAGGTCTTTGATCGATGTCAAGGCATGGTACATAGGAAGCCTCCATGAGGTTCAAGCCCACCACCCATCATTTATTCATGTCAGGTTCCACCTTCGTTCGATATGATGTTAAACTGCATTCCAGTCCAACGGTAAGCCGTTGTGACTAACGCGAACTATGAGGACTTTGATCCATGTCAAGGCACTGTACGTAGGAAGCCTCCCTGAGGTTCAATCCCATCTCCCATCGGACCAAGGTCCTTTCTTCACATCGGTTTTCCGACAACTACCATTTTCTCCCGAACTACGAGGACTTTGATCCATGTCAATGAATGGTACGTAGGAAGCCTCACGAGGTTCAAGCCCACCACCAGTGGACCCACGGGTTTACCTTCACGTCAGTTTGCTGATGAAAACCACCACATGAACTACGAGGTCTTTGAGGAATGTCAAGGCATGGTACGTAGGAAGCCTCCATGAGGTTCAAGCCCATCACCCAGTCATTCGGACCTCATTCACGTCTGTTCACCCCCGTCCCGCATGACGTTAAACTGTATTCCACATCTCTTTTGAACTATGTGGTGTTTGATCCGTGTCAAGGAATGGTACGTAGGAAGCCTCCCTGAGTTTCAAGCCCCAAAATCATTGGCCCAGACCATCTACTTGTTGGTGTTCCAAACCCCCATTTTCTCCCAAACTAGGAGGACTTTGATCCATGTTAAGGCATGGTACATAAGAAGCCTTCCTGAGGTTCAAGCCCACCACCAGTTGGTCATTACGACTTCATTCACATCAGTCCACCAACACATGGGCATCCTAGTGTGTAAGCCCCACACCATTAGACCAAGGTCCACATTCACGTCGGTTCCCTAACGACACCCATCAGACCAAGGTCCACATTCACATCGGTTCACTGATGACTCCCATCGGACCAAGGTCCACATTCACGTTGGTCCTCCGGCGCACCGATCCAAACTACGAGGACTTTGATCCATGTCAAGGCATGGTATGTAGGAAACCTCGCGAGGTTCAAGTCCAACACCATCGGGCCAAGGTCCACCTTCACATTGGTTCAATGATACCATCCTGAACTACACAAACTTTGATTACCTGCCACATGGATATGTAGGAGGTCTCTTCGAGGCTCAAGCCCAACTTTCCTATCACCCCATGTGATGGTCCCATTTCATTCCCCCTCCACTTCATTCATCCATCCATCATCCATCCTGATTCTCACCTGGGCCGCCACATCCCGTTGAGATCATGCCACTCCACTCCCCTTCACAGCATCCGGGAAGTCGCCCATGGGCCGACCCCGATATTGGAATCCCCTCAAGGGGAATTCCTCAATCTGATCCACTGCAGCTAGTGTTCTGATTAGGCCGATCCATCTCCAATGGACATCAAACTTGCGGCATACCCTGTGTTAAACATAGGAATCTGAGGAAAACTTCAGATACATGCCCATGGAATATGATTCCCCGCGCTCGATGTGGGATTCCTCAGGCTTCCACGCCCTCGAGAATTTCTATGATAAGGGACAAAAGACTAACACGCCAATTCCCCAGTGTTCAAACACTTTAATGATGCCTCAATGTGACTACTACCCCGACTGGAGGTAACTTCCCTGACCGGACCCTTTGGAATGTCCTGACAGAAGCAGTGTAATTAACCGACGTCCATGAAAAGATGTCTCTGGGAAGAGTTTCAATAATAACGTATTAAATCTATGAGGGAGACCCGGACTAGGTGACAAGCTCTGAGGAGGAATCCACAGAAGGAAGAACCGACATCCCATCATCTCGGTTTCGATCAAGGAGCAGACGTCCCAAAATAAGGAGTGGATGCCACCCACCTTTAGAAAGTGGGAATGCGAGGCAAAAAAAAGCCACGCCTATCGCACCCTGGCGGACGGACATGCGCGGCCCAGCGAAAGCGTCGGAAAAAGAAATGGTGAACTCGACATGAAGTTATTCTCCTCAATTTGGAGATTAGTAGTGTTTGAGACATCTGTAAATTGACATGTCACCGAATCCAGATATCCGGCACCAGGCCCCGCTAATCAAATAACGGGCCTCACGTGAAACTCACCGAAAGTTGGGGAAGTAGAACGTGGGGCATTCCGTTCTGCAACGTGTTGGCGTGGATTCCTCTCACTGACCACAGAAGACAGAATGACGCTGGGGCACTGGCTCTCGATCCTTTTCCTAGCAGTGCTGATGAGTTAACCTCCCTGCTTCTCAGGAACCAAATTGCTGCTATGGAGACACGATCACCACCCACTCACCTATGCAGGGGAGGGGGAAATACCATCACCACTACTCCTCATTTCTCCACTGCCATCACAATGGCCTCTACATCTGTGAATACGGGACGCCCACGTACCCTTTCTCCATCAGAAATCATCCAACGAAGGGTGATCAACAACCTTGTACATAGGTATGAGGATGAAGGGATCATCCCAACTCGGGATATGGACCACCTGGACCTGGAGGAGTCAAGGACCCGCCGTCAATTCCACCTTCAAAGGCCACGCAGGGAGCCCCTACTCTGCACCCCAACGTTCAATCATTTCGGAAGCCTGTCCCCGGAACGCCTCGACGACTCCTCGCATTACGCTGATGAGGCCGGTGATGTCCGGATCAGCCCGATCAGAGTCCCAATTCAAGGACTCTAGTCAAGGGCCCCCATCCGGCCGCGTCAGCACCACCGTATGGCTTTACCAGGGGAGAAGGCAGGCTATGCCCCTGCACCACCTGCGCCAGCTCGTCTGACCCGACGCCAGCGTCGGGCCCGATCCGAGGACGCCCGTCAAGGGGCATCAACGCCAATAGCTAATGTGGACCAATCCACCACCGATGTGCATCGTGGATTCCCTACATACACTGAGCAGGGGCACTCCTTCACCCGAACAATACTGAGGCCCTAACTGCTCCATGGACAGGTTGGGTTTACTCTCAGGGTCGTAGGCCTGAGTGGTGATCGCCGCGAATCAATTTGTGATGATGTAACCCCATACGGAGGGCCTTCTCCCCGTACCACCATTCCACAAAGTGTGGGCCTTCCCCACTCCTAAGATCATCATGGAGGTATGGCCCGTGCTATCCCCACCCCGAAGTAAGACTTGCCCTGTGGCAGTGACGCTTGGCGAAGAAGTCTCTCCCGCACCCACCACACTGAGTATGGAGCTCCTCCTTCTGCCCCTGACCGTTGATGTGAAAGTATTTTCAATCCAGTCCCTCTCCAATGTGGGGATCCTCCCTACATTCTCTCAGCAATTGGAAAAGGTCCTCCTCTCCCCAGCAACCCGAGGGGTGAAGGTCAGCCTTGCTCCACCCGCACCAAGCATGGAGGTCCAACCCATGCTCCTTCCGGTTCCAACAGAGTTTATGACCACAAGGGTGTTGTCCATATAAGTCCTCCCCATGTTCCCTTCGACATTTTCCCTGGTGCCCCTTGCACCCCAACTGTCTCAAGTGGAAGTACTCTCTGCCACGACGTCGGCGCCGCTTCGAGACTACATGTCAAGAATCAGCCTTGTCCCAAAGAGCCATCCAAGGGCAGGAGAGCGGGTCATCTCCACCACAAGAAGAGCCCTGGGAAGGCCCGTGTGGAGGTCAATCCAGCCCGCTTCTCAGATTCTGAAGCGGAATGTGACTCTGTGATGTAACATTCTCCCTGTTCCTTTGTGTCTAGGATTGGGGCAAGAACAAGGAGCCTCAGTCTCATTCTCCCAGAATACGAAGTCCACCGGATTCATGCCTCTCTCCGCAGGTACATCTAGGAGGAGGAAATTGTGGAAATCCCGCAGGTTCCAACCGTGAAATCACCACCATCGTCACCAGAAGTTCCCTCTACCTCTACCAGAGATCGCAAAGAGCTATTCTGGGGACCAAAGGCGGTAGAGCAATGGCGTGACCCATCAATCGTGACTGCAGTTACTGTGCCAGAAGCTGTGTCTATCAGCCCATCGTATCGTGATATTGTGGTCAGGTCACCTTACTCTTTAGAGGATTCCCCAAAATTCGGCAGCCAGTCATCTCATTCGTCGTATTCTCCGCCGCCCAGTTTACTGTCCCAGCGGTCCGCTTCCGTACCGCTACCGGTACCTCAGCCGCCCCTGGTTGATGAGTGGGGAAATATGGGTCCAGACCCTGAATCCGAGCCCAGGAGCTTCTGAAACATTCTCACAGCGGACCACTTCCTGGAGAAGTTCTGGCAAGTGGCAGTGTCAAAAGTTTGTGCGCCGGAATCCCTCACCCCAGAGGAAGTAGAGTGCTTTCGCCAAACCCTATGGGTGACTCACTTTCGTATTTGCTACCGGTGAGTGATGTAACCTTGGATCGAAGTGCACTCTGAGGAAATTGGTGAGCAATGCCGCCTGGTCAATTTTTCCCCACTCCCTATGGCCCAGCACCCTATGTCACCAGGATACCAGAGATCCCTCTAACAAAAATGCATTAAAAGTTTCAAAGTACTCCACAAAATCATCAGGGAAGCTACCCTCATGTGCATGTCCATGGCTGGGGGCAGTATGCCGCCCTCCACTTCAGTCCTATCCGACGACAGCCCGATTCGTTATGCGACATTGAGGAAATGACCCCAAGAAGGTTCTCGGTCCACATGGATTATGTAGTGGACAAGGAGGATGAGCTTGAATTTCTAGATGGAGACTTACCCTCTGAGGGTGTACCACCACTGCTGGACCCATCAGGAAGGATTGACCGTCAGCAGAGGAAGCTTCTAGGCCTCCCTGTACGCACCGAGTCACTGGTACTCAGCCGAGACACGGGTAAAGGTAAGGAGCATGTCAGAACCGTCAAGCACTCCAACCCGTCCACCTCAGCGCAGAAGACGGACGAAGACCCTGAAAAGGCCACATTGTACCAGCAGCTCGATGAGAAGAAGAGGCTGGTGAACGAACTTCTGGCCGAGCGCACTGTAGAGCGGCGACCCGACTATGGTAATCCCAAGCTGGGGCAGTAGGGGAATGAACAATTTCCCCCGGTGAGATGCCTCCGGGAAACCCTGATCAAGATACTCCTGTAAACAAGGTAGAGGACAGAACTTATGGCAAGAGGGCGTGATACGTCTCACCAAACCCTCCTAAATGGTGAGGCAATCTGAGGAATCCAGCCCGGGTTCCCCCAGCCACCCGACAGGATGTTCCGCCAGTCACTCCATGATTTTCTGAAGCCATCTACCGTGTCAAAGAACCTAGCAACACACTTGTGATTAGGGATCCCCGTCAAGAGAGGGACCCCCACCCGGATGATCTTATAGCGTCCCTCATCGCCCGCCTCGAAGCGTTGGAAATGCGGCAGGTTGAAGTCCCACCGGATGACAATCCAGATCCCGTGTGGGTGGATTATATGCCTGCACCCCCAAGTTTTGGGAACCCCACTTTCTCACCCTTCAACGGGATAGGGGATCCGTCACAGCACTTGGCCCACTTTTCTTCAAGGTGTGGCCCCATGCCGGGGACCCCGAACCAGTAAGAAGTCACCAAGCACCGATGTTTTGTGAAGACATTGGAAGGCCTTGCATTCGTCTTGTACAGCCAGTTCCCTATCGGATCAGTGACCGGCTGGGAGGATCTCCGCCAGCAGTTCCTATACTAGTTCAGCTCCACCACGCGAAAGGCCAGCATCGCAAACCTCTTCAAGTGCAAACAAAGGCCTGATGAGGGAGTCTCGGACTTCATCGCCCGGTGGAAGGGGCTTACATACTCCCTCGACATGCCACTGACTCAGGAGAAATTACTGATGATGTGTGTAGGGAATGTTAAAACAGAGCCGGTTCCTTCCCTGATCACTCAGAACTACCCTGGAAGGTTCTAGGATTTCTCAGATAAGGTTCAGCGCCTCGAGGAAGCTCTGAAACAGGCTAGTAAGGCATGTCTGCTGCCCCCTATGATCCTAGCCAGGAGGGGTGCCAGAGCCGAACCCACCGTGGTGGACCAAATAGAGGCCCCCAGGTAGCTAGAATTACTACTAGTGGCACCGGCCCTACAACCCCGCAGAGGCCCTCCACCTCAAGTGTAGGCTCCTACCCAGCAGCGACCGCCTCAGAACCGACATGTTCCCCCGTGCAAGGCGCCCCCACCACCTAGGCGAGACAATCAGGCACCGCCTCCTCAGCAGGCCCCTCCGGACCCTCATCAGGGCTAGGATCCCAAGGCCCAATATCCGGAAAGAAGGCACCAGACCTACTAGTTCAACGAGAATCAGGTCCCTGGCTACTTTCGAAGTGCTCTAGGGCAAGGGATTGTGCGCTTACCCGAGTGCAGAAGGTCGGCAGAGGTGAATCTCACTGATTGCCCCAACTACTGCCCCTATCACCAGATTCTAGGGAACACCCTCAATTAGTGCTATGTGTTTAAAGACTGGCTTCAAGACCAAGTTGACAACAACATAATCAGGTTGGGCCCGGCCCCAACACAAGTAGCGGGTGTCTTTGTAGGGTCAGAGATCGGTAGCGACTGTGAATGCGAGCGGAAGCAGGTTCCTAGCCGGGGGTCCCAGAAATATGACGACTGGATGGCACTAAAAACCATCACCCATGCCCATGGTATCATTCAGGGATGACTAAATCAGCCGGAGCCTTCAGAGGAAGCAACAAGTACCTCTGCATCATCATCACAACCGACCTCTTTCAAAAAGGGAAATCCATTATGGCACAAAAAGAAGCAACGTGCTCCACCACTGCCATCGTCATCCCACACTCTTGGTGACTTTATGCCCCCTGAAATGGGGATTCCTCATAGAATCCGCCCAGTGGTGGATGATTCGTCAAGCAACAGCTAGAGGTATGCTTCGATTAATACTGTGGAGATGGTAAAGCCCTATATGACTCTCGACGAGGGGGAACGCTAGGAAAACCTCCCCAATGTCCCCAGCCGACATCAACGTCAGTGGAACCACGACCACACGGTTTTTTGAGGCACGTCATTGGGCGCTTTCAGTCAGGCTATGCATGCTACTGAAACCAGACAACATGTTTAGCATAGAGCTCAGTACGCACAACATCATCTGATGCCCTCAGATCTACCTCCACCGCCGTTCGTGCTAGTAGATCAGGAAGAGCTGCGCCGTCTGTATCACGGTCAGTCTTTCCTAGATACAAACCAATATCCGTTTTCTAGACCTAATCCGGCGGCTACTCTCTAAGCCTCAACTAGTAGGCAGAGGGATGTACCCAGTACTAGCCAGCCACCAGTTCAACCGGTAGGACCTGCTATACCTCCAACTGGAGAGCGACCTCCTATAGGCAGAAGATCACGTCTGGCATGAAAGTATGATGTCCTAAAGAACATGGACGACATTCCAGCGAGGCTCTCTATCCTTGAGGCTCTTCACCAATCGTCTGAAATGCGCGAAGCACTTGCTGAGGCCCTAAGGAGCCCCCTCTAGTATGAGATGGAGGTAGAAGCTATGGAAGCCTTCCACGCTGAGGAAATTGAGAACGCCGAGTGCCAGGCAGTTATCTCATTCTCTGGGGAAGATGATGACCCTCCCATACATGAGCTCATTCACCCACTGTACATCACTGGTCAGTTCAACGGTGTGGAAGTCCGCCGCTGCCTCGTTGACACAGGTTCTTGGATTAACCTAATCTTGAATCGGACACTGCGAAAGTTGGGTTTGTCTGAGGATGATTTAACTCCCTCCGACCTCAGAATATAGGGATATGATAGGAACAAGCAATACTCAGTCGGCAAGATCCTCTTGAAGACCCAGTTCAGTGGCCTAATTGCCAACACCGAGTTTAGGGTTGTCTCCCAGGACACCGCCTACAACACATTGATGGGAAGGCCATGGATCCATCTACATGCAGCGGTCCCTTCATCATATCACCAATGCCTCAAATACTCTCTTAATGGTTGAGTTGGCATGATCCTAGGAGATGCATCTCCTTTCGCCTCTTGTGAAGCCCGCTATCTGGACGCAGACTATTACAAGAGCAAGGATAAGAAAATCCTAGCAAGTAACGATGAACCTTCCCCGGTTACGAGTGATCCCTGGGCAGGCCTGGATGACACCTATATCTTCCCAATCCATCGATTGGAGGCCACGAACCCCGAAATGGGGCAGTGTTTTGTTGTTTGAGGTACAAAAGGAAGGCATGTTCCCATGTCCAAGCGACGGTGGAAAATCACCTCATACTCCTACACCAACCAGGTTCAGGTGATCCCAGAACCTCCTACCCCTGTGTGGTATTGGAATGTCCGGATTATGACAATAGTAGTATGTCATACGTGTCTCTTCCGCCAGGCTGGAATCAACCGACTCAGGCCGACGTTTCACCACTGCTTTGATGTCATCAAACATGGCCCCTTATGCCGAAGTCCATATGGGATAGGATCAACTATCTTCATTGCTATGGTCTCAGCGGTGCATGGGTATCCTGATATGATGACCACTGCTGCCCAAGCTGGCACTAGCTGCCTGTCAGGGTCTCATAACTTAAAAGTATCTACCCTTGTGGGAAATCCCTCCACGGGTGGAGAGGAAGATCTGGAGGATGCCCCCCCTGCCTTTGAGGAAGGAATATCTACCATGGTTGATGAACTGGTACAGGTGAACCATGGTAGCGAGGCAGATCTGAGACCCACATTGATTTGTGCAGCCATGTCTTCCGAGGAGCAGCAGCGGTACATAGACTTTATCAAACATCACCGTGATGTGTTTTCCTGGAGTTACAACAAGATTCCAGGGCTAGACCCTAAGGTAGGCGTTCAACGCCTGGGCCTCTCGTCAAAACATCATGGGTTTAAGCAGCCTCCCAGAAAGATGCACCCTTCTCATGGTGCCATGGTTAAGGCTGAAGTTGACAAGCTTATCAAAGCCAGATTCATCAAGGAAGTCCAGTACCCCAGGTGGCTTTCCAACATTGTTCCAGTCTGGAAGAAGAATAGGCAGATCAGAGTCTGCATCGACTTCAACGATCTCAATCGACACTGCCCAAAGGATGATTTTCCCCTCCTGGTGATAGAGTTATTGACTGATTCCACGATCGGGTTACAAGCCCTCTCTTTCATGGATTGGTATTCCGGGTACAACCAAATCCGGATGGCCCCCGAGGATGAGGAGTCCACTGCCTTCAGGGCTCCCCAAGGCACGTTTTGTTACCAGGTTATGCACTTCGGACTGAAAAATGCAGGTGCCATTATCAACATTCTATGCATCACATATACACATCTACATCTAATGGTTAAAAAACATAATGTTTCTGTGGTTTGCGAATTTCTGGCTCACGAAACGATGATTGCTCAATCTTTTTTAAACACCTTTAATGGTGGCCATTAAGATGTCACTATATTTATATATGATATATAATATGTTTAAATTTTCCTTAAGCTTCTGTATATTTCATTTTTATAATTCCTTTATGGTTTCCATTATGGGTAAACACGATAATTTCATTTTAGGAAGTGCGGACTACCGCCCCCCTCAAAGTGATGTGATTCGTTAATGCCATATGTGGGACGTATAAAGGATGGATTTAAATTTATTATATATGATGTTATACTAGATTTATAATATACCTCTATATAATTATTATTTCTTTCCATTAATTTATGATATATAAATGAAAGTAGCATTCATGCGTACGTATGGCTTACTGTCTCCATGAACGGTGCATTTCATTTCTTATCCCCAAATCTAATGTACTATTATAAGTACATATTTATAATGGATATATAATGTATGTTACATATAAATGATGAAAATAATTCTATAATTAAAATATACATACCTCTCATTTAGTTTAAATTCCATTAATATGACAAAGAAATGAAAGTAGCATTCATGCGTACGTACGGCTTACCGTCTCCATGAACGGTGCATTTCATTTCATACCTCTAAATGATTATGTAATATTATAAATACATGTATATGATGGATATATATGATATATATGATATCCAAATCATGAATATCATTCTGGATATAATGAACCTTTGACCACACGAACAACATGTAATTGTAAAAAGTTCACTTTTGACTCAAGTACCAAAAATAGACAAATGACCGTTATCATCTTAAATGACTACATAATGTTCATAACAAGGTAATAAGTGATAAAAAGGAATAATGAACTTGAAAAAGGTTCTTAATCAATTAGAAATTAACTCATGTTTATTATTCAGGATGTTAAAGAACGATCAAGTCAAGTCAGACCCGAGGTAAGGGACTTCGTCTCATTCTCCTTTCATTAAGTCATATTTGGTTTTGTACACAACATTCTTTTATAGGGTGTATGAACCCTTTGACTTTTACGTTTATACAAAAGGAATCTTTTTCTATGAAGCATTTTACAAAACGAAATAAAGTAATGTTTCTTTTAACGTATGTGGTGACAATGACCTTTTCCTCCGCCGCGAGTATTATTTGGTCTTTGGATTCCTTAACAAGTCATAATGTTTTTTTAAAATGAAATAAATACCATATACTCTTTAATGTATTTTGGTATGGAAAATGATTTTTATAATGGATTTGTTATGTCAGTATATTTAAGTGATATATTGTGATCAATGTGTGGAAATGTTTTCTTTCTATTATATTTGTTTGATGTCTTATGATTTTTATAATGGTACTTGGACATTTCATGGGTGGTTAAGTGATAAAACATATGATGGGTGGTTCCGTGAATACCAGGATGGGTGGTTACGTTATAACCTCCAATGCATTGGGTATGGAAGTCGGGCGTATGGCTATTCCATTAAGAATTTATGGAAGTTGGTCGTATGGCTATTCCATTAAGTGATGTGTGTGGAAGTCGACCGTTTGGTTATTCCACTTAAGTAACTTTATGTCCCATGTTACCTTTATATGTTATGTGTTCTTTATATGGGTTTTATGGTAATCCTTTGGTTACAAAAGGGTAAGTAATGATATTTTATTCAGTGAAGAGTTTTTACTACTTCATGAAGGTGAAGGTATTACTTTGATAAAGTATACATGGTTTACTTGATGTTTGAAAAACTAACAGTTTTCATTCTTTGTGTATCCCTTACTGAGCTTTTTATGCTCAACCCACGTTTTTTTGAAATGTTTTTCACAGGACTTAATGTGGAATAGGGTCAAGTATGGAATCAAGGGAATGTCATGCTATATAAAACATGGAACTAGACATGTTTCTTTTTAAGAGTTTTCATTATATGGAAACTTAGTCTACTTTGTAATCTTTTGAGATGTAATAGTTATGTCCTAATTCTCTAAAACTCTAAACCTGAAAAGATCCTCAATGTGAATTATTCATTTAATTGAATATTATGTATGGTTTAAGGTAGGGGCATTATAGTTGGTATCAAAGGTCGGTTTAGACAACTTTAGGAGTTAAAAAATTGTTAAATCATAAGTTAATTTACGGTATGACTAAAATGATATAGAATTTTAAGATTATCATGTTTCTTCTTCTAAGATATTTCTATGTTCAGAATGGTTTTCCACAGAGGAAACAAAGCAGCTATGTTGGGATGACATCAGGAGGAAGACAACCTTCCAAATCAGCAACCTGAGATTGTTGGAATCAGAACAGAATAGTTTGTTGCAGTGATGGCACAGTTGACTCAGGCTATAAATGGTGGTGGTATCCATGCATGAGATCAGCCAGATCAACCGCAGAGGAACATGTTAGTGGTGGAACATTTCATGAGGCAACATCCCCCATCATTCAGAGGATCAACTGACCCCGTGCATGCTGAAGGGTGGAATAAAGCACTGGAAAAGATTTTTGATGTCATGGGGTGTTCAGAACATCAAAAGGTTAGTCTTGCTATTTACCGTTTTGATGGTGAAGCTGAAAAGTGGTGTTCGATGGTGAAAAATATCAGGGATAGTGATGAGATTGAGGATCTTCACTGGGAAGAATTCAAAGGTATATTTCTTGAGAAATATTTTCTTAAGTTGGTTCGTCTTAGGATGGAAAAACAGTTCCTATATTTGAGGTAGGAGGATGATTCAGTGGCTTCTTATGAAGCAAAGTTCACTCGATTGGAAAGGTATGCTATAATACCCCACCCTTAAACCTTACTTAATTATTGAATTAAATGAATTATTCACATTGAGGATCTTTTCAGGTTTAGAGTTTTATATAATTAGGTCAAAACTATTAAATCTCAAATGATTACATAGTAGACACTTCTACTAAGTTTACATAACATAAAAAAAACTTAAAAAAACTTGTCTAGTTCCATGTTTTAGATTACATGTCTTTCCTTTCTCTCATCCTTGACCCTATTCATCTTTAAGTCCTGTGGAAAATATTTCAAAAACATGGGATGAGCATAAAAAGCCCAGTAAAGGATACACAAAGAAGGAAATCTGTTAGTTTTTCCAAAACAACAAGTAATCCATGTGTACTTTACCAAAGTAATACTTTTCACCTTTATGAAGTAGTAAAAACTCTTCACTGAAAAAAGACCATTACTTACCCTTTTGTAACGAAAAGATTACCATAAAACCCATGTAATGAACAAATAACATATAAAGGTAAAATTGGACATAAACATACTTAAATGGAATAACAATATGGTCTACTTCCACACATACATAATGGAATAGCCATACGGCTGACTTCCATACCCAATGCATTAGAGGTTATAACGTAACCACCCGTCCTGGTATTCACGGCACCACCCGTCATATGGTTTTTCACGTAACCACTAGTAAAATGTCCAAGTACCATCATTACAAGTAAAATATTGAAAATATAAACATTTCAATAACAACATTTCATTTTCGATCACAATAAGTAATTCCAAGATATTGAATTAATCAATCTACATTCAAAAACCATTTAAAAGTGATTTTTGAATCAAAGTGTCCCATACCACTTTGAAGATTTTAATGGAATTATAATGTTAAAACATTAATGTCCATATAAAAAAATACTAAAAACCATTTTGAAAACATGGACATTAAAGATAAAGATTTAGAATAATGAATCTTTAAAATATTTAAAACGATATTTTTGTTAAAGAGTTTTTAACAAAATGAGAGACTCTTGAATACAAATAATCGCGGAATAACATTTAATCCGAGCTTTATAATATCATGAGAATAAAGGGATTAATGATATAATATGTCAAAGGATAGTATACACACCAAATAAGATTGAATTGGTGCATAACAACAATGAAGTCTCAATGGAAATGTAAATTGAGATGAAATCCATTATAAAGAGGGTATCCTTAAACTAAGGATAAATCTATCAAATAATTATGTGTGAGAAATAAAAATACACCCAGTATAAGTGGATATTAAGTGTGAAATAATCTAAGGTCATTCACACATATTAATAGGATTACATATTTATGAAGTACAAGTTGAACCCAAAGAAATCGAAATTGGGTTAAGATGTTCCCTTGTAAAAATTCGACAGCCTAACGGCGTCACGTCAATATTCAGAAAATTAGTCGATGAGAGAGTGAATGGTATCTCATCACTTGGACATAAAATTTACATCAATAAAGATATATAAGAACATATACCAACATAATAATATGTAAATTAAAATACATAACAAAATAATTCTTTTAAAAAGAGGAGGGTGAAAGGTCTCCTTACCGAGTTTGGTAACATTCAAAACGTAAACCCCATGGAAGAAGGGTCATACAATGAAGATGTAAATACCCATAAATGAAATTATACTACACAAAGTTTATAATAATGGGAATTACCTACACCACTCAAAGGAAATTGTGGCAAACATAGCATAAATGTCACGAGAATAAAAGTGGGATGAAAAATCCCTTACGAAAACTCGGCAGCCTAATGACACCACATAAATCATCCAAAAATGGATTGATGAGATCAAATAGAGTCTCTCATTATATGAACATAAAAATTACAGAATGAGGAATATAAAATAACATCCCCAAACATATGAAATATGAAATTAAAAGAAATGACATAAAATAGAGTACTTAAAAAGAAAGAGAGATGTTGGATCTCTTACGAAAATTCGGCAGCCTAACGGCGCCACTCAAAACTTACAAAATGGATTGATGAGAGATAATAGGGTCTCTCATCATATGAACATAAAAATTACAGTAATATTAATATAAATGATCATCCCAATAACAAGAAAGATGAGCTTTAAAGGGAGCGACATAAAAGAGTGTACTTAAAAAGAAAGAGAGGAGTAGGATCCCTTACCTCGGGTCCGACTTGACTCGATCATTATTTAATCTCCTGAATAATAAACATGACTTAATTTATACTTCCTTAAGAACCTTTTTAAAGTTCATTATTCCTTTTATATCACTTATTACCATGTCATAAACATTATGTAATCATTTAATTTAATAATGTTTGTTTTGACGATATTTGGTTCTTAAGTCGAAAGTGGACTTCTTACAATTACATGTTGTTCGTGTGGTCAAAGGTTCATTATATACAGAATTTTATTCATGATGTAGATATAATATATATCATATATATCCAGTATATTCATGAATTTATAATATTACATAACATTTAGAGATAAGAAATGAAATGCACCGTTCATGGAGACGGTAAGCCGTACGTACGCATGAACGCTACTTCCATTTCTATTTCATATTTAATGGAATTAAAACATAATGGTACATAATAGTTTATTAATTACAGTATGGTATCATATATAATATCATTAAATATATCCTTTATACACACCACATATGGTATTAACGAATCAAATCACTTTGAGGGGGCGATATTCCGCACTTCCTTAATTAAAGATATCGTGTTTACCCATAATGAAAACCATAAAGGTATGCCATAAATGAAAAATACATAAGCATAAGTAAAACATAAACATATTAGATATCATATATAAATATATTTTCATCTTAATGTCCACCTTTGAAGGTGTTAGAAGAATGTTGAACAATCATCGTTTTGGGAGGCAGAAATTCTCCATCCACGGAAACAGTATGTTATTTAACCATTAGATGTAGGTGTGTGTAAGTGTAGCTCGAATCCTTCTCATAACAACATCCTAGTATATTTAAGATACTGTATTTTTTACAAAATAAATGAATAAAAAGAGTTTAGAGGGTTGGAGAAGCAAAATAAAACAAAACGACTCAAGCGAAGACATTACCTAAAAATCGGGTAGCTTCCTTTGATTTGAGATAAAAGGCTTCCTTGGAAAGGATTATGCCCAAAGTGAAGCATCAAGGAGTTAGAGAGGGATTTCGAGAGGAATAATGTGTAGGGGTTGGCAGAGCCAAAGGCTTTGGAACTGTGGGTAAGGAGGTAGAGGTGGGGGCCTTTTATAAGAGGAGAGGAGGGGCACTCTTGGAAAGGTATAAAATGTATCTTTATTTTCAAATGAGTTTCGGATTTTAATGGTCCCACATTGATGTGTTTCGAGGTAAGGTTATAAGGTTTCGAAATACACCCATAAAATAGGTTTTGGACATGTGTAGGTCTTATATATTACATTATCATTCCATTTTATTTAAATCGTTAAATAATGAGGTTATCGCTGCATCATCATGATATCAAAAATAATTTAATTTATTTAATGTATAAAAATTATAAAACAAATACTATGATGTAGGAAATTTTTTTATCTTTCCAATACATATTTATAGTCTAAAATATCATTTATGTAGACAAAATTTAAAATATTTTACTTGGGTGATACATTCTTTGTTACATTTAACATTCTTTAAAAATAAAAAGATAAAAAGTCACTTTCTCACAAAAGTGATTCCATGGGGCCCCCAAGTTTGGAAAAAGGCATCCCATGGTCGGACATGAGACAACCAGTAGCCTTAGGACACATTTTGTGGGAATTTTTTATTATTATGATATTATAGTATTATCTTTAACTACCCGATTACTCATTAATCAAGATAATTAAATATAATTACCGTCGTTACAATTCATAACGTCAAAAAACAAAAGAGTCTTAATTACAAAATTTGTACCTTCTGATTCCAATTATTTAATTCATTTTACCAAATTACAAACACATAAATTTCAATAATTAATTTAAAAAAAACTTCCCGTTGTCAAAACAAATAGCGGGTTTTTTAGAAACAATATTTATGAAATGTTTGGCACTTGTTTATGCCTAATTACAAAGTGAAATTAATCCCAATTACCATCATTGAATTACATGGTAAAAATATATTCTAATTACACTTTAAAACAAATTAAAAAGATAATATAACCATATAATTAAATTATATGAAAAAGCAGTTTTGCTGTAAAATGCAGTATTTTTCACTATTCATTGAAAAATGAACATTGTCAAAAAATACCAAAAATTAACCCAAGGTAAATTTCAATGTCTCAATCATAAATAATATTTCTATTTTGAAAAATAGAGCTTATAAAATTTTCAAAATGTGGATTTAAAAGGGGTTCTCCATCAAAAGGCGGTTAATCGACCTTTTAAAGAATATTAGAATCATTACGCTTAAAAACTGGATTCATTTTCATTTTTAATTATCTAAAATTTATTGTAAAGATTAAAAATATTTGACAAACATATATAATCATTTTTTAGTTGGCTCTGTTCATTCCCGCCATTACAACATCTAGGCATTAACTAGCATTTAAAATAATATTATTTTATTATTAGAGAGCAACGTAAGATTCCCAAGAAACTCATTGTTGCGTGTTGGGTATGCCATCGAGCATAGGGTCCCCTTTAAAGTCATATTAATATTTTATTCACAAATCTGGATAAATGTGAAAATGGCATACTCTTTATTTACCTGGGGTGTTACATATGCTCCAAACTTCATACAAGATCTTGATAGTAAAAAAACCGTTTTACTCAGGGTTGAATCCAAAGTATCGAAGGGATTTAGCTTCTCGTGAGTTAAAAAGTTATGAAAAAACTGGTTCGATGTGCAGAGAAGGTGGAAATAGAGTTTTCCGATGATCAGGTGTTCTATGAAAAACAACAGATTAAGAGGTCCAGTTGGTAGGCAAAGGGGAAGAATTCATCAAAGAAGCAAGGAGGTAAGAAAAACAAATATCCATCATGTGAGAAGTGTGGTAAAATGCATCCTGGAGAATGTTTATCCAGGTCTGGTAAGTGCTTTCGGTGTGGTAAGTCTAGTCATATTGCTCGTAACTGTAAGGATGATGATCAAGCAGGCAATGAAAAGCCAATGGTAAGATGTTTTAAGTGTAAAGAAATGTGTCATTATGCAAATGAGTGTCCAACGAAGAACTCAACTGGGGGAAAGCAGCCAGACTACAAGCAGAAAGGGGTGGTGAAATCCTTTGCAACAACTTCATCAGATGTTGGGCCATCAAATGAAGTAGTATCAGGTACACTGTTTGTTTTTTCAGAGCATGCCAATGTGTTGTTTGATTCAGGGTCTACACATTCTTTCATTTCTGAGAAGTTTTCTAGTAAATTGGAAATTCCATCTCAAGATATGAATCCGGAACTTTCGGTAAAAACACCCTGAGGGAACGTTGAGACAAAAAGGAATTATAAGAACCTTTCTATCCTTATGTGAGGAAATAATCTACCAGAAAACCTTGTTGTTTTGCCTCTAGTAGAGTTTGATGTTATTTTGGGAATGAATTGGCTTTCTGTTTATCATGCTAAGATTAACTGTAGAGCTAAGATGGTTTCTTTTCAGAAGGATTTTTAGTTTGTGTACAAGAATGAACCCTTGATTTTGATAACATATCAGGAAGTTGAGAAACTAGTAAAAGATGGAAATGAATGTAACCTTGCACAACATTTTTGAAAATAAAGGAACTGTTTAGATTTATGATGTTCTAGTGGTAAATGAGTATCTTCATGTTTTTTCTAATGAGTTGCCTAGTATAATTCATGATCGGGAAGTTGAATTTACTGTTGACTTAGTTCCTGATTCTAATCCAATTTCAAAACCCCCTTATCGAATGGCTCAAGTTGAACTTTTAGAGTTAAAGAAACAATTACAGGAGTTATTAGATAAAGGTTTCATTTGACCTAGCACATCACCATGGGGTGCTCCTGTCTTTTTTGTTAAAAATAAATATGGCTCAATGAGACTTTGCATTGATTATAGAGCCTTGAATAATATTACTATTAATAACAAGTATCATATACCTCATATCGATGATTTTTTTGATCAGCTCCAGGGAGCTCAGTATTTTTCGAAGATTGACTTGAGGTCGGGGGTACCATCAGTTGAAAGTAAAAGAAGCAGACGTTCCGATGACTACGTTCCGTACTAGATATGGCCATTATGAATTTGTAGTTATGCCTTTTGGGTTAACCAATGCACCTATTGTATTCATTGACCTTATGAATAGAATTTTCCAGGAGTTCTTGGATAATTTTGTAGTTTTTTTCATCGGTGATATTTTGTTGTTTTCTAAAAGTAAAGAGGAGCATGAAAGTCATTTAAGGGTTATCTTACAAACCATAAAAGAAAAGAAACTATATGGAAAATTCAGAAAGTGTGAGTTTTGGTTACAACAAATTTCTTTCCTGGGTCACATTGTATCAAAAAATGGCCTAACTGTTGATCCTGCTAAAAACAAAAGTTGTTGAAGAATGGACAAGACCCACAAATGTAACTGAGATCCGTAGTTTTCTTGGTTTGGCAGGTTAATATCGAAGGTTTGTTGAAAATTTTTCATGGTTATCTAGTCCATTGACTAAGATAACTCGGAAGGGTGTTATGTTCATTTGGAAAAAAGAATGTGATGATTGTTTTCAGTAGTTGAAAAGAATATTGGTGAATGCTCCAGTTTTGGCACTTCCTTCCAGGAATGGTGAGTTTGTTATATAGAGTGATTCTTCGTTGAAGGGACATGGATGTGTCCTAATGCAGAATGATCAGGTAATTGCTTTTGCTTCACACCAGTTGAAAATTCATTTGGTAAATTACCCTACACATGATTTGGAATTAGCTGCTGTTGTTTTTTCTTTAAAAATTTGGAGGCATCATTTGTATGGAGTAAAGTGTGAAATATATACTGATCACAAAAGTTTAAAGTATATATTCACTCATAAAGAATTGAACATGAGACAAAGGATATGGCTAGAATTAAACAAGGATTATGGTTGTATAATTTATTACCATCCGGGAAAGGCAAATAAAGTGGCTGATGCTTTGAGTCGAAAAAGTAATGCTTCATTAACCATGCTACGTTTGGAACGAGATCCTTTGGTTTTTGATTTGATGAACTTTGGAATAGAAGTTTTTGGTGTAGGAAGATCTTCTGTTCTGTTTCAGGTATCAGTGAAATCTTCTCTATCAGACAGAATCAAGCAAGCACATAAGCAAGACAGTGAGTTGCAGAAAAAGTTAGAGTTGGTTCAGAAGGGTAAGTTTCCTGAATTCAACATAGATAATGATTTTGTTTTGAGATTTGGGGAAAGATTGTGTGTGCCTTGTGATTCACAGTTGAAGAAAGAGTTGTTATGTGAAGTTCATAGTTCTCCGTTTTCAGTTCATCCTGGTAGTACTAAGATGTTTAGAGATCTGCAGGAGTATTACTGGTGGGATGGAATGAAAAGAGATATTGCTAATTTTACATTGAAGTGTTTGACTTGTCAGCTGGTTAAGGTAGAGCGGAAGTTACCAAAAGGGATGCTTCAGCCTTTACCAGTGCCAGAGTGGAAATGGGAAAACATATCCATGGACATTGTTGTGGGATTACCGAGGACATCTAGAGGTAATAATGCAATCTAGGTTATTATTGATCTCTTGACTAAATCTCCTCATTTCCTTGCTATACGAGATAATTTTTCACTAGATAAAATTTATCATTTGTATCATAAAGATATAGTTAGGTTACATGGAGTTCCTCTCTCTATTGTGTCCGATCGTGATCTCAGGTTTACTTCTAACTTTTGGAAAGGCCTTCAGAAGTCGTTGGGTACTGAATTAAATTTTTGTACAGCTTTTCATCCTCAATCAGATGGGCAGTCAGAACGAACGATTCAGACCTTTGAGGATATGCTACGAGCTTGTTCGATGGATTATCAGGGAAGTTGGGACCAACATCTTTCTTTGGATGAGTTTTCTTATTATAACAGTTTTCATTCCAGTATACAGATGGCATGATTTGAGGGATTATATGGGAAGCGGTGTCAAACTCCAGCTTTCTGGGATGAAGTGGGTGAAAGGAAGTTGATGGGACCAGAATTGGTAGAAGAGATGGCAGAAAAAGTTCAGTTGATTCAGAAACACATGAGAATAGCTCAGAGCAAGAAGAAGAGTTAGGCGGATAACCGGAAGAATGATCTATCTTTTGAGGTAGGTGATCATGTTTTTCTCAAGGTTTCTCCATGGAAAAGTGTGATGAGATTTGGTAAGAAAGGAAAGCTGAGTCCAAGGTTCATTGGACCATATGAAATTTTAGAGAGAGTTGGATTAGTTGCATACAGAGTGACTTTACCTCCGATTTTATCTCAGGTACACAATGATTTTCATTTTTTGATGTTGAGGAAGTATATGCCAGATTCATCTCATGTTTTGAGTCCCGAGGTAGCTCAGCTGGAAGAGAATCTATCTTATGAAGAACAACCAGTCCAGATTATTGACCGAAAAGAGGAAGTGTTGTGAAATAAGGTAATCCACCAGGTAATGGTTTTGTGGAAAAACCATATGTTTGAAGAGGCAACGTGGGAATCTAAGAATGCTATGAGGGATAAATACCCCCACTTATTTTGTTAAGTGAATAAAATTGCGAGGATGCAATTCCCAAAAGGGGGGGAAAGATGTAACATCCAAGGTAAATAAAGAATAAAGATTTTTCATATTTAATAGTATTTACGAATTATATATTAATTTTACTTTAAAGTGTTTGCTACGATCGATAACATTCCCGATACGCAACAAAGAGTTTCATTGAAATCTTACGTTGCACACTAGTAATTAAATAATATTATTTTAATTAGTAGTTAACACATAGCCATTGTATTGGAGGGAAAGGATATAAATAACTAAAATTTTATTATATATGTTTGTAAAATATTTTTACTCTTTACAATAAATGTTAGAGGATTACAAATGCAAATGAATCCAGTTTTTAAGCATAAACATTCTAATATTCTTTAAAATGTCGACTAACAGCCTTTTGATGGAGAACCCATTTTAAATCCACTTTTTGACAATTTTGTAAGCTTTATTTTTTAAAATAAACATTTTATTTATTATTGGGACATTTATATTTACCTTGGGTTAATTTATGGTATTTTCTGACAATGTTCATTTTTCAATAAATAGTGAAAAATACCGCATTTTACATCAAAACTACTTTTCATATAATTTAATTATATGGTTATATTATCTTTATAATTTGTTTTAAAGTGTAATTAGAATATATTTTTACCATGTAATTCAATGATGGTCATTGGGATTAATTTCACTTTGGAATTAGGCATAAACAAGTGCCAAACTTTTCATAAATATTGTTTCTAAAAAACCCGCTATTTGATTTGACAACTGGAAGTTTTTTTAATTTAATTATTTCAATTTATGTGTTTGGAATTTGGTAAAATGAATTAAATATTTGGAATCAGAAGGTCCAAATTATGTAATTAAGACTCTTTTGTTTTTGGACATTATGAATAGTAACGACGGTAATTATCTTTAATTATCTTGATTAATGAGTAATCGGGTAGTTAAAGATAATAAAATAATATCATTATAATACAAAATGACCACAAAATGTGTTCTAAGGCTACTGGTTGTCACATGGCCGACCATGGGATGCCTTCTTCCAAACATGGGGGCCCCATGGAATCACTTTTGTGAGAAAGTGACTTTTTATCTTTTTATTTTTAAAGAATGTTAAATGTAACAATGAATGTATCACCTAAGTAAAATATTATTAAGTTTTTCTACATAAATGATATTTTGGACTATAAATATTCATTGGAAAGATAAAAATATTTCCTAGATCATAGTATTTTTTTATAATTTTTATAAATTTAATAAATTAAATTATTTATGACATCATGATGATGCAGCGATGACCTCATTAATAAAGGATTTAAATAAAATGGAAAGATAATGTAAAATCTAAGACCTACACATTTCCAAAACCTATTTGATTGGTGGATTTAGAACCCTTGTCATCTTATCCTCGAAACACATCAATGTGGGACCATTAAAATCTGAAACTCATTCTAAAATAAAGTAACATTTCCTTACTTTCCAAGAGTGCCCCTCCTCTCCTCTTATAAAAGGCTCACACCTCTACCTCCTTACCCACACTCCCAAAGCTTTTGGCTCGGCCAAACCAAGCCCATTTTGTCTCTACATATCCCTCTCTTACTCTTTGAAGCCTCACATTGGGCAGAAGTCTTCCCAAGGAAGCCTTTGAGCTCAAACCAATGGGAGTTACCCAATTTTAAGGTAATGTGTGCACTTGTGTTCTTTTGTTTTATTTTGCTTCTCCACCCCCAAAACTCTTTTTATTCATTTCTTTTGTAACAAATCCAGTATCTTCAATATACTAGGATGTTGTTATAATAATAATTCGAGCTACACTTACACATATATAAATCTAATGGTTAAAGAACATAATGTTTCTGTGGTTGGCGAATTTGTGCCTCACGAAATGAAGATTGTTCAATCTTCTCTTAGACACCTTTAATGGTGGCCATTAAGATGTCACTATATTTATATATGATATATAATATTTTTATGTTTTCCTTATGCTTCTGTATTTTTCATTTTGAGCATACCTTTATGGCTTCCATTATGGGTAAAGATGATAATTTCATTTTAGGAAGTGCGGACTACCGCCCCCTCAAAGTGATGTGATTCGTTAATGCCATATGTGGGACGTATAAACAATGGGTTTAAAGTTATTATATATGATGCTATACTGGAATTATAATATACCTCTATATCATTATTATTTCATTCCATTAATGAATGAGATAGAAATGAAAGTAGCATTCATGCGGACGTACGAATTACCGTCTCCATGAATGGTGCATTTCATTTCTTATCCCCAAATGTAATGTACTATTATAAGTAAATATTTATAATGAATATATATAATGTATGTTACATATAAATGATTAATATAATTCTAGAGTTAAAATATACATAACTCTCATTTAGTTTTAATTTCCTTAATATGACAATGAAATGAAAGTAGCGTTCATGCGTACGTACGGCTTACAGTCTCAATGAACGGTGCATTTCATTTCTTACCTCTAAATGATTATGTAATATTATAAATACATGTATATAGTGTATATATATGATATATATGATATAAAAATCATGAATATCATTCTGGATATAATGAACCTTTGACCACATGAACAACATGTAATAGTAAGAAGTTCACTTTTGACTCAAGTACCAAATATCGACAAATGGCGGTTAACAACTTAAATGACTACATAATGTTCATAACATGGTAATAAGTTATATAAAAGGAATTATGAACTTGAAAAAGGTTCTTAATCAAGTATAAATTAACTCAAGTTTATTATTCCGGACGTTAAAGAACGATCGAGTCAAGTCAGACCCGAGATAAGGGACTCCGTCTCAATCTCCTTTCATTGAGGCATATTTCGTTTTGTACACAACTTTCTTTTATACGGTGTATAAACCCCTTTAAATTTTAATTTTATACAAAAGGAATCTTTTTCTACGAAGAATTTTACAAAATGACAAAAAGGAATGTTTCTTTTAACGTACGCGGTGACAACGACCTTTTCCGCCGCCGCATGTATTATTTGGTCTTTGGCTTCCTGAACAAGACGTAATGTTTTTTTTAAAATGAAATAAATACCATATACTCTATTATTAATTTTGGTATTGAAAATGATTTTTATAATGGATTTTTTATGTCAATATATTTAAGTGATATATTGTGATCAAAGTGTGGAAATGTTTTCTTTCCATTATATTTGTTTTATGTCTTATGATTTTTATAATGGTACTTGGACATTTCACCGGTGGTTACGTGATAAACCATATGATGAGTGGTGTCGTGAATACTAGGACGGGTGGTTACGTTATAACCTCAAATGCATTGGGTATTGAAGTCGGCCGTATGACTATTCCATTAAGTATGTATGGAAGTTGACCGTATGGATATTCCATTAAGTGATGTGTGTGGAAGTCGACCGTATGGTTATTCCACTTAAGTATGTTTATGTCCCAAGTTACCTTTAAATGTTATGTGTTCTTTATATGGGTTTTATGGTAATCCTTTGGTTACAAAAGGGTAAGTAATGATATTTTATTCAGTGAGGAGTTTTTCCTACTTCATGAAGGTGAAGGTATTACTTTGATAAAGTATACATGGTTTACTTGATGTTTGAAAAACTAATAGTTTTCATTCTTTGTGTACCCCTTAGTGAGCTTTTTATGCTCTCCCAAAGTTTTTTTGAAATGTTTTTCAAAAGACTTAATGTGGAATAGGGTCAAGGATGGAATCAAGGGAAATTCATGCTATATAAAACATTGAACTAGACATGTTTCTTTTTAAGAGTTTTTATTTTATGGATTCTTAGTCTACATTGTAATCTTTTGAGATGTAACAGTTATGTCCTAATTCTCTAAAACTCTAAACCTGAAAAGATCCTCAATGTGAATTATTCATTTAATTCAATATTATGTAAGGTTTAAGGTCGGGGCCTTATAGCAGTGCTGTGATCTAAATCATATTCTTGATCAAGATAGAAATATAAATCGTTTTTACACAAGATTAAAACAAAGATATCAAATTGAATTTGATTCCCATGAGTTTAAATGTTATGATAAAATTTTCGAATTTTTTGATTATGTAGAAATGTAAATTTTTGATGGTCAGGTAAACATTGAATAAAATTAGAAGAACGAGTACAAGTGTTAGGAAATGTGTAAAAATAAAAAATGAAATCTAATGGTATGAATGTTCAGATTCTAGTATGTGAAGAGTCTTCTAAGAAACACCATGGGAAATGAATTACTAAAATTGGGATTTATTTTAGATTTGTAATGTTTGGACATATGGAACGAGATTAAAATGAAAATGATTCTAAGATTAATCTTATAAAGAAGATTGTCATGTGTTTTAAATAAGGTGAGATTGGTCATAATGAAAATGTATTCCCAAATAACGATCTGAATGTTGCAATGAAGATAGACTCTATGCAGAATGTTTTAGTGTGCTCTTTTGCAACAATGTGAGAAGAGGTCCGACCATCCTACAAATTGGTATCATGTAATTTATTTTCTTAATGATATATTTCTAATTTCTTATTTCATATAATATCTATACATCCCGTTATTTATGAGTAATTTTAATTTAAATTGAAAATATCACCTAAAAAATGACAGACGAAGTCATTGTTAAAACAACATGGGGAAATTGTACATCCAAAAGGAATTTTAAGAATTTTTCTTTAGTTATATATGGAAATAAGTTACCTAAAATCTTTATTTTTTCCCTTAGTTGGGTTGACCGTCATTCTATGAATGTATTAGATTTCTATTTACCATTCTATGATTGATTATAGATCTAAAGAAGTTTTTTTACAGAATTTGTTTTGGGTTTAATAAAATAATGAAAACATACAATTAATAACATATCAAGAATTTAAAAAATATTTGAATGATGGAAACATTAATATCTATTAAATGTTGTTGAAAATAAGGGATCTTTTCAGAGTAATGGTGTTACAGTGGTAAATAAATGCCTTGATATTTATCCTGATGATTTAACTAGTGTTATACCATATTGGTATGATGAATTCAAAATTTAATTTTGTTTATTCTAATCCAATTTAAAAACCCCTGTATAGAATGGATCAAATATAACATATTGAATTGAAAAATTAGTTTCAGGAGTTTCTTGAAGAATTATTCATTGGACATATCATTTCACTAAGGGGTGATCCTGTTTTGTTTATTAAAAAATGGTTCCCGAAGACTTTGCATTGATCATATAGCCTTGACTAAAATCACTGTTAAACAATAATCCTTTTGCTCATATCGGGGACTTGTTTTATCAGATCCAATGAGAAAAATACTTTCTAAATGTTGACCTTAGGGTGGAGTACCATCAATTTAAATTAAAAGGTTAAGACAACCCAAAATGGATTTTCATAATAGAAATGGGAATTATGAGTCTGTTGTTATGTTGTTTGGTTTAACTAATTCACTTGTTGGATTCATAGATATTATGAATAGATTATTTCATGAGTTTTCACATATGTTTTTTGTTTTTCTTTTTGATGTCATTTTAGTATATTATAAAGTTAAATTAGAGCATAAAAAAATATAATTATTGTTTTTCAAACATGAAAGGAAATGAAACTGTATGAAAAATTCAGAAAGAATTTTTAAAATATATTTCTTTTCTTGGGAAGATTATAATTTTGGATTTAATAACAGTTGACCCTTCCCAAACAAAATTAGTTGATGAATGTCCAAGACATAAAAATGTTACATGAATTTGTTGTTTTCTTGGGTTATCATGTTATTACCGATTGTTTGTTAAAAACATTTCACAATTATCCAGATCTGTAACTAATTAAACATAAAATGGATAAAATTTATTTCGATAAAAAGATATAATGTTTGTTTTCAGAAATAGAGGAATAGATTGGTGAAGTCTCTACTTTTGGCTATTCCTTCAATAAATTTTTAATTTTTTCATCTATAATTATGATTCAATAAAGGTACTTTGTTGTGTTATGATGTAGAATGATTAGGTAAATTGTTATGCTCCATGAAAAAATAAACCTCACAAGGTAAATTATCCCACACTTGATTTTGATTTAGAAGATATAATTTTTTTCTTTGAATATTAGGGGAATAATTTATACAATTCCAAATGTATAATATTTACTAAAAATAAAATTTTTATGTATATATTTAATACGAATGAATTAAACTTCAGGAAGAGAATATGTCCTGAACTGATAATGGTTTATGAATCCATGATCTATTACTACTCTAGAAAATTATAAAAAGTGGAGAATATATTTAGTCAAAAAGATAATGCATCATTAACCATGTTATGTTTGGAACATGATCGCTTGATTATTGATTTGATTAATTTTGTCTTAGAATATTTGTTATAAAAAATAACTCTATTTTGTTTTAGGTTTTAATGTACTCATCATTATTAGACAGAATTAAGAAAGCATAGTAGGAAGACCGTGAGCTACCGAAAAATGTAGAATTTATTAAAATGGTTATGTTTCCGGAAATTAACCTTCAAAAAGACTGTGTTTTAGGATTTGGGATAATATTTTCTGTTCCTTGTGATTCCCAGTTGAAGAATGATATATTTTTTAAATATCATAGTTCTCCGTTTTCAATTCATCCTGTAAGTACAATGATGTACAAAGACATGCAACAGTATTACTGGTTGGATGGAATAAAATGTGATATTGTAGATATTATAGTGAAAGATCTTACATGTTAACCAGTTAAAGTTGTGTGATAGTTACTGAAGTGGATACTTCAGCATTAAATACTTCCCTACAAGAATTGAGAAAATATATCCATGGACATCATTGTGGGACTACCAAATGCATCTCTAGGTAACAATACAATTTTGGTGATTGTTGACCTAATACCTAAATATGAAAATTTAAATCCTATTCAAGATATAATTTCATTGGATCTCCTTTCATGAATATACCTTAAATATATTGCAAGGATTCATGTAGTTACTCTTTTAATTATATTTAACTAGCATCTCAGGTTCAAATCAAATTTTTAGAAGGGTGTTCAGAAGTCCTTGCACACAAAATTAAATTTCAGTAAATATTTTCATCCTCAATTAGATTGGTACCTATAAAAGATGATTCAGACATTGTAGAATATGATTCGATATTGTTCAATGGATTACTAGGTATATTGTGGTCAATATAATTCATTAGTTGATTTTACTAATAATAATAGATTCCATTCCAGTACACAGAATTCACCTTTTGAGGAATTTTACAGGAAGTGTTATCGAACACCATCTATAAGGAAGATATATCAGAAATTAAGTATATGGGACCCAAATTAGTAGAGGAAGAGGTTGAGAAAGTGAATATTTTCCACAAACACATGAGGATCACTCATATTATGTAGAAAACATATGCATACAATAGGACAAAAGGATTTTCATTCAAGGCAGGTGATCAGTTTTTTCTTAGAATCTCATAATAGAAGAGTGTAATACATTTTTTTTAATAAAGGAAAGGTAATCCCATAGTTCATTAGACCTTATGAAGTCCTAATAAATGATGATCTAGTCACCAGCCGCATAACATTGTCTTTTAGTGTATCTCAGGAACTCAATTTTTTTCATGTTTCAATGTTGAGAATGTATATGCCACATTAATCTCATGTTTTGAAACTAGAAGTAGTTTAGTTGGTAGAGAAACTTTCTAAGGAAGAGAAACCTATTCATTTTATTGATCATAGGGAGAATGTATTTCAAAATAAGTTAACATACTAGATAAAGGTTTTGTGGAGAATCCACATATTTGAACAAGAAACCTTAAAATCTAAAAATTCTTTGAGGGAATGGTACTTACAATTGTTCAGTAAGTATATAAGTAAATTAAAATAACAAGGACATAATTTCCAGAAGGGGGGGAGATTGTAACACCACAAGGTTTTAAAAATTCTTTAAAATTCATGAAACACTGATTCACTACATAATGAAACATTGTTTTTAGGATGTATTTATTGAGTACTCATTAAACATTATTTTTATCGATACTATGATTTGAATTTTGAAAAGTATACATTCACGGTTGCGATCATTATGTTATTTGGAGTCAGATAGGATAAAATTGATATTTAGAGTATATTAACCTACCCTTATGAATATTAACCTACCCTTATGAATAGAAATATGATAAAAAGTATAATAACCTCACCCAAGAATGTATTTCTAATAACTTATGTGACCTTGATAAAATTTTCAAGGTATTGTTAAAAGAGTTATAGTTTAAAAATTTTAATTTCAATGATTAAATTACTATTTTATTTAATAATTACTATATATATATATATATAAATATATTTATTTTCTAAAAATGGAGCACATTTTTTAATTCTACATGTTGAAACATGGTTTAGGTTAATTTTTCTGACTTTTCTGAAATATGTGATTTTGTGGTGTATAGTGAAATATCGAATATTATGAAAAATGCTAAATAAATGAACTTCTACGTCATAATAGAGTCACGGTTGATGTAAATGGGCATTGTATAGAACTCATATGCACATATTACTTTTCTTGTCATCATAATAATACTATTCATAGTCTTCATGAAAGATATTAATCTAATGGTTTATATTATTGAAACCCCCTCTTCTCCACCATTATTAATACCACCCTCACACATGTTCATCTCACACCACCCAATATATGTTAAATGTCTAAATTCTACCTCTAAATTATCCCATGGTTCATTTCCATAGCCAATAGTTGATGGATTCAGAAAAAGGCAAAAACCAAAGGTTATAAGTATGATATCAAGGAGAATAGATCAAGAAGTAAATAACCTCTTTCATTTTCTTATGTTTTATTTTAGATTCCTTTTCTTGTCTTGTACTGTCTTCCAAAAACCTTATCCAAGAATACTTAATGATCAATAATTATATATGTTATTGATGATATAATGTATATAGAAAAATTCCTCAACATATTTCATCTCCCCCACCTCTCATGAAAATGTTGTTCATGATGTGTCGAATTACCAAAATTGTGGATGATGTCTTTTCAATTTCCATGAATTCCTTTAAAACAATTTTAAAAACATTTTATTGGTTTAAAATGATTTCAGTTTTTATGATATAACTTTTTTAATGTTATTGACTTTACAAATATACATAATATATTTTTATATAATGAAACTATTTCGTGATTATCGAAGAACAACCAAAATGATCTAAAAGGATATCACTAATGATTTATCTAATGATTCTTCCTCATACAATATATCCAAAATGATAAATTGAAAAATTTAATAATATGGAAACATATTACCAACGTTTTATTCCTCTTCTGGTGTTTAACTTCCATTCAACAAAAAAATGCCTTATGACCTGACCATAGAAATCATGTGAAGTACGCAAGCGAAGGAATGGATATAACAAAATAATATAAATAAATGAGTTGAATGATGATATAAAATGAACATATAAGCAGTTATAAATATAAAAGTGTTCCTAAAAAAAATTAATAACACTATTTTAAACATTATTAATATGTTTTAAAAATGTTTTCTATAAAATAACTCTATGTAAGGGAATTCATAATCCAATTTACATTCATTGGGTAAACATTCTACATCAACGATTATATGATTCTACGATTTTTTGAGTACTGATGTTTTGTTTATATTCAGTTATATCATGTTAATTTATAGTGTAAATACATATTCATTTCATCATATTTATTCTCATATCAATTATATGTTATTTGTATGGAACATTTATTATAAAATCTTGTTGTCAACTTCTAGTTTTACAAAATCCAAATTGATAGTTTTTATGAAAGTATTATTGTTCGATCATTATGTTATTAATCTCATGATTTTTTTTTATGAATTTAGGGACATATATCTCACTTCAATTAATTAGGAATGTTTATGATGGATGATATCTACATCGTTACTCCATGTATAACTGTGATGGTTACACAATAAGGTATCCATTAGGTTTATATTATAAGGTATTTGTGTGGGATAAAAATCATATGGTCGCCTTGATGTTTACAATTTTATGTATGTAATAACCTGTGATACATTTTTGGTTATATTCACGTTCATTATTTTATTTGGAAATATCTTATAAATATCTTTTTTCAAACTGTAAGTATATATGTGTAAGAAAAATAACTTCGTGAAAATGATTTCATACGTTTAAAAGTATTCATGGAATAATGTTTTCTTTCCTTTATTTTATATCCCTTAATGAATTTTTCATGCTCATCAAATGTATTTAAATTATCTTACAAGTTTTATGGATATTTAGGAAAAATAAGGAATTCATGTTAAATGTCAGGAATATTTATCAATTAAATCAGGTTTTATCTGAAAGGATTAATATTTCTGAAGAAATGGATACTATTTCTATAGTATCCACTTCATATTAACGTGGAATTTTTTGTACGTATTATTTAAAAATCTCTAAAACACTAAACTACACAAGACTATCAATGTAAAAGGAAGTTATTTCTTGACTAAAATTATTGATTATGTAATGTTTTAAGGTTAGTTATTTATATCTATACTCATGTTCATTCTATTTTTTGTTTCTCTGATTCTATATTGTTCTATTTTTATGTGATCTCATTTTAACCATTTTTAGGGAATTTGGTGTTTCCATTTAGAAATATGATTTTAGTTCAATTAATGGACCAACAACGGATGATGGGTCTTATATAATGCTATGGTTGGTGGTCTTGATCATTCCCACAGGTTTTCCACTAGTTGTATTGTGCTACATTTTGGTTCACATTAAAACCATATGGATATTACCCTAAATTTATAAATTAATTAACCTAAGTGGGGTTTCCCATTTATTTAAACCTAATATAATGTAATATCTCACCCAATTTTATTCTCCTTGACGTGGGAAACAACTATAGGTATGTCTTTCCATGATAACCTATTATACCTTTTTAGTAAATATTATATAAAAACTCTTTATTTGTTCCACACATGTAATGATCACCCTAAAATAGTGATTTAACATAAGATTAATTATTTGTCATTAATTTAACCATAATCCCAAATAATTTTTCTATATGTCCTTTGAAATATTTTTTCATATATTTATTCCATATGAATAATGTCTTATGCCTCATCACATAGGCTTGTTTCTTAGCTAGTTTGTATTATATCATTATTACAATGATTTTTTGTTTGGATAAAATGATTTGTATAGCTTTCTTATTTTCTTATACATGTAATTACATATCAATGATGTATGATGTTATATGTTTTACCTTATCTTCATATTATTCTATAGTGAACACAACACCCATGTTAATGAAATCACGAATAGGGTCACCATGCCTACTAAATAGATCTTCTAGATGCATAAGTGGTGATACACATTTTACCTTATACGGGCTCTCTATGAGTATTTTTATAATAAAGTGTTAAATAAGTTACCTTTGGGAGGAATTTTGGACATGCCCATTGGAAAAATGGATATTCCATTATTTGGGTGACATTTGTTCCCCCTTGCGAGGTACATGGTATGAGATCAGTGGTCATAACTATAAAATTTATAGAGTGATTTGGGGGATTCCTTTTATGGGTCTACTTAGATGGTCTCTATGGTATTGTGTATTTCAGGACCTCCTACAATTACACCTTGGATTCCACTATGGATCATTTTAAAATGGTTCATGATTACAAAAATAATTTGGGGTTTATCTTTTTATATTGTATATGTGATGACTTGTTATTAAATTATGATAAATCCTGATTGATGTCGTAGGGATTCATCCACTAAGACAAATCCAAATATTAGGGTTGATCCACACGTGATTCATTAATTATGGTCAATCATGTACACACATTATCACATTTCCATAGGTTCCTAGTCTTAGAGATAAGACATAGGAAGAAGAATGTAGTGGTGGTCGGGTATCAAGTTGGATACTAGGAATTCTTGTTTTTATTTATTTAATGACATTCATTTATGATTATTGGCACACATTACATGTTATATTACATGGGTTTTATTGATCTAGACATTGTTTGGGGTGGCTTACTGAGATTATCTCTAAACATTCTAAGGATAATATTGGTACCCAAGATAAATTTGTGATTTCATGAATAGATAATGGAATGTGGGCAACATCTTATGATTGATTGATAGTTATAGGATGGATCAAATGAGAAATGGATTGATCCCTTGCTCTTGATTCTTGCATTATATTAATTTCAGTCATTTTATATGTTTTTATATAATATTTTAAATGAATTTGTCCCATATTCTCCATTAACACATTTATTATATTTACATTACATCATTATTATAACTTTTTTATCTATTTTTTTTACAATATTTCTTTTTTCATTTGTTTATCTTCTGTGATTTATAATTATTATCTTGCTGTTTTCAGCATATTATTACTACTTCTACAATTGTTGGTTATTGGTCATGTTGTTAATGTTACAATTTCCATTATTTCATAATATATTAATTATATTTTTTTCTACACTCTGATCCATGTAGAAATAGTCTCCCTAAAGACACACCCTAGGCAGTCGCTGCTTCTCGAAACACTTTGTTTTATATAGTGGCATGTGTGAGGTGCTGTGGGAACCATTTCTGGGATCTACAATGTGGAATTTATGGTGGGATGATAAATTTTTCATTAATATATTATATATTAATTAAATCGATCAAAATATGTAACCATGAATGTAAATGATGAGAAATGAAATAAATCATTTTATGGAGGTGGTAGTTAACACATGCACATAATCAATGTTTTCATTTCAAATATGATAAAAAATATGATGAATAAATTTATGAAATTATCATAATAACGTATAAATATATAATTTATACTGATGTTATCATATCAAAATGGCGATGACATAGATTGAGGACATATAAGATGTTATATAATGAAAATGATGAGTTTTGATGAATAAATATTCTTTAAAGAGCCTCATTCTTTTTTAGGGATAGTTGGGATTGTATATTAACATTATTAAAACATACTTATTGTATCTAAGGATGTTAATAATAGGGTTTGGAATGGTTTCATAGAGATAAGTGGTTCAAACGGCGTGATGAAGATAGGAGAGGTGGTGTAATCATATAATTGTGGAGAAGGGCACGTTTGGAATTATTTAAAATAGTAAATTAGTATAAATAAAATTTAAATTTATTATAGTAATAATTTGAAAAATTTAGAATACAATATTATTTCCATTCTAAATCAACACATATCATAATATTTAGACATGCTGAGTTGATTGTTTGACCCTTATCACTTAGTTTTATCCTAGTGTTATCCATTTTAAAGATTACTCTAATTATAATGTCTATTTTAATTTATTTTTTAAGAATGATACTATAAAATTAAATGTAACAAATAAATTATATATGGATGATACGAATGACCATATCCTATTATATTGGGTCTAAATATGGGGTTTTATGAATATTAAATTATTTAATAATAAATATTCAATATAAAATAACATTAATTTTATTTTCATTAGTTTCCATATAGTTTGAATTTAAAGCCATCAAGATAGTAATAAAATTAGAATATAATATTTTGACACATAACTAATATGTTTTATATGTACACATAATTATTGGAACAAAATAATTCATCCAAATTCTTCTAATTTTAATGTTTTTCAAAATAATTTAGATTATCTTTCAACTGCATAAACATACATTATGTCAACATTATATATGAATTTTTAGTAATTATTTCAACTCTAAAAATAAAATAATAATTAATATAATTAAAAACACATTAATCCTTAAAATTAATATTTAAAGAAAAAAATTAGATAAATTTATCCTTATTAACAAATATATTGTTAATTTAACAATGTCTATGTCACTTTATATTTATTATTTATATTTATTAATGTTATGGTTATTTTAGTATAAAAAATGAATGATTATTAAATATTTATGACTATTTGAGGTGTAAGATTGAACAAAATTTATAAAATATAAATAAATACTGTTTAAAATTAATTTTAATGACTCACGATATTAATTTTATCCTTAATTACTGAATTTAACCATACATAAGTGATACATATTTAGCATAGTTTCCTTTCATTATAGAAGGAAGTAATGTTTTATTATTTACCAAATATGGACATTATAACTAAAAATATGTAATCAAATTTACAAACCTAAATGTGTAAAATTTTTAGAAAAAATGAAATGAAATTTTATTCCATAAAAATAATATTAATGTATGAAATGTTTTTTAGAAGAATTGGGAATAATGTGTTTTCTTTTATAACATGTGAATGGAACTATATCCAACCATAATAGTAATGTGATATTTGGATAAATTGTGATGTTTAATTAACGAGAAATAAGAAATGATGTGATATTTAGGGGACTCGTTGATGAGTATCATTTATATTGTTACATAGACATGGGAATCAGTAGTAGGGGATAAAGGGAGTGTAAGGGTTGTGAAAATTTTATGGGTATCAGTGTACTAGATAGTTGGATGTTTCCTTTTTATACCTAATTTTATTTTGTGGCCTTTTGGATGTTACATGATTATTTTTATTGCAATTTATTATGACCCTTGGGGGATTGTGATCATTGAAAGATATATATTGGACCTGAGAATTAGTGTTTTGGATAGTAGTTAAGATGATAATGGATTTGAATATATTTATATGTGCAACCTAGATAAATTGGATAACATGGGGTATTTTGCACATTATATTTTGGAATGCATGTGGGAGTTTCACCCCTAAATAGTGAATTTTGAGAGTCCTTATATAATAGATAGGTATGAAATACCAATGATTTTGCATTACAAAAGAGGCGCCAGCCTGATGTAATTGTCTTTTCAAATGTTTTAGGCATGGGTAAACACTTCAATATGTTTAATAGTTGCAGGGAAGGTGCTATTGAGGGTTTTTAAATGCATGGTTATTATATGGATCTATTTTTGGGAATATCATTTAGAGAGTTACTTATGTTTTTATCAACCTTTAAAAGGAAAATTTGATTGTGTTACCAAATCCTACTCTTATGAAGCTATCATTATGTGTTAATCGATATTGAAACTAGGTGTATTGTTCTACATATAATAAATTATAGGTTTACTTTTTTATTAGAATGAATCCCTAGATGATGGGTGATGGTTTAGTCTTACATGAATCATGAAAAACGTTTGGCTCGTAAGATGAAAGAATCACAAATTTTGGGATCTTTACAGAGATTGATGGGATACGAGGAATAGTATGGGCTTTATT
Source organism: Viscum album (assembly GCA_963277665.1). NCBI lineage: Eukaryota > Viridiplantae > Streptophyta > Magnoliopsida > Santalales > Viscaceae > Viscum > Viscum album. Next base: position 1,322,289,855 of record OY728140.1, read on the forward strand.
GAGTTCTTGAGTTACTTCCAATAATTTTTTACTTATGGAATGTGATTTCATGTTTGGTTGTGACAATATATTATTTTATGAGAATAATATTTTGTTTGATTGTGTATATTACACACAACACCAGACATAAATAAACAATGAACTAATTTTATTTATGTATGTCCATTATAATCTAGAACTTTAATTGGATGGTGTGAATAGTATTAAATAAATTAAGAGATATATAAAAATATCCAACTCAATATAAATTTATTGATTATTGATAAATAAATATGATTTCAATTTATTTCAATGTTATGTTATGCTTATTTATTATAATTTTTTCAACAATTATTTTTGTTGATTTTTGTGAATGATTTTATATTTAATTTAATAAAATATGGAAAAATTTATTTCATAAAATTAACTAGATTTTTTATATAATAATATTAATATTTTATTGGGATTAATTTTTGTGCATTTTCTAAGAAGATTTATTTTAATGTGAATATATAATATACTATTATTATTGAAAACAAGATTTTTTTTCTAGGATTGTATAAATTGAACTTTTTTAAAATGGTTTAAAAACTAATATTATTTCTCATATATTTATAATAGTAGAATTATTTTATTTTGAATCAGTTTTATTTTATTTATAATAAAAAAAATGTTTATAAAATGGAATTTTATGGAAATATTGTTTTCATGCAAGAAATGTGTTTTTGATGTAATAAATTAAATTTATCACCATTGGAATATGATTATAATTAAATTTCTATATTATATATTCAATATAAATGTTTTAACATTAATTTAATATTATTATAATCATAATATTAAAACAAAACCAAGATTTATGTAAAACAATTTTTCCAAAAATAACATTTTTTTAAATTCATTTTTTTTATTTTAAAATAATTTTATTACACTTATATAAATTCAATTTATTAAAAATATTTTGATATTTTTTATCATGAGGTTCAAATTTATGAAATAGTTCCCCTTTATTTGTTGATAATATGAATGGTTACTGTAGTAAAAGTTATGTTATCGATAAAGGGACAATCAGGCTAATCTATGATAAAACTAAGTGATAAATTCATAATATATAATCTTAAATATTACTGGATGAATATTATTCCAAAGTTATTATCAAAGGATGTAATTTTATTTTCTTAATTGACACTTTCCATTGAAATTATCTAATAATATATTTAAATCAGTCAATATTCTAAAATGTTACACTCTTAGTTTTAACTATCATCTATGTGTTGACATGGGGACCAAAACAAGTGTAAAACGAATATGAAATGTTATTTTTCACAAATAATATGATTTTCATGATGTTAAATTATTTCTAATTGTTATTTATTTAATAATATTCTTTAATCCTTATGCAACATCAAAAGAAAATGTCTTCATCAAATAAAAAAATATAGCAAATAATTTTGAATTTAATAAAATTTATATAAGTTGAGTGATTTATAATTTCTCAAGTATTTCAGAGACTAATATGAAATATTATCGATGTTTTTTAACATTAGGATTCATATTAAACATTTTATTAATGTATTTGACGTCTATATGAATGAATAATGTCATAATATACATTAATAAAATTTACAAAACTACTGTTTTTTTAAATTATTTTAAATTAATGAAAATATTAGAGGAGGGAAAAGGATGAAATATATGGTTTAAAATATGATCTTTTTTATTTTTGTTATTTAATAGTTACCTTATATATATAATTGATTTCTCTTAAGAGTGTAACATGTATTAAAATATTTAATGGAAAAATATGTTATTTAAGGGGCCAATCCAAATGATAAGGCTTAAAATAAAAAATAATACTATCCAAATATTAATTTTAGAAAATATTTCAACCATATCATATGTAGGATTCAAATTTTTAAAATTTTTATGATTTATTATTGAAAATGACTAATTATAATATTTTAATGATTTTTTAATTCTATTTCTGTCTTTTAGATCCCTTATAAAATGGATCCCCTTCATTCACTTATCGAAACCAAGTAAATATATACAGATATACCACAACAAAAATAATATATTTTCATACTTTTTATACAAATTTTACATATTTTTATCTTAAAAAAACACATCCTATTATCATTAAGAGGATAAATAAATTTGTTTCTGCAAAGGAGATATAATCACCTTTATCTATCACTTTATTTATAAATCGTCATTTACATCCAATAAATTTGTTATGTTTTTCAGAAAAAACACATATTTTTAAAAATAAATGTACATAAATGTAATTATTATAATTTAAGCACTGTTATTCATCATCTTTTCATCAAATGGAAAGTAAAAGTATCACTTTGGTGTACACATGACTTCTCATCTCCATATAGAAATAAAATTCATTTCTCATACATGATTGTAATTAGTGGATAGTTTTTTGTGTTTAACAATTATGTATTATAATTATGGAAATATTATAATTCTATAATTATACTATCTTATATACATTATTATCCCCCAAACTGTTGGGAAATTATAATGTTTCTTTTGTGTACCCATGGACTCCCACCTCTATAAAGTGATGTAATTATCATTATATTTCTATTTTACATGGATTATAATAATGTTGTATTTAATGAAAATATATTAAATATATGATATAATAATTATTATGAAATTTTTATTTATTAGTTAAAATTCTTTTGTTTTATCCACTAAAAAATAAAAACATTTGTAATCCACAGGTATGACCTACCATCTCCATGGAGGGTGTAAATAATTTTCATATATCTACATTTATAGATGACTATAAACAAAAATATAATGATTATATTTATATGGATATCATTATTAACATTCTGGATATGATGGAACCATGATAAAATTATAAAGAAGAAGACTACCAAAAAAATTTATATATTAAAAATGAAGCAAATATCACCTAGAACAATGATTTTAATAAAATATTTTTAATAAACATGAGACACTTGTTATAGATGAATCATATATGGTGTTATATAAATAAATATATATATATATAATTATATATTTTTTATTATATTTTTAATAATTATATATTTATTCCTTTGTATATTACCATGAATATGAAGGATGTTATATCAGATGTATGATATATTTTTTACATTATACCCCTTTGGCACATATTCTACAATCACAACATGGTTCTTTTATGTGGTTGACATAATTCCCCTTAATTTATTTTATGAAATTTTGTAAAAAAAACAGGGTATGTACATAAACATATAGTGTTATTTATTTGTATGGGGTTACAATTGAAATGATACTAATTTGTTAAGGGTTTTATGATACAATATCATTCATTATCCAAATTTTTTGTGATCAAGTTTCATGAAAGGAAATATTATAATCTACCACCAAAAAAATAAATATTTTTCTTATCCATTAGATATTTATTTAATTTTCTTTTTTCGATTCAATTCACTCACCATTATTATTTTATATTCCAAATGATTGTGTTTTTGAAATATAATTTTTATTTATATCTTCAATAAATAATCATTTTTATACATATTCATGTTTTCCAATATTATTTTAAAAAATATTTTTAATATTCAGATTTATTTTTATTATAATATTTACCAATTTTCCTCTTTATAAATTCTGTTTTATAAAGAATAATTTTTTCATTTTCTTAACAGGATACTTTTAGACTTTTTACAAACGTACGAGAATTTTTTTTTAACTTATATGGAATGAATAGAACTTTCCACCATCGTGAAGACTCAATTATTTGAGTATTCCATTAAAATATTAATTTATTACATTAAATTAAATTTATTTAAATATTATATCAAAATATATCTTAATTTAATGAATTGATATCTAAATGAAATAAATTTTTCATTAAAAATATTTTATTGATATTTTGATGGTATTATTATTTGTAAAAATAGAAAACCCTTTTTATTACATATGGATCCTTATGATGTTTTTCCATGGATAAAAAATTTTTTAATTAGTTGAATGTTTTATGTTTTTGATGACATGATTTTTATTAATCCCATTCCTTTTATAAGGATTATACTTTGATGATATCATGAAATATTTATGAAACTTGTTACTTTTTCAAGGGTTATACTATGATGTAAACTATATGAATATGATTTATTTTTATGGTTTGTAATATGATGATTGTTTTATGATATTGTAAAACACATATGTTTGATATTAATTATTGGATAGGTAGAACATATATTTACCTCCAATTTATTAGGTAAATATATACAACTCAAGAGGTAAATATGATAAGTGAGAACTTTATTTATTGGTCACAATTTCATTTGTGGACCCAATTTTCTTATCCATAAGTTTATGTGTAGCCTTGTATTTCATAACAATAATATTAATTGTGGACCTGGATTTCATGCCCATAAGATTTAGTGTGGAGGGGATTTAATGTTTATAATATTATGCATGGACCCGAGTTTTATGTCTACATGATTATTCATAGACCTGGATTTTATTTCTTTTATATTATGAAAGAAACTATTTTCTGGTACATAAGATTATGATTTTTCATGATTTCATGTTATTAACATTATGCGTGAACTTTTTTCTATATAATCATGTTTAAAAATTATATGATTATATGTATTCTATAAACTCATGTATTATGCCCAAGTTATTCTCTCATACCTCATGTTACTGGATAATTACTTGGTACATTCCTTATAGATTGTCATGATTTATGAAATGACTCAAGATTATGATCTGTTATTTGAAGGGTATAAATTGAAAATGTTATTATGATGATATCATACCCTTATGATCATATCATAATCAAGTGATCATTAATGTCACCCTTGTTTACCATTATTAATAACATGAGCTAAACCTTTAATATGTATCTTTTTCCATAGGTTATTAAGAATTGTTTGGGATTTATTTGTCTGTTAAGGGTTTTTGTTGTGAATAAACTTATGAAATAATTGCGTAAAATAGTTATTTATGTTATCATATTCCAAAAGGTACATGACCTACCTGATTCTTGTGTTCATAGTTTTTTCATGTAATGAATATTTTTCTAAAATGATGAAATATATATGTTTGAAAGGTATGCGTATTTATAGATTGTATGAGAGAATGTTTTAGTTATCCTATAGATACTAGAATGAATAAAAATTAGTGAGAAACCTTGGTATATTTCAATGTATAAAATAATGTCCAAATGTTTTGGTAATTATCATGGATGACTTAGGTTAATCCAAAAGTATCATAGATTTAAAACAATGTGTCATTATTTAGACATTCAATTAATGTTTTTGGTTAATTATTTTTGGTTTTAAAAAATGATTAAATTTCCACTCACTATGATTTTATATTTTATTTAATTTCTATAACTACAAGATAGCATTATAATAATGAATGTGGTGGAAAATCCATTGATAGTCCTTAGAACACAAAAATATATTGAACGAATAAAATTGTGTTTTTTAGTGTAAACGACATGAAACAAAATCATACAATAGATTGTTACTCCCAAAGACATTACAGCATTTATATATTTTAAAAAACGTTTTCAATTAATTATATTATGGTACATAAAATACCAATTTTATTATATTGGATAGCATATTCAATAATCAATACCGATCTAAAAACACAGATGATATTTATAGTCTTCATAACATATATATTAAATTTTTTGGTATGAATATTATTAACAAAATGTTGAAATATATATATATATATATCTCTTCGATAAAAAATTTAATTGAATTATTTCTTTAGTAAATATACAATCAATATTTAGTAATGTAAATTTATTCCTAAAAAATCAGTCTTCTAAAAAAATAATTTTTATGATTTCTCATGAAAAAATATGACAATAATTTTTTTGAAAATTTATAAAATGTATTTTTTATAATTAATGTTTTTCTCTACATAATATTATCAAAATAAATTTTTGTTGAAATATTTTTGATTTTTAGGAAAATATTTATCTTATGTTGATTGTGAAAAATAAGATTTTTTTAGAAATATTAAATTTTTAATAGAAGATATTTTTAATCCTTATATTTCATTTTTAATATATTTTAAATAAAAACAATTATTATTATTTAGATTTAATCTACTGAATTAATTTTTTTACTCCATTATATTCACTTTATTATATGTTTGTTTTCTTATTTATAAATGGGATTTTCGTTCTGAATAAAATATTAATGTCTGTAATGTTTATACATTTTAATTAATTAAAATAACCATTAATGTAGAATTTCATAAATTAAATTTTTAGATTATATATCATTAAATTTTATTATATATGCATTCAGAGATTATTATTAGACATAATGTTATTAAAACATCACAATATGGTAGAAAAACTACATTTATCAAAAACATGATTTTGTGTCGTGTGTATGGGTTTTTTAAAACATTAATTTTTTAAGATATAAAAAAATTAATCTATAATGTAAAATTCATTTTTTAGTTATGAATTAAAAAATTATATTAGTTTTATTATGGATAATTTTCTGAATATATTTAATTTTTGATGAATAGTGTTAAGTTCTTATTTTTCATTAAAACCCAAATTTTCAATCATATTATTTATAATGGTAAATTAAATTTGAAATTTGATTTGATTTAATATTAATCCATTTTAAAAAATTGAAATCAATTCCATATTGAAATTGGTTATGAAAACATTCTTATCATTTGAACATTTTCCATTTCAATATCAACTTTCTTGTTCTGTTTTCATGATTAATATTAAATTAATCATTTCAAATTATTTGAAATGATTTTGGAATAATGGATTAAGTAATTGAAATCATAATAATTTATATTATAGAATATTTTGAACATAAATTATGATGAAAAATAATAGTGAAAACAATAAAAAATTAGTTAGAGTAGTTAAGGTAAACTGGGTTTATCAGGTATTAAACTAGATAGAAAATGATTAAAATGAACTTAAAACAGGCATAATATCTGTTTTATATCCATATATTATCCGTATAATTTTTATAAGGTATACAGTTCCACAATTTTAGAATAGTTACATGAAGAAATGTGGTTGGAATCCATTATTTTAAATACATTCATGTGTTCCAGTCACGCCACTTATAAAAGGGCACCCACTCTCCTCATCAATTATCCATCTCAAAAAAAAATATTTATGAGAATGAATACCAAAATAAATTCTATAATTACACAATAATTTACAATAAGCCTTATTATGGGAATAAATTAATCAATATATGGCCTTTGGTTCAAGCCAAAAGATGTTTTCTACAGAATATTCAGGGTTCTTCAACAAATGATGTTATTTTATTTCTTCATTAATTTCATTTAATTTTTATTAAACTATGTTTATATAAAAAGGCCAGTATCATCCATATAAATATAAGGTATTATTTTATTTTTATAATAAAAATAAATCTCTTATTCTATAATATGGGTTATGAAATCATCAATTTTGTGTATGGTGGGCTATAGTCTCACAAACCATGTTCGTTCATTTTTTAAATAGCACCTCTCACTATTGGGTGAAAGGATGATTATAATGTATATATATGGTATTTATGACATAATCAAACATTAGGAGTCATTATATAATATATTAATTTTTTTCATTCCATTATTTAAGGGATAAGATAATGTCACATGTGTGTATGGTAGAGTATCGTCTCACAAAGTGATCAGATTTTTTTACTATAACTTTACATGGATGTAAATAAGTATAAATTTATGGAAAATATTTTATATAATTGAAATAAATATTATATTAATTACATTTTAAAAATTATCAACATATATTATATAGTTTTTTTCATACCTTTTCACTCACTATAACATAATAATGTTTTTCGTTCATGGTCTCCTTATTGGTCTAGCACTTTATTTTTCTAGATTTTGGGGCTTGTCCCATGTCATTGCAGGAATGGTTTGGAGGAACATCTCAGAAGATGATGGGGCTGGTGAAGGTTTAGACTTTTGGGAGGACGTTGCAGATGCACTAGCAGTAGGGATAGGCCTAGTGCAGGGCAGAAAACTGAGTATCATCGGTTACAATAGCAGTTCTTGCACAGAAAATTCAGGTTTGATTTCCTCTAGTGAAGCAGCGGCTGCAACATACGCGGTGGAAGGATGACTATGGCATGTCTCTCCTTTGATGACCTTGATGAAGGGAGTGAATCCTTGGATCTATAAATGTTTGGACGATGCTGAACATAACCAAAATGGATGGCAGGTGCAAATCCTTGTCTATCTATCACTTTGTAACTTTTTGATTCCCAGTTGGTGCAAATACATTGCACCTCATGTATTCACCTTGTTATTGCCTTTTCTTTTAATAAATTTCTGGGGTATGGGTTGGGCAACCAACTCATGCTCGAATCTTTATGGTATAATGAAAAATTATTATTTATCTTATTTTCATAATGATCATTGAAAAATGTGAACGTTACACATGCATACATTTGACCTACAATCTCCATAATCATAATAGACATCAATTTTTTCAAAAATATTTCAAAATTGATTAAGGAAAATATAATTATTTTGTAAATATGATAATTATTTAATGATTATTATTATTTATATGATATAACTGTATTATATTCACAAGAAAAATAATATTAATTAAAAATAATTAATGTAAGTTTATAAAAGGCATAATAATTGATTTTATGAGTTTTATGATGAAAAAACTATGTAATTTATTTATGTTTTATTATTCAATGTTTTATATAATTGGTATTATAATATATTATATGGTTATCCAGTTATATATTATATAATGTTTGTTCCTAGAATGTGACAAGTGAGCCTACTATATAATATATAATAGGTGCACCCCAATAAAATTGAGTGAGCCTATTTTAGATTATATGATTGACATGCTAATATAGAGTTAGAGGAGACATTATATCTTTAAAATTTGTCACACCACGATAGTTATCTAATTCATCTGATATTGATTATATGATATGAAGATTTATATTGGATGTTTGTCATATGGTGATTCAATTTTTAAGGGTTATATAATGTATAATTGTGTGTTCTATGAAGATGATGTTTTAAATTGCCAAAATATTTTTATCTACACTTTCAATGGGTTTATAGTGTTTCTTATTATCCGGATTAATATCTCATGGGTCATGATTATTTATGTTAATGACTCTTGGTTTTTCTAAATACTTATGCAAAGATACACAATTAATGATTCAGGTATTGATTGATATATGTTGTTTTATGATTTTCTCAGGCACTCTGATCATGTCTTATTACCCATATATAATTCTTATACTGATTAATGAAATAGACATATTAATGCTTATTTTTATCCTTAATAATAATTTTATATCACCATTATTATGTTTCTTTTCCCCATGTTATTATGAAATTATACTACTGATATTATTTTTCGAAGATATTTCATATTGATGGTGATGGTGAATTAATGTAAAATAAAAAAAAATTGGTTATATGGGATAAATACTCGTTTAAGTAATTGGGTATTTTTTATGTAGTGGGGAATTTTTTTCATAGAAAAAAAAATCCTAAAAGATTCATTAGAATATAATTGTTCTAATTTTTCATTTTGTTAATAAACATTTTTATGGAATAAATCGGGTCATAATTATTAATATAAAATCTGTAAATATATTGCAAATTATATTAGCACCAGATCTAGGAGTGCAGGTTATGGGATTTTATATTTGATTCCAATGGAAGGGTTTAGATATGTTTCGATATTGAGATGTTATATTGTTAGTTTATCTTAGAAGTTTTTTTACCATCATTTGTTTTCACTGTTATGTATTATAATATGATAAATGTTATAGAAAAATTTCTTTAATGATTTATGTAATGGGGTCATAATGTGATTAATGATACTTTTAGAGATGTATTATTAAGATGAATTATATGTAAATATATTGTTTATTATTTAGTATGAATTTTAATTTTTTGGATATAATATTTAAGGTATTGATAACATTTAGGGTTTATATGATCATAGATATTGAGGTGCTTATTAGAAGAATATATTGATGATATAGATAACATTGAGATTCTAAATCTATTTGGTGACTAAGTGATTATTGATGTGTATAAAAAAAGCACTATATTTTAGTCTTGATAAATGATTTTTATGAGATAAAAGTTTTTATTAATAAACTATTTAATCTTGAGGGTTTTTAGTTTTAATTTAGTTTAAAATTTGTGTATTTATATTACTTTTTTTGGTTTTAATGTATTCTTCCATCTTGTTCTGGTTTAACAATATTTGCAATTAGCTTTCCATATTCTAGTTTTTTTATATTCAATTTTCAGAGACATATAATACAGATGGTTATCCATTTTATGGTAATATTATCCTTAAAATGATGATTTTTATTTCTTTAGTTATGAAAAAATCTTCTTAAATACACATTGTTTGGAGAAAAGGATGATATTCTCTTAGAAATTATTTAATGAACGAAATTATGCTTCTCGTGTTAGTATATTTAAATATGTTTTCAGTTATGTTGGTAGAATAATTCCTCATATTTCGGAAAGGGATGTGGATGAAATAATTTTATCATATTACATTTATATCCAATGAAAGAAATGAACTTTTACATCATCATAAATTTATTGTTTTGAGTCCCTTAAAATTCCAAGGATTATTCCATTGATTGTGATTAATATCCTCAATTATTATCCACAGTTATTTATACAGTTCTTCCATGTATGAATCATCAAATGCAACATATTTTCATGTATTTGGAAATATAATACGCGTTATTATAGATGAGAATCAAAAATCAATTCAACTCTAATCAATAATACATTTAATTAACACATTTCACAATGAATATTTCAAAAAAAAAATATTTTAAAATTCCCTTTGATTATAAAGATAAATCTCTATTTTGGAGGACACAATTTATTTCGATGGTAAGATGTATCACCTTTAGATTTTAAATAAATAATATTATATAAAATAATGTAATCAACATAAAATAATGATATTGGATGGGAATATAAATTCCTGATACATTATGATATATTATTTTTAAATAAATATAATATCTTTGATAACCTTTGGAACATTAAATATTTATATTTTTATGTTTGATAGTTTTTTAATATGAAACACCTAGATTAAACAAATCGTGATATATATAATAATTTTTACATAGCCAATAAACTGGATGGTATTAATAGTAAATAAAAATTTATGAAATATATCATTACAGATATAAATTTCAATATAAATAATAATTATTCAAAAATATTTATTAAATAATTAATGAATTTTTAGTACTAAAATATTATTATTCAAAAACAGGCTCTTTCAAAAACAATTTATATTTATTTTCAAGAAAAAAAAATATTTTAATTAATTATTGTAAAAATTATAAAATTTAGATAATATATTTAAATAAACATATTAATCATAAAATCAAAATTTATTTGTGTTGAAATTTTTCTTTTTTTTAAAATATTATAACTTTTATGTGAATAGAGGAAAAATACGATTTATTTTAATAGTCTAATTTTATTTAAATAGATTATGTAATTTAAAAGTTGCATTATGTATCAAATATTATTTATTGAATCTTAATTATTCTTTAGTTACATTTAATCCTCATAATTTAATTTGAATCGTCGTTACAGTTTATTTTATTTTTGGTTAGTTTTGGGTTTTAAAAGCATTTCATTTTAGAAAGTTGTTTTAAATTGTATGATATTTCTCCATTTTAATTAATTTAATTAATAAATTATGAGGAAAATATGAAATTAAATATATAGATAATATATCATTAAATATTAAATGATATTAATAATTTTATTATTATTAAATATAAATTTTATATAATGTCATCTTATTCTTGAATGAAATAAACTTCTCAAAACTCTGTATTTTTATTGTGTTTCTGGGTTTTGATTTAAATTTAATTATTCAAAAAATTTGAAATTATATTTTTAAATATTAAAAATATTATTATGATGAACATTTCAAATTTATATTAGGGTTATTTTCTGATATTTTGTTCTAAAAATAATAATTTGTGTGATTAGTAGTCACAAAAAAGAATTTAAATTGAAAACTAGCTCCATAATTAAATTATTTATAATGGTGAATTATATTTTAAATTGGGTGTAAATTCAATTTTTTTAAATAAAATATATAATAATCCAATTTAGATAAATTTAATTAATTTCATATTGAAATTGGATATAAAAACATTATAATCAATTCCACATTTTCTCATTAAAACATATCTTTCTCATTACATCTGTCTGGTTAACTTATATTAAAATTTTGAAATTATATAAATTTAATTGTAAAAAATACATTACATATTATGAATAAGAATAATATATTTTATCTAATATGGTCAAAATTATTTTTTTAAAAAAATTTAATAATGAAACCATAAAAAATTAATTAATATGGTTAACGTAAATATGTGTTTTCCATTAGTTAATCATAAAAGATAATGGTTACAATGATATAAAATAATTTATAATATCTATTTAATTGCTATATTTAAATAATATAACTTATTGGATCTTGAATTATATATTATTTTACCCATGTTAACTGAAGGCAACATGGATCGAATTCATTCTTTTCAAAATTTCAAGTGTGCCACTCAGCCAACATATAATATGAAACCCACTCTCCTCCCCTCATCACACCCTCAAAATAATTTGGTCTATAAAATAACATTCAAAATACTTTTATAATGATATTATAAAATACTAGAATATTGTTTTGAGATTATAAAAATCTAATGAAGGCTGTTGTTTCAAACCAAAAAATGTTCTCTAAGAAGATGTTACATTCTTCAACAATAATTTTTATATAATTTATCCCTCCACATCATTAAATAATTCATAAGAAAATGATTATATAAAAAACTATGTATCATAAATATATTAATATGTAGTCAAATTAATTTAAATACCTACATAGTTATCATCTTCTATCAAATGGATTACAAAATCATCATCCATTTTTATAGAAGACTACTATCTCATGAGTCGTGTCACCGTGTTTTCCATTACCACAACTCACTGTTGTGTATAAATGTGGATATAAAGTATATAAGTAACATTTCTAAGATAATTTTACATTTTTATTCATTATATCATATATTTTATTGTTAAATATAATTCCATTATATTTATGATAATGTCAATCATGTATCCGGCAGACGACCACTTCATGAACCGATGTGGTTCATTTTTCACTAACACCTTACATAGAAGACAATGAGGTTAAATTTATGTATGCTACGAGATATAAATTTATAAAATTATATTTAATAAATATTTACCATTATTAAAATATAACATATCCTTTTCATTCGTAAATTTCCACTCAATGAAAGATGAATGAATCGTTCATGTACTTGAAGACTACTGCCTTCACGATGGGATGTAACTCACTCATTTATAACCGCAATACATGGATGATATTTAATTTTATATTTAAATACATTACTTCTTATGACGTTATGATCACTATGTCTAGATAAAACATTCCATATCTCTTTTCTATCATAAACAATGAAATTTGGAATCATTATTCTTGAGTACAAACACCCTTGCATCTACATGATCATAACATAAATTATATTAATTAAAAATTATTTATAATTGGTAATAAAATTATAATTGATTTTTAAGTATGATAATTATTTCATTATTAGTTTTATATATATTAAATAACTATATTATGTTCCCAAGAAAATGAACACTCGTAACAAAGCAGGAATGAGAAAACGAGGCAATTAACACTCGAAACAATGAAAATAATGGATGATTATTAATGAATGGATGATATGATGATGTAAGAGGATTATATATGACCTTATATATATTAATATGGTTATTTAAAAAGTTAATAAATTTTTAAAAATAGTATATAACGGGATAAAGCCCATTTAACTCAAAGGGATTTTGAGGTAAGGTATTTCATAATCTTATTTGAATTAACTGGGTGAAACATATACTTCAATAAGTATGTAATTCTATGATTATATGTTACATGAAATTTGAAAATATTATTTAATATTTCTACTTATATTATCTGGATTTAAATTTTATTTACATAATCAATTAATTGAATAATTTAAACTTCAATGATATGATATTTTTGAAGGATTTTTATATGGGTTTTCCCATTTTGAGACATATGCCATGTTATGAACATATATTGTTTATGTGGATAATATACATATAATTTAACATGAAATATCTTGAATTTATATATTTTAATTTTATTTTCAATTTAATTTAATTATATCCCTTCATGGGGATTATGATTCAATGTTATTAACAAAGTAAGAGTCTTATCTTACAATCTCTTTGATTATTATTATTCTTTATGAGTAAGAATCCATTTTTGATATATTATGATATAATTAAAATATATTCTCATGATTATTATTATATTATTGTTACTAATGGTGTTTTCATGTAATAGTACCATTTTTTTACTCGTTAGTATATAAAATAATCCATAAATCTTTTATAATAAAAAACATTTTTATTTATCTATTCGGTAGAATACGTTTTCTATTCTAAAATCATGTTTCGTAAAAATGTTTTTGAATTTTTTTTTATAATTATTAAATTGAATTATATATATTTTTTATTTATTATTATTAAAAAAAATTTAAAATAATTTTATTTTTTTCTTCAAAAAAATATCATTTGGATTTTACCAAAAAATGGAATGAAATATTTTTTTTAAAATTTATGACATGAATGAAACATTCCACTGGAATGAAAATTATTTTATTTAAAGAATAATTGATTTTATTTCTAGGTTATTTTCAAATAAATTTATTTATATTATATTAAAAAATATTCTTTAAAATTATATAATATACTTTACTCAATAAATTTTTAAATTATATTTAAAGCCTTATTAATATGTTTGAAATATTTTTAAAAAAGAAAAGTATTTTCAGAATATTTTGAGAATTTTATATTTTTAATTTTTTTTAAAATTTTATTTTTAATTTTATTGAAAATTATTTAATTATATTTTACGGGTATTCTCATTCATAAATGTCAACAACCCTTATTGTTAGTTATGCTCTAATGGGGATATTTTAAAATGATAACATCCTCAATAATTCTCCATATGGCTTTAAATTTTCTCATAGTTACTATTTTAAATCACATTTAAATATCATAGGTTAAACATATTTCTAAAAGATTTATATTTAACCCATATATTTTCCATCATTTTTATGTATTTTAAAAATAATGTTATGAAACCCATTTATTTTCGAAGCCTTAACAATGTTTTCAAAAGAATCATATGAAACACATATATTTTCAGATCTGTAATAATGTATCATAGAGATTGATGTGAAAACCATTTCAAATAAATTGTATAATCAATTTATAAAAGGATTAAAAATTGTTTCTATAGGTTTTATGATGATATATATTTAAACATTATTCATGTTGTGTTTCTTCGACATTATATACAATTAGAGTTCAAAAATAGTGTAATGTGATCCCATTATAGCTTATATGATGGGTGTTTCCAAAGAGCATATGGTGATCTCATTATACTATATACATTGGGTGAACCTAGATAGTTCTAGGTGATCCTGTTATAGATTATTCAATGGGTCACCCAAATAGTACTATGTGAGCCTGATATAGCTTAAATGATGGGTGTTCCCAAATATCACTCTAATGAAATAGTTAATTATTTTATTATGCAAAAAATTATATTGGAAGTCATATATATGTTTATTCTATTGGATGGGTTTTATAATGGTTATATAAGTGTTCATTGAATATTATGTTCCATGATAAAAAATTGTTTTATCTAATATTGTTAGAGAATTATAACGTTTACATTGATTAAGATTAATACCACATGGCTCAAGAATACTGATTATCTTAACACATTGTAATATTAATTCATTAATTTAATGTTTCATAATATATTTTTTTCAAATTCATGGGTATTTGATTTTTTATAACCCTCTCATTCACTCAAATTTGGTCATAATACAATTATAATCTTTTTGTGTTCATTGATAACATTATCTTTTTAATATATATGTTTATCCTTACTCATAATTTTAAATCACCGTTATTATGTTTCTTTCTACCCATGATATCATGAAATTATGTCAAAAAATTTATTTTTTTGCGGATTTCATATGGATGATGCTGATAGATTAATTTGAAATAAGAAAATCAAGGTTATTTTGGGGAAATGATAATTCAATTAAATTTGTATTTTTTTTATATATGGGTGTTTTCTATTTCTATAAAATTAAAAATATTAATTTTCCATGATAATTTAGGTGATCTAATATTTTCATTTGATGGTGTAAGGATTAGATTGAATCAAATTCGGTCATAGTTATCAGTATCAAAGATGGAAATGTATGGTTTATGATTTCAGCACCGAGTCTAAGAGAGTGGTTTATGAGATTATATAGTCCTCCCAATAAATTGAATATTATTGGATATGGAAGGTGAAATTTTTATATTATTCAGAGTCATACTTCACAATATCATAATAAATACATTATAAATGTTGAGTTCCATAAAATGTAAAATTAATGGAAATTCCCATTTATGGATGCCTAGGTGGAAATATTATAGAGATAATAATGATAAATTTACGTCTTATAAGTAATTATTGAATAAGAAAAATTAATAATATATCTAATATATGGGAATATTATTTCTATGTCAAAATAATAGACACGGATCAATAAATTTCCAATGAATTCAATGTATAATTATATGGGACCCTGGGAGTTCCCCAAGTCAATTATTTCTTCTAAATGATAAATCCTAGATTAAGGATTTAATCAAGATACTCTAATCATAAATGTTAAAGGGAATAATTTTTTTATGTGTGGGGTTTTATAAATTATCACTATGATATTTTGGATAATATAATCCTGAAACATTTCTGTAATGTTTAATATGAGTTTTATTTAATTATTTGACAAAATTTTTTAAATGGTACTAATAAAAAGGTAAATTTATAATTCTTAGTTGGGATAAATATAAGATATGAATATTTTATATATTTTGGGTAACCATAAAATTAGTTATTCATTGGATTAATACTTGATATAGAGATTCCCAATTTATGTTTATTGAATAATTTTTTATTCATATAAATTTTATTCCATTTTATTCGAAGAATTATGATTGTGTTTCCATGTGAGGAAAAATTCGGAGGTATGGATATAATCCTTGTTTTTTTTGTTCAACTTTTATCATATGTTCAAATTCATAGCCCCCCCCAATTATGATGTTTTATGTTATGGGAGTTTGAGGTAATTTGAAACTATTACTGGATTATATGAATAATGTTATATTGAGGTCTAAATTATCCTTTTGGAAAGTCTATAATTTTACGGTATGTTAATTATGTTCTGTTGTATATTTGGATATAGACAATCATGATGATAGAAATTTGATTCATTACAATAGTGTTATCTTCGAAGATATTTATGGTTATGTTAAGGACTACATTTCTGAATAATATCTACATTTGAATCATGATATATTAAATAATTCAACTACATTAAATAATTAATCTAATGATTTATGATGTTGATTAATTAAATTTGGGATAAATTTTATTATGTTTAAGTATATACAAAAATTAGGTTTAACATGTGATTTAAAGTGGAATATTTAAAAAAAGAAAATTATATATTTTGGAGGATTAAGATGAAAGGTATGATATCACCATTTAGTAAAATGATTATTTACCACAACAAAATTGTGTTTTATTTATAGAAAAAAGATGAATACCGTAAGTTTTATATAAAAATTCATATTGGATACTCATCAATTGGATTAATATATTAGATTGTGGTGAAAATTGATTAATGGGTGAAATTTTACTTTTTATGAAATTATATTTACTTATGGTAAAATTTGTCATTAACTCTATGAAAAATTTCATATGATAAAAATTTTGTGTTTCAATATTCAATTTTTTTGAATTGATGGTCTTTAATCCATAAATGATTAATGGTTTGGAGGATATTAAATTTACCTTGAAAATGTTCTCTATCAATTTATATTAGTCATAATATGTTGGTTTTCTCTTCTATTCATATATATTATGCTTCCACTAATTTCCATCGATTCCGAAACTAAAATGACCTTTTAATTTCCCCTTTTTTGAAGAGGATGTTTTATTATCCCTTTTTACTATATGGGTTTCCAAATGAGACAAAAAATTACCAAACCATTAATTACCGATAAAGTTCAATTGTTTCAACTCAATTTATTAATGGGGGAGAGGATTTTATAAATTGATATTTTATTAGAGGGACAATATTTCATTAGAGTATTTGAAACACAACACAAAAATTAATTGAAATATGATGTACTACTATTTAAACATGACCATTATAACTTTCCCATTATATTGGATGTCGTTAAGAGTGTTAATTAATTAATGATATATATAAAACAATCCTAATCAAATAAATATATTTATAAGTTCTTAATAAATATTATTTATATTTTATCAATATTATAATATGACTAAAATTTTGATTTATTTAAAAAATTAATTTATATATATATTTTTTGAACAATATTAAATTTAATTATTTTCACATAAAAAATTTATTTCATAAAATTTAATATATTTTAGTAATTAAGGAATCATAATTTTCTTATTATTTTATTCAGATATTTTCTGAAAATATTTCTTTTCTAGTGAGTATTAAAAAATACTGATTTTTATTGAAAACAATTCTTTTGTTACATGAAAATAAAAATATCAATTATTTTTAAGACGGTTAAATGTAAAATTATTTATATACTATTTTATATAATCCAATTACTTTTATTATGATCAATTTTAATTTTTTATTTTTTTATAAAAACATTATTATATATAAGAAGTCTTTTTCCAGAAAAAACTGTTTATTCACATAATGTGTTTTTATCTTAATATATAAAAATAATAACATTTGGTGAATTATTTTTATTAAATTTATATAATATATATTAAAATATATCTTTTAATATTAATTTATTATTTTTATCATTATAGGAAAGGAAGAAACCAATTTGTTTGCTTAAAATTCATTTTTATGAAAAGTCTGTTTTATGAAATTTTTGGAGCCTATTTTAAAATTATTATATTCCAATTTTATAAATAGAATATGAAAAAATGGATTCCAGATTTTTAATTAATAAGTTAAAATTTCGTAAAATATTAAATTTTATAGTTGGTCAATATGAATAGTAAGTGTGGTAATAGTTATCACCTTAGTAAAGGGTAAATTGGGTTAATATCACAAAAACATTAACTTAAAATATAACAATATTTCATAATAAATATCCATTGATGAGTTAAATTATACCCTACTC
Organism: Viscum album; assembly: GCA_963277665.1. Classification (NCBI taxonomy): domain Eukaryota; kingdom Viridiplantae; phylum Streptophyta; class Magnoliopsida; order Santalales; family Viscaceae; genus Viscum; species Viscum album. Next base: position 1,322,309,217 of record OY728140.1, read on the forward strand.
ACCTTATGGTTGAATTTTAATTTTTAATGGACATGTTCCTGTGAATATGGGAAATATAATAATTAAATTAATGAATGTTACAAATATCACACTCTTATTTATAAATATCTCCTATGTGTTCACATGGTGAAATTTTTTTTAATTAATACCAATTAATAAATTGAGAATAATAATCATATATTCATTAAGGAAATTTATTTATAATTTCTGGTTATTATACAATTCTCGTAAATGCCAACGCAATGTCAAAACAATATTTATACAATTAATAAAAATAATTAATCATTAAAATTAAATGATATATAACTTGAGTGATTTATGTTGTGTATCAAAATATGTAGACGAATATGAAATATTACTATTTTTTTTGATTATATAATAATTGAAACATTTCTATTATATCTATTTAGTCATAATAAATGAATAGTGTATAAATTTACATTAATGATATTATTTGGATATAATATAATATTATATTATTAAAAAATCATTCAAATTAATTTAATTGTAAGAGGTACAAATATATGGGCTAAATTTTCATACATTTTCAATTTATTATTCCATTGTTATGTTATAATTATCATTAAAATGTATTATGTGTGAAAAATTTGTTACCAGTGTTACGGTTAAAATAGGTTAACTAATGGGTTGAACTAAAATACAATGTTCAAAATATCATATTAAATTGTCTCAATTTTATTGGTTGATAATACATAATCAAAATATTTAAAATATTTACAAATATTTATCTATTTTAATTCATTTTTCTTTAAGAGTGACTAATTTATATTTTAATGTTTTTAGTAATTCCAAGAATTCGTTTTTCCTCCAATATAACATCATACCAATTCTTTAACTTATTAACACCACTTAATACCTTATATATAGACCAAAAACTTAAAATGTACCTTAAATATCATTATAAACATTCAAATGGTTCCATTAATCCAAAATAACCAACCATTGGATCTTTAAGAGGATAGTAAACATAGTTATTTCAAATGAGATGTAATCACCTTAACAGATCAATTAATTTTTAATTACTCATATAACTCATATAAATATATCATATTCTTAAATAAAATATTACATTATAATCGTATTTATAAAAAAATGTTATTATGAATATAAAACATCCTTCATTAATAAAATTTGAATCAAATGGGAATTTAAAGTATTTCTTGTGTGTACGCACACCTTACTGTCTCCACATAGCGATACAATTCACATTTCATCACTGAATTTTATGGATGATTATTTTTACTTGTTCAATGACCATGTATAGTAATTATGAAAAAATTATACCAACTTAATTATAATATGAAATATATATTCTTTCCTTCGAAATCATTGTAAAATGAAAATGTGGATCATGAAAATGTGTTGGCTATTAACACCATAAAGAGTTTTTAGTTAAATATAATTTCTGTTTTAAATTGATGGTAATAAGGTTTTCCTTGATTAATATATATGAAATGTATTAAATATAAAATATTGTTGAATTTTTTGTTATTATAAAACATTATTTTCTTTCATTTGTTGAAAAATCAGAAAAACCCTCATGCGTACGTAGGACATGACATATCCATCAAAGGCATAAATAATTTTTATTTATATTTATAGGGATAAATATAAATATATATATTTTAATATATATGATATTTATATCATTATAGAAATCATATAGATTATTTAACCATTATAATATTATATAGACCAAAACATACATAAAAAATAATGTAGTTATCACCAGTGATAGTGATATTATGAATGAATTGTTAATAAGTAGGTGATAAAAGTATATAAAAATAATAATACATGATATTATATATAATGTTATCATTATAAAATATATTTTTAATAAATATATATTATTATACAGGAGGTTCTTGATGAATATGAAGGTATTTAGATATGTGGTATGGTGTTTTCATCTAAACATTTTGTCTATGAAAAAAATGTAGTATTTAAAAATTATTTATCATATGTGGTGTACATAATTCTCATTAATTTATTTTAGGATGACTAAATAGAAAATTATGATGAATTTTATAAACACATATTTACTATATTTTATATGGATTATGATTAATATTTTATAATAGTGATATGGGTTTTCTGTTACAATCTAATTTATTTATGAGGGTAGTTTTTTATAATGTTTTTAATGATGAAATATTCTAATTCACACTAACAAAAACTCATAAATATTATTCTCTTATGGTTTTTTTGGAATATACATTTTTCTATTTTTCCCCATCTTATGTACTAATGAAATTGAAAAATATTTTTAAGGAAAAATAAAGTTATTTCTATCTTCCTTCGAAAACCATTTTATTCTATATCTATGATTTTTAAAAATTTTTAAAATATTTTTGTCATATTATAATGTGTTTTAAATATAATATTTACCTATTTTTACTTTTTATTAATTTTTTCTAAATAGAATCATGTTATAATTTTTTTAATTTGGTAAAAAAAGTTTCTTCAAAATATTAAGAGGAATGGTTTTTAACTAATATGGATTGATCACAATGTTAGATGATTAGGACTTAAAAATAGTTTGAATCATACTTTACAAAAAAAAATTCATTTACAATTTTTCCCATTATATCTTAAAAATAATTTATTTTAACGAAGTGATTCCAAAAAGTAAATAATATTTTCCTTAAGAATGTGTTCATGATCATTTAAAGGTAATTTATATTCACCAATGTTATGAATACATGATATCACATGAAATTAACATGGTTTATTATGAAAATATTCAGTCCTTATTCTTTGTCTAGATATTTAATATTTAAAATGACATGGCCTTTATGAGTCATGTATCTTTTCCCCAACATTGGCTACAATGAATTTTTTAAAGTATATTGCATCATCTTTCTTTTCCATGGGTTATGTTATGATGATATATTTTTAAAACATATGTATATTCATAAGTTTTAGAATTTTAATTGATTTATGATATTCAAAGAAACATATGTATGATTTTTCTTATGTGATGGTTTGGACCTATATCTACCTCCAACACATTTGGCAATGATGATAATTCATTTCATAATTATGTAATACATGAACTTGATTTCAAGATAAAAGTTTCATATATAGACCTGGTATTGATTTAATTGATATTAATAATGGTGTTTATGTATATAATATTAAACATGTACATGACTTACATCTCCAAAATTTTAGGATTGGACCTCGCCTTCATGTCCATTATATTAGCAATGGACATAGTTTTAATGTGCACATGTTTATTCATATTGAAAATTTTAATATCTATAAGATTATGCATAGACCGGGATCATAGATGATATGTTTATCTGAGGTTTCTATTTCATGTAATTAACTATATGAGTCAACCTGATATTATTTATACATGTTCGATAAGTTATAATATTATATTTATGTAATAAAATAATTTTTATGCTAATGTTATTATCTCCTGGATAATGTTTTTTGATCACTTTAGGATTTCTGTCTATAAAATGAAATGTGTGATTCCATGACTCAATATTATGATCCATGGTATGAATGGTATGAATTTCTATAGGTATGATCATGTTCTAAAACCCTTATACACATGAAATAATCAACTTATAATTAATGTCTATTTTGTTTTCCATTATTGAGAATATGATCTCACCCATTCATATGTTTCCTTTTCCACATAAAAATGACGAATTCCTTTAGGGTTGATAAGACCTTGATGGGTTCTAGTCTTGGAGAGATTCATAGGATACTATTTTGAACCAGTTTTTTATATCTCCATGTTACGAAATGAACTAAAAAATATTAATTTATCATTGAAAATTATTGTACGTAATGAATATTTATCTCAAAAGATAAAATATATAAATGTACGAAAAATATTGGTAGGTTTTTTTGCAACGGTCCCATGGTGGTGTGATAATATTGTAAATTTGATATGTCTATGGAGAAAATAATGTTATATATGTGTGAGATTCTATTAGGGTTATGTAATTATGTGTCTTAGGAGTAATAACATGGTTATTTATTAGATAATGTGGTGATATATGTTTCTTATATATGAATTCAATGTGAATTTGGATTAGTAAAATATATATTCATCGATTCATTAAGAAGAATTTAGCATCCATGTTGTTCCCTATTGGTGTCGTGGAGGTTGTTGTGAGATTATTATTAATACATGACAGTTTGTAAGATAGTCTTAGGGCTATAAAGGGTCTTTAGAAAATGATTTATTATCAATGTTTGATGGGAAGGGGTTGATTATATTTATATAAGAATGGAGTCAGGAGGCCTTGTTTATGTTTTTATATCTCCCTTTAGAGAGGGTTGAAATCATGTAGGGATTTCAGTATGATAGTATATATGGTTGGATTTGAATGAGAGGGATGCATTAGGGGTCATGGAATTTCATGCACGGATCAAAAGGAAATACCATTTTTTCGACAATATCCATAGAGAATACACATGACGATAAGTATAAGTGATGTCATATGGAGGGGTGTGAACAATAAAATTTACAATAGTTAGGTTATCATTATTTGATAGATTTTAAAAAATAATTGGGTTATATTATCAAATGTATGAACGGGGTGATATTTGATGTATAATGATGTCGATCGAGTGGGAGTGAGATAGAAACATCAAAACCTTGGTTTTGGGAATAGATGTATTGTGGGTCATGGTGGATATGAGTATCTCTAGTAAAGAGAAAAAATAACTCCTCTTATGGGGAGTGATGTATGTTCCATGAATATAAAAATATTGTGCTAGATGGATCTTAAATTCATTGAACTGACTATGTAGTTGGAATTTTGAAATCATGATGCTTCTCAGAAGTAAATGATATATGTCCCTAGTTAATTTAGGTATAAATAATTTTAAATGTGATGATATAGTGGAATGAAATAAAAATTTACCAATGATAGATATTGTTTTATGGTGATCTAAGGATAATTAGTTTTGAGGCACATTAGGTTCTGATCAGATAGAAAAATAATTTTGCACTGTTAAGGATCTAACCATGTGGTCTCACTAAGAGTTGGGTGGGGAGTCTTATGAGAATTCTACTGTTATCAAATTATCCATTTGGTAATGAATGAAATATGACCAGGTGAATGGTTACATATTAATTTTTTAATACTAAATTTATATTGAGAGTCAACTAGGGATGAAACGACTTGTGTTTACTTTTCGATTTAGATAGAAATTGTTATAAACATCATATTCTGTGTCATTTTGGAGATAAAGGATGAATTTTGGGAACTATATAGTGACAATAACAGAATATGTGATATGTTATTGGATTATGCATGGAAAATTTTTATTCATACATACATAGTATTTTTTTAGTAACAAGGATGTGTACTATCATTTAACACATGATCCTATATTTTTTTTCTTACAGTAGGTTAAAGATCACATTGGGAGCGGTATTATAAAGTAAGAAAGGTGATTCAATTTGATCTTTTATAGAGGAGGAATACTGGCATTTAAATTGGGTGTTTTAAGCTAGAGATAATTGTTTAGAAAACCATATATCTATTATGGTTTTGGATTATGAACCCAATTGGGTTTGGGAAATTTGAGTCGAGGTAAGTGATAATCCAATATTTCAAAAATGATGAAGGGTGTTTCCTCATATTTTTTAGTCTATGTACATTTTGTTGGTGTTTATGTATTATATGTATTTGGGATTCCAAAATTGATTGTTTTCATAAAACATTAAATTAGTGACCAACATAAGATGATAGATATTGTATGGTGACCTTCTTGACTTATTGGTGTTGAGAAGGGTTATGTTGGGGAGTTTTTAACTCCATTTAACCATATGGGAATATAAAAACAATTATTAATATGGATTTATGAAATATTGTATGGGCCATGATTTGGAATTAGCATCAGTGTAAAATTTATAGAGATCAAGAACCTCAAATATGTGTTTTTTGACCAGGAATATGGGCCCATATAGTAGCACAAAGGGCATGAGAAGCACCAAATGAAGCTCGAGATGCTGAAGAGGTAAGGTGGATGAATCCTACAACTAATTGATATTATTTAGTAACCCAATTTTAGGATGGTTTCTGGGATGTGTCATGTTCCACTATAATCTCTACTGGCTAGTAATTAGCCAACACCTTCCCACTAATATTCCACTAACGTTTTGTTTCAACCATAAAAAACATAAGGTGGGGTGTTTTTAGGGTAAAAATCACCAAATATCACTCCTCGTGTTTTAGGTATAGCCACAACCATTTCCATTTATTTTTTAACATGGAAGGGGATTTTCCCCATATTAGTTTCTTCTCTATATGATTATTTAAGAGGAGGTTTTTGGTGGATTTCTTTGATGGTTAACGGTTTTTTCCACCTGCATTGATCTTTGTTAATCCTTTCCCACCCTACTATCAATTTAGATTCCTCCCACATAGTAAATCATGGTATATTCTATATATTCATGGTAGAGTATCTTATTTCTCTTTGGAATTTCTTATATATTTTGTATAAAATCTCCTAAGATGGCTTATATACATAGTTTCTTATTTACTTTTTCAATTAATGTGATAGTGAATTTTTTTAAATTATCTCCATTAAATTTAATTAAATTTAATTATTCTTGGAACACGTAATTATGGATTTGGATGAAGTTATAATCATGGGTATAGCTATAGCGGTTTCACAAGCATTTAGTGGTGATTCAGATATTATGGGAGATGCTGATATTTGGTTTTCAATTATAACAGTTTAGAAAATCATTTATATTAATTATTACTAATAGTGATTAATTATTTTAGATTCAATATAGTGATTTATGATATGAGAGTATGGGTTAGGACGATTATTTAACGTATGGGTCTTGGATATTCTAAGAGGGTTTTTTAGCGTCTAGAATTATGCACTTATAGATTATGAAAAGGTAGGTGGTTGAAATCTATTTTCCATAATCTAAATTTTCTTTCTACATTCATGTGATTATGGTCAATGTAGTTGCTATGTTATTATCTTAAAAACTTATTAAATGCTTTAAATTTTAATTTCCTTAGATAAAATCATTTTTTTCATTCCTTTGTAATTATAGAAATGTGTTTCCTACTGGAAAATACGTGTATTAAATTTATCATTATATATTGTATAATTAAATGGTAATTTTCCTAGAAATGTTATACAGATTGTGGTACCACAGATATAGCTATTTCAGAATGGAAAATTAATTTTTATTTGAAATTAAAATTTTTAAATAAAATTTCAATTTAGTTTTTAAAGGTAAATGTGAACATGAGTCAATATTATATAGCAGTCCCAACACAAGTAGTCTGGAGCATGTGTCTGCGTTATTACATTGACTTAAGATACAAAAAATCATATCCTAAAGAATCAAATAGTTTACTAGTCATGGTAAACGAGATATATAAATGATTCCCATATTTATAATTGAAAACATATGTTAAAAGATTAAACTTTTTTAGGAATAACTTTATTCTGTCTAGCACACCATTGCATATCAATAATACTACACAACATGGATTCATGGGAAAAGAAAAAAATTATGGGTTATATCAAATGTTGAGTAAGGTATTATTAAAATGGAAGTTATCATGAATCACTTTGAATAACCATCCTGGAAAAGTAAATAAATGAAAATAAAAATAATTTATATAACATGAATAGAAAAATGAAAAATGAATAACATATAAAATAAAACACATTCCATTTAATCGGTATCATGACTATCAAAACAACTTAATGAATAATCCATATAGAAATGTCAAAAACTAAAAGAGAAGCATTTAATCGATATAATGATAATGAAATCCTTCTAGAAATATTTTCATTGTTAAATTATCAAGGATAAATAAATATTAATTCTTGATGAAGGAAATTGTTAATAAGTTGATATCATGTTATAAAAAACATGATACCTCTACTATTAATACATTTCACAATATAGATAAAAATTTTTAGGTGAGACCTATTTAATGCTGACTTATTGATTGCTATCAAGAGACTTCAAATTCACTGAAAGTATATTTACAAAAAATACCAATAAGTAATAATATTGTAAAATCATTCCTAATATATATAATAATTTATTTCATTCATGAATAAATATTCCTTATCAAAAATATTCTTACTGAGTAATTAATATAGATTTTCTAATATATCTATAGCCGATCAAAAAAAAATCATTGTAACACATCATATTTGTTAATGATATATGGTATCATTAATAATTATATCTTTCATAAATAATATGGATATTTTTGGGTTGTTTACTATTAAATGATCAAAATAATGTTGATATTTTAATGGATACATACTCACTAGGACAATGAATCAAGAATATGAATGTAAATGCATTACTTGGTTAAAATGATCATAAATCATCTATTGGAATAATAGTGATGGTTTCAATACAACATTTTCATAGTCTAGTATATATAAAATAAATGATTTTACCATGGATGTATATAAATAATATAAAAAATAGCATTAAAACATTTTATATTATAAGGTTATTTTCGTTTTAAAATTAAAATTTTCGAATGAATTTTTCGCAAAAAAAAATTTGATACTAATTTTCATTGAAAAAAACCATGAATCATATTATATAATCTTAAAAAATTTATTGACATGATTATTTGAAATTATGTACATTTTATACATGTCAAAAACCATGATTCCTCTAACTTTTTCATTAATATATGTACAACAGTTGTTTTGAAAATGAAATGAATATTACATATATTATATTGTGTACATAAATTAAATCATGTGTAAAAAATAAATTTACAAATAATTATAATTATTATTAAAAATATTTGGATCTTTTTTTAAATGGTTTTGGAAGAATATGGTTTTCTAACACAAGAGATATATGATGTTAAATTTTCTTAAAACATTATCAATTGATTTATGTACAAAGGAGTAAAAAATTGATAGTATTAGATGAATATATCTTTAATAAATCGAGGATTAAGAAATTAAATCTTGTTATTAAAAACCAAAAAAATATTTAATTCAATAGAGATTCATGAATATAAATTCTGTATTAGAATGATATCAAAAAATAATGATCATAACGTTGATGTGAGAATTGATAAATGAATATAATATTGTATGAACTATAAATCCAAATAAAAATTAAACATACGATAATCAAAAATCATTACCACATAATCTTAGAACTGAAAATACTATTACGAACTAATATAACCCAAAGAAAGGTCATTGATTTATGAAATTATTTACACCTCATTAAAATTTGTATCAAATTAGTTTAGATTAAATAATTTAAATTAAATTTTAAAATACCATGAAGTATGAAATAAAAATTATATTAGTTGTGAAAGTGATTGTTTTTAAACAATGTTAACGAAATTATGCGAAAAACAATAAAAAATGCATCAATGAAGGAAAATTGAATCAATATTCCTTAACTTGAGTCTAACTCTTCATGTACGTTATTTATCATCTTGATAAATAAACATAATTAAATTATATAAATTATTATTAAATTTTTTTATAATATTTTATTCTTATATTTTTTTATTATTACTATATTATACATCATAACATATTAAATTAATATTTAATTTTATATTTTCATGATATGTGGATTTTGTGTAAAAATGTCCTTGGTAAGATGAGAATGGTCAAATAGTTCATTATTTAAAAATATAAATATGTAAAAACTAAAAAATAATCTTATTTATATCTTAATTATTATATGTAAACTGATCATAAAATATGGTTATAAAAAATCTATTATGTTACAATCATTGAGATGGTAGACTGAACATTTGTATGAGTAACATATCCATTTTTTAATTATCACTATGGAAAGAAGGATAAAAATATTTTAAAACCCCATAATGATAATAATATAATAAATAGTATATTATTACTTTATATATACATATATATATCTAATTAATGTGTTGTGGTTATGAAAAGAGAGTTAGATTTCTTTGTATAAGAGGCATCTCACACGTACACAAACAAAAATTTAATTTTTAACTATATGAAAGAAAATTATATATTTTATCTTATTAATGATAAATATTTCAGGAATATAATTTATATTATTTTTATATAACATATTTAAATTATCTTTATCCTTTTTAACTTCCATGTAAATCATTATTGGAAAAAAATCACATGGATTTATAAAGAGGTAGTCTATTGTAGACATGAGCGATGGTATAATATCCCCGATGGAATAGAAATTAATAATGGAATATATGATATAATAACCAAATAGGTATAATTATTTTATAAATATTATTTATATACATTGTATCAATCATCATTCTCAATCATGGGCGGTGTATATGGAAGACATGTCACACTGATTCACGATGCAATAGTATACCATACACATTAGTGACATTATTGTTTCCCATTTTATGGAAGAGGATATGGATATAGGTTATGAACAATAATTAATATAATAGATGTATATTTTATAAAATGGTTTTATTATATAATTATAAATTAATAATACATCAATGTGGTTAAAGAATTAATAAAAGATGAATTGTTCACTATTATATATCTTCATGGACCACCTCGTTCAAAATAAACCAAATTTATTTCTAAAATTTTGTAATGAAAAATGGCATATATTATGATATTATGGTTTATCGGTAGTCATTTTTTGGACTTTTCTGATTCATAATGTTTTTAAGGTGTGAAGGATAGAGGACAAAGGGTTGTCTTTTATTGGTGAGGTGAGTTGCATGATTTTAATTTTTGAAAACAAAAAGGTGTAAACATGGTATTCAAATTAAAAAAAGAGAAAACATTGAGTATTATACATAATTATTAATTTTATGGCCACAATAATTTCATAAAAGATATATTATAAATTGTTTAGGTTATTTTAATCCTTAACATTTTTGTTAGACCTAGGTAATTTATTTTTACCTTAACTACAGTTCCTAATTTTAGTAATTATTTTTTCACATTGTTATGAAATTATGTTTAAAATATTAGATAATATAAATTATTAATATAAAAAAATTTGAATCCTTATTTCCAATTATAATTAATAGATGTTCCATAATTCAATTTAAAATTATACAAATAGAAGTAATGAAAAGGTGGGTTTCCAAAGGAAAATTTGCATAAGTATAGAATGTATTAATATCAATATTAAATATAAAATTAATTCCATTTAGTAAAATTAGATAAATTTGAATATATATTACCTAATTATACTTTAAAACAAATTTAAAATATAATTTTTTTTGAAAATGTTTTAAATGAAAAGGATGTATTCAATAGAGACAAGTATTTTTCATTATTCACTGAAAAATGAAAAATTTCATAAAAATATCATAAATTCAATATATTTTATTATTGAAATGATGATTCATAAAATAATGGTAATTACATAAAATAAATATCCTAAAGTTCGAAATAATAATTTTAAATAATGTGTGAAAGCATGGTTGGACAATTTTTCTAAAAAATTATAGTTTTACAGAAAAAAATTACTTTATATTTTAATTCAATATTATTTTTTTATAATAAAAAATATATATTTTATTTTAAATGTAAAAAATAAATACCTTTAAAAACATAGTTATTAATAGTTATACATATAAATTTAATTAATCTGTCATAATGATGTAATTTATTAATGTTCATTTAGTATTGTGGTTTCGTGTTCCATAAGCATCGAAGAGTATAAATTTAAATAAGTATATATTTTTTTTGTTTTTTTTGCTCAATGTTGAGTGTATCATAATATATTTAATAAAATTTTCTTATTTTAAATTTTTTTGTTTCATTCTACACACGTTAAATAAATTGGGTCCTCGCAATTTGATATTGCACTGAGAATTCAAAGGGATTGATATTTGAAAATTCCATTGTTGAAACCCCACATCATATATGTGGTTGATAAAATATCATTATAATATGAGAGAAAAGGATGTAAAAAAGTTCATATGGAATATCAAATAATTTGGTTTCTATTTTGTAGAACATTGGTTTTATGTGATGATATGTATATATTAGAAACATATAAATAATTATAGATAATGACACAGGAATTTTATAAAATGAATGAAAATGATTAATGGAAATTTAAGGACCTCACAAGCATTAATTAGTGATGACTTAAAATACATTATTATTTATCAAATATTAAGGTAATATAACAATTTTTTATTTAATATCCTTCTCATATGGTCGAGGAATTCATTTATTGTCATTGAATATAAGGAAATATTCTTACTTGATAATTGTATATTTCAAAAGACATATTTAATCCTTTGGTTTTATTTGGCCAATTTAGAAATTAATACATAATATGTGAAATTAATATCCAAAAATAAATTCATTATTCCTGAATAAATAAAATATGGTTTTAATGGATCATTACATTATAAAAATATTACTATTCTTTAAATATGTCTCTAATTTTTTACCAAAACTAATAAGGATATCATAAGTTATTAAATATATTACTCAACAGTTATCATTTGTTACACCACTTGTTCTTCGTTAATATTTATTTGTCATAATATTTTAACTGAAAATAATGAAATATTTACCAGTACATCAAGAATACTAGTGGTAGGTGCAAAACCCTTGTCATTAATTTGTTGTGGATTGAATCCATGTGGCTTTTAAAAACATCAATGGTTATCACTCGATATGTGGGTTATCATTTTCTAATGCCTTGTTAATATTATACCTATACTATTCTAAGATTTTTATGAACCCTAATTAATAAATATCAAACATAATATAAACTATATTGTTAAAAATAAATTATATATTAAGTTGAAAAAAATGTAAATTCGTTATTAATCAAGTCACTCTTTAGTATACTTATCGAATTGGTTGTATTCTAATAAATGTTTTTAATAATATATTTAATCATGTTAGAATCCAAAAAATGTGTATTAAATTTGGGTGTTTATGACATGGAACTTAGGATCAATTTTATCCTCATTAAACTGTGATTATATCTATAATTATTAAGTAAATTATGACTTATATAATCAAAAAATTCAAGAAACCATTAAGTACCCAATGATTATTATATCCAAAATACAACTTAAAAAAATGTTTTTTACAATTTAATTCATCAATACTGATACATAAACACTTTATTGATTTTATTTAAACATAATTCTATCCTATGACTACATGTTAACAGTTAAAAGTGGGCATTGACATGGATATTCCCCAGAGTCACCACATTTATGAAAAAAAACTGTATGTGAATCCATATGATTTGATTTATTTCCATCAATATTAAAAAAAATTAAATCAATTCATTACCTTATAACAGATTTTCCATATATAATAAATTTTTCAATTCATTTACAAATAATTATTGGGGTTCTCTTTCCCAATTACTATCATGAAGGAAAATGATTCATATTTACTTTATGGTCTTCATCACTCAAGCTCTTATTGAATATCATAATTTCTTTATTTTTGGGTTTGGGATTTGATTAAGGTATAGGTTTTTAAAAATAATTTGGTTTTACTAATTATAAATAATCATAATATCATTTACTCCAGACATTATCCCAATTTATTATTCATAGTACCCCCATTTTCCTTCATATTCAATACTAACAAGATTTTTTTGGGTTCTAACCATTAAATAAAACCCAAAATCATAGTGTGATAAATTATAATAACTTTAATAAATCCATAATATAATATATAGGATTTATAAATCACAGAAAAGTATTTTCAATATATGAAACGATAGGTTTAACGTCGGTAATTAACTTTATTCATTAATTCAAATACTTAAGAATGGTTTTTGATGAAATGTTTAATTATATTTAGAATCTCCATGAGGATTTTCAAAAAAATTATGTAGTGAGTCACATTATAATCCATGAGGTGATGATCATGATAATCCATATTCACCCTTTTAGAGTAATTTCCCCTAGTACAATTATTATTGAACAAAAACCTCTTATTTTATCATGATAGGTAGGAATTTATATTAAAATCCATATAATCTCTACCATAGAAAAAATTATGATGTTCATAAATACATATCCTCAAAGTCTATCACAAGGTAATGTCCCACATTCTCTGTATATGGCCCCAGCCTTAAACCTTAATTAATCTTGAGTTATTACAAGATTACACATTGATGATCTTTTCACCTTTAGAGTTTTAGAGAATTAGATCATAAAACATGCATTACATTCCATATTTACACAAACTGGTTACATAAAAGATAGTATTCATTTTCCCATAAACGGAAACATATTTAAAATAAAACATGGATTCCTTCTTAACACATCCTTGACACTATCATCATATCATGTACCAATCCCTTGACCTCTGAAAACATTTCAAAAACTTGGGATGAGCATATAAAGCTCAGTAAGGGTTATAAAAAGTATGGAAAGGAAACATGAGTACATATATACATAAGAATGAAATCATACTTTACCCATAAAACATAAGCACTTTAACATACCTCATAAAATCATGAATAAATCATAGAGATCATAAGACATAAAGGTAAATTGAGGAATTCATAACATTCTTACGTAGGGAGTAACCCTATTGGTTTCGTTTGGAATACCCATCACGGTATATTCCCTAATTCTCTTCGGAGAAACCTTAAAGTTTAACCCCTTCACGTTACCCAATGCATTGGAGAGCTATATTGGTCTCACCCGCCCTTAGTTTACCACGGAACCACCCGTATTCATAACAATGCCCAAGAACCTTAACATAATCATAGCACATAACTTATGAATAAAGGAATGATAACATTCCTACATTGCAATAACAATATAACATTTTCAGATATGGAAATAATGAATCCATTCTAAAAACCATTTTCAAAACCATTTAAAACATATAATAAAGATATTTTTAAATCAAAGTGTCACATACCACATTGAAGCTTTTAACATTTTATACCATTAATATCCATATAAATAAATCCCTAAAAACATTTTGAAAACATGGATATTAATTAGAAATATTTATAAGATTAAATCATTAAAACATTTAAAACCATATTTTAGTTAAAGGGTTTTTAACAAAATGAGAGACACTTGAATACAATACTTGAGGAATTTTTTTTTATCAAAACATTATAATATCATGAGAATAAATGGATTCATGATATAATATTCCAGATGACAGTATATGCACCATATAAGAGTGAATTGGTGCATAACAACAATGAAGTCTCAATGGAAATGTAAATTGAGATGAAATCCATTATAAATATGGTATCCTTAAATTAAGGATAAATCAATCTCATAATTTTGTGCGAAAAATATAAATACACCCAATATAAGTGGATATTAAGTGTAAAATATTCAAAGGTCAATCACACATATTCAAAGGATGACATATTCAATAAATACATGTTGAACCCAAATAAATCGAAATTGGGTTAAGAATTTCCCTTGACATCCTAACCGCGTCGCATCAAATTTTAGAAAAAGGGTTGATGAGGGAGATAAAGGGTATCTCATCAGTTCGATATACAATTTACGGAAATATGGATATATAAGAACATATCCCCACATAATAAGATGAAAATTAAAAGACATAACAAAAGAAGTCTTTTAAAAAGAGGAGGGTGAATGGTTGCCTTACCGATTTGGGTAACTTTCAAAATGTACACCCCATGAAATAAGGACTATACAAAATTGATGTAAATAATCATAACCGGAAGTATGATTGACAAAGAGTAGAATAATGGACAGTACATAAACCACTCAAAAGGAAATATTGGCAAATTTAGCATGAATCCCACGAAAACACAAAGTGAGATAAAAATCCCCTTACGAAATTTCGGCAGCCTAACGGTGCCAATTAAATCTTCTAAAATAGACTGATGAGAGAAAATATGGTCTCTCATCATATGAACATAAAAATAACTATAATAGTAAAATAAAAAACATCCCAATCGTAAGAAATATGAGCTTAAAAGGAATGACATAAAAGAGTGTACATTAAAAGAAAGACTGGGTTAGGTTCCCTTACCTCAGGTCCGACTTGACTCGATTGTTATTTAACCTCCTGAATAATAAACATGAGTTAATTTATACTTGCTTAAGAACCATTTCCAAGTTCATTATTCCTTTTATATCACTTACTACCATGCTATGAACACTATGTAATATTTTTAAGTTAATAATGGTCGTTTTGTAGATCACTGCTACTTGAGTCAAAAATAAATTCATTATAATTACAAGTTGTTCATGTGGTAAAATATATATTATATACAGAATTATATTCATTATTTAGATATCATATATATCATATATATCCATTATAAACATGAATTTATAATATTACATAACATTCAGAGGTAAGAAATGAAATGCACCGTTCAAGGAGATGGTAAGCTGTACGTACGCATGAACGCTACTTCCATTTCTATTTCTTATTTAATGGAATTAAAACATAATGATACATAATATTAATATAATTACAGTATGTTATCATATATAATATCATTAAATTTATCCTTTATATGTACCACACATGGTGTTAACGAATCAAATCACTTTGAGGGGGTGGTAGTCCGCACTTCCTAAAATGAAGATATCACATTTACCCATAATGGAAACCATAAAGGTATGACACAAATTAAAAACACCAAAGCTTTAGTAAAACATAAAAATATAATATATCATATATAAATATAGTGTCATCTTAATGGTCACCTTTGAACGTGTTAGAAGAATATTGAACAATCATCGTTTCGTGAGGCAGAAATTCGCCATCCACGGAAACAGTATGCTCTTTAACCATTAAATGAAGGTGTCTGTAAGTGTATCTCAAATACTTATTATAAAAACATCATATTATATTGAAGATACTGGTTTTGTTACATGAGAAAATAATAAAAAGAGTTTAGGGGTTTGGAGAAGAAAAATAAAACAAAAGAACACAAATGAAGACATTACCTTAAAATCAGGTATCTCTCTTTGATTTGAGATCAAAGGCTTCCTTGGGAAGACTTCTGCCCAAAGTGAGGCTTCTAGGAGTAAGATAGGGATGGGGAGAGACAAAATGAGCAGGGTTTGGCCGAGCCAAAGTCTTGAGAGGTGTGGGTAAGGTGGTAGAGGTGGGGTCCTTTTATAAGAGGAGAGGAGGGGCACTCTTGGAAAGTTACAAAAGGATACTTTATTATAAAATGATTTTCGGATTTAAAAGGTCCCAAAATTATATGTTTATAGTATAAGGTGATAAGGGTCCTAAATCCACCTATCCAATAGGTTTTTGACAAGTGTAGGTCTAAGATTTTACATTATATTTTCATTTTATTTAAATCGTGGAATAATGAGGTAATCACTGCATCATCATGGTGTCATAAATAATTAAATTTATATAATATTTAAAAATTATAAAAAATACTATGATGTAGGAAATTTGTTTATCTTTCTAATGAATTTTTATAGTCAAAAATATGATTCGTATAACCCCATTTACAAATGGTTTTAGTAAAACAACTCATGTTTGTGTCATGTTTACTTTTATTTTAAATAAATGGCATTAATGTCTTTATCTTACCCAAGTGGCACCATGGGGTCCCAAAAAACGACCCATGGGTTTTCTTGGTCGGCCATGACACATCCAATATTAGTAGGACATGTTTCTAGGTCATTTAATATTATTAAAACATTATTTTTACCTTAAATTACACTAATTACCTCTAATCGCGATTAAAAACTTAAAAGTTAATATTCACCAAAAAATTATATTAATCCCATTGAACCACATATTACATAATAATGATGACCATGTAGGTTGGATTTTTTAAATTCAAATCATAGAAGTGGCAATGTTTCATTTAAAGGAAAAATCAGTTTTTAAACTACCACTTAGTGGTTTAACTATTCATCAAAAATTGAAGTTTTTCAGAAAAATACCAAAAATTCACCCTAAGATATATTTGATATTCCAAATTCAATAATGATGTCTATATTAAAAAATTCAAAACATATATGTTGCATTAATTAATTTAATAATTAATTCTCACTGTCAAAACAAATTGCGTGTTTTTAAGAAACAATATCTATTAAAAGATTGACACTAGTTTAAGTCCAATTTCTAAGTGAAATTAATTCCAATGACCACCATTAGATTAAATGGTAAAAATATATTCTAAATACAATTTAATCAAAATTAAAAATATAATATATCAATATAAACGAATCATATTAAAAGGATGTTTTGAATTAAAATGCAACATTTTCAATAAAAATTATCTTTATAGGAAAAATAACAAAATTTTACACAAAGTAATTTTTGATGTGCAGATTCTAAAGAAGGATTTTATTTTGTCAAACACAACATATAAAATTTTCAAATGTATATTTAAAAAAGGGTTCTCCATCAAAAGGCGGTAAATCGACCTTGTAAAGATTATTAGAAGATTTATGCTTAATATTGGATTCATTTGCATTTTAAGACTCTAAGATTTATTAGATAAAAGTAAAAATATTTGACAAACATATATAATCATTTTGTAGTTAGTTCCGTTCATTCCTGCCATTATAACTGCTAGGCATTAACTACCTTTTAGAATAATATTATTTTATTATTAGAGTGTAACGTAAGATTTATATGAAACTCGTTGTTGCGTATTGGGTACGCCCTCGAGCATAACATTACCTTTAAAGTAATGTTAATATTTTATTCAAAAATATTGATAAATATGAAAATTTCATATTCTTTATTTAACTAGGGTTTTACATCCTTCCCCCCTTTTGGGAATTTCGTCCTTGCAATTTTAAAGTTGGGCTTGGAAGCTTCATTGAAAATCCCACATCGGAACAAGAGTGAGTAAAACTATCAGTTTAAAAGAATGAGAGACAAGTACAAATGTCACCCTAGTTAACCCATAATTAGATTCCAAGTATGAAAATATGGATATGGAGTAGAAAAAAAGGTCATGTTCTCATGGAGAGTGATAGTAAACTTGTCTAGGAGAAAGTTAGAAATAAGAAAATCTAAAACTTGTAATGGGTTAAACGGTATTTGATTCCCCAGTAGTAAAAATTAACAGACAACATTTTTTGTTTTAAGTTACTTTTCATTGAGGAATTTATTTATGAGCTTAACTAAAACATTAGGAAGCATACTTAATTTTCATGTTGACTTTCAAATTTTATTATATTTCTTACATGAACTCATATTTTCTCCAAAAGACGAGTATTTAGGATGACTTTTTCACAATAAGAGAGCTATAATCAACTTCTAGAGAATCACCTAATCCACAAAAGAGAACTATATAAATCCCATGTCTTTAGACCTTAACCAATACTAAAACAAAAAAGGCTAGTATGAGATCAGATAATACCCAAAAAGGAAAATCGTTTATATAAAAAAAAATATTATTAATCTCCAAAAATTTTAAAACAAAACCCAATGTTCAACAAGGACCATTCAATAAACATCTATCCATAAAATTCTACAATGTAATACAAACTAATATTGAAACCCAAAATGTATGACCCAGTAATTGCCTCAAATTCAAGGATCATATAAACCCAAATGGTTCATTATAACTACATCCACAAAAGAAAGGATAATTATTCTTTGAATAAAATTTTCTTATATCAAACATCATGGTTACAAAAAAAATTCTTCTAATGTAACCCAATCATCAAAAGAGACTTAATAAATCTAAGAATTTCACCATCCTAAAATCTATCGTAATTCTTGAATCCCTTATATGATGACTTCTTACTCATTAAACATTCTTCATGATCTATTAACCATTCATTTTCAATATATTCTGAAATACTTCTTTCCTACAAACAAAATCATGAATCATATCCTAATATTCCAATAATAGGAAAGCATATGTTATGAAATAATTCATACCTTTCATTATTCATTATGAGTTTCTTCAACCTCAATCAGAATGGACTTAGGTATTGGTAAATGAATATTTGTACGATCTTGGTGACCCCATTCTTGAAACTTCTTCGTAGGGAATGTGTTTGCATAATGACCATTCACACCAAATTTAAAACATTCAATTGATCATTCAAAAAGAACTTCTTTCCCTATCCTAGAGTAAACTATATGATTCCATTTTACATGGAAGGTTCTTGCATTATGACCTTCATTTACACACCTATAGCATCTTTTTTTCCCTTTGAAACGTTTTCCTATGTGTTTCTTTCCCCAAATTTGACACATAGGTTTTTGAACATACTTACCTTTATGAGTATTACCTGAACTTATATAGGGATTTGTTTCTTGCATATATGATGCCTTATATAAATCACTAAGGTTCAGGTGGTCAATCATGACTCCAGATAGTTGTTTGAGGATAACCACAAGAGTTCAAATTGTAGCTCCCATATCATTCAGTTGTTCTTTCATAAAATTGCCACAGTTTTCTTCAAATCCATTGTTACTTTGGTGGATGCTAGATCCAGCCATTTACTAAAACCAAAAAGGTCAGTGTGAGTATATTAGTAAAATCATCAAATAAAAAAAGAGGAAGATAAACACCAAGATATACTTATCTAAGTTACCTCAAACTCATTCTAACTTTCAAAACAAATGATGACCCCATCTAATATAATAACCATTGTCGTTATACACAACTTGTAAATTTTTCATAAACAACACTCTAACCTCTAAAGTTATCTAAACCGACCATTGATACCAAATATAAGGCCCCAGTCTTAAACCTTACTTAATCACGAGTTATTACAAGATTACACATTGAGGATATTTTCAGGTTTAGAGTTTTAGAGAATTAGATTATAAAACATGCATTACATTCCACATTTAAACAAATTGGTTATATAAAATAAAGAATTCATTTTCCCATCAACAAAAACATTTTTAAAATAAAACATGGGTTATTTCTTGACACTTCCTTGATACTATCATCAAATCATGTACCAATCCCTTGACCTGTGAAAACATTTCAAAAACATGGGATGAAAATAAAAAGCTCAGTAAGGGTTATAAAAAGTATGGAAATGAAACATGAGTACATATATACATATGAATGAAATCATACTTTACCCATAAAACATAAGCACTTTAACATTCCTCATAAAATCCTGAATAAATCATAAAAATCATAAGACATAAAGGTAACTTGAGGCATTCATTACATTCTTACATAGGGAGTAACCCTCTTGGTTACGTTTGGAATACCCATCACGGTATATTCCCTAAATCTCTTCGGAGAAACCTTAACGTTTAAACCCTTCGCGTTACCCAATGAATTGGAGAGCTATATCGGGCTCACCTGCCCTTAGTTTATCACGAAACCACCCGTCTTCATAACAATGCCCAATAACCATAACATAATCATAGCACATAACTTAAGAATAAAGGAAAGATAACATTCCCACATTGCAATAACATTATAACATTTTAAGATATTGAAATAATGAATCCATTCTAAAAACCATTTTCAAAACCATTTAAATCATTTAAGAACGATATTTTTAAATCAAAGTGTCCCATACCACATTGAAGCTTTTAAAATTTTAAACCATTAATATCTATATAAATAAATCCTTAAAATCATTTTGAAAACATGGATATTAAAGAGAAATATTTATAAGATTAAATAATTAAAACATTTAAAATGATATTTTAGATAAAGGGTTTTTAACAAAATGAGAGACACATGAATACAATACTTGAGGATTAACTTTTAATCAAAACATTATTATATCATGAGAATAAAGGGATTCATGATATAATATTCCAAATGACATTATATACACCATATAAGAGTTAATTGGTGCATAACAACAATGAACTCTCAATGGAAATGTAAATTGATATGAAATCCATTATAAAGATGGTATCGTTAATTAAGGATAAATCAATCTCATAATTATGTGAAACAAATATAAATACACCCAATATAAGTGGATATTAAGGGTAAAATAATCAAAGGTCATTCAAACATATTCAAAGGATGACATATTCAATAACTACATGTTGAACCCCAAAGAAATCGAAATTGGGTTAAGAAGTTCCCTTGACATCCTAACGACGTCACATCAAATTTTAAAAAAAGGGTTTATGAGAGAGATAATGGGTATCTCATCCCTTCGACATAAAATTTACAGCAATAAGGATATATATGAACTTATCCCCATATAATAATATGAAAATTAAAAGACATAACAAAATAATTTTTTTAAAAAGAGGAGGGTGAAAGGTTCCTTTTTCGATTTGGGTAACTTTCAAAACGTACTCCCAATGAAAGAAGGACTATACAAAATTGATGTAAATAATCATAGACAAAATTATTTTACACAAAGAGTTGAATAATGGACAGTAAATACACCACTCAAAAGGAAATATTGGCAAATGTAACATGAATCTCATGAAAACACAAAGTGAGATAAATAGCCCCTTACAAAATTTCGGCAGCCTAACGGCGCCAATTAAATCTTCCAAAATAGATTGATGAGAGAAAATAGGTTATCTCATCATATTAACATAAAAATTACAGTAATAGTAATATAAAATAACATCCCAATCATAAGAAATATGAGCATAAAAGGAATGACATAAAATAATGTACTTAAAAAGAAAGAGAGGGGTAGGTTCCCTTACATCAGGTCCGACTTCACTCGATCATTCTTTAACCTCCTGAATAATAAAATTGAGTTAATTTCTACTTTATTAAGGACCTTTCTAAGTTCATTATTCCTTTTATATCTCTTAATACCATGATATGAACACTATGTAATTTTTTTATGTTAATAATGGTCGTTTTGTAGATCATTGCTACTTGAGTCAAAAATAAACTCTTTATAATTTCAAGTTGTTCATGTGGTAAAATATATATTATATCCAGAATTATATTCATTATGTATATATCATATATATCATATATATCCATTATATACATGAATTTATAATATTACATAACATTCAGAGGTAAGAAATGAAATGCACCGTTCATGGAGACGGTAAGCCGTACGTACGCATGAACGCTACTTCCATTTCTATTTCTTATTTAATGGAATAAAAACATAATGATACATAATAGTAATATAATTAAAGTATGGTATCATATATAATATCATTAAATTTATCCTTTATATGTACCACATATGGTGTTAACGAATCAAATCACCTTTAGGGGGCAGTAGTCCGCACTTCCAAAAATGAAGATATCGCATTTACCCATAATGGAAACCATAAAAGTATGCCAAAAATCAAAAATACAGAAGAATAAGTAAAACATAAAAATATCATATATCATATATAAATATAGAGTCATATTAATGGCCACCTTTGAAGTTTTTATAAGAATATTGAACAATCATCGTTTCGTGAGGCAGAAATTTGCCATCCACGGAAACAGTATGCTCTTTAACCATTAAATGAAGGTGTGTGTAACTGTAGCTCGAATCCTTCTTATAAAAACATCCTAGTATATTTATTATAATGTTGTTGTTACAATAGAAAAGAATAAAAATATTTTAGGGGGTTGGAGAAGCAAAATAAAACAAAAGAACACAAGTGAAGACATTTCCTTAAAATCGGGCATCTCTCTTTGATTTGAGCTCAAAGGCTTCCTTGGGAAGCATTATGACCAAAGTGAGGCTTCTATGAGTAATATAGGGATTTGGAGAGACAATATGAGTAGGGGTGGCTGAGCCAAAGGCTTGAGAGGTGTGGGTAAGGTGGTAGAGGTGGGGGCTTTTTATAAGAGGAGAGGAGGGGCACTCTTGGAAAGTTACAAAATGATACTTTATTATAAAATGGTTTTCAGATTTAAAAGGTCCCACAATTATATATTTCGAGGATATGGTGATAAGGGTTTGGAATAATACCATCCAATAGGTTTTTTATAAGTGTAGTTCTTTGATTTTACATTATATTTTCATTTTATTTAATCATTAAATAATGAGGTAATTGCTGCATCATCATGGTGTCATAAATAATTTAATTTATTTAATATCTAATAATTATAAAAAAACTACTATGATATATGATATAGTTTTATCTTTCTAATGAATATTTATAGTCAAAAATATGACTTGTATAACCCCATTTAAAAATTGTTTTATTAAAACAACTCATGTTTGTGTCATTTTTACTTTTACTTTAAATAAAAGGCATTAATGTCTTTATCTTACCCATGTGGCTTCATGGGGTCACAAAAATCGACCCATGGGATTTCTTGGTCGGCCATGACACATCCAATATAGGGATGAAATGTTTCTAGGTCATTTCATATTATTAAAACATTATTTTTTCCTTAAATTACACTAATTACCTCTAATCGCGATTAAAAACATAAAAGTTACTATTCAACAAAAAATTATTTTAATCCTATTGAACCACATATTACATCCTAATGAAGACCCTGTATGTAGTATTTTTTAAATTCAAATCACAGAAGTGGCAATGTTTCATTTAAACAAAAAATTAGTTTTTAAACTACCACTTAGTGGTTTCACTATTCATAAAAAATTGATGTTTTTCAGAAAAATACCAAACATTCATCCTAAGATATATTTGATATTCAGAATTCAATAATGATGTCTATTTTGCAAAACTCGAAACATATATGTTTCTTTAATTAATTTAATAATTAATTCCTGCTGTCAAAACAAATAGCCTGTTTTTATGAAACAATATCTATTAAAAGATTGACACTTGTTTAAGTCCAATTTCAAAGTGAAATAAATTACAATGACCACCATTAGATTAAATGGTAAAAATAGATTATAAATACACATTAATATAAATTAAAAATATACTTAATCCATATAAATAAATAAGATTAAAAGGTGGTTTTGAATTAAAATGCAACATTTTCAATAAAAATCATCTTTATCGGAAAAATAACAAAATTTTACACATAGTAAATTTTGATGTTCAGATTCTAAAGAGGGATTTTATTTTGTCAAACAAAACATATAATATTGTCAAAAGTATATTTAAAAGGGGTTCTCCATCAAAAGGCGGTTAATCGACCTTTTAAATAATATTAGAAGATTTATGCTTAAAATTGGATTCATTTGCATTTTAAGACTCTAACATTTATTGGATAAAATTAAAAATATTTGAAAAACATATATAATAATTTTGTAGTTAGTTCCGTTCATTCCCGCCATTATAACGTCTAGGCGTTAACTACCTTTTAAAATAATATTATTTTATTATTAGAGTGTAACGTAAGATTTCTAAGAAACTCATTGTTGCGTATTGGGTACGCACTCGAGCATATCATTCCATTAAAGTAATATTAATATTTTATTCAAAAATATGGATAAATATGAAAATTTCATAATCTTTATTTACCTGGGGTGTTACACCCTGTTTTTAGAAATCTAATTCCAATGAATTCTACTAAATATTCCACAATACAAACTATAGAGACACCAAACACATTATCATAGATATGGTGTCTAGTTTATTACTTTATAATAAGATACAAAGAATCACATCTCGAAGAACAGAATTGTTTAGTAGTCTTTTAATAATAAAGACACTGATTGCTCTAATATTACCATTGAAAATGAAAATTTAACCATAATGTTTTTCTATAATAACAATATTTATTATAGAATATCTTTTAATATATATCACAATATACATCATGAATTCTGAGGAAATGAATAAAAAATGGTGTGATCAAATGATAAGTAATGTATATGTATAATAGAAGTTGTCACCTATAAATAAAAATAATCAGCATGGAATGAAAAAAATAAAAAAAAATCTATATAAATAATATTAATAGAAAAATCAGTATGAAGTTTTATATAACATAAAACACATTCCATTTAACAAATAACCTGAATATATAGACTGGATAGGGAATACAAATTATGTAAATGAAAATATTTGAAAACAAATTCCCATTAATCAATAAAGAGATAATTAATGTCAGTCATAGATAATATCAATTCAAAAATATCATGGATAATAATAAAAGAATTCAAAATGATGGAAATTCTTAAAAATTATATTTAATGTTATTAGAAACATGATTCCACCACTATTAATAACATTCTCAATATGGTTGAAAAATATAGGTAAAAACCTATTTAAAGGTATCATTATGATTCACCTGAATATACTACCAATGAATGAAGTTCCTAAATCTAATAAGGATGCCCCTCTAACAACATGTCCAAGAACATCCATATATATCAAATTATCGGTCTAATTCAAGAATCAATATCCCTTAAAATAAATTATTAATATTGATTCATATATATGAATTTATCAATATTCCCTAGTTAATCAAATAACTTACAATGTAACTAAATAAATGTGGAAAAGATTTTTTTTTGAAATATGTATATACATGATAAATAATATATATAGTTAAAAGAAACATTATGATTAATGATCACTATAAAGTGGATATTTTGAATGTAACGTTAATGAATAAAAAAATTAATAAATATAAATACCGTAAGAAATTTACTTGGTCAAAAATTCATAAATCTTCAATAAAATGATTATGGATGATATCAGTAATAAATAAATCTAGGAGAGAACAAGTAAAATAATGTATTATTGTTATTAATTATAGAAATACCATAAAAACATTTAAAAATATGATTGAAGAAAATATCCCATTTAGTTTGAAAACAACCATTTAAACTAAAATTACAAAGGAAATTTATAAACTAATTTCCATTTAAATGATCTTATGAAACTTATAATGGTATCATTAAAACATTAAATAGTAATTATGTCAAAAACAATTTTAAATTTCATACATTTTAAGAAAAATATTTATTTAATTTTTCAGAAAAAGTAGTTCTGGAATTTTTTGGAAAACGACATGAAGAGTATTTAAATTTTTTTAAAAATTGAAATATCTCTAATAATATTTTTAATAAATATTTTTATATAATGTTAAAAACATGATTTATTTTTTTAGAAAACATGGTTTTGGAAGAAAATGGATTTTTTAGAAAAGGGATAAATTATTTCTTATTTTCAGGAAAACATTTATTCAATTGTTTTAAGTACCATATAGTAGAAAATATGAAAATATTACATTAAATCATATTTATTAACAGAATGATAATAAAATTAAGTGGGTTTATTAGAATATGATTCAATAATTATCCTTGACTAATTACAATAAGACAGTGAAATAAACCCTTATAATGATTATAACATTAAAGTGAGAATTATTGAAAAGATTGATTCTTTGCATCAAAAATAAATCTAAATAAAAATGTGTAAATAAAAAATAAGGTAATAATAATTCATATCACACATAGAATTATAATTTCAAAGATGATGAATATATAATATAACCTTATTAAAATAAATTTAGTTATAAATTATATTCCACTTGTTAACATTCAAGTCAAACCACATTGGATGAAATAAATCAAAATGAAATTTTAAATTTAAAATAATTATGACTGATTTATGATATTATTTATAGATGGGGTTTTATATACAACATATTAAATAAATTAGTTTCATAATAATAAAACATGCCCCAATGAATAAAAATTGAGGAAAATTCCCTCACTATGTGTCTAAATCATAACGTACATTTTTTATCTTCATGAATAATATACTCATGATAATTATTTATCGTCTTAATAACCATTTAGATTTTTATTATTTCATTTATTTCACTAATTAGCCTCTTAAATTATTTTTTGATTAACAATATTTCTTATATTTTTCTATAATTTTTTATCAAAATGTTCGATGACATTTGACTTATATATTAAAAATTTAATTAGTAGGTTGAATATGGTCAAATTAGTTATCAGTTATAAGTATTTAAAATAATAATAAAGATATAATTATCAAATTTATACATTATATATTCTTTTAAACCCTACCACGAATGATGATTATGAATAATTACATTAGTTAGAATTAGGGATACGGTATGTTGTACGTACACATTAGTAACATTTCCATTTTTCAATGATCATTATTGAAATAAAGGAAGTAATACTTTTTACATTAATAATGATAATAATATCATATATTATGTAGTATTTCCTTGAATATACATATATATATATATCATCTATGTGATATGTTTATGAAAAGAGAGTCGCATTGCGTTGTGAATGAGATAATCCACAACTACACGGACAACGTTACCATTTTTCAAAATAATAACTAAAATGATAGATTATAATTTTATATTGATAAATATATAATAAATATAATAATTATTAAAAAAATTTCACATATATTCATTAAAATTATCTTCATTAACTTTAATATAATGTGTTAGTAGAAAACAGATTACAACACTTTACGTAGTGGTAATCGAAATTACAAATGAGCGACATTATTCGGTCCCAAAAGGAATGGAATGCAGAAATTTATATTTTAAATAATTAATCATAGGTATAATTATTTTATTAATATTATATATATAATTTATATCAATCAAAATTCATAATTGTGAGAGATGTATATGGAAAACGTGTCATAATTGTTCGTGAAGAACTAATATGCCATCCACATAAGCAATATAATAGTTTTCCATTTGATAAGAGAATACATGGATATGGGTAATTACCTTACAATATAAAGATATTAGTATATGGTATATAATCATTTTAAAAAATAATAAAAATTTAATAATAATTAGACGTGGTTGAAGATGAAATAAAACAAATGCACATAATTGAGATTTTTACCACTTCTCAAAAAACAATATTATGATTCTACATAACATCTTACAAGAATAAATTTAATATTAAATTTTTTATAATATGATGATTATATTGAATTCAGTAATATATTAGGGTATTTATTGGATAAAAAATGGTTTTATGGTTTAAATATGGGAGGAGTAGTGGTTTCCTATTATAAGATAGATGAGTGGCACACTTTTAGTTTCATTAATGAATAATGAATATCAATATTTTCCAAATAGAAAATGGGTTATAAATTGATTATTCTAGAGCCATTTTGATGCCCCAGACCCGGATGCCTCTAAACTATGCCCTGATCCAGGGGCCAAATGGACTCAAGCACATCCTCCCGAATGCCAAAGGCTTATGAATAGCAGTGAGTTCCTAGTGTATATTTTTGGGAATATTATGCCCTCCTTAACAGAGTGTAGCATAAAAGAAGGAATGTAATCGAATAGTAAACATCAAAAGCAATATGAATAAATAGTAGAATAAAACTACTGTATTAGATAAATGAGAACATCAATAACCTTATCAGTAGAACAATTATGGTGTAATATCATGTCACTAGAAAAATAGTAAAACTGTATACAATGGAACAGGAAAAACACGATCCACATAGTAAAGGAAATAAAGTCTACTACAAGAATCCTCATATAAAAGAAGGTCATCTACTACCAAGCTTCATCCTAATCAGCATGAAATCATGTGTGAGAATCTGTATGCATCCCTGTGTCAATACTTACAACAATGTAATCTACTTCGGGTACAATGCGGTTCCCAGAGAGTTTATGAGATAAATATCAACAGACCACTTACAATTGTTCCTATAACACCTAGTCTTTGTAATGGAATATATCATTGTGGAAGCATTCATATATAAGTAAACCAAGTAGATCATTAAAAATAAATAACCAGGTACCTTCTTTATTCCTTACATGGTGTTTCATCTTGTTACCAATTCCTTAATTAATCTATTACAATTAATGTTAATAGGCCACGTGAGACCTAGCCATCACAAACATCACCTCATTATATTATAAGTAGTGAGGGTCTCAATATGTAACATGGAAACCTAAAAATGATATCTAGAGAGGGAGTTCATAGATAATAACCAAGTTAACATAGTTCTCAAATAATGCAAACTCAGTTGTATCTGATTCTAGATAAGGGGTAAGAGTGTAATATATGGAGTTTAATCCATGGGATTCTACAAAAAGTATTTTATTGAGTCCAAGGTGATCGAAAAAGGTAAATTAGGGATAAATAAAGGCAATGCCCTATCGGATTTCAACATGGAACAATATAGTCAAGGATAAATCCAAGGAGTGTATCCGAGGTATCATATTATAATTAATGTGACATTATAGTAGTATAGTAGGAATCCATGGAATTGATAAGAATTGAAGTCTATGAAAGTATCATCAAATGAATGTTGCGTCCTTGAATCAGAAAGGGCTTCCAAACACCCAAGGTATTCTTCTCTCAGAATACAAGGCTAACTCGAGTCAGTCCCTTCCTATTTTATATTTTAATCATGTAATAATTAATTTTTCTCAAGTCTTGTCTTCCATTTGTGGGGATAGATGATGTAGAGTTAAAACCATTTATTAATTATTCCAAGCATTTTCTTCCATTAGTGTTGGTATTCCACATAGAATTTAAACCATTTAATTAAGTCTTAGTTAGCAATTATGGCTTATTAAATTATTGAGGTTCACTTATCTACCTTCCATAAACAATGAAATGGGTGATTCAAACATGTAACATTTATTCAGTCTCTTTTATTAAAGAGATGTTATATACTTAGTATAGTTTCCATTTAACACCTCACATTTCACTTTTAATAGCCATTTGGAAGAACTTACAATAGGTGGGTCAAGTTGTGAGAATACATGGTTCATTTCATTATGTAATCCACAGTAAAAACATTAAATTTATTATTAGAAGACCCCTTTTAGAATGATCAAGAAATGGAACCCCTGAATGGTGTCCTAAATGTTTCAAAACACTAAAAATCCAATAAAAGGGATAACCTTTGACATGAGGTAGATTTATTTGAGGGTGTAACCACTAGAAACTAATCACATATTTAGAAAGTGCATAACCACAATATTCTAAAGAGTATAAACATGAAATGTCAATTGAATAAATGGTATCCAATGAACCTGGCGGTTCCCACACAATCATTCCAAAAACAATGAACTTCTGGGATGTGTTGTAGACCACCAACCTTAGGGTTCCATGATACTTCTCCTCTGGTACTGGCACATTATTTTCCTCAGATCAGAGTAGATATAATAAAAGGTGAAACATTCTCACATTGAGATAACTGGGTAGATAGTGAATGAGAATAAAAACTAATAAATAAGACACAAGTACTAATTGTTGTTCTTATAACTTGTTGAATGAAAGCTTGAATGGATTCTGGATGAAGGACATCACTTGATTCTTATATTTGGCCTTCAAAAAGATCCAAATGGATGAAAATTGAGGAACACCCCATTTTTCCTTGTATAAAGAGGATGAATGAGGATTAATAGATCATTAAGTGAATTTTGGATATTTTATACAGGTTTTTAGCTTATGATCGGTTTTTCAAACTGTGTGCAAACTGTGTGAGATGGTTCATCCCAAAATGACTTCATCTTCATGGTTTGTTCAAACCATGATCCATCTATTCATGGTTACTATGGAAAATGGTGTGTTTGCATGTTTTGGATGTGTGGTTGTGTGCCAGCCTTGCATGGTTCCACAATCTGAAAAAAAATCATCTGTACTATTTGAAAACCCGTGAAGAAATGACTCACAGTTTACTCTAAACGATGTGGAAGGTATTTTTTCTCCAAATGGATGGTTTTTGAGATCTGAATAAGCCCAAACACTCTGACAACCTTTACTGACTCACAAGGCAGCCATATTAGATACAATGTAGTGATTTATACTAAAAATTAAAGGATCCTTAAATTTGTGAAAAGAAAGTTTCTTACAGTCTCCCCCCTAAATTAACTCACCACACAAGTTCTTCTTCTAAGGGTAAAGAAACATTGTATTGAAAAATATATCTCCATTGGGAATGTACATCAGTTTACCTCTCCCATGTCTCTTCATTTACTCAGACATTCTTCTATAAAACCCATATGAGAGGGATTGATTTATCTAATAGAGCCTTTGTTCTTCGGTCAACAATGCATGCTGGATACTCCTCAAAGGTAGAATCCACATCTAACTCAACTTCCTTGGGATAAATGAAATGATTTGGTCAGAATGATTTTTCCGAAGCTATTAAACATAAAATAAGACATGCATTGCATTTTACCTCTTATGTAGTTTCAACTGATAATCTACCGGCCTGAACCAATTTAAAATTTCAAAAGGCCTGATGTAAAGAGGTGGAGTATTTCCCTACATCTTTAAATATATATTTCCCAACCTAGGAGATACCTAAAAGAAAACACAATCCCAAAACCTGATCTCAAGATTTCTTCTATGGTGATTGAAATAAGATTTCTGTATAGACTGAGCAGTAGTCATATGCTTCCTAATCAGCTAAACCTGTTTTGAAGTCTCTTGAATGAGAGGAGGACCTAGCAGGGCTCCCTCACCTACCTCAAGCCAGAACAAGGGTTAACAACATGACCAACATTATAATATTTCAAAAGGATCTATCTGAATCGTCTACTAAAAATTTTTATTATAGGTATACTTGACGAGAAGGATATGTTTCTCCCAAGAACCATCGAAATCAAGGATGCATTCTTAAAGAATATCCAGTAAAACTTTTATTGTCCATTCTGATTGCAAATCGGTCTGAGGGTGAAATGTTGTGATAAAATTACCAATGACTTAATAACATTCTCAAACCCTTATTGAACCGTTATGTGAAATGAGAATCCCTATCTGAAATGATAGTATGTAGAACCCCATGTAGTTGTATAGTTTCATTGACATATATTAATCCTATCTCATAAAATGAGAAAGTGTTCTGAATAGGAATGAAGTTGGATTATTTTGTTAGTTGGACAATGAATACCCAGATATCATCACAACCACTAAGTTTCTTAGTTATGCAGACTATAAAATCCATAGAAACATCTTCCCACTTCAATTCTAGAACTGGAAGTGGATATCACACTCCAACGGACTTTAGTGGTACGCCTTCACCGACTGATAGGTGGAACAACAAGTGACAAAGCCCGCAATATGATGCTTCATCCCAGGCCACCAATATAGGCATCACATATCACAATACATCTTAGAGTTGCCTGAATGAACTTCTCACCTGGAAGTGTGTGACCCTTTCATCAACTCTTCACTCACATATTCTAGAACCTAGCTATGGCCACATAGATTAAGGATGTTGTCTCTATCCATATACCAATCTAAAGGTGGGTTATATCATAATAGACTCTCACGAAGAACCAGACCTTTAAAAAATTTAAAATGAAAACTCATCCCCTTCTCAAAGGGGTAAGAGGTAACTCCTAAGGTTGAGAGGTAATACATCTCATGACTATCATGAAACACAAAATGAATTAAAAAAATAGGGATATTAACTTCCATTCATCACTAGATTCTTGTACGGCTTGCATTTGAGTTTTCTATTAAAGTGAATCGGCAACCACATTTCCTTTTATAGGCATATAAGTGAGCTCAAAATCAAAAGATTGTAGATATTCAACACATCATCGCTATCAATGGTTCAATCTATGCTGATAAAAGATACACTTGATGATCTTGAGATGTGTATAAAACACAATGTTCTCACCCAATAGATAATTTTTCCAGTAATGTACGATATGGAAAATTGTTTCGAACTTGAGGTCATGTGTTGAGAAGTTATTCTCATGATGCCCGAACTGCTAGGATTCGTATGAAACTGTAGGATAGAAATGATAAATGTAAATTATATTATACAAGCTCGGGGGTGGGTGATTTGAACACTTTAAAAATTCCTTTGGAACATTAAATGTTTTCATTGTTTAACAATGTTATGAAAGGTAAATTCACAAGACCTCATAGTTATACAAACATTATAGTTTACAAAAATATGGTTCCAGAAGTATGATTCCAAAAATGAAATTTAAGAAATGTTTATGAGGATACAATTATACCTTAAAGCATATAGAATCTTACTAAACTGAGTATAAAAACGAATAAATCAGTATAAGAATGATATACATTCCATATCAATCAAAATTCAGAGGAAAGAATAAACTTGTAACCAAACCAGTATTAAGTAAAAAATATTTTAACTCAAAGAGAAAGGATTCCAACATCCTTGTATAAAGGCCCCTTGATTTATACATTCAATAATGTCTATCTTTCCCACACTAGGGTAATCCCTCGATAAGAATATCAAAATTTGTCTTGCTATCCCCACAATCCCTCAATCTTCAAGGTAGTCAGCACCTCTGTCTTCCACAGTAAGAAATTCCTTGAACATTAAGGTAGTCAAGACCTCTTTCTTCCTATCCCTGGAATCCCTCGATTGTACACACCAAAAATCGGAGTCACACAATGCAAGATGAATAAGAAATCAGTACATAGAAGGAATGAGACAATCTCTATCTTGAAATTTATTCAACAACCTGTAATATCTAGAGTGATTGATTAGTGTAGACAAAATAAGGTGGTCGTTCGAATGATCTCCTATTTTTAAGAACTTATCCCATGGTCGACTCCCTCCTCCCATGGTCATATTATTCCGTAATTATCCGAGGGACCTGTACATCTTTCACTCAACCAACAATTAGTTAGTGAAATACAACGTGACATCATTTTATAGATATAAAAAGGATAGGAAAAAATATGGTTTTTAACAAAATTTGTGTTTTTTGAGTCTAAGGAAAAATAATGTTTGGAGTCTATGAAAATGATATTTGGAGTCCATAATAGATGGATATTGGATATTTGGATTCTATTTTAATAAAGAATTTTGTGTCTGAATTCTGATAATTCTAGAGTCTAAACTCAGAAAGTTCGGAGTCTAAATTCAAAGAACTCATAGTCTGAACTCAAAAATTTCGGATTCTGAATTCGGGGAACTCGAAGTCTAAACTAAAAATGTCCAAAGTCTGAATTCAGAGAGCTCAGATTCTGAACTCAAAATGTTCGGAGTTTGGATTCTATGAAAAAAAATTCTAAACATAAAATGCTCAGAGTTCAAATTCGGATATCTCGGAGTCTGAACTTAGAATGTTAAGACTCTTACTTCAGAGAAATCAGATTCTGAAATCGGATTCTGAAAACAGAATAATCTATATCCATGTTTTTATAGGATTCCATGGTTTTCGGTATGAAACAATTTTTTATACTTAGAACCACAAATAAATATACATAGAGATATAAAATAATGAATAATTAAAAACAGCTAATGAAGAATTTCGTTGAGTAAGGAAAATTTCCATAAAGAAGAAAAATTTCTTTATTAAGATTAAAATATTTTTTCATTAAGATATAGTGTGTGCGATTTTAAAAACATAAAAGAATGGAAAATTCATATGGAATCCTTATTGACGGAACAATCTCACACATTTTGGAAAGCACAAACACACTTATGAAAGGGAATATAAGGACTTGAAAAAGATATATCTTATCTTCCATAACACATGGGAAATAATTAATTTGAATAACTTCCCCTTAGGCTTTAGAAACAAAAAAGGATCAAATTATTGATTTCTGGATTGAGACATATAATTTTATTTCATATGAAAATCATCTGGAATAAAATCTCCCCCTTAGTCTAACTCCACCTTAAATATGGAAATTTCCACTTAATATATTATTGTTTTTATCATTCCTTTCTCCCCCTTTGTTATTTTCAAAAAGGAATACAGAGAATGGAAAAAAAATATGGTACATGAAATATTAGTACTAAACAACCAAACATATGGAGAGAAAAGAAAAGTTTCATTAGGATTGAAAAATTTATATGTGGATAAATACAACAAAAGATCATAATTGAAGAAGATTATTCATCATTCTCCTTCGGTATCAACTTCATTACAATGGTTTTCAACTTCATGAGCTCCTAGTGATATTCCTCTAATTTCTTGAGAAGATGATTCCGATCTTCATTTTCATTCTATATGGATTTGATTTTTTGTTCCTTAGCGTTAATATTATCTTCCTGAGCCATCATAAATTTTTCTTGCCTACCAATTTTCTATTCTATATCAATTTTGAAATCTTTTTCTACCTTCCAACTCCGATCCACTGAAATAAATTTTCCATCCAGATCCTTCACATCTTTCTTCTAAGAATTTTCTTCAACATAATGATTTTCTTCAAAATCTTGGTGAGATCATTGAACTTAACATATTAATTTTCAAAAGAATCTGTGACACTATCCTGAAACTCATCAAAAAATCACATTTCTTCAAAATTATTCCTTTACCTGATATCAATCTTATTGCACGATATTTTATGATCATCGTAACCAATGTTTAATGATTTGATATTTTCTTCGAGTTTGACACACATATCCATCACCATGGATAACGAATCATATTTTTTATTTAAGTTATGTTGAATCATCTGGCATCTCAATTCTATACTGAGAAATATTGGAATAGACCTAATAAGCTTTTCCAAATACTAAACTACAATGTCATGTCAAAGAGAGGACGATTCTGAAACTGATACATTTTTTGGTGTGGATTACTTTTCTAACTCAGCTACCTTCTTCTTTGATGAGAACCAACTTCCTTTTTCCTTACCATGGATTTGTTGGGTGTCTCCAGAACCACTTTTTCCCTTATCATCCTTCAGAATGACTTCTTCTTATTGAAGAGATTCATGCTCACTATCTCAGAACTGCACAATCTTGTCCTCATCAACCTCTTTTTTCTCAGCTCCTGCCTCAACAACCTGTGGATATATCAAATAAGGCTTTCTACTCTCATCTTTAAGAAATTTATTCACATCTTCATCACCCTTCTCATATTTTCCAGGGGTTTCATGTTTTGAAGACTCGGCTTCAGAATTTCATATTATAATATTTCAGAAGGGCTTTACCTCTCATGGAAATATTCAACATGAATATTTAGATCTTATGTGTCACCAATTCCTTCTTCTACATATTCTTCAACAATATTTTCTTGAACTTTTTCAGGAGTCACAAAATTCTTTCTCGGAGTTTCTGGTACTGGTTCTAACAAAAATGATTTTGGTACCAGAATACTCTAAGAAGCATTCACAGAAACCTTCAGAAGATATTGAACTATCTCTGACTCAAACAACTTAATCATTTTCTCCATTTATTTTTCTTCCTTTTCTATATTTTCAGTAGCCTTTTAATTTAATGTTTTAGCCTTAGTAGGCTCCAATCCAATCTTGGGCTCCCCTTTTTCTGATTTTTATTATCTTCCCTCCATTTAGCCACTAACGCATTAGGATAGGATTTTTTTCATTGTATTGAGGGGTGATAACTAAATTTCCTTTCACAATGGTGTTTTTTCATTTACATCCACTTCCTTTACATTCCTATTCCTTACACCCTTTATGGAATTCTCATACACTTATTATTTCTTCATTATGAATTCTTCCTCATCCTTATGAAAATCATAAAATTCATCAGAATATATGGAAAAAACAATTTTAATCCATATCATTGTATCATCACTCAACAAAATAAACTTACAATTCCTTGACATAAAACATTAAGGAATTTGGTAGGATTCTATAAACTGAACAATCATGTTTGATAGAATGGATGGATAAATAATAATCAGAGCCTTCAAATTCCCATTATTTTTAATATTAATCGTATCTAGAATATGTTTAACGAGATTTATCTTTCTGATGTCCACCAAGAAATCCAAAATATACATATCCTTTTTCGTCACAGTATCCTAGTCTCATTTTCTCATAAATAGAAATTATTGAATCCAAAGCTGAAGAATAAGAAGATTTGTTGAGAGGTGAACTATTTTAGGATTCTAAACTTTTTTCAAGACAAGGAACTCCAATGCCTTCTCCTTAATAAAATATATTGAACGCTCGGGTTGCTTGTGAGAGAAAACTATTCTTCTCTCTCATACGTAATTCGTATCAAACTGGATACCTAGCTATATAAAATAGAATATGTATTCCCGTATCACATAAAGGAAATCATGTTTCTTTCTTCTTCTTTGAAGAAACAAACTGTCTCATAGAACACCAACAACAACTCCGGATAAACCAGATCTTGGGATTTTTATTTTGAAATGAAAAAACTCCCCAACCCATTTAGCTTGATATTATAAACAATAGAAAAATTATACTTGGAAAAGAAATTTGGATGAACCAACCATTCTTGGTAAATCTTCCATTGAGAGATTTCCTTGATAGTCGACATGTATTTCTGAGAGGATTCTTCAATAGAAATTCGGAACATAAGGAAACTTGATAATCCAGAATGGGCTTAAGTTGGATGGGAAGAGCTTCATCATGTAACATCTTGGAGATCGATGTGGGAAAACCATCAGGGGTTCTTTATATAGGCAACTAAGTAGATG
This sequence comes from Viscum album, assembly GCA_963277665.1. Taxonomy (NCBI): domain Eukaryota; kingdom Viridiplantae; phylum Streptophyta; class Magnoliopsida; order Santalales; family Viscaceae; genus Viscum; species Viscum album. Next base: position 1,322,347,345 of record OY728140.1, read on the forward strand.
GACCAGTTTCCCTGATTGATCCAATGGTTGTAAATTTCATGAATTGATCTAACGGTTGAGATAAAATCTGCCGAATGAAATTTGGTCTAATCTGATCTTTTGATGTTTTATGAATAAAAAAATTGGATTGACAAAAAATTTAATATGAAAAATTTAAAACAGAAAGACAATATCAGCAACAAGAAATATGATTACAAAAACACAGAAAAAAATAACTTTTAGAGTGTTAGCGAGATTTTTTGTAATGTGGATAAAATTTTTCTAGAAGAACATTATAGTAGGAAAAAAATTAGACTAAATATCTATAAGGCCCCAGCCTTAAACCTTACTTAATCTTGAGTTATTACAAGATTACACATTGAGGATCTTTTTAGGTTTAGAGTTTTAGAGAATTAGATCATGAAACTTGCATTACGTTCCACATTTAAACAAAGTGGCTACATAAAAGACAGTATTCATTCTTCCCATCAATGGAAACATATTTAAAATAATACACGGATTCTTTCTTGACACATCCTTGACACTATCGTCACATCATGTACCTTTCCCTTGACCTGTGAAAAACATTTCAAAAACTTGGGATGAGCATAAAAAGATCAGTAAGGGTTATAAAAATATGGAAAGGAAACATGAGTTCATATATACATAAGAATGAAATCATACTTTACCCATAAAATATAGGCATATCAAATCATGAATAAATCATAGAAAACATAAGACAAAAAGGTAACTTGAGGCATTCATAACATTATTACGTAGGGAGTAACCCTCTTGGTTACGTTTGGAATACCCATCACAGTATATTCCATAAATCTCTTCGGATAAACCTTAACATTTCACTCCTTCGCGTTACCCAATGCATTGGAGAGCTATAACGGGCTCACCCGCCCTTAGTTTATCACGGAACCACCAGTCTTCATAATAATGACCAAAAACCATAACATAATCATATCACATAAAACATGCATAAAGTAAACATAACATTTCCACATTTCAATCACGAGATATCAGTACAACACATTGATATAATAAAAACATTATGAAAACTATTTTCAATACCAAAGTAAAAGAAAAGTAAAACATGGTATTTATTTTTCTTTTAAAAAGAAGGTATGGCTTGTAGAGGAAGCCGAAACTCAAATAACGGTCATGACGGCGGAGAAATCGTTGTCGCCGCATACGTACGACAAAAACATTCCCTTTTGTCGTTTAGTAAACGCTTCGTATAAAAATATTCCTTTTGAATAAACGTAAAAGTCAAAGGGGTTTATACACCGTATAAATGAAAGTTGTGTATAAAATAAAATATGCCTCAATGAAAGGAAGTTGAGATGAAGTCCCATACCACCTTGAAGCTTAAAATTTTAAACCATTAATATCCATATAAATAAATCCTTAAAACCATTTTGAAAACATGGATATTAATAAGAACAAATAATTAAAACATTTAAAACGATATTTTGGTTAAAGGGGTTTTACCAAAATCAGAGACACTTGAATACAATAATTGAGGAATAACATTTTGTCAAAACTTTATAATATCATGAGAATAAATGGATTCATGATATAATACTCCAAAGGAAAGTATATACACAATATAAGAGTGAATTGGTGCATAACAACAATGAACTCTCAATAGAAATGTCAAATGTGATGAAATCCCTTATAAAGAATGTATCCTTAAATTAAGGACAAATCAATCTAAAAAAAATATGTGTGACCAATATAAATACACCCAATATAAGTGGATATTAAGTGTAAAACAATAAAAGGTCATTCACACATATTCAATGGATGACATATTCAATGACTACATGTTGAACCCAATGAAATCGAAATTGGGTTAAAAAGTTCCCTTGACAGCCTAACGGCATCACATCAAAAAGAGTTGATGAGAGATAAAAATAGTATCTCATCACTTGGACATAAAATTTACATCAACAAGGATATATGATAACATATCCCAAAATAACAATATGTAAATTAAAAGACCCAACAAAAGAAGTCTTTTAAAAAAGAGGAGGGTGAAAGGTTCCCTTACCGACTTGGGTATCTTTCAAAACATACACCCCATGAAAGAAGGACAATAGATCATTGATGTAAATACTCATAAACGAAAGTATATTACACAAAGAGTAGAATAATGGGCAGTACATACACCACTCAATGGAATTTGTGGAAAATGTAGCATAAATCTCACGAGAATAAAAGTGAGATGAAAAATCCCTTACGAAAATTCGGCAGCCTAACGTCGCCACTCAAAACTTCCAAAAATGATTTATGAGAGGAAATAGGGTCTCTCATCATATGAACATAATAATTACAGTAGTAGTAATATAAAATAACATCCCAATCATATGAAATATGAGCATAAAAGGAATGACATAAAGAGTGTACTTAAAAAGAAAGAGAGGTGTAGGATCCCTTACCTCGGGTCCGACTTGACTCGTTCGTTCTTTAATCTCCTGAATAATAAACTTGAGTTAATTTTTACTTCCTTAAGAACACTTTTCAAGTTCATTATTCCTTTTATACCACTTATTACCATGTCATAAACATTATTTAATCATTTAAGTTAATAATATTTGTTTTGCCGATATTTGGTTCTTAAGTCGAAAGTGGACTTCATACAATTACATGTTGTTCGTGTGGCCAAATGTTTATTATATCCAGAATTGTATTCATGATGTATATATCATATATGTCATATATATCCAGTACATGCATGCATTTACAACATTACATAATCATTTAGAGGTATGAAATGAAATGCACCGTTCATGGAGACGGTAAGCCGTACGTACGCATGAACTCTACTTTCATTTCTATTTCGTATTTTATAGAATGGAATAATAATGATATAAAGGTATATTATAATTCCAGTATAATATCATATATAATATCATATTTCCATCCTTTATACATCCCACATATGGTATTTAACGAATCAAATCACTTTGAGGGGGCGGTAGTCCGCACTTCCTTAAATGAAGATATCGCGTATACCCATAATAGAAGCCATAAAGGTAAGACAAAAATGAAAAATACAGAAGAATAAGGAAAACATAAACATATTATATATCATATATAAAAATAGTGACATCATAATGGCCACCTTTGAAGGTGTTAAAAGAGTATTGAACAATCATCGTTTCGGGAGGCAGAATTTCACCATCCACGGAAACCGTATGTTCTTTAACCATTTGATGTAGTTGTGTGAGAGTGTAGCTCGAATAAATCTTATAAAAACATCCTATTATATTGAAGATACTGGTGTTGTTACAAAATAAATTAATAAAAAGAGTTTAGGGGGTTGGAGAAGCAAAATAAAACAAATGAACATGAGAGAATGAATTACCTTTAAAAGTGTAACTCCTTTTTATTTGAGCCTAAAGGATTCATTTGAAGGATTCTGACGAAAGGGAATCCTCTAGGATGAGGAGAGGGATGTGGAGAGAGTAAATGGGCAGGGTTTGGCCGAGACAAAGGCTTGAGGAGTGTGTGGAATGAGGTAGAGGTGGGGGCCTTTTAGAAGAGGAGAGGAGGGGCACTTTTGGAAAGTAAAGAAATATTACTTTATTTGAAAAATTTTTCGGTTTTAAAAGGTCCCACATTGATATAATTAGTGGATAAGGTTATAAAGGTTCGAAATCCACCCATCCAATAAGTTTTGGACATGTGTAGTTCATAGATTTTACATTATCTTTCCATTTTATTTTAATATTTAAATAATGATGTCATTACTGCATCATTATGATGTCATAAATAATTTAATTTATTTAATGTCTAAAAATTATAAAACAATTACTATGATGTAGGAAATCTTTTTAGCTTTACAATTATTATTTATAATCAAAATTTGGACTTTTATAACCCCACTTAAAAATTATTTTAGTAAAACAATTTATGTTAGTGTCATTTTCACTTTAACATTAAATAAAAATATATTAATGTCATTTTCCAACTAAAGTGGCTCCATGGGGTCCCCAAGTTGGCCCCTGGCTTCTATTGGTCGGCCATGACTCACCCAATAGGTGTAGGACAAGTTTCATGGTGTTTTCACATTCTTATAATATCATTTTTACCTTAAACTACACTAATTACCACTAATCGCGATTAAAAACTTAATAAGTTACTATTCACCAAAAAAATTATTTTAATCTCATTGAACCACATTTTACGTCTCAATGACAACCATTTATGTCGGATTTTTGAAAATCAAAACACAATTATGGCAAAATTTCATTTAAATGAAAAATCAGTTTTTATAAGTACCACTTAGTGGTTTCACTATTCATCAAAAATTGATGTTTTTCATAAAATTACCAAAAATTCACCATAAGCTATATTTGATATTCCGAATTCAAAAATGAAGTCTATTTTACAAAATTCAAAACATATTAGTCACATTAATTAATTTAATAATTAATTCCCGCTGTCAGAGCAAATAGCGTGTTTTTATAAAACAATAAGTATCAAAAGATTGACACTAGTTTAAGTCTGATTTCAAAGTAAAATTAATTCCAATGACCACTATTGGATTTAATGGTAAAAATATTTTCTAATTTCACTTTAAAACCAATTCAAAATATTATCTAATAATATAAATAAATTATATTAAAAAGTGGTTTTGAATTAAAACACAACATTCTACACTATTCATTAAAAAATGAACTTTATTGGAAAAATACCAGAAAATTACAGAAAGTAAAATTTGATGTCCCGATTCTTAATAAGAGTTTTATTTGGTCCAAAAGAATTTATAAGAGTGATCAAAACTATATTTAATGACGGTTCTCCATTAAAAGGCGATAAGTGAACCTTTAGTGAAAACTAGGGCATATACACCTAAAATTTAATTCTTTCCGTATTTTAAGCCTTTAGCATTTATTGGATAAATGTAAAAACATTAAAAAACATATATAATCATATTTTAGTCATTTATATCCATTCCCGCCATTATAACGGCTACATGTTAACTACCATTTAAAATAATATTATTTTATTATTAGAGTGCAACGTAAGATTCCCAAGAAACTCGTTGTTGCGTGTTGGGTACGCCATCGAGCATAGCGTCCCCTTTAAAGTCATATTAATATTTTATTCACAAATATGGATAAATATGAAAATTTCATATTCATTATTTACCTGGGGTGTTACATCCTTCCCCCCTTTTGGGAATTGCGTCCTCGCAATTTTAAAATTGCGCTTGGAAACATCCTTGAACGTCCCACATCAGAGCAAGAGTCGGTAAAACAATCACTTTAAAATAAAGAAAGATAAGCACAGAGGTCACCTGAGTTAACCCATACTAGGATTCTATGTATGAAAATATGGAAATGGATGAGAAAACATAAGGTCATGTTCTGATGGAGAGTGATAGAAAACATGTTTAGGAGAAAGTTAACCACGAGAAAATCACAAACTTGTGATGGGTTAAACGGTATTCGATTCCCCAGTAGGAAAAGTTAATAGAAAACATTTTTGTTTTAAGTTACTTTTTATTGAGGAATTTATTCATAAGGAAACATAATCACTTATCATATTGAATTTCAACTTTTATTAGATTCCTTACAAAAACTCATATTTTCTCCAAAAGACGAGTATTTAGGAAGACTTGTTCACATTAAGAGTACTATAATCAACTTCTAGAGAATCACCTAATCCATAAAATAGAACTATATACTTCCCATGTCTTTAGACTTTAACCAAAACCAAAACCAAAAAGGCTAGTACAAGATCAGATAATCCAAAAAGGAATAACCCTTTATAAAAAGAACATCTATTCTTATCCTCCAAAATTTGTCCAACAAAACCCAAAGTTCAACGAGGACCATTAGATAAACAATTTTTCCATAAAATTCTTCAAAGTAAACCAAAATAAGATTGAAACCCAAATATTTGAAGGATTTAGTCACATAGTCTTCCAAGTTAAATCGTAACATTTATCTCCAAACAACATCAGTTGCTCCTAAAGTCTCGTATTGAAAAGTAATTAACCTAATCACATATCCTCCATGATAGGATAATCATTTTCATAAATAACCCAAAATCAACTTACTCTTAATTCATAAAATCATATAACTAGAAATAATCAGTCAAACTAACCAGGGACTTCACGTAGTCCAGTGGTAGGCGATAAATACCTGTTGCACTTTTTTTTGTGGGTTCGATTCCCGCGGCTTTGTCCGACGCGACGGGTTGTCACACGGTCTGCGTGTTGTCCTTTTTATAAAACTCCAAAAATAACCCCAACATGTTTTAAACTCAATAGTTTCCTTATACCTTTAATTTTCATCCAAATTCATTATGATCTCAACACCTTAATTATTGAAGTCTTATTTCACCACCATAAGATAAAATAAAACAATTCCCAAAATGAATAACATCATACCTTGATCATGGAATCCACTCGGTCTCATCGTCATCTTGCTCACGTAGGTATAAGTCCCATGCATTACAACAATGATTTAGAGATCCTTCAAAATAATTTGCTTCCTCCATCTAAATACACCTCGTGCAACATGGGTCATATGGGTGTTCACAGAAAAACAGTTTTGGAAAATAATCATGTATGACATATAATTCCAAAACATCTGATAAAACATGATTTCTAAAAAATAGTCGGACCAAAATTGAGTTGAAACTTTCTATCATTGGTCCTTTTAAAATACCATAAGTATGTGATGTGAGACTATATTTTAAAAGCAAATATAAATAGGTTGCGCAAGGGTCTCCTTCCTCAGCATCATTTTGAAAATCATAATATGCTTCAAATTCTTGTGATAAGGTAAAATATTTCAAAATACCTTGATAATATTTACCTCTCTTGAAAACATGAGAATATTTTGAAAATATTATTTTTCTAAAAACAACCCATGATCCACGATGATAACGAGGTATAGCGGAGGTGTTTGATATCTCAAAAAATGCTTGCAAGTGAGTTTTATGCTAGAAAAAGTTTCACAATCATCCGAAGAAGACTTTGCAATAATTATTGCAAGCATGTCATCAGGAAGAGATAGAAATATCGTTTGAGATCCCCCTCCTTCCATTCGTAACCGACTTTACTTGACCTGAAAAAAAAATTTAAACAAGGATTTAACTGAAATAATAGTTATAGGGACTGATCATGTGCCTCACAAAAACTCCTAATCCCTAAAGTTGTCTAAACCGACCTCTGATACCAACTATAAGGCCCCAGCCTTAAACCTTACTTAATCTTGAGTTATTAGAAGATTACACATTGAGGATCTTTTCAGGTTTAGAGTTTTATAGAATTAGATCATGAAACTTGCATTACGTTCCACATTTAAACAAAGTGGCTACATAAAAGACAGTATTCATTCTTCCCATCAACGGAAACATATTTAAAATAAAACACGGATTATTTCTTGACACATCCTTGACACTATCGTCACATCATGTACCTTTCCCTTGACCTGTGAAAAACATTTCAAAAACATGCGATGAGCATAAAAAGCTAAGTAAGGGTTATAAAAATATGGAAAGGACACATGAGTTCATATATACATATGAATGAAATCATACATTACCCATAAAACATAGGCATATCAAATCATGAATAAATCATAGAAAACATAAGACAAAAAGGTAACTTGAGGCATTCATAACATTCTTACGTAGGGAGTAACCCTCTTGGTTACGTTTGGAATACCCATCACAGTATATTCCATAAATCTCTTCGGAGAACCCTTAACGTTTCACTCCTTCGTGTTACCCAATGCATTGGAGAGCTATAACGGGCTCACCCGCCCTTAGTTTATCACGGAACAACCCGTCTTCATAATAATGCCCAAGAACCATAACATAATCATATCACATAAAACATGCATAAAGGAAACATAAAATTTCCACATTTCAATCACGAGATATCAGTACAACTCATTGATATAATAAAAACATTATGAAAACTATTTTCAATACCAATGTAAAAGTAAAGTAAAACATGGTATTTATTTTTCTTTTAAAAAGAAGGTATGGCTTGTAGAGGAAGCCGAAACTCAAATAACGGTCATGACGGCGGAGAAGTCATTGTCGCCGCATACATACGACAAAAACATTCCCTTTTGTCGTTTAGTAAACGCTTCGTATAAAAATATTCCTTTTGAATAAACGTAAAAGTCAAAGGGGTTTATACACCGTATAAAAGAAAGTTGTGTATAAAATAAAATATTCCTCAATGAAAGGAGATTGAGAAGAAGTCCCATACCACCTTGAAGATTAAAATTTTAAACCATTAATATCCATATAAATAAATCCTTAAAACCATTTTTAAAACATGGATATTAATAAGAACAAATAATTAAAACATTTAAAACGATATTTTGGTTAAAGGGGTTTTACCAAAATCATAGACACTAGAATACAATAATTGAGGAATAACATTTAGTCAAAACTTTATAATATCATGAGAATAAATGGATTCATGATATAATACTCCAAAGGACAGTATATACACCATATAAGAGTGAATTGGTGCATAACAACAATGAACTCTCAATAGAAATGTCAAATGTGATGAAATCCCTTATAAAGAATGTATCCTTAAATTAAGGACAAATCAATCTCAAAAAAAATGTGTGACCAATATAAATACATCCAATATAAGTGGATATTATGTTTAAAACAATAAAAGGTCATTCACACATATTCAATGGATGACATATTCAATGACTACATGTTGAACCCAAAGAATTCGAAATTGGGTTAAAAAGTTCCCTTGACAGCCTAACAGCATCACATCAAAAAGTGTTGATGAGAGATAAAAAGTATATCTCATCACTTGGACATAAAATTTAAATCAACAAGGATATATGAGAACATATCCCAAAATAACAATATGCAAATTAAAAGACCCAACAAAAGAAGTCTTTTAAAAAGAGGAGGGTGAAAGGTTCCCTTACCGACTTGGGTATCTTTCAAAACATACACCCCATGAAAGAAGGACAATAGATCATTGATGTAAATACTCATAAACGAAATTATATTACACAGAGAGTAGAATAATGGGCAGTACATACACCACTCAATGGAATTTGTGGAAAATGTAGCATAAATCTCACGAGAATAAAAGTGAGATGAAAAATCCCTTACGAAAATTCGGCAGCCTAACGTCGCCACTCAAAACTTCCAAAAATGATTTATGAGAGGAAATAGGGTCTCTCATCATATGAACATAATAAATACAGTAGGAGTAATATAAAATAACATCCCAATCATAAAAAATATGAGCATAAAAGGAATGACATAAAGAGTGTAGTTAAAAAGAAAGAGAGGTGTAGGATCCCTTACCTCGGGTCCGACTTGACACGTTCGTTCTTTAATCTCCTGAATAATAAACTTGAGATAATTTTTACTTCCTTAAGAACCTTTTTAAAGTTCATTATTCCTTTTATACCACTTATTACCATGTCATAAACATTATGTAATCATTTATGTTAATAATATTTTTTTTGCCGATATTTGGTTCATAAGTCGAAAGTGGACTTCTTACAATTACATGTTGTTCGTGTGGACAAATGTTTATTATATCCAGAATTGTATTCATGATGTAGATATCATATATGTCATTTATATCCAGTACATTAATGCATTTATAACATTACATAATCATTTAGAGGTAAGAAATGAAATGCACCGTTCATGGAGACAGTAAGCCGTACGTACGCATGAACGCTACTTTAATTTCTATTTTGTATTTTATAGAATGGAATAATAATTATATAATGGTATATTATAATTCCAGTATAATATCATATATAATATCATATTTTCATCCTTTATACATCCCACATATGGTATTTAACGAATCAAATCACTTTGAGGGAGCGGTAGTCCGCACTTCCTTAAATGAAGATATCGCGTATACCCATAATGGAAGCCATAAAGGTAAGACAAAAATGAAAAATACAGAAGCATAAGGAAAACATAAACATATTATATATCATATATAAAAATAGTGACATCATAATGGCCACCTTTGAAGGTGTTAAAAGAGTATTGAACAATCATCATTTCGGGAGGCAGAATTTCACCATCCCCGGAAACCGTATGTTCTTTAACCATTTGATGTAGTTGTGTGAGAGTGTAGCTCGAATAAATCTTATAACAACATCCTAGTATATTGAAGATACTGTTGTTTTTACAAAAGAAATAAATAAAAATAGTTTAGGGGGTAGGAGAAGCAAAATAAAACAAATGAACATGAGAGAATGAATTACCTTTAAAAGTGTAACTCCTTTTGATTTGAGCCTAAAGGATTCTTTGAAAGGATTCTGCCCAAAGGGAATCCTCTAGGATGAGGAGAGGGATGTGGAGAGAGTAAATGGGCAGGGGTTGGCCGAGAAAAATGCTTGAGGAGTGTGTGAAATGAGGTAGAGGTGGGGGCCTTTTATAAGAGGAGAGGAGGGGCACTTTTGGAAAGTAAAGAAATATTACTTTATTTGAAAATGTGTTTCGGTTTTAAAAGGTCCCATATTAATATAATTCGTGGATAAGGTTATAAAGGTTCGAAATCCACCCATAAAATAAGTTTTGGACATGTGTAGTTCATATATTTTACATTATCTTTCCATTTTATTTTAATCATTAAATAATGATGTCCTCAATGCATCATTATGATGTCATAAATTATTTAATTTATTTAATATCTAAAAATTATAAAAAAATTACTATGATTTAGGAAATCGTTTTAGCTTTCCAATTACTATTTATAATCAAACTTTGTACTTGTATAACCCAACATAAAAATTATTTTATTAAAACAATTTATGTTAGTGTCATTTTCACTTTAACATTAAATAAAAATATATTAATGTCATTTTCCAACTAAAGTGGCTCCATGGGGTCCCCAAGTTGGCCCATGGCTTGTATTGGTCGTCCATGACTCACCCAATAGGTTTAGGACAAGTGTCATGGTGTTTTCACATTCTTATAATGTCATTTTTACCTTAAACTACACTAATTACCACTAATCGCGATTAAAAACTTAATAAGTTACTATTCACCCAAAAAAATTATTTTAATCTCATTGAACCACATTTTACTTCTTAATGACAACCATGTATGTCGGATTTTTGAAAATCAAAACACAATTATGGAAAAATTTCATTTAAATGAAAAATCAGTTTTTATAAGTACCACTTAGTGGTTTCACTATTCATAAAAAATTGATGTTTTTCAGAAAATTACCAAAAATTCACCCTAAAATATATTTGATATTCCGAATTCAAAAATGAAGTATATTTTACAAAATTTAAAACATATTAGTCACATTAATTAATTTAATAATTAATTCCCGCTGTCAGAGCAAATAGCGTGTTTTTATAAAACAATAAGTATCAAAAGATTGACACTAGTTTAAGTCTGATTTCAAAGTGAAATTAATTCCAATGACCACTATTGGATTTAATGGTAAAAATATTTTCTAATTTCACTTTAAAACCAATTCAAAATATTATCTAATCATATAAATAAATTAGATTAAAAAGAGGTTTTGAATTAAAACACAACATTCTACACTATATATTAAAAAATGATCTTTATTGGAAAAATACCAAAAAATTACACAAAGTAAAATTTGATGTCCCGATTCTTAATAAGAGTTTTATTTGGTCCAAAAGAATGTATAAGAGTGATCAAAACTATATTTAATGACAGTTCTCCATTAAACGACGATAAGTGAACCTTTAGTGAAAACTAGGGCATATACACCTAAATTTTAATTCTTTCCGTATTTTAAGCCTTTAGCTTTTATTGGATAAATGTAAAAACATTAAAAAACATATATAATCATATTTTAGTCATTTATATCCATTCTCGCCATTATAACAGCTAAATGTTAACTACCATTTAAAATAATATTATTTTATTATTAGAGTGCAACGTAAGATTCCCAAGAAACTCGTTGTTGCGTGTTGGGTACGCCATCGAGCATAGCGTCCCCTTTAAATTCATATTAATATTTTATTCACAAATATGGATAAATATGAAAATTTCATATTCATTATTTACCTGGGGTGTTACAATATCAATTTTAGAATAGAAAAAAAATATTAGACAACGAAAAATTTTGACTACGAAAAAATTATGACTGTGGAAAAAAATAAACTACCGATAAATTTTACACTATGAAAAAATGTTAGACTACGATAAATTTGTCTACGAAAAATATAACTAAGAAAATATCAGCAACATGATCTTCCGATCCGATAAATTGAAGAATGATATCTCGTTTCTGTGTGTTATCCTTATGAAAGTGATGCCTAATATATATTTGTTTTTCACAAGAGTGATGTGTAGGGTTTTTACTAAGGTAAATGACACTAGTATTATCACACAATAATTGTGTTTTGGTAAAACGCATTCCATAATCTGTGAGTGTCTGTTGAATCCACAGATCATGAGCACATCAACTTCTAGCTACTACATATTCATCTTTAGTAGTGGAAAGTGGTACAGAGTTTTGGTTTTTGCAAGACCAAGAAACTAATGAATCTCCTATGGCATGAAATGATTTGTGTGTACATTTTCTATCCATTCTATATCCACTAATTTCATCATCTAAAAAACCTATTAAGAAAAAACATTTCCAGAAGAATAATAAAGTATTAATATCCTTGGTTCACATTATGTAGTGAAAAATTATTTTCACTACCTTTAAATTGGATTCCATGGGATTAGATTGATATCTATTACATAATCATACTAAAAAAATTACGTTTGGATGAATTGTTGTCATGTATAGTAAAATTCCTATCATTCCTCGAAATAATGTTTGATCCACTATTTTCCTAGCTTCATCAGGATCAAGATTATTAGAGGTACGGATGGGAGTACTTATACTTTTAGTATTTTCATATCCTTACATTTTTAGAAGATATTTAATATACTTATGTTGAGATATATTGGTTCTTTATGGTTTTTTAGAAATTTTCAAACCTAGGAAAAATATCAACTCACCCATCATACTAATTTCTAACTCAGATTTCATTAGATCCATAAACAAATAAGTTAAAGATTACTAATATGAACCAAATATAATGTCATCAACATAAATTTGACCAATAAAAACACTTTTCCTATATTTCTTAATAAAAAGGGTTGGATCTTCATTTCTCGTAACATAATTGTTTTGAAGGAAAAATCATTTACGTCTATCATAACATGCTCTAGGGGCTTTTTTAAACCTGTATAAAGCATTGGTATGTTTGAAAAAATGTTTAGAATGTTTTGAATCTTCAAATGTAGGAGGTTTTTCCTCAAAAACTCCTTCATGAACATAACCATTAAAGAATGCACATTTTACAACAATTTGAAAAAGTATGAATTTGAAGAATGTTATAAAGGAAAGTAGAATATGAATAGATTCATGTCCACCTGGTGGAAAATATGTTTCTTCATAGTATATTCCGTCTTGTTGATTATTTTCTTTTGTCAAACAATATAGTTTTATTTCTCACAATGATCCCATTTTGATCAAACTTATTCATGAAGACCCATTTTACTCCAATCACAGAGGTATCCTTAGTTCACTCAACCACTGTCCAGACATTATTCCTTTCAAATTCATTTAGATCATCTTGCATAACTTTAACCCAATCATCAGCACCTAAAGCTTCATCAGTGCATCTAGGTTCTAATTGGGAAAGGAATTATAGATGTTATATTTAATTATTAAATAACTTCTAGTCCTTACAGGATGATTTACATCACCAATGATACTATCTTTGGGACGATTCTATAGAAACAATTGATTTGTGTTTTGAAAAGCTTGCTCATCAACATATGGAAGAAAATTTTCTGGGGTAAATATTTCAGAAGCATTTTGGTCAAAATTTTCCTTTTTATATGGATTTTTTATCAAAGGGTTGATAATTAGTTTTTCAAATCACATTCTAGGATACATGTTGGGGTTCTTTAAAAACACAGTCTTTAGTTTCATCAATCTTGATATTTACTTTTATTTCAACAGTACAAGTGTTTTTATTAAAAACTCTATTGGCCTTAGAAGTTGTGGATTAGCCTAATAAAATTACATAACCATATTTGTGAGTGAATTTATGAATATTATATTTAGTATTAAAAATAAATATTTTTCAACCAAATACCTTATAGTATAAAAGTATACGTTTTCTTCCGTTCCGTAATTCATAAGTGGTTTTATTAAGAAAAGGTGTAACCAAAAAATGATTTAGTGTTTAGAAAGTAGTACATACAGCCTTTTCCCAGAAGTGATTATGTATCAAATATTCATTTAACATGGTTCTAGTTATCTCTTTGAATAATTCTATTTCTTCTTCCAAAAACATCATTTTTTAAGGAGATCTTTGAACTAAGAAGTTATGAGTAATGCCTTTTCTACTAAATTTTTTTTAAAAATCATAATTTTGAAATTCTCCTCCATGATCACTATGAATCGTTACCAATGGTATGTTTTTCTCATTTTTAACATGGTCTCTAAATATTTTGAAATAATAAAAAGCTTCAAATTTGATTTCTAGAAAATAGACCCACCTGAATCTATTGTAATCATCAACTAGGAAAAATACATATTACATGCCTCGAATGCTTCTAGTTTGTGTTGGACCAAAAAGATCCATGTGCTCCAACTGTAATGAATCAGTAGTTGACACTTCACCTATTGATATAAAACCTGATTTATGCTGTTTTCCATATTTATAGGGTAACAAAATTTTGAAGAATCAAATTTAATCTCTTGTAGATCCTTAACTTGTTTTTTGAGAGATTGCATAGGTTCCTAAGGTTATAATGTCCTAACCTTCTATTCAATTACCCAGATTGATCTTCCATTAAAATAATACAAGTTATATCTTGGATCCTATGATATTCTATGTTTATTATGTATACATTGTCTTTCCTATGGGAAGAAAGAATAAACTCATCCTTAGAATTGTGTACTAAACATTTATCATTCCCAAAATTCACATGGTGTCCTTCATCACATAATTGACATACGCTGGTGAGGTTGTGCTTAAGTACCTTTACAAATAAAAAGGTTTAAATCAATGTTTTTCCATGAAGAACAATGTTACATATACCAATAATTTCTCCCTAAGCATTATCTTCGAAAGTTACTTTCACTCCTTTCATCTTAATATTATTTTCAAAGATATTTTTGTTACCATTCATATTCCAGGAACATCCACTATCTATGTACAAAGTATTACTTTTGGTACCATTATTACTTTACTAAAAATAAAAGATTTATAATTTTTGAATCCAAACGTTCTTGGATCCAGAAATATCAGAATTAAATATTTTAGGAATACACATCTTCCTAGAAAATTAGGCTTTGTGAAAACCTAAATACTAAGTTGTATTTAAGGAAAATCTGATTCCCCAATGACAAATAGACTGAAATTTAGTTTATAATGGATCACATTGGGGAACAAAATAATTGTTATTTAAAATAGGTTTATAATTATTAAAAACAACACTGGAACGATTTATTAATGTTCCTATTTCAAAATACATTCTATCAAAATTTTCCTAACCATTGGTAAAGTTGTAGAATCACTTCCTCACAAAAAATATTTCTGACTTACGTTTTACAACCAAGTTATTATTACCCAAATCATTAGATTTTGGTCTAGAGTTATTCTATAAAATATTTTTTCAAGAAATTACATTTTCAAGATCCTTAGAATGTTTATCCTTCTAAAAAAAATTATCTCCTGTTTTTTTGAAATAGTTTAAAAACCAACATTTTTATCATCAAGATCTTTATAATGATCTGATAATTCGTTAACTAAAATATAATTCCAAGAGTTTTCCTTATGAAGAATTTTCTTGAGTTGGAGTTTTCATTCTCAAGGAGTTTATAAAATCTAGATAGTTCTTCATAACTAGGAGAAGTATTATTTTTGATGAGGATGAATCATCATTTGATAATTCATAATATCTATCATTAGTATAGTTCATCTTCAAGGAAAAATTTGTAATGGATTCAGCATTGTGTACCTTGGACATTTGACATTGGTCTTCAATAGGTAAATTTTCTTGTAGACCATGATTCTTCTGTAAAGAATATTCTTACACTGTAGATTCATAAAAAGTGTCACCAGCACTGTCACTACATGTGTCATTGGCTTGCAAAACATTCATAGCTTTATCCTTGAAATACATCATTATGTTTCTCTCAGAATTCATTTCATTTCATTCTTTTTTCTTAAGCATAGGACAATCTGGTATTATATGTCTTGCTCTCTTTCATTCGTAAAAAGTGACTCCATAGTATTTCCTATCTTTCCTTTCATTCTTCTTGTATCGTGATTGAATGTTCCTCTTCCCAACAATCTTGTTCATCCTATGAGTAGGATTGGCTAATGCGTTTTTAGAAACATCACTTTCTCTTGAATCAAATTGAATAACTGCCATCTTAGATTTTGATTTTGTAACTTTCTCAGGAGTCTTGTATTTCATGTGCTTTTATGTGGTTGTAAAAGCAACACCACCATTTCCATTTTTCTTCTTAACATTATCACCAACTCTCTTCATTCTTGTTTCATGTCGATGAAGTGTTCCAAATAGCACTTCATGATAAATCTGACTAATATTCCTATTATCATTTAGATGTCCTCTTGGATTCCCATTCGTTCAGCATGATGTCTATGAACTTATCTTCGAGATCCTCATCATCTAATCCTTTCTCACCCATTGATTGTAAACTATGGACAATAGTCATGATATTTTTTTTCACTATACATATGGGTTCTCTGTAAGCAATGTTAAAACAATGATATTCAGGTCTGAGCATGGATCTTCTAGTTCCAATAACATCTGATTTTCTAAAGTGAGTAACCACGAGCTTCTTCCATATACAATTTATTTCTTCGCAAGATTAAATTTGGGTATATATATTTCTAGTAATGGAAAATAGTAGAGTATTGCATACCTTGTAAATCAGTTGATACTCATGCTTCTCTTGGTTGGTAATGGTATTATGTTCCTTGTTATGGATTTTGTATCCTCTAGTAAGAATAAAAAAATTGTCTATATGAGTGTTAATGACAAAGGACTTCATTCGATCTCACCAATATTCGTAATCATTACCATAAAATATTGGTGGTCTAGTAGGATTGAGATTGTTTGTTTATCCCACATTCATTTATTTCATATTATCATAAATTCCATTCCATAGAAAAACATTTTTAAAAGAAAAAATTTTGTAATCAAAGATGAAAATTCCTAGGAAAGGAAAAATTATTTGAGAACTATGAAAAACATGAACAAGGAAAACTTATATGTGAATATAAGTATTTCAGAAACCTTCCTCTAATACCAATTTTAGGATTAAAATGATAAATGTAGATGCTTAAATACAAGAGAGGGGGTGGTGAATTGTACACATTAATATGTTCTTTTTGAACGTTTAAAGATGCCGGTTTTTATCAATGTTAAACAAGGTAAATTCACAAGGCCACTTAGATCTACAAAAATTCTAGGTTAAATATATATGGTTCCTTAAAAATGCTTCCAGAAATGAAATTTAAGGAATGCTTATAAGGAAAAGATTCTACCATAAAGCATATAGAATCATATTAAGTATTTCATACAAAAGAATAAGGAAATATAAGAATGATATATTGTACTTATCAATAAAAATGCAGCAAAAAAAATACTTGTAACATCACAATTAACAAGTAAGAAATATTTTGTCCAAAGAGAAGGGTATCCAACAAAGTTGGATAAGGTGCCCTTGATTTATACATTCAAAAAAGTCTATCTTACCCACACCAGGGTAAGACCTCGATAAGAATATCAAAATCTGTCTCGCTATCCCCGCAAGACCTCGAACTTCAAGGTTGTCGGCACCTCTATCATCCTTAGTAAGGAAGTCCTCAATCATTAAGGTAGTTGGAACCTCTATCTTCCTATCCTTGGAAGCCCTTGATTGTTTAAATAAACAATCAGAGTTTCACAACGAAATATGAACAAGAAGTTCAGTACACACAATTCTTGAGAGAATCTCTCTCTATAAATCACTTCAACAGCATACAATCTCTAGAGTGATTGATTAGTGTAGAAACAATAAAGAGATCATTAAAATGTGCAACTATTAATAGGCACATATCCAACAAAAGGGTCTCTCCTCCAATAGTCATATTTTTTCTTATATCTCGAAGGTACCTGTACATGTGTCACTCAACAAATGATGAGTTAGTAATATAGTGTACAACATCGTTGTAAATCTATATCAAGGATAAGAAAAAATATGGTTGTTTAACCAAATTTTGTTTCTCAGAGTCTAAGGAAAAGAAAAGTTTGGAGGCTAAGAAAACGATATTAAGATTCTTTAATACAAGGATACTTGGATTCTGTTTTAACAAATAATTCAGAGTTTGAATTCTGATAATTCCATAGTCCGATCTCAGAATGTTTGGTTTCTGACTTTAGAGAACTCAGAGTCTTAACTCAGAGAGTTCGGAGTCTGAATTCGAAGAGCTCGCAGTCTGAACTCAAAAAGTTTGGAGTCTGAATTCATAGAACTTGGAGTCTAATCATAAAATGCTTGGAGTCTCAATTCGGAGAACTTGGAGTCTGATCATAGAATGTTTATAGTTATAATTCATAGAACTCCGAGTTTGAATTTTGAGTCTGAAAACATATTAATATATATCCTAGTTTTTTTATAATTCTAAGGTTTTGGGTATGAAAATGATTTTTAAACATATAAGCATTCAGTGTTAGACTTAGAGATATAAATGTGTGAAAACAAAAACAGGTAAGGAAGATTTTTCTTCGAGGAAGGAAAATTTCCATAAGAAAGGGAAATATCATTAGGGAACGATAATTCCTTAATAAAGGAAAATTTCCTAATCAAGATAATAATAATTTTTCCTTAAGATAATGTGTTTCTGATTTTCAAAACAATAAAAAAGAATGGAAAATTTATAAAGAAAACTTATTGACTCAACAACAACAACCTTGTCTTCATGCACCAACAGTGCTCCTAGGACAATTCTCTATGCATCACAAAATATGATATAACCCTTAACCGGTTCTGAAAGAATCAATATTTTTTCCGAGAAAAGCATCACATTCAACTATTGAAAGATATCTCACATGATTCTGACCATATGAACATGAAAGTCTTGTTTATATGTCCAGTAAGAAGTTCTTCAAGATGAGAAAAGCTGTGAATAAATCACCATTAAAATCCAGCGAGTCCAAAAAACACCTGATATATAACATGTTCTTAGGATTCCCCTATTATATTATAGCACTGACCTTTTATGGTCAGTATATAATCAGGATTTAAACCCTTTAATGTTTTTCTTTCAAAAACCCATTATTTTGACACAACTTCGAGTTAAATTTTAAATATAATTATAGAAATTATGTTAATTAAATTCTTAAAAATTTATTCCATATATGGAATTTGAATAATTTAACATTATATAATAACTTCTACATAAATTTTTAAAAACTTATATATTGAAAATAGTAAAATCTTAATTATCATTATTATGGTGAATGAATTGTTACAAGGTGTTAAACTAAATAGTTAAGGGTTAAAATGACCTAAAAAATATGAAAACCCATTTTATGGCTATATTTATACTTTAAAACATCTATTATTAGATAATGAACCATTTTTGACGTATTTCTAATGAGAATAATGTGGGTGTAATTTCTTATTTCCAAAAATTCAATGTGTTTCCTCTCCCCAAATTATAAATATCCACCCTTAGGAACCCCTCTACACACTCCAAAAGGTGATGGGATAGTAAAATAACTAAAAATATGTATTCCATAATTAAATTATAACATCATATACAACTCATGTTTATTATTAAACCCCATATGTGGATTTTTGTATTAATCTATAGATGTTCTATAAAGAAGAGGTAAAATTAATGAAACATGAGTTTCTATTTGATTTTTTATTCCAAATCCTTAAAAATTTATTAATATATTTTAACAAAAAAAATTCCTTTCTCATATGGATAGATTGTTATGTTTTTTTCATGACATATATTCATATCCTCTTCCATAAAATGGGATACAAAGCTGTCGATCATGTGAATGGAGGAGAACCGCCTTATGAACCGATATAATTAGTTTCCAAACACCACAATTAAAGAGTGGATATAAATATGGTTTTGAAATTTTTATATTTATTATATGATTTTTTAATTATTTTTAAATTATTATATCACATATACCATCATACTCCACATTCAATAGGGGTATAATTTTTTTGCTCGTGTGTACGGTGGACTACCACATCATGAAGTGTTATGATTCAATTTTCACATATTATTCACATAGAAGGTAGTAAGGAAAAATATAATAAATATATATGATATTTATGACCTAATAGTAATTATAGAAATATAATATCACATTAAACTTATTTCCTTCTAACCTGTTGGTAAATAATAACATCGCCTATGAATACATATGGTCTAATTCCCCTATATAGATACGTGAGATGATATTAATTATAAGAAAACATATATTGTAATAAGAATATATTAGAATAATTTTAATAATATATATAATATTAATAAATATGTAATTATGAATTAATTTTTATTTTCCTTTTGCTCCACCATGGGAGAAAATGGAAACAATGTTCATTTTTACGTACGGACGACCATCTCTATGAATGATATAATATATTTTCTATCATTAATATATATGTATTATTATGAATACATATATAATTAATATATAATATATTTATCTATTGTTTAAATTTTGTGAGATAATAGAACCAGATCATTATAAAAGTATTAAAATTAATAAATTAAAACATATGTGGAAAATGAAACAATTATCACCCAAAACCATGATTTTCAAAACTAATTGTTATGAATTGGGTCATAAAATATAATAAGTAACCATTATATAGTATGAAATAAATTATTAAATTAATTTTTTGTATTTTTAATGAATCTATATTTATTATACAGGAGGAAAAAACACGTATGAAGGAAATCAGACATTGGTTAAGGGTCTCTCATCTTAGTTTTACTTCTGTGTGACATAGGCTATATAAAAAATTTAATTCATTAGTTATTTGTATATACATTACCTTTCATTTAATATATAATGAATCAATTATTATTAATGGGTTTAATTTTCCATTTTAATTTATTTTTTTTAATTATCCTATAATTTTGAATTTACCAACGTGGCAAAGGTTTATTTCACAATTACATTGTCAATCGGGATTGTTCACTATTAAATATAAAAAGTTGAAATATTATAAAATATTTTTATTGAAAGTAATAAATTTTATTATAAATTTCATTTTGTTTATGATGATCGTTTTACTTTAATTAACCACTATTTATTACATAAATTTATTGGGAATGTTTTTTAAGAAAATACAACTTTATTTCACATTTAAGTAAAACATTCTATTCCTTCCATGTAAGTAGTTTGTGAAATTGATTATATATATATTTTACATTATAAATATTATTTTTGAATAAGGATTTACCATTTTTTACTTTATTAATTTTTTTATAGTAATCTTCAATGAGCATTCTAAACAAGGACCATTTGGCTTATATCAAAAATTATTAAAGAATATTTGTTTTCAAAAGAACAATGTGAATTGAATTTTATACCTTCATTTACATTCGATGTTTTAAATCATCCATTATATTTTTTTGTGTTATCTATATAGAAAAATATTTTGATAAATTTTTTATGTGTTTATTTGATATGTTATTTTCAAAGTTTAAAAATAATTTTCCACAAGAATATTTTAATTATTTCGTCAAAATTTGTTTCATCATCAATGAAAAAAAACACTATTGTAATTATGGTCTAGATGGTATATGTTTTATAGGAATATTTATTATTCATTCATTATATGATTTATTATTAGTTTTAATGAGGATGTGAAATTTTTTTACCACTCACCATATTACTCTACATGGTTATTTATTATGTTTATTTAATTGGGGTATGCGTTAAAATTCCAGAATTTATTTTTAAAAAAAATAGATATGTTGATTATGTTTCACAAAATTCATATGAGGAATTAATTGAACATAGTAATTTATGGGAAATGAACAATTTTGGATATGTAATGACTTGATCCCAGTACCCTGGATCCAGTGCATTATTTTGTTAAATTGGAATGATTAAAATAATGTCATCTCTCAAAGGAAGGAATAAATTAATAGATTTTGAAAAATATATTCACAAATATGTTCAACATTACAACATTAATGGAAATACATATTTAAAATTCCACCAGGGGAATCTATGAACCTTAGATTATCCATGCATGTCATTCATAATACTCATCTTCTCTACCTAGGTAAAATAAAAAATAATAAAGGGGTGAGCTCAGATGCTCAGTAAGGGTATGTAATACATCATAAGTTATCATAAACATAATCAATAGTCATGGTAAAAAACTAAAAAAAATTCCATTCAATATTATACTTGATAATAAATTAGTGGAAATAAAAGCTGATAAAATAATTCCATAATAAATGAACATAAAATAATGAAACATAATCATTGATATTCAAATAGCTGAATAGTCACATGGTTTAACAATTACAATTACCACAATGAGGGAATTCATAATTATTCATTACTTAGTTACACCATCAAGTCCCCATCCAAAACATCATAAAATTACTAAGTCCTCAGATAAAACCATATCGAAAAATGGGCAAGGCCTCAGAAAAGTCTATATCTATTTTGTATCATGAGACCTACTGATTCATCATGGGGATATAGTGGGTACCAAAAATCACTAAAAAAGACCAATTTATTACATATATGAATATGGTTAAACATGAACAACATATAAATTCAAAGAAAATTGAATATATGAAATAAAAATAACATTTCATAACCGTTAATCATAACCAATAACCATTTGAACTAATATGGTGATTGGTATCATGATTTCCCACACAGAGTAAAAATAAAAATAAAAACATTAAATAAAATACGGTAGATGGTTTAATAAAATATTAATCCTAGTTATATATAAAAATAAACAATATTGTTGAAAATGAAGAAAATACTCTTATAAAATCATAGTGTAATTCTTGAGATAAATACACTACTTTGAAAAAGAAGAGTTCTTTTTGAAAAAATGATGTATAATAATAGAAGATAAATAAAATATTTTTTCTATAATAATATTAGTTATTTTATTGAAATAGTGGAGGATTAAAATAGACTATAGAGTTCCCTTCAATCTTGGAATGAATTTGATAAGTTCTGTTGGATCCGACCCGTTTATTAGACTTTTTTTCAATGATCCTTTTAAAAAAGATAATTCCCTATCATAGAATGAATCATTTATTTTATATATATATATATATAACACATAACTTATTTGTAGAAATTTTTTTTAATAATATCATTAAGGGATGTAGTTAATAAGAGTAACCCGAATGAAAATTGAGGTTCATGTAGAAAATACGTTCCTTTTATTCGAATGTATTGTGCACTTGTCTTTAATGTCCTATATAATAATGTTGAATCGATTAATTAATTAATAATCATATCTACATGTTTTTTAATTAAATATTTATTGTGTTCATTTATATTACTATTGATTACTAATAATATTGTATTTCATCATTCTAAAGTGTTTATTTTTCTTGATTTAATGATTCTCGCTCTTGATTATATGTAATGGAGTTCAAGTATAATAGATATAATTATTTAGAAATGGAATTATATATTATTAATTAAAATAAAGGAGATAAAATGGTTATATATTTAATATGGGTACATCATATGAGGATGAATTAATATAAACTCATTTAATGATAATCATTTTTATTTTTAAGATGATTTTTCGTTCACAATGAACTCATTTTGTTCTATAATTAAATAACATGGATAAATAATAGATCCTTAATAAATACATAATATATATAAATATTTTATATTATTTTTCAACAAAAAAAATTAATCATAACCATCCTTGAAGAATAAATTGAATAATGAAACATCATCATCCATAAAGGTTGTAAATTGGATCCTCATAGATGATATTTTCATTTAAAAAATAAAAGATAGAGAGAGAGAGAGAGAGAGTAAGAAGAATTAGAATGGTTATTATATTAAAATGACATAATTATAGAATGTAGATTATAATATAGTAATAATGATCATTTTTATTGAGTGTCTTATGAGAGAATAATAAAATAATGATCATTAGAAGAAATTAAATGGAAAAAGGAAGAGGATATTACCTCATGAAACATACTCCTTAAGAAATGCCCTGAGGGAAGTGGTTTTTGAGTTTTGGAAAGACCAAGAGCTCGTGGACGTGGATAGAGACTATGGATGAGTAAATGGGATGAAATTTTAGATGCTCTATGGATTATAGGATTGAGTATAAGTGTGAATGATTGGAGGTTTTTATTGCGGAGGAGAGGGCAGATTCTTGATAAAATTATTCCTTATTTTATTATTTTGGCCAAAGAAATCAATAGAGTTGATTTATGTAAAAAAAATAGTAATAAGTGCATGTGAATCTTAACCAATTGTTCTAACATCATCCTTACAACATCCATATATTAATAAATTAGTATGTATCATTAATCATAAATAATCATATTTTACTATTTACAGAAATTCAAGTATTTTAGAAATATCTAAAAAATCATACATAAAATTTTTATTCTATGAATTACTAAAAAATGGACTGAATTGTTTTAAAAATTAAAAATATGTTAATTATAATTTTTAATATAATTAATTATTTACATAAAAAATACTTCTTTATATTTAAAAACATATTTTATAATACTTGTAAACATTAACTAAAGCCTTTAAAAGTAATATTAAAAGTGTACGACACAAAAATATATATTCAGAAATATATTTTATTTAAATTATTTTTATTTTTATTCCATTTACTAATAAATAATAATAAATCAATATTTATCAATCATGAAATTACGAACATTAAATTATTATTTTTTAAAATATTTACTCTCATTTATAAGTTGCATAAATTTTATTTATACTTATATGGGTGACAATACTATTTACAAGTTTGATATTAATATGCATAAGATCAAAATAGTATTCATAAGGGTCATGTTTCTATTAAAAAAATTTTATGTTGTTCCAATAATACTCTCTATATCCTACTAATCATAATAGTGTATGTCTATTTTTTGAAATTCAAAACATAGAAGTTGAAAAATTAAATCTAAAAAATAGTTAACAAATATATACTATAAATAATAATGTGTTTTTTTTAAAAAATAAATGTTTCATGGATTTTATATTATATAAACTTATATGTTCTTGGGGTTTTACATTCTCCCATACATAGAAATATTTCATAGAATAAATTCCAAAATGTTACCCGAAAAATGAATTGGGTAGTTATCCATAATAAGTTCATATGGATCACATGTTGCCTCTATAATTTATTTATTTTTTCAAATTACCTTTACCAGTCGAGCCATACAATTCCTTAACAGATATTATTTAGTTTCCATGATCTAGATAGACTCTTTAACGTATGATAAGCTGGGTTCCAATTCTATACATTCAGAAAAGAGTACATGTGTTGGGTCTAGGATGTCAATTCTCAACAATGAGATGTGGAAAAAAATTTATCCCTTAGAAAGGGTAGGAAACATTTCCTAATGATAATACAAAACTCCAATTATCTCCAAAATTTAATAAGGTCCAATGTACAAGGGGATTAGTTTCCTTATTTTCCAAATCATATAACACCATTCTATAAGGATCCATTGAAAAAAATATGATCTCCCACATCAAATTCAAAATCCATTCTTTTATTGTTACCATAGATATGCTTTATACATTGCCCTTCTTTGATTTATGTTTTAAAACACATTACCATTGTTGTTGTTTACTCCAGTTGATCTGGGCCCATAAGATTCTATTCACCAACATCATCCCAACATGTTGTTTATGAAATCTATTCCCATACAATGCCTCATATAGTGCCATTTCAACACTTGAATGAAATCTATTATTGTAGGAAAAATCCACAAAAATAAAATAAGGATCCCACATAACATAAAAATCAAGTGAGATTTATCTCAACATGTCTTATAATGTTTTGATCATCCTATCAAACATCTCATCAGTTAGAGGGTGATAAGAGGAACTCAAAATAAGATCAGTATCTAATGTATTCTAAAGACATTACTAGAATATGGATGAATATTTTTTATCATGATGAGAAATTATTAAGAGTGGTTCCCCATGAGTACTTGTGACAAACTTAATATAAATTCGTTCAAGGTTTTGTAGTGGAAAATCCTCCCTTACTGTCAGAGAATATGCAGATTTGGTGAGTCGATCAACAATTACCCATATCACAACATTCATTCCAAGAGATCATGGTAATCCAGTGAGAAAATACATTGTAATGTCCTCATATTTCCTTATTGGTATTGGAAAATGTTGAATGAATCTTCTAGGGTGATGTCATTCATCCTTCACATTTTTGGAAAACTAAACATCATCATTCATAATTATCAATTTTTCACTTCATGTTGTACCCCAAAAAATGTTCGTTCAAATATCATAACATAATTATGCAAAAAGGGTGTGTTGAGAAATTTGAACAATGTGCTTCCCCCGATTACAATTTTTTTATCAAGTATAGTGTGAACACAAAGACACTTCCCAACATTCATAATTCCATCATCTATCAAAAAGCCTTCTAACATTCCATCACTCACGTCATTTTTGTTCATATTCCCCTGATCAGGATGAGAACATTTAATCCTTTCTAATAAAGATGGTAGGGTAACCAACTAAAAGTGTAATGATTTTTCTTATTTATTGATAATTCCCTTAACCATCCTCACTAGATCTGTATATATATGATGCTTCTAAATTATTATGCAATTTTGAACACCATAATCTTTCTTGCTTAATGAATTAGTAACCATGTTTTCCTTTCCATCATGGAATTGTATGGAACAATCCTAATACATGAGTAGCTCAACTCATCTCCCTTTCCTCATTTTGTGTTCATTCTATGAAAATATATATTTAATTATCTTTTGATCTATATATATCTCACATTTTATCCACAAAGATATTGCATCTATTTCATTAATGAAAAAATCACAAGTGCTAACTCAAGATCATGAGTTGGATAGTTCTATTCATGGTTTTGTAACTGACTTGATGCATAGGTAACAAATCTATCATTCTATAAAAGGACTCAACCATGTCATTTCTATAATTAATCATTGTATTTAAAAAAATCTACCATTTCTAGAAGGTAGAGTCAGAATCAGAGCATTCACTAATCTTCTCTTTATTTCTTCAAAACATTATTCACATTCTGTTGTCCATAAAATCATAACCCCTTTATGAATAACATTGGTCAACGAGTAAGCTAATTGGGTGATGTTTTTAATGAAATACCAATAATAACATCCTAAATCAATAAATCTATTTACCATGATTTTTTTGTGGGCCACTTTGTACTAACATTTTATTTGTATGATTTAATATAATTCCACTCATTAAGACAATATGTCCATGAAGGGGATCTTTTTAAATCCTTAATTTACTCATGAAAAACAACCCAAACAATTCATTTATTCTAATCATTTTTAGAATAATAAAAATTTGATTCTCAAGATCATTATAGCTTTAGGACTATACCAATATATCATTAATAAACACCATACTAATGTCATCAATATATTCCAAGAAAACTCCATTTATTAGATCTATGAAAACAGGGGGTGCATTAGTGAGTTCAAAAGGAATTATTGTAAATATGTAATTCTCATAAAAGGTTTTAAATGATTACTTTGAAATATATTTCTTCCTCACATGAAAATTAAGATATCTATATTGAAGAAAAATATTTAAAAATATTGTTATCTTTGAATTTGATCATATAAATCTTCAATACGAGGAATATGATACTTTTTCTTTAACATAATTGCTTTGATCTCCCTATAATCTAGGGATATCCTCATAATATCATATCTCCTCTTATATAAAAAATAGGATCCTCCCATGGAGAAACAATAGGTGAGAATTAAAAACTTACTACTCAACTACACTATTTGATTCTTAATCTCCACCAACTTCACTATGGTCATTCTATAAGGATCCTTTGATATAGGAATGGAAATAGGGATTAAATCAATAGAAAACTAAATTTCCAACTCTGGAATATTTTATGTTAGATCCTCTAGAAACAAATCAATGTATTATTACAAAATAGGTACATACTCAAAATGAATATTTATTTCCTCACTCATAGATATTGGTTTCTATTCCCCCATGAATTTAATTCAGTTGATCTATTGGGGAAGGATATAGAAATTAAAAAAATGATAAGGATTATTCTCTAAAAATAGTCTCTCAAAAATTTTAAATTCCTTATTCATGGAATATATTTTTACTGAATAATTTTAAATCCAGTCCATACCAAGGAATATATCAAATTCAATCATGGGTATAATGACATAATCACTAGATAAAGCATATTTATATACCCCAATGGGATCTTCCAGACACTTCTTTGTTGTAATGATACTTTCCTTATGAGTTTTGAATAAAAAATCATATATTAAATAATATTGTGAATATGAAAATTTTCTTAGTAAACATGAAAGATATAAAAGAATGCGATGATACAGAATCAAATAAAAAATTATCTATGATTGAGAAAATGATTAATTTACCTGCCACCACATCATTAGAAACTTCATCCTCGGTATCATTGATCACATAATATTATCCTCACTCCCATGGCCATTTTCTGGGACGTTTCATTGACAAATTATAAAATCATTAGCGTAGTTTCCAAACACCATATAATTATAGAATTAGACATTAATAGATTTATTATTTCCTTTAAAATCCCCAAAAATATGTACATTATTTCCAATTTTGTATCAAACACGTTTCCCTTTTAATAATCCATTTGGGTGTTTCCATCCACATGTATCATAGGTTTGAAAACTCTCCTTTTTAATATTAATTTTACACATTATTTCTTCTCCCTCTTTTCTCATTATTTCCCTTAAATTCAAAATTAAATAATGAATTATTTCTCTTTCACAATAGAACATGAGACTATATCTCTGTATAATGAGAAACATTGGGATAATAGTGCACTATAGAGGAATGGATTAAAACCACCAATGAATCGATAAATGTTGCTTTTTGGATTACATATGTAGTATGTAGAATGCATTCGAACCTTGTAATGTTATCTTCATACTTTTTAACATTCAAATCATATTTTTTCCTTATATTTAGAAAATATCTTTCAATATATTCTCGTTATTCACGAGGAAAGTAATTTTTATTAAAATTTCATTAAAATCACTCTATTACATATTTTCAATCTATTATTCCTCATTTGTGTATTGAATTAAAGACCACCATTGATCTGAATATCCTAATAGATGATAAAATTACATTACATCCTTCCCCCTTTCATTACATCCGAAAGAGTGAAATATAAGTTCATAGGAACTTATCCACTGATCTTCTAAGAAAGGGTTTGTAATTTCGTTAAATGGTGGTGGATACTGCCTTATAATGAGGTCTAACAATGAACATCCACATTGTGGATCAGGATGTTCTATATGGGTACGGTTATCATTCATAACCTGAGTCAGTTTTCCCATTATAGTTATAATTTTCTCATCACTAATTATAACAAGATTATACACTATAGGAGGAAAATCCCTATATGGGATACGCATGTTCATGTAGTTTCCATTCCTTTTACTAGGAACCATTTTTTATAATTTAATACACTAGATTTGGTTATGAATCATAATTTATAATCTCAAATTTCAAAATAATTAACAAAAAATTAAATCCAATGAATATCTAATATTTTAATCACAAACATGGGTTCTTTGAGGAAAAATTTACTTTTAAACCCTTCATTATGGATTACAATGAAAATGTAAATTACCCTAAGAATATACCATTGGACTTTTAAACACGGAGAATAGTAAGGGATGTCTTCATATACCAGGTTACCTTTAGTAAATCATGAAACACCAATTCAATGTTTTTACTCTTAAGTATATTTGTTCCAGAAACACGTCATCTTGTAGTATCCATACAAGGATTCATTTTCTAGGAATATCAGTACAATTTAATCCTTTCCGAAATTATATGATGTTCTTTTATTTATATACTCAATGTCAACCTTATGGTTCTTCCCTAATATATTATTTCAAAATCCATTTTCCATGTTGTCTATTAAACATCCTATTAGAACATATTTATTTCCCTGACCCCAGTTTCATGGAGCCAGTGGATTATTCTATTATGTGTGCATGATTACAAGAATGTTGTATCCTAAAAAATGAATATATTAATTGTTTTGGAACACAATATAAATAAATAAGGTCAATATTACAATTATAAGTGAAATACATAATATAAATTACATTTTGAACGTTTATGACTCCTAGATTATCTTAACATCTCACTCATAAAATTCATCATCACATCTTGGGGAAAATAAAAAATAAGAAAGGGGTGAGATCAGACGTTTATAAGGGGTTAGTAATACATGATATATTATAATAAACATAAACACTTGGATTGGTGAAAAAATTCAAAAACAAGAAATTACAAAATGTACATGATCCTAATGTTGAAGGAATAAAAGTAGATAAATTAATGCTATAATAAATTATTATAAGAGATTAAAATGTTCCCGCTGATATTATACTTGTTGATAAGACACATGGTATATCAGTTTCTAATATCAAAATGATGGAGTAAATAATATTGGATTTCTCAATCATACCATAAAGGCATCATCCAAGACATCTTATAATGATTAATTCCACAACCAAAACCATATCTAAAAAATGGAAATCCCTCAGCAATGTCCATATATGTATTGTCTCGTGAGACCTACTAATGCATCAAGGGGGTATAGAAGGCCCCACTCATCAATTAATAATACAAATTAATTTCTCATATTAATGGGGTTATAAAAATATAATATATACATTGATATTAAAAATAACATATAAATAAAAATAACTTTCCAATATCATTAAACATAAACCCTACCCATTTTGATTAATATTGTGATTGGAATGAAGATTTCATATCCAAAGTAAATATATTCATAACCCATTCAATTAAATATGGTAGATGTTATCACAAAATATTAATCCTAGATAAAAAAATAAACAACAATAGTGTTGAAATAGATGAAAATTCACTTTTAAAATTATCGCGTAATTCTTCATTGAATTTCTCATTTTCCATGAAAAGAATAGTTATTTTGGAAATATAATCATATAGAACTAGAAGTGAACTACAATAGTTTTTCTAAAATAAAATGATTTCTTTTAGAAAAATAGTGGTTCACAATAATAGCTTAGATAGTGACCTTGA
The DNA here is from genome assembly GCA_963277665.1 of Viscum album. NCBI lineage: Eukaryota > Viridiplantae > Streptophyta > Magnoliopsida > Santalales > Viscaceae > Viscum > Viscum album. The sequence goes on from OY728140.1 coordinate 1,322,378,746, forward strand.
AACTAAGTAAGAATTTAAGAAGTTCTCTTTTATTGAGCTTCTTTATCAGTGATAAATTTTTAATGATCCTTTAAAAATATGTTAATCCACATAAAATAAAATAAAAATATATTTGGTACACATATATAGTACATTAATATATACTCAATGAGGATTACATAACAATAATTATGAATTTCTTTATAGTTAGTAGATAATAATAGTAACCCAAATGAAAATGGAGGTTAGGGTAGCAAATCGTTACCTATTGTCTGAATGTAATCCTCACGTGATCTTAATGTCAATGAAAAGAAAATTAAATCCATTAATTATTTATTTAATAACCTTATATACATATAAATTTTTCATTATAATTTTAATAATTTCATTTATGTTCTTAATGGTAATTTCTAAAACTGAATTTTGTTGTCATGGAGTGTTCATTTTCCTTGATTTCATGATCAGTCTACATGATTTTATGTGATCATGTTCTTTTGGAATGTTGATAATTCCACAGAATTGAACTTATTTATTATTTAAAAAAATATATGAGTGTAAATGTTTATATATATTCTATTTTTACAAGGTATGATGATTAATCAATAAATAAAACTTTTAATGATAAATTTTTGTATTTTTACAAGGGTTTTTCGATCCCAACAAACTGGTTTTGTTCTATTATTCAATATCATGAATAAATAATGTTTCAAAAATAATTCCATAAGATATAATATAAATTTTAAAAAAATTTCAATCATAAAAATTATTTCATGATAATACTTTAAGAATAAATTGAAGATTGAAAATTTGTCGTCCAGGAAGGTTGTAAATTGGCAGCTCTTTGACAATGATTTTGTTTATAAAATAAAAGATACATATAGGAAGTATATTGATAATTTTTATTATATTGTCATGATTTAATTACATTATATATACGATAATGGATTTATAATGATAATTTACTTAGAGGATGTTATGATAGAATAAAAATATAAATAACATAAAAATATTAAATGGAAAATGAAAAAGGAATTTACCTCATGAAATCTACTAACTAAGAATCTCTTGAATGGAAGGAGTTTTGGAATTTTGTAAAAATGTAGAGTTCTAAGATGAAGGGAGAGGCTAGGTAAGAGTATTTAGGCTAACTGATAAGAAGATTAATGGCTTAATGGAGTGAATCTAATAGGGAGTTATGGGCGGTCTCTATTGTGGAGGAGAGGGCTTATTTTTTAATATCATATTCATTATTTTATTATTTTTCACAAGACAAATAATAGTTTTGATTTTTTTAAAAAATAATAAGAATATGTTCATTTGATTTCGAACCATGCATGCTTAGATCTCCAATAAATTACCCATGACTCAATGAATCATTTATTTTTCATTTTTTGTAAATTTTAATATTTCACTATTGACCAAAAAATCATGTATTTTGTAAAATTCCCAAAACATTACCAAAACCATTTTTGGAAGTGTGTAATTAAAAAAGGACTCAATTTTATCATAATAATTTTCAAAATATCTGAAATTTAAAGTTTAAATTCAGTATATATTTACCTGAAAAATACAGATTTTAAATTTAAAGCTGATATTAAAATACATTAAAAATTTAACTGAACTCTCAACAAGTTATAATAAATTTATTGGAAAACAAATTTTATTTAGGATTTAATTTTATGAAAACGTATAATATTTTAATTCAATTTAATAATTTGAATCTTTATTTCAATATTTATTACTCATGAAAATAAAAAAACTTAATTAATAATTTTTAAAATGTTCACTCTCATTTATAAGTTACATAATTTTTTTTATACTTACATGGGTGAGATTAATTTTCATAGGGGTCATATTAATATTATTAAGGGTACATAAAAATTTATAAGTGATAAGTTATATTCATAAAAAATCTATGTTTATTATATCATACTCTAAATATCTTACACATCACAACAGTATATGAATGTTTTTTGAAATTAAAAACAAAGAAGTGGAATATTATATCAAACATGTAGGTTATAATTATCTATAATAAATAACAAATTATTTATTTCATAGAGACTCAGTGTTTCTTTAAATCTATGTTAAATTTATTTGTATCTTCTTGGGGTGTTACAAGATATTTCATCAAAACATATATAGGTCTAATGAGAAAAATAATCATGCTAAATTAGAAGGGTTTTTAGTAAAATTCATAAATTGTCTTATAAAAAGCATATATACTATGTTTATGATGTTTTTAATTGTGGATCCTTTAATTATAAATTCTTTCACTTATTATGTGTGTTATTCTATTAGTTATAACATCCCTTGATAATTTTAAAAATCATGTGATTATTTATATGATATTATTTAATAATCATTTACTCGTTTTGTATTGTTTTCTATTTATTTATTAAATTGAATGTTTTTCAGTTATTTATTTTTTCCAAATCAATTATTAATTATTTATTAATGATAGGATCCATTTTATTCTTTCCCTTGCGAATCATCTGAATGGACCCATTTTTTGTTATATTTTAGTTTGGATTCCAGGAATTTTTCATGACTGATATACAAGTATTTGCAATAGAAAATGAAGGTGTAAACAAACAAAATACATTTTTTATTAATTCAATTATAATTTTAGATTTAGTCATGTAACAACTTTTCCAATACATATAAAATATTCATTCATTCATGATGTGATTACATGAATGTTATTCCAATGTAACATGGTAAGCACCTACTCTCGGCTACTACAGTCAAGGTCATTATAATTCAAATCAGAAGTAGTTTAGTAGAAACTATGGGAACTATAATTGAGAAAAAATGGATTAAAAAATATTAACCTTCATATTTAATTGTGGCTCAGTTTATGTATAAGATATCATCTTAATGATTTGGTAAAATAGAGATTTCAGGGTTTAAATATAAATAAATACTTTTATCTATACTAAAAGTTGTCATGGTTTTAAAATATATATACACAGGGTAATAAATCAAAAATATCATTTTATTATTGTTTGATGCATTCCTTAGTAGTAAAAATATTCTTTGTTGAATACATGAATTGTCACTAATAAGGGACATACTATTTTATATTCACATTTTCATTGCATCCCCTTAGGAACGATTTGAATAAATAATGAAAATTAATAACATATATTGAAAATAAAGTTTTATTATATTTTAATGAAGTTTTCATGATTTAGAAATATAATAGATTATTTTTCATGATTATTTGGGTTCCCACAATATTCATTTTTTCTTACACTATTCATTTTTCAATTATGTCAATTGTGGGAATTAAAGGTAAATGAGTTAATGTAAACAATAGGATAAAATGTGTTGATGATAAAAAAACTAGGATAATGTATAATGTGAAGAATATTTTGATTATTCATAAAAAGTTATCATGATATATGATTAATAACATGCTCCATAAAAAATCCAAATTCAAAATATAAGTGAATTATTGTGTTGGATAAGTGATCTGGTGGTGATGGACATAGAGTAACTTAAAATCAGTTTTCTATAAGTCAATAATGTGGGATGAAGCACACAATAGATCATCATAATTTAATGAGAATATGGTTTATGTTTGCTGAATAAGGTAACCTTAAAAGATATTACTAAGGTAAGATAAAAATTTTAGTTAACTCAATTGATTAGAATTTTCTTTTCACTATGGTATTATCAGAGAATGAATGTTTTAAATGTAGAAAGTATTGGAATTAAATGAAATTAATTTTCTAGGGAGAATTTTAATAAATAATATAAAAAATTATTCATTAGTTAGGGTTTCGTTGTAGATGGTGAATAGAGTAGAAATGACTCATGAATGGAAGGAGGTAAAATGTAATAAGATGATGTATCCTAGTAACTATTATATTAATGAAGTAGAATAATTTGGGTGATAATGTATTTAAATTCATGTATAATGAAATATATATATATTTTTCTATATATGTTTTACATTAGGTTTTGGTAAGAATACATTGATATGTACTTGCAAAATATAATTTTTTTTTAATGGAAATGTAACAGTTTTCGAAAATAAAGTATCTTTTTGAAAAGTGGCCATTAATATGATCTTGATGTTGGAATAATGGTTTTTATTTTTAATATGAAGATTATTCAACACGATTATATAAATTGGACAGTATATATGACCATAAAAGAGACAAATAATTTGATTATAAAGTCTCTAATATTGTAATTTATGTATATTATGTCATTTTTTGTTTTATGGAATATATTTGGTAACATAAGAATCTATTTTATGAATCATGACTATTTTCACTAAGGATTTTTGTGGATAAAGGTATTCATATATATGGTATGTAAAATTAATAGATATATTACATTGTTTAGGTAATCTATTGTTATTTTTCTTTTGGATATTAAATTACCACCATTACAAATTCGTTCAAAAATATTTAAATGAGAAATAAGGATAAATATTTATAGAATTTATTCACATGAAATTTAGGTATTATAGATTAATAAGTTAATTTGAATAACCTATACTATGAATTTTAGATTTATTATATAAGTGGAAAATATATTTGTTTTTCTTTTATGTTTATTTTGATATATTTAAAAACGTTTTTAATGTTCTATGAATGAATATTTATTTTTAATACAAATTAATTTGATAAAAATTATGATTGTTGTGGAAATTTATTAAATGATACTTTTCAAGTATGTAAATTTAAATATTTTCTATTAATATTTGGTAATTATATGACTCTACTATGGGTAAAATATCATGAAAAAATATTATCATTGTATCATAATTTATATTAATATAATGGTTTTTTTCAAACATTGTTAGTTTATTGTTTGGGGGTCATCAACATTACTTATGTAATTTACATTCTTGTAATACATGTTCTCAATATAACTACATAAATATTTAATATTTTCTTCTTTATATATATCATCACTTCTCAACAATTTTCTCCTTCTTAAGAACCTCTTAATATGTTATTTTAGATGAATTTCCCACCTCTGTTTATTTTTTATTACAATGAATTTTAAATAAACCCTTTTTATAATGTTGATTTTAAAAAATATTTTTAAATGTTAGTTCCTGAATTATCGAGATAACAGTTAAATTGTGACGACATAATCTATTTAACGAGGATGAACGTAATACCCTGGGATTTAAAAGAGGAATAACATTTTTAGTTTATGTGTTATGAAATCCTATTGTGACATGATAATGTAACACACCATGACATTACAATATATTTATTTTTTAAAAAAATGTATTCTCTTTAATATCATATGATATAGTAAATACATAATTTAAATTATACATCATACATGGTAAAAATATTATTATTATAACCTATATTTCAAAGACCCCGACCCTAGTATCATGGAGTAGACATCTTGAATTATTACATTGCTAATATGAATAGGCTATCACATCCAAAAATACTGAATAGATTTTTATCTTTAGAAAAAAAAATATAATCATTATTGTTATATCATAGTTATGAATTATGTACAGTGTAGAAAATACATTTATATAACTCATTTTCTCTAAAATTATCGATGCATGTAAATAATAATATAAATCATGGTATCATTTTTTTAAAATAACTTATAATAAAGGGGTGAGATCATATTTTTAGTAAGGGTATGAAATATAGTGGTTGTTATCGTTAATAAAATAAAAAACTTGTAAGTTGAATAACTAAAAAGTCAATCCATTGAATCAAAATCATGAGCATAATATGGATGTTTTAAAAGATGATCAAATAATGTCATATAAATAATCACATTAGAATGAAAATTATCCATGAGTATTCTACTAGTTGAAAACTATAATTTAATCTAAATAATAATATCAAAATGACATAATGCATAATGTGTGACATAATAAACATTCTATGAGGGGTTCGACCAAGACACCACACATAATAAGTTAAAAAACCATTCAAGTTTGTCTCATGAGACCCACCAATGCATATAGGGGATATACAAGACCCTTATCATCAATAACTATGTGCAATTAATTCCTCATATCAAAGGGATGGAACATAACAAATATTTAAATTTAATTTAATGCACCATATGAAATATTAACAACTTTTCCCAAACAATAAACATAACCATCAACCATATAGAGTAAAAATGAGAATGATATCAAGAGAGTTAATCTAAAAAAGTAATAATAAAAATAAAAATTAAATATGGTATTTTATAAAAGATGATTTCAATATAAATAAATAATAGAATTCAATAGATGATGTTGAATTAGATGAATGTATTCTAATAAAATCAATGTGCAATTATAGAAATACTATTTTTAGTAGCATAGATGTACTATTTTGGAAAATATTTTTTATTTGTCATAAAATTAGAATATAAACATTCATATCTTATAATGGATATCTGAATGAAGTTAAAACATATACAAAATATTATTATGAAATGCTGGAAATTGGAAGTTGTAGTCCAGATTGAATGAAAATATAAGTGTCTTCAAAGAAGGAAAATTCATAATTTTTCGCATAAAAGGAAATATGAAGTAACAAAATTTTTAATGATGAAATAATTTATTTCTAAAGAATAATTGTTAAATGAAAATGAATATTTAGTGGACACGAAATTGAGAAATAAATTTGGATACTCCCTTAAATTGAGTATCTTATGAAGAGTAATTGAAAAGGGATCCTCATAAAACTTGTATTTCCTCATAAAAAAACTGTAATTGAGATATTTACTTATATTTGGAATACTTATCATAATTTTATCAGATTATATAATAGTAATTTATAATCACATTGTGGTAGAGTGAAAACATGCAACACGAAGGAAAAATAGTGGGTTGGAGAGATTAAATTACCTAAATTCTCGTTAAATATTTACCATGTTTTCTACTATTGGATAATATATTTTTATTTATTAAAATAGAGATACAGAAGTGATTTATATTAATTTATAAAAATATTTATAAATTATAATTAATGATATCATGATTTTATAAAAAATATTACACTTATGCCTCAATTTCTCTTATTATTTAATGTAAATATTTCATTAGAATCATTAATTACATAATAATTGAATACATTTAATTATATATTTATATATTACAAATAATTTATATTTTCTATCCATGAAGGTCGTTAGAAAATTTTCATTGAAATGTCTTTGTAAGGTGGTTAAATAAAATTTAACGAAACATTGTTCAAATAGTAGGAAAAGGGATAAAGAAATTAATATATGTAGTATATATGATAATTGATCTAGGATAAAATCCTTAATATAATAATAACATACTCTGTATATAATTTAATTATATATGGTTTTAAAAGGAATTTGAAAAAATTGAATAAGAAAAAGGGAAGGGTTAATAGAGGCTTACTCGTTCCTTAGTGTGGCTTCCCTTATACAAAATTATTTCTCCTTGGTGATTGGATCTAAATCGCTCTACAATGTGATTATAGATTATTAGAGGCTCAAATATGTTTATTCTGAAAATTGGATATAGAATATGTAGGATGATTGGTTTAACAAGTTAATGGAGAAGGGTTATTTATAGTTGAGTATTTGGGTATTTTTTGAATGAAATATTAAATAAAATATTATATCCTAGATGAGACATGTAATAGAATTTTTTTAATAATATATATAACATATTAATATAATATAATGTGTTTGTGAATTTAAATCTAATTTATATTTCCAATTATTAAGTTTATTATAATAATAATAAATATAAAAAGATAAATAGTTATTTTAAAGAATCACTTTTTTACTTCCAGTTTCTAAAAATAATTTTTTGTTTTGTAAATATAGTTTATTTTATTTTAGTGAATAATTTTTTATGTTAAATATATAGTATCCAACCATGATGTTATATAAATAATAATGTTACTAATACATCATAATTGTTTTTTAACATTACACTAGTTATGTGAATACTATATTTTTAATTTTCATAGAAATATTATATATGTAATAAAAATACCAGAAAATAACACATGGAAAATTATGACATGATGATTTAAAAAATTAACAATAGTTTATTAAAATAGTATTTCAATATTTGAAATTTAAAATTTCAATTAAAAACATCATTTATTCAAAAAATTATGATTTTCAAATTATATCTAATTTTATGAATCATTGAAAAAATAATATAATTCTCATAAAATTATCTTATAAAGACAATACAAAAAATATTAATTCATGGATCAATATTTTGAAAATAAGTTTTCTTTTTTAATTATAAATTGACAATAAATATTTCTGTTTCACAAATATATAAATCTATTAATTAAAAAAAATTAAATCATTTCTTTACTTATTTCATTATATATATACTATATTTTCATTCATAATATTCCACAATTTTATTTATAATATCACTGTTGAAGTTTCTATTCTATTGGCCAGATTACTATTCATAATGGTCACCATACTATTCCAAAAATCATGATAATATTTATATTTGGTCACGATTAGTATAAGATAGGTTCATACTATATTGAATATGTGAATTTAAAAAAGACATTCCAGAAGATCTCGAAGTGTAACATTTTCTCATACTTCAAAAAAATCAACCCTGAATTTTTGTAGAATGTCAAAACATAAAATGATTTTATTATTTTTTTCATCATAATTTCTTTTCAGTCCTACATCAAGTCATAAATTTTATGATTTTTGAAAAGTAACTTTACCAAAAAAGTCATCTGATTCCTCAAAACATGTTATCTAGTTTCTAGAATCTATATATTCTCTTCAGAGTAAGATAAAATAGGTTCTAATTCAATTTCCTCAAATGTGAGAACATTCGTTGGGCCTGACATGTAGTTCTTCAACAACAATATGTGGAACATGTATCATGATCTCTGGGTCCTATAAACATATTGATTTGGTGGGTATGATTATGACTAAATAAATTATGAAAATTATATATTTTAAAAAATTATAAAACAAAATCAAGGATTTTCTATTATTTTAAAAAATTAATGTTTAAATAAACAAGGCCTATTTTTTTAGAAAATTTTTATTTTTCTACGTGGTTGTCAAATCGCACATTGGAAATATAATTAAATATTACATTTTAAAACATTTATAAAATTAATATAAAAAAATAAACACAATGTTTTTCATAAACATTTAAAAAATATATCTGGGTAATGTTTTGTGGATTTTTTGAAAAGATTAATTTCTTTATGAATAGCGAGAATAATGATTTTTCTATGAAAATATAATTTTTATTTCAATAAATTAAAAAGTAAATTTAAATATGAATTTTAAATAAAAATATATTTTCTTTCATTGTATTAAAATTTAAATAATTTATTTAATTTTAATTAAATTGATAGTATATTTTCAAATAAAAAAATTAACATTTGGAATGTTGTTATTGGAAAACATTATTTATTGACGCATCTATTTGTTTAATTTTGAGTTAAATTCCTAAAATTTTGTGAATTCAATTTCATAAAATGAATTAAATTCCTGGAATAATTATAATTTATATTTTATAATAATTTTAAATTAATATTTGACAATAATGAATGTTGAAAAGAAGAATACATTTCTTACCATGGTTTTTTTGAAAATAGTTTTACAATGGGGTTAAAATATAAATATATGTATATAAATTATCAAAAAACCTGTAAAAACATTCATTAATTTCCATATTGAGACCTTATATCCAATATGGAAAAATAATTACCGATTTTGGAGGCTTTTGGCATGAAAATCATTTGGGTGAAATCCATTATTTTAAAACATTCCTTGTGTTTCTTATCCCCCAATTATAAATGGAATCATCTTCTCATATATACTTCACACTACCAAATCCATTTAGTCCAAAAAATAATAGAAAAACATGTTCCTTAATTCCCTCCCGACATTATGGATGCCACATTTTGATTTGGAATACCTTCTATGAGAAATTTATGTATAATCCTAAAGAAAATCTCCAATCGAATTGTTAAATTCATAAATGTGCATTTATAAATTATATCATTTTAAACCTCATTAAAATATTATTCATTGATGATAATATAACAATTTCCAATTCACATATAATAATATTTTATTATGTTATGTGCATGGCAAATAAAAATCTCATCTTCCTTCAATTATGAAATAAATCCAACTGATGTAATTTGTTTTCAATAAAATGATTTATAGGTTGTATATAATGAAATATTTAACATGTTTAAGAGATATTTATGAAACTATTATAATTAATTTTGTATAAATTCACAAAAAACATAATAAATTGAGTTTCATGTGGGATGAAATAATGTCCTCAAGTGTATGGAGGACTACTGCCTCAGGAGGATATGTTATTTGTTTTTACCTTATTCTCTATATGGAATTGAGTTAGTGTAATATTAATGAATATATTTTTTATTTATTAAAAATCCATAATTTTATGAATTTAATATCCCATATTACTTTTTATCTTTCAATCATTTTGAAAATATTAACATTCCTCATTGTATTTGTGGACAACTGCATCCACAAAACGATGTGTGATATTTTTAAATTTATTTATTCATATATGGTAAAGGGAATGTATGTAATTAATATAAATTTTATATATAAACTAATAAATCTTATATAAATGTTGTTTTTTTTTTCAATTTTCCATTCATCGTGAAAATGGAAGCAATGTTCAAGTATATGTATAACCTACCATCTCCATTACTAGTTTAATTATTTTTATATCATTTATATTAATCGATTAAAATTGATAAATATATAATGAATATATTTTATAATTATGTCATAGTTAAAATTATGGATAATATATAACTACATCATTGTATACGGAACAAAATTACCAATCCATATCATACATGGAAAACAAAGTAAATATCCTATGAAACAATGATTTTTACCAAGAATTATTAATTATTAGAATATAAAATACTATAATTAAGTAATATACCGTATGAAATACATGATTATATTCATATAAAATGTTTATATTAAATATATATATTTTAGCGTAGTTATGGACATATAAAAATGAAATCAGACAGGAGATAAGGGTTTCTCATCTCACTTTTACCTCTATAAGACATACACCATATACCCCACTTATTTATATTATTTGGTGTATAAAATTCATATTATATATTTTATATAATGAATCTATAAATCATTAGGGATTCTATTAATAAAAATTTATTTATTTTTTGGGGATTATGACTTTGAAATTACCATGTTTTAAATAGCTTATTTCAAAATCTCATTATTTATACGGACAATTAATAATAAAATTTCTGAAGATGAAACATTGTGATAAATATTTCATAAATCACATTAATTATTTCATCCTATGTTTATTTCTTGATAATATAATTTTTTATATAATTTATCTATATTATTATATTATAATCATTTAGAATATGTTCCATGGAAAAGAAATATAATTACATATTTTAGTCGAAAATTCATTTTCTTCCAAAATCTATGATTTCTAAAAATGTTTCCAAATTTTTTAACATTAGAAAAATTATTTATTAAATATATTTACATCAATGTTTTCATTTTTATTTTTTTAAATTAATATTCATGTCATTTTCTACACACGGACCATTAGGATATTATAAAAAAATTAAATGGAATCGTTATTTTAATTTCAAGATCATGGACTAATTTGTATACCTCCATTAACAATCAATGTAACATCCCATGTAAATGAAGAATAATATATTTTTATACTTATAAATATTTTTGAATTAAATATTAATTTTACATTAATAGGTTTTCTATGTTCGATAGCGTACCCAATATACAATAACGAGTTTATTTGGAATCATACGTTGCACACTAATAATATAATATTATTATTTTGAATGGTAGTTAACTCATAGTCGATGTTTTGGCTGGAATGATTGAAACTAACTAAAATATGATTATACATGATTGTTAAATGTATTTACATTATCCAATAAATTGTTAGAGGCTTAAAATGTGAATGAATCTAATTTTAAGCATAATTTACATTAAAAGGCTGATTTATCGCCCTTTAATGGAAAACCCTTTTTAAATCTAGTTTTGGTAACATTAATACATTCTATATTACCAAATAAATTCCTTATTTATAATGGGGACATCCAAATTTACTTTGCGTAAATTTTTGGAATTTTTTCGATAAAGTTCATTTTTTAATGAATAGTGAAAATATTGTATTTTAATTCAAAACTATGTTTTAATCTAATTTATTTATATGGTTAGATTATGTTTTTAATATTTTCTAAAGTGTAATTAAAATATATGTTTAAAATTTAATCCAATTTTGGTCATTGAATTAATTTCACTTTGAAATTGGACATAAACAAGTATCAATCTTTTGATAGTTATTGTTTCTTAAAAACACACTATTTGTTTTAACAACGGGATTTAATGTTAAAATTAATTAGATCCACTTCTATGTTTTGAATTCGGGAAAATAGACATCATTTTTGAATTCGGAATATCAAATATATATTAGGCTCATTTTTTGGTATTTTTCTAAAAAAATCAATTTTTTATGAATAGTGAAATCATTTAGTTGTAGTTAAAAAAACTGAATTTTTCATTTAAAAGAAATTTTACAACTTCTATGAATTTGATTTCAAAAATCCGAAATACATGGTTGTTATCAATAAGTAATATGTGGTTTATTAAGATGAAAATAATTTTTTTGTGAATAGTAACTTTTGACTTTTATTTACCGTGGTAAAAGGTAAATAAGGTAATTTACCGTAAAAAGAATATTATAATAAATAAAAATTACCATAAAACTTGTCCAAAAATTATTGGTTGAGTCATTTACTACCATGGGCATATTTGGGTCAATTTTGGGACCCCATTTATCCCATTGGTAGTGATAATGACAATTTAGATTAATTAATTTAATGTGAAGACAAAATTGTCATTAACAAAAATATTTTAGTAATAAATTTTTTTATGGAGTTATATAAGTCATATTTTAGACTATAAATATTCTTTAGAAATATAAAAGTATTTCCTACATCATGGTAATTTATTTATAATTTTTAGACATCATATAAATTAAATTATTTATAACACAATAAAGTTGCAGTATTTGTCTCATTAATAAATGATTTAGATAAATAAGATTATAATGATTAAAATATTATTCAAAACAAGTCCAATTCTGATTGGATGAATTTATTTTGACCATGAATCATCTTATCTTCTACTATAATTATTTTTGGACCATTAGAAACCGAATATCATTATAATAAAAAATATTGTCACGCTCTCATAAAGATCCCCTCCTCCCCCATATAAAAGGAGACCACTTCTATCCAATTCCTCACTCCTCTTAAGCCATTTGTCTCAACCATACTCTGCCCAATTAATCTCTTGTCATCCCTATCCTCCGCTTATAAGCCTTACCTTAGGGAAAAGGCACTTTATGAATTCCTTTTGGTTCAAACCAAAAGAGTTACCCAAGTTAAAGGTAATGGTTTCTCTTAAATTGTTTTCATTTATATTACTTCTCAAACCCCTAAAATAATTTTTATTTCATTCTATTGTAAAAACACATGTATCCTAAATATACTAGGATGTTTTTATAAGAAGTATTCTAACTACACTTACACACACCTCCATCAAGTGGATGAAGAACATAATGTTTCTGTGGATGGAAAACTAACGCCTCACGAAATGATGATTGTTCAATTACATCTTAAAACCTCTCATGGTGGCCATTATGATGGAACTGTATTTATATATGATTTATATTATGTTTATGATTTCATTATACTTCTTTACTTCCCAATTACATTTTTATTTTATGGTTTCCATACTGGTTAATACGATAAACTTATTTGAGAAAGTGCGGACTACCGCCCCCTCAAAGTTATGTGACTCGTTGAAGCCTTATTAGGGATGTACAAAGGATAGTGTTAATGGTATTATATATGATATTATACTAGAATTATAATATACCTATGGATCATTATGTTTTATTTCCATTAAAATAAGAAATAGAAATGAAAGTAGCATTCATGCGTACGTACGACTTACAGTCTCCATGAACGGTGCATTTTATTTCTTACCTCTAAATGTTATGTAATACTATACATACATTTATATACTGGATATATATGATATAAATGATATATATATCATTAATATCATTCTGGATATAATGGAATATTTACCACATGGACAACTTGTAAATATAAGGTGTTCATTTTTTACTCAAGTGCCAAATATCAACAAAATGAACGTTATTAACATAAATGATTAAATAATGTTTATAACATGGTAATAAGTGATATAAAAGGAATAATAAAATTTTAAAAGGTACTTAAGAAAGTAGAAATTAAATTTATTCTATTATTCAGGATATTAATGATCGACCGAGTAATGTCGGACACGAGGTAAGGGACTTCATCTCAATGTCCTTTCATTGAGGCATATTTTGTTCTAATACAAGACATTCTTTTATATTCTGTATAAAAACCTTTTAATTTTAATTTTATTAAAGGGAATATTTTTCTACAAACCATTTTACTAAATGAAAAAAATAATGTTTCTTTTAACATATGTGGTGACAATGACCTTTTATGTTTCCATGAGTATTATTTGATCTTTGGCTTCCTCAACAATCCATAATGTTTTTTAAATTAAAATAAATACCGTAAACTCTTTTAAGTATTTTTGGTATTGGAAATGGTTTTTAAAATGGATTTGTTATGTTAATATATTTAAGTGATATATTGTTATTAAAATGTGGAAGTGTTTCCTTTCCTATATATTTCTTGTATGTGTTATGGTTTTATATTGGTACATGGACATTTGACGGGTGGTTACATGATAAACCAAATGATGTGTGGTACCATGAATACTTGGATGGGTTATTACTTTATAACCTCCAATTCATTGGTTATGGAAGTCGACCGTATGGATATTCTATTTAGTGATATGTGTGGAAGTCAGTCGTATGGTTATTACATTTTTGTATGTTTATGTCCCAAGTAACCTTTATATGTTTTGTATTCTTTATATGGGTTTTATAGTAATATTTTGGTTACCAAAGGGTAAGTAATGATCATTTATTCGATGAATAATATTTACTACTTCATAAAGGAAAAAAGTATTACTTTTGTTAAAGTATTCATGGATTACTGGTTCTTTTGAAAAGCTAACAGTTTTACTTCTTTGTGTATCCATTACTAATCTTTTTATGGCCATCCAATGTTTATGAAATGTTTTTCACAAGACATTATGTGGAATGGGGTCAGTGATGGGATCAAGGAAAATTCATGTTATCTTAAACATTGAACTAGACATGACTTTTTTTAAGAGTCTATTTTTTTTAAATAAAAATGTATTCTTGGGGGAAGTGTCTACATTGTAATTTTTTTTGAAATGTAATAGTTATGGACTAATTCTCTAAAACTATAATCCTAAAAAGTTAATCAATGTGAATTATTCATTTAATTCAATATTATGTAATATTTATGGTCGGGTCCTTATAGTTGGTATCAAAGGTCGGTTTAGATAACTTTAGGAGTTAGGATATTGTTTTATTAATATCTATAAAGTAATTTATGTTAATATCGAGATCATGTAGATTTTACAGATTACCATATTGCTTCGCCTAATATATTTTTGTGTTCAGAATGGTTTTCCACCGAGGAAAAATGGAAGCTATGTTGGGACAACATCAGGAGGAAGACAACCTTCCGAATCAGTAACCTGAGATGGTCGGAATCAGAACTGAACAGTTTGTTGCAGCGATGGAACGGTTGACTCATGCTATAAATGGTGGTGTTATCCATGTACGAGATCATCCAAATCAACTACAGAGGAATATGTCAGTAGTGGAGCATTTCATGAGGCAACATCTACCATTATTCAGAGGATCATCTGACCATGTGCTAGCAGAAGGGTGGATTAAAGCACTGGAAAATATTTTTGATGTTATGGGATGTTCATAATATCAAAAGGTTAGTCTCACATTTTACTGTTTTGAAGGTGAAGCTGATTATCGGTGGTCGATGGTGAAAAATATCAGGGATAGTGAAGAGATTGATGCTCTTATTTGAGATGAATTCAAAAGTATGTTTCTTGAGAAATATTTTCCTAAGGTGGTTCATATTAGGATGAAAAAACAATTCCTGGAATTGAGGGAGGAGGATGACTCAGTGGCCTCTTATGAAGCAAAGTTCACTCGACTGGCAAGGTATGCACCAAATTTCATTTGAGATATTTATAGTAAGATAAATCAATTTTACTCAGGAATGAATCCAAAATATCAAAGTTAATTATCCTATCGTGAGTTAAAAAGTTATGAAAAGATTGTTCGATGTGCAGAGAAGGTGGAAATAGAGTTTACCTATGATCAAGTGTTCTTTGAAAAACAACAGAATAAGAGGACCAGCTGGCAGGAAAAGGCGAATAATTCAGCAAAGAAGCCTTGAGGTAAGAAAACTAAATATCCAACTTGTGAGAAGTGTGTTAAAAATTATCCTGGAGAATGTTTATCGATGTCTGGAAAGTGCTCTCTATGTGGTAAGTCTGGTCATATTTCTCGTAACTGTAAGGAAGATTATCAAGCATGAAATTAAAACCCATCGGTAAGATGTTTTAAGTGTAATGAAATGGGTCGTTATGCAAATGAGTGTCCAGTAAAAAATTCAACTGAGTGAATGAAGCCAGACTACAAGAAAAAAGGGGTGGTGAAATCCTTTTCAACTACTTCAGCAGATGTTGGTCCATCAAACGAAGTAGTATCAGGTACACTCTTTGTTTGTTTTGATTATGCTAATGTGTTTTTTGATTCAGGGTCTACACACTTTTTCATTTCTGAGAAGTTTTCTAGTAAATTAGGAATACCATCTCATGATATGAATACAAAAATTACGACAAAAATACCTCGAGGAAATGTTGAGACAAAATGGAAGCATAATAACATTCCTATCCTTGTGTGCAGAAAGAATATATCTACAAACCTTATTATTTTACCTCTAGTATAGTTTGATGTTATATCAGGCATGGATTGGTTTTCTGTTTATCATGCTAAGATTTACTATAGAGTTAAAGATGTATCTTTTCAGAATTATTTTTAGTTTGCATACAAAAATGAACACTTGTTGTTGATAACATATCATGAACCTGAGAAACTAGTAATATATGGAAATGAATGTTACCTTGCACATATTGTTGAAAATAAAGGAACTGTTCATATTAATGATGTGACAGTGGTAAATGAGTACCTTAATGTTTTTCATGATGAGTTTCTGGGTATTATACCTGATCGGGAAGATGAATTTGCTGTTGACCTAGTTCCGGATGGTAAGCCCATTTCCAAAACCCCTTATCGAATGTCTCAAACTGAATTTTTAGAGTTAAATACGCAATTTCATTAGTTATTAGATATATATTTCATTCGACCTAGCACATCACCATGATGTGATCTTGTCTAATTTGTTAAAAAAAATATGGTTCAATGAGGCATTGTATTGATTATAGAGCATTTAATAACATCACAATTAAGAATAAGTATCTATTTCCTCATATCAATGATTTGATTGATCAGCTTTAGGGAGCTCAGTATTTTTCGAAGATTGACTTGAGGTCGGGGTACCATCAGTTGAAAGTAATGGAAGAAGACATTCCGAAGACTATGTTTCATACTAGATATGGCCATTATGAATTTTTAGTTATTCCTTTTGGGTTAACCAATGCACCTGTTGTATTCGTGGATCTTATGAATAGAATTTTCTGTGAGTTCTTGGATATGTTTGTGGTTGTATTCATTGATGATATTTTGGTTTATTCGAAAATTAAGGAGGAACATGAAAGTCATTTAAGGGTTGTTTTGAAAACCATAAAAGAAAAGAAATTATTTGGGAAATTCAGTATGTGTGAGTTTTGGTTACAAATTTTTTTTCCTTGGTTACATTGTTTCCAAAAATGGCATAACTGTTAATCCATCTTAAAAAATGTTGTTGAAGAATGGCCATGACCCACAAATATATTCGAGATCCGTAGTTTTCTTGATTTGGAAGGTTATTACCGAAGTATTGTTGAAAATGTTGCATGTTTATCTAATCTAATAACTATGTTAACTCGAAAAGTTGTTAAGTTCATCTGGACAAAATAATGTGATGATTGTTTTCAAGAAAAGAAATGTAGATTGGTGAATGGTACCTTTTTGGCAATGCCTACCAGAAATGGTGAGTTTGTTATATATTGTTATGCTTCATTTAATGGATTGGGTTGTATCCAAATGCATAATGATCAGGTAATTTCTTATGCTTCATGTCAATTGAAACCCCATGAGTTAAATTACCCTACACATGATTTGTAATTAACAGTTGTTGATTTTTCATTAAAAATATGGAGGCATCATTTGTATGGAGTTAAGTGTGAAATATTTACTGATCACAAATGTTTGAAGTATATATTCAATCATAAAGAATTGAACATGAGAAAGAGGAGATGGTTGGAATTAATCAAGGATTATGATTGCACGATCCTTTATCACCCCTAAAAAGAAAATAAAGTGGCTGATGATTTGAGTCGAAAAAGTAATACTTCATTATCCATGATACGTTTAGAACGAGATCCTTTGGTTTTTCATTTGATGAGATTTGGAATATAAGTTGCTGGTGTAGGGAACTCATCTGTTTTTTTTTTCAGGTGGCAGTGAAATCATCTCTATCAAACAGAATAAAGAATGCGCAGAAAGAAGACAATGAGTTGTAGAAAAAGGTAGAGTTGGTTCATAAGGGTAACTTTCCAGAATTTAACATTTGTAATGATTGTGTTATGAGATTTGGGAAGAGATTTTTTTTACCTATTGATTTATAGTTGAAGAAATAAATGTTATGTGAAGCTCATAGTTCTTCGTTTTCAGTTTATCCTAGTAGTAATAAGATGTACAGAGATCTTCGGGAGTATTATTGGTGGGATGGAATGAAAAGAGATATTGCTGATTTTACTATGAAGTGTTTGACTTGTCAGTAGGTCAATGTAGAGAGGCAGTTACCGAAAGGGATTCTTCAGCATCTACATGTTCTAGAGTAGAAATGGGAAAATATATCCATGGAATTCATTGTGGTATTACCGTATACATCTCTAGGTAATAATGCAATTTGGGTTATAGTTGATCAATTGACTAAAACTTCTCATTTACTTAATATTCGAGATAGTTTGTCTCTAAATCAACTTGCTCGGTAGTATGTTAAAGAGATAGTCAGGTTGCATGGAGTTACCCTCTCCAGTGTATCAATTTGTGATGCAAGGTTCACTTCTATCTTTTGGAAAGAACTTCAGAAGACATTGTGTACTGAATTAAATTTCAGTACATCTTTTCAATCTCAATGAGATGGAAAGTCAGAATGAACAATTCCGACATTGGAAGATATGTTACATGCTTGTTCTATGGATTATCAGGGAATTTGGGACCAACATCTTTCTTTGATTGAATTTTCATATAATAATAGCTTTCATTTCAGTATACAGATGGATCCATTTGAGGCATTATATGGAAAGAGTTTTTGAACTACAACTTTTTGGGAAAAAGTAGGTGATAGGAAGCTGATGGGACCAGGATTGGTTGAAGAGATGGTAGAGAAAGGTCAGTTGATTAAGAAGCACATGAGAACAACTAAGAGCAGACAGAAAAATTATGTCGATAACTGGAGGAAGGATCTTTCCTTTGAGGAAGGTGATCATGTATTTCTCATAGTTTCTCCATGGAAAAGTGTGATGCGTTTTTCTATGAAAGGAAAGTTGAGTCCAAATTTCATTGGACCTTATAAAATTTTGGAGAAATTTCGATCTGTTTCTTAGAGAGTGGCTTTAACAACAGGTTTATCCTAGGTACACAATATTTTTCATGTTTTGATGTAGAGAATGTATATTCCAGATCCATCTCATGTTTTGAGTCTAGAGGTAGTTCTGTTGGAAGAGAATATCTCTTATGAAGAAAACAATGTTCAGATTCTTGACCGTTGAGAGAAGGTGTTGCAGAATAAGGTAATATACCAGATAAAGGTTTTGTCAAAAAACCATATGGTTGAAGAGGCAACATGGAAATCTGAAAATGATCTGAGGGATAAGTACCCCACTTATTTTGATAAGTGAATAAAAATTACGAGGATTTAATTCCCAAAAGGGGGGAAGGATGTAACATACCAGGTAAATGAAGAATAAGATATTTTTATACTTATTAATATTTTCCAATTAAATATAAATTTTACATTAAATGGGTTTTTTTGAAATCTTACGCTGCACACTAATAATATAATATTATCATTTTAATTGGTAGTTAACTCATAGTCGTTGTATTGGAGAGAATGAATGAAACTAACTACAATATGATTATACATAATTGTTAATTGTATATAAATTATCCAATAAAATGTTATAGGACTAAAATGTGAACGAATCTAATTTTAAGCATAATTTACATTAATAGGTTGATTTATCTATTTTTAATGTAGAACCATTTTAAAAGCTAGTTTTGGTCACTTTAATACAATCTATATGACCAAATAAAATACTTCTTTAGAATGGGGACATAAAAATTTAATTTGTGTAAATTTTTTGAATTTTTCTGATAAAGTTTATTTTTAAACGAATGGTGAAAATATTGTATTTTAATTCAAAACTATGTTTTAATATAATTTATTTATATGGTTATATTATCTTTTTAATTGGTTGTAAAGTGTAATTAGAATAAATTTTCACTATTTAATCCAATTTAGGTCATTGGAATTAATTTAACTTTGAAATTGGACATAAACTAGTATCAATCTTTTGATAGATATTATTTCTTAAAAATACTCTATTTGTTTTTACAACGAGAATTAATTTTAAAATTAATTAATTCCACATCTATGATTTTAATTTGAAAAAATAGACATCATTTTTGAATTCAGAATATGAAATATAGTCTAGGCTGAATTTTTGGTATTTTTCGTAAAAACTTCAATTTTTGATGAATAGTGAAACCACTTAGTTGTAGTTAAAAGACTGACACTTTCATTTAAATAAAATTTAAACACATCTGTGAATTGAATTTCAAAAATCCAACATACATGGGTGATATCATGAAGTAAAACGTGGTTCATTAAGATGAAAATAATTTTTGGTGAATAGTAAAATTTGACATTTGTTTGCAGCGATTAAAGGTAGATAAGGTAACTTAAGGTAAAAAGAATATTATAATAATTTAAAATTACCTTAACACTTGTCCAAAAATTATTGGTGGAGTCATTTAAGACCATAGGCATCTTTGGGTCGATTTTGGTAACCCATTGAGCCACATGGGAGTGATAATGAAAATTTAGATTAATTAATTTAATGTGAAGACAAAATTGATATTAACAAAGATCTTCAAATAATTAATTATTATATGGTGCTATATAAGTCATAGTTTCTACTATAAATACTCTCTCGAAATATAAAACGATTTCCTAGATCATTGTATTTTTATATAATTTTTAGACATCACCTAATTTAAATTATTTATGACACAATAATGATGCATTATTTATCTCATTAATAAATGATTTAAATAAATAAGAATATAATGATTAAAATATTATCCAAAACATGTCCAATTATCATTAGATTATTTTATTTAGACCATGAATCATCTTATCTTTATCTATAATTATATTTATACTATTATAAACCTAATATCGTTATATTATAAAATAATATTTTCTCACTTTCCTAAAGAGCCCCTCCTCCCCCTTATAATAGGAGACCAATTCTAACAAATTCCTCACACCTCTCAAGCCATTTGGATCATCCAAAATCATCTCAATTAATCTCCCTACATCCCTCTCCTCCCCCTAGAAGCATTACCTTAGGCAGATGGAACTTTAAGAAGTCCTTTTGGTTCAAACCAAATGAGTTACCCAAATTAAAGGTAACAGTTTCTCTTAAATTGTTTTCATTTATTTTACTTCTCCAACCCCTAAAATATTTTTTATTTCATTATTTTGTAACAAAAACAGTATCCTAAATATAATGGTATGTTTTAATAATAATTATTATAACTACACTTACACACACCACAATCTAATGGAGGAAGAACATAATGTTTCTGTGGATGGAAAACTAACGCCTCACAAAATGATGATTGTTCAATTACATATTACCAACTCTCATGGTGGACATTATGATAGAACTATATTAATATATGATATATATTATGTTTATGATTTCATTATGCTTTTTTACTTTTCAATTATATCAATCCTTTATGGTTTCCATAATGGGTAAATATGATAATCTAATATGAGGAAGTGCGGAATACCGCCCCCTCAAAGTGATGTGACTCGTTAATGCCTTATGTGGGATGTATAAAAGATAGTGTTATTGATATTATAAATGATATTATACTGAAATTATATTATACCTATGTATCATTATGTTGTTTTTCAATAAAATAATAAATATAAAAGAAAGTAGCGTTCATGCGTACGTACGGCTTACCGTCTCCATGAACGGTGCATTTCATTTCATACCTTTAAATGTTATGTATTATTATAAATACACATATATACTGGATATATATGATATATATGATATATAAATAATGAATATAATTCTGGATATAATGGATTATTATCCACAAGGACAACATGTAAATATAAGGTGTCATTTTTTACTCAAGTGCCAAATATCGACAAAATGAAAGTTATTAACTTAAATGATTAAATAATGTTTATAACATGGTAATAAGTGATATAAAATAAATAATAAACTTGAAAAAGGTTCTTAATAATGTAGAAATTAACTTTAGTTTATTATTCAGGATATTAAATAACGATCGAGTCAAGTCGGACACGAGGTGAGGGACTTTGTCTCAATCTCCTTTCATTGAGGCATATTTTTTTTCTAATAGAAGACTTTTTTTATAAGTTGTATAAAAACCTTTGACTTTTCATTTCATTAAAAGAGAATATTTTTCTACAAAAATTTTTACTAAATGATAAAAAATAATGTTTCTATTAACATACTCAGGGACAACAACCTTTTCTGCCGCCGTGAGTATTATTTGATCTTTTCCTTCCTCAACAAGTCGTAATGTTTTTTAAAATAAAATAAATACCATATAATATATTATGTATTTTTTATAATGAAAATGGTTTTGAAAATGGATTTTTTATGTCAATATATTTAAGTGATATATTGTAATTTAAATGTGGAAGTTCTTCCTTTCCTTTAGATTTGTTGTATGTGTTATGGTTTTATATTGGTACTTGGAAATTTAACGAGTGGTTACGTGATAAACCAAATGACGGGTGGTTCTGTGAATACCAGGACGGGTGGTTACATTATAACCTCCAATGATTTGGGTATGGAAGTCGGCTGTATGGCTATTCCTTTTAGTGAAATGTGTGGAAGTCGGCCGTATGGTTATTCCATTTATGTATGTTTATGTCCCAAGTTACCAATATATGTTATGTGTTCCTTATATGGGTTTTATGGTAATCGTTTGGTTACAGAAGTTTAAGTAATAATATTTTATTAATTGAAGAGTATGTACTACTTTATAAAGGTGAAATGTATTACTTATGTTAAAGTATTCATGGTTTACATGTTGTTTTGAAAAACTATCGGTTTTAATTTTTTGTGTATCCCTTACTGAGCTTTTTATGCTCATCCCATGTTTTTGAAAGGTTTTTCAAAGGACATAATGTGTAATGGGGTCAAGGATGTGATCAATGAAAATTTATATTGTCTTATACATGGAAGTAGACATGAATTTTTTTTAGAGTCCATCTTTTGTAAAAAAAAATGGATACAAGGTGGAACTGTCAACATTGTAATTTTTTTTTGAAATATATAGTTATGGAATAATTATCTAAAACTATAAACCTGAAAATATCCTCAATGTCAATTATTCATTTAATTCAATATTATGTAATGTTTAAGGCCAGATCCTTATAATTAATGTTTAAAATATTACATATTTATTTTAAATATTTATTTTCAAATTAAATAACATTGAATATGTTTTGTGAAATGTTAGTTTTGAAAACGTTATCATCAAAGAGAAATCGTGTAACACCCTAACCACAGTTCCCAGATCTAGTTCCATAAACTTAATCTGTATTTTTTTATAATAAAAAGAAATTGAAAAATTAAAAAAGAAATTTAAGAAAGATGGACCCTTTCCGGTCTATATTTGATAGAATTTTATATAATTGTTAAATTTCATGAAAACTATAAAATTTAATTTAATTAAATAAAATATTCATTAGTGTGCTTCCTCTAAATAATAATTACAGTGCAGAATAATTTCTACACCAATAAAAATGATTATAATTTTTAGGGTGGTCATTAAATAATCCCTTTATGGGGATTTAAAAATAATTGATAAATCATTTATAAATATTATATTGAAAATATTTATAAAAATACTTTTAAAAATAAAATTCTATAAACATAATTTGAATCTACTAACAGATTTTAGATACTATATTACTTTAGAAAATGTTTATGATTAAAAATTGATTTAAAAATATTCTACTGTTTTTATAAAAACAATATTCATGCTTCTCAAATACACTATTCTGGGGCCACATGAAACATTTAATGATTTATTGGCCCAACCCACTTAGCTAATGATGGGTTCACTCAACATTAACCTACTATATTTACAAGGTTCATGTTGAATTTTTTTTTGAATTCATCTTAATATTTCATTAGATATATATATACTTTCACTGAATATTTTAATTTTTAAAACAAGTCACCACATTAAAATAAAAATTCAAATATATATATATATATATATATATTTATGTATATAAATAAATATATTAACATTAATTTCCCACCACTTGCATGTTTGTTTACGACCAAAACTCATGTCATTACCTTTTTCATGGACTATCCATGTATTAAAAAATTCATTCATGTAATAAAATTTTCATTCAGAAAAATATATGTTTTTTCAATAAATAATCAAAAAAATTAATTATGTTACATATATAAATAAAACAAATGAAACCTTTGTAAATAAAAATATTGGATTTAATCCATAACATTTAATTTGAAATCATTATTGTTTATGAATGAAAGGTATGTCGATTATATGCATAATGCATGGCCATGATAGTTTACATATGTGACATCATTAGTCTTAATATAAAAAAGATAACATGCTAGGTTTATTTTTTTGAAACATTACAATAAAATGATGGTAAACATTTCATCCTTATATATATATATACATTTACATATATATACACTATGTATATAAATTTTAAACAGAAGATCTTGATGATTCATAATAACCATGATTGTGTGTATATAACATGGAATTAAATAATTAAATTCATCAATAACCAAATCATTGATACACAATAATATCCCATAAAATTACATTTTTAAATTTAAAGATTCTATAAAAATATTGTTTTTGTGTGTATATATATACATTTGTGATAGAGATGCATATATTCATAAAAAAATTAACCCCCTTAGTCACATAATAAAAAAATATAAATATATATGAAATAAATAATCCTTGATTTTTAAATTAAGACACACATATATATAAATATGAAATTTGAATATAAAATTTTCCTTTATAAATTAATAAGAAAAACACAACAACCATGATGTGAAATTATGTTTTAATAACACCTTGTCATAATCATAATATGCTATATAAAATTAATGAAATACCATTACAATGAAAACATGGACATAATAGATAATCCTCCTTACAAGATATTAGAAAATTTATAAAAAATTGTACTAAATTATTTTATAAACAAAAGATAAATAACCCTTAAAAATCACCGGAATTAGAAATTTAGTTTAAAATAAAAAACCTAACTCACATATATATATATACTAATATATATATATATATGTTTATATAGGAATATATATATATACACATATATATGTACCTCTTTATGAAAAAACATACCAAGATAAACTAAAATACACCCTTACCTGATTTAGATCCAAAGATGGACGAAGAGTACTATAATTTTGAACATAATGAATTGAAGAAATTTTATGAGAA
Organism: Viscum album; assembly: GCA_963277665.1. Taxonomy (NCBI): domain Eukaryota; kingdom Viridiplantae; phylum Streptophyta; class Magnoliopsida; order Santalales; family Viscaceae; genus Viscum; species Viscum album. The sequence continues at coordinate 1,322,404,745 of OY728140.1, forward strand.
GTTAAGTCAAGTGATCCCCATACTTATATAAATATTTACAGTTTGGAAGCATCTCAGAGACACATAGTTGTTTTTAATTATATCTTAAAAATAACCAAATTAAACAAAGACCCATGTGACACCATTTCTTTTATTATTTTATTACTTATCAAGTAATTATTATAATGTAAAAAAATTTCAATTTTTTCTAACATTTCTTCATCATTTCATTATTCCTAAATCATGATTCACTATAACAAGATGGCACACCTCTTTTATATATTTTTATAATCAATTTTTTAAAAAGAAATTCACTTTTTTTAATCTAAAATCATGTTATTTTTTGTTTATATATATATATTGTTATAAATTTTATATAAATAAAATGAAATATATAATTCTTTTTATTAATATAAATATTTCAAATTCCATTTTTTATTTAAAATATAAATATAATATGCATGTTTTCATAAGTTAACAATTATATATATTTATAAATTTTAAATTTTATTTAACAAAGACATTATTTGTTTTCATATCATTACAAATTATTTTATAACAATAATATTTTTCATATAATAACTGATTCACCATTAATTAATGTTATTATGTTTATTATTATCATTAAAATATTGAAACAAATTATAAGTTTTTTTAAATATAATGGTAAATTATTAAATATAATTAATATCATATATATTATGATAGATTTGTATATATATATATATAATCATTACATATGTTTAATATGTAATAATATTTATTTCTCAATAAAATGTCCTTATTCAAAAAAAAACATGTTTTATACACCAATAATTATGTAAATATATTTATTAGAAAATACAGTTTTAAATAAATGAATTCCACTTTAAAAAAAATTTGTTTATAACAACAATATATTTTAAAAAATAAATTCTTAATTAAACTATTTAAAACCAACTACATTTTCTATCTTGAAAAAATTATACTTATTTAAAGAAAATAATAAATCATTAAAATAAAATTTTTAATAATAACTTATTTTGATTAAAAGAATAATTTCTTTTCGTAATTTCCATAATTAAAAAAATAATTCTTTTGAATTATATATAAATAAAAAATAATTTAAATAAAAGTACATTTTCAATGTTTGTTTGTAACATTATCTCCCTATAATTGAATTCCATCCCAAGAATTCTTTCGTAACTATAGGAAAAGAATATTACACGTGATCCACAAACACACACACACACACACACACACACATATATATATCATTTTATTCAAATTTCCCAAAATTATCTAGACCATTCTTTTGATACCAATTGTAACAACGTGACCTTAGTTACTAGTTTCAGTTCCTTAAACATATTTTGTAAATTTTTTATAATAAAAATAAAATGATAAAATACACAACACATTAGAAAAACGGGGACCTTTACATGTCTATGTTTGGTTGAATTAGATTCAAATGTCACATTTAATCAAAACTACAAAAAATTTAATTAATCAAATAAAATATTTTTTAGTACACAACATCTACATAAGAATTTAATTTCCCTAAGATTTATACACCTGTAAACATGATTAAATTACCATGGATGAGCACTAAATATGCCCAGTAAGGTGATTTAAAAATATTTGATACATCCTTTGAATATTTTATTTTTAAAATATTTTCAAATTTAATTTTAGAAATATCATTTTAAAAACATCATTTTAAATTAAATACAACTTAAAAATACAATTTCAGTTTATAGAATACAAATATTCAACAATTACTTTAAACACATTCTACTATTTTTTTGAATAAAATACATAATATTCTGAAATAAAAAAACTATTATGAGTCCACATGTCATTGAAGGTTTCCTTGGGCCTACCCATATAGAAATATATGGATTAACTCCCAATTAACATGCCATATTTACAACTTTCATGTACCAGAATTTATGAAAATAAATTCAGTTTTTATTATATGTATATATATAATTGCACTCGAGTTTTAAATTTTTTAATCATTTCATTAAAAAAAATTAAAATCCAAAAATACATTCATATATAAATATATGTATGTATATACACAAATATATTAACTTTCATTTCATATCACATGAGAGTTTGGTTATAACCAAAACTCATGTCAAAATCCTTTTCATGTACTATCCATGTATTGAAACTATTATTCATGTAATACATTTTACATTAATACAAATTTATATTTTTCAAAATATTATCATATTAAATAATTATTATTCTTATATAAAAAAACATGAATTCATTGAACTTACTAATCACAGATGTAATCTGTAACATTTAATTTGAATTCTTTAACATATTACAAATGCAAGGTCTATTGATGTTCTGCATCAATAAAGGAAATTATAGTTTGTAGATGTGACATCATTAATATTAATATAACATGATGACCTATTATGTGAATTTTTATGAAACAAAATGATAAAATGAAGGTAATCATTTCAGCAATATATATATATATATACAGACACATACACATATTTATACACACTGAATATAAAATTTAAATAATATATCTTGAGGTTTCATTATAATCACACATATTGAAATATATATGTATAAGATGTAATTGAAGAATTATATTCATGATTAAAAAATTATTTGATACGAAAAAATATCTGAAGAAATTAAATTATTAAACATGAAAAGGCTATAAAAATATTGTGTATACATATATATAAATATGTGATTGAAACACATATGTTCACAAAAAAATAACCCCCTTACACACATAACCAATGAAATTTAAATATAAATATGAAATATATAATCCTTGGATTCAAAATTAATATGTATATATATTACATTAAAATTTGAATGTAAAATTTCCCTTTAAATAGTTCAAAAGAAAACAAATTCAAGACCCAAGATGTTAAAATAAATATTAATAACATCTTAACATAATCATAATCTGGTATATCTGTTACTCATCAGATACCCTTAAACTGATAAAATGAATATAAAAGAAAATATATCTTACTTGACATAATAAAATTTAGAAAAAATTATACTCTGTTATATTATAAACAAAAGAATAATAACCCTATAAAAACATCAATTTTATAAATTATGTTTAAAAAACCCTAAATCAAATATATATATATATATATGCTAAAAATATTATGTTATATATTTGTATATATTGATAAATATATAAACATATATCTGTAAATAATTTTAAAACAACCATAATTTGATGATCTAAAATACAACCTCAACTGATTTAGATCAAAAGTGGGGATGAGCCTACTAAATTTTTGAGCATAGTTAATTGAGTATGTTTATTTAGAAGAAGTATCATGTTTTCTCCACAAATGTAAATATATTTGTGGGTTATAGTGTTCGTATAGGGGCTACATTATTTCTTTAACTAAAGTAAACAAATTTAAAAAATTACACATGGGCCACCATTTCCAATCTTATTTTTTAATCTATCTATTAATTATAATAATATAATATATTTATCATTTTTTGACTCTCCATCTTCATTAATTTATTCTACAATCATTATTCTCCATAGAAAAATGAGCGGCCACTTTTATATATTAGTATCATCATTTTTTAAAAAATTTTTATTTAATTTTTTAAAATAAAAACATATGAGTTACTTATATTTATCATGATACCATTTAAATATATATATAATTCATATTCATAAAATAAATAATTAAAATTAAAATTTTTATTTAAAATTATTATCTAATATGTGTTTTATTATAATATAATAACTAAATATGTATATAATTTATAAATTTTATAAAACAATAACATAATATGTTTTCACATCATTATTAAATATATTATAATAATAATAGTTTCATATAAAAATGATTCACCGTTAATTATTATTATTATTATCATTACAACATTGACACAAAATATAATAATTTTAATATTATTGTAAAATTTATATTATAATTAATACCATACATTTTATAATAGATATGGTTTTGTATATACATTCATTAGATATGTGTAATATGTAATCATGTTTTATTTTCAAAAAAATGTCACTATAAAAAACTTATAATTTTTTGAAATATTTAAGTAAATACATTTATATCAAAATACATGTTAAAATTAAATAATACAACGTTAAAAAATATATTTTATCTAATAATAATATATTAAAAAAATTAAATATTTATACATAAATTTAAATAAATTATATATTATAACCTACTAAAACATATATTTACTTATGAAAATGATATCTCTTGAATGTTCAATTTTTAATAATATATTATTTTGATTATAAAAAATAATTCTGTTTCATAAAATTCTGAATTAAAAATTATTTCTTTTAAATTAAATACAAGATAAATACATTATTAAAATAAAAGTCCATTTTCATTATAATTTCTTTGGTTTTATTAAAGGTTAGTTACTCAACAATTTTTTAAAGATATCATGAGGGGATTTTTAATAATCAATTATAACAACCCTTATTTTGCTTATGAAAAATTGAGGATATATTGTACTTATATCTTTCATATTCATTATTTGGATGGTTTATGATCATTTTTACTGAAATGTTTAATTTTATTACCATTTACTATATTTATCTACATGGTTTATTTTTATGTTTATTTTTTGAGGAACAAATTATCCTTAAAAAACTGAGTTTTTCATATAAATATTTATATTATAAATTTTCCCCCATTTCACTTGTGGGATCGACTATAAATTGTATGATAGTAGTGGGGCTCAATTATTGTTTCTCCTTCAATGCATTGATATGAATTATGTGAAAAATTAGTTCCCCAAATTTGATGGGATTATATACACATCATTAAAGAATACAATGAAATGTTTTAATAATATATTTATGATATCTAGAATTATTAATTCCCTCATTAAGAATATCGTTATTTATATCATTGTGATTATTCAGTCAGTTTTTATATCCAATGATAATCCTCAAGATAATTTAATTATTGATTGGGAAATTTTTTATCATCATTTATTACCACCTTATTAATATCATTTTGTTGATAAAATGACATCTGTTTCAATTATATGAAATTTAATATTTTTTATTCCATAATTATTGATTATAGATTTCACTATAAACATACCCTTTCTGATCAAATGATGTCACTTATTTCTTCTATTTCATTTACTATAGTATAGTATAAATTGTATTGTGATTGGTATAATGGGATTTGAGAAATAGAATAATTGTGTTCTCAATGAAAATACTATGTTATTTTTTTATGTTTTTAATTATAATTTGAGGGTAAAATATTTATCATGATTACTAATGAAATTAAACAATCCTTTCGATCGATATGTGATTCCATACATATTATGATAGAGAAATTTAATAACCACTAACTCTAAGACACTAGGTTCAAGGACATGAAACATAATTTTTGAGTGAAGTATGATGTACTATTTTAAAGCGTTGGTGTATTAATTTTTAGGTAATGATGATTGAATTTGGGGTTATGAATTCTTTAGACATGGTCCTGGATCTTATGAATTCAGCACTCTATGAACATCTTGATCCGTTCATGGTGAATTAGTTTTATAAAATTATATTATTATTAGTGTTTTGGGATTTTTAATTTTAGATTTTAAGATATTGTTTTATTTATTTTATTTGATATTATATGCTGGTAATTGTGAATTTTTCATTTTTCCCCCATGAGGTTAATTTCTTGGTGAATGTTGTGACTTAGTATTGAATATATGTGCACACATCAAAGATTTATATTGTTATTTCTATTTAATACCAAAATATTTTTAGTTGTGCATATTTTCATTGGAATTAGAGGGTATTATAGAATTTCAAAAAAGAAATTAACCCATATTAAAATATTAGTGCAATCTTTGAGAAGAAAGGATCAAGCTATTTAGTATATTGATAAGTGTTATACTGGTTTTTGGTATTTAATGAAGAAGTATGACAATAATTTAGTTCTTTATTTATTAGAGGAGGAAATTGTGTTTTAGGTTTCTTTTGAGGCTTAATTTTGTTGAATGGGTTGGTTTTTGATATTGTATAGAGTGGTTATCTCATATAGGTCTCATTTTCTATTGAGACAATACTGTAACTATGCTATCCATGATATAAAACCTATTCTTATTTATTTACTCTCATATTTTATTATAAATACCAGTTCATTGTGTCAATTTTTGTTAATAAAGAACAAAAAATAATGAGTTATTTCTTCTCTTAGTGTGATTTTAATTTTCCACAACAATAGGGGATGTTGTTTTTGTAGGATCATATAATCGATATTTTCTAAAAACTAGAGAAAATGACCATTTTGGATTCTACCTTAATTATGAAGGCATATAGATCTATTGTGAGTGATTATTGTAATGTATGGAGGGTTATAGAATATATATCCCTGAGGCACCAAAATTTTTGAGCCATAGATTGAGGAGGGTGTATTTATAAGATGACAATGTAGTCATATTTTATGAACATGGTATATGAGTCTCAACTCTATGATTTTAAGAAAATGGTTTTTAAAGATCAATTAATTTTTGGTGATTATACCACATAAAGGTATGTGGATGATCAAAATGAGATTTTAATTTATATGATTATCTTTTTTTATTTGGGGTTGCATGATTTTATATTCCACTAGTCCCACAATTCATACATAGAGGAATTTCATCATTTCTTACGATTGATCAAACCTTATGAATTTTTTTGGGCTCATGTATAAGGATATATATTACAGAGTAAATTCCATGATGTTTGGCATTATAAATGGTAAATTTTAGGAACTAAGATCTTGGTGGGTATCTTTAGCTCATCAATGTTCCCAATTTGATGTCGAAGAACATTGGAATGCACTTTATCACTGGTATATTTCAATATCCATGAGGAATTGATGAAATATTGTTGATATTTTTCTTCTTGATATAGCTATATCACTTTATAAGGATTAAATATTATGGATAATTGGTTGCTTTTTGGATTCATTGTTTGGAGTAGGTGGATAAGAATCATGGGGATATAAAGGCGGTCACCTGTAATAAAGAACCACTTTTTTCCTATAGAGTATTAATATGTTTTTGAAATTTTCTTGGCTCCCAACAATTCATTTTCTGTAATTTTAATTATAATAATAATGATTATATATAGATCAATATAAATACTTTTATGGGGATTTTTGTGCATGAATTCAATATTTTTGAGGTTCATGGGAGAGGTAATTTGCTTTAGTAGTTTTTTATTTTAAAAAATAGGTCCCTACAATTATGGTATGAACCTATATGAAGTGTAGTATTTATAACCATTTTAACATATAATATGTAGGATCAAGGTTGGGGAGTATTTTATTTTTGTACAGAATTGGTGTAGATTATGATATAGGTGGTTCAAGTGATCCATTAGAAAATAAATTCCTATTCGGGGTCATTAAAAATCATATACTGATCATACGATGAACCCTTTATAGTACGATGTTGGTGGCAATATGTTATTTAAGGTATCTATTCTATAAAAACCCATTTAATATTAAATTTGTTATATGTATCCATAAATTGTATTTCATATAGTTATATTCATTATGACAATATTATGTAATTTTTCAGTCACAAATAAAATAGTTTTACATTTATAAAATTCCATTTCATGTATTATATGGTCTTATTTAGTTGAATTATTTATAAATATTAGAATAATAATTTCAAAAAGTCAAAAAAATTTAAATAGTCTTTAAAAACATTTCTTATAATGATTTTTTTATTATTTCTAATATTATGTACTTTTAAGAGAATAGTGAAGGATAAACATTTTTTAATAAAAAAAATTATTTACTTTTATTAAAAATAATAATATAAGTGTAAATTTCATATTAATATATGATCTTAATGTATGTTATGTATTATTTACTTATCAAACTTATAGAAACATAACATTGAAAAATATATTTTTCACTCGGAATTAGTGTGTCCAAATAAATTAAATAGTGATATTTTATTTTTTTTCATTACGAATGTTAAAACTATTAGATATTTTCCACATTATTATAGGTAAAACAGGTTAAATTGGTTTAAAATTATGGCTTAAAGACTAAAAATCTCTTTATAACAAATATATATTTTATTATATAAGTTTTTATATACCAATAACATTAAATAGATTAAAATGGGGAAAAAATTTCTACTTTGCTTAAATAAAGACAATAAAAAGATTTAATTTAACGACTAAGTAGAAAGATATCACTCTCATTGTTCTAATAACTCTACTATTTTATAATTGGGGAAAATGTGGTTATATTTGATTATAAATATTTCATTTAAATTTTAATAATATTTTTCATTTATTATATAAAAAATAGTAATGAAATATTTAACAGAAAAGATTAAACAACATTGACATTGTGCTTGTTCATGTAATATAATAATGCAGTAAATGATATAAAAAAATAAAATTAATTTAATTTGTTTCCATTATTATTTTCCATGGTCTCTATAAAAAAATAATATTTTGATATGACTTTTAAAATTTAATATTAATGTTTGATTCCTAAATTGATATCCTTAAATTCAAATTATTTGAATTTAAAATAAAATGATGCAAATGGTATATTATAATAAATAGTATTTTATTTAATGGTATTGAATTTTTTAAAATATATTTCCATTATACATGTGAATAAGTTACGGTAGATAATATCCACCAATTTACACATATTTGTCTCTTTTTCTTTTATTCATACGACAAGACTCATTTATAGTTAGAAACATTGATATTGTTTTTAATTTTCAACAAGGCTAACAAGGGGTTAAAAAGAATCGACAATGATGTATTTTTCTCCTATGAATTTATAACATTTATTAGATTCATTTTTTTGAATCCATTATTATCCTATGTTATAAAACTTTCTATTTTGTGTTATGTGAACTTGAAAATTAATTTATATTAATATATTATGTTAAAAGATTCCAAAGTTGACCCTCCCTTTACTAACAAAGTAGAACGCCATCTCTTATTATACACACACCTTTTCAAAATTATAGATTTTTAAATACCTACATAAATATTCCAAAATACCTCCCCATATCCTATAGGTGATTTTCAAAAAAAACCCAAAATGTATAAAGTGAAATCCAATTAGGATATCAAAGGAGATGTTATAATTCATAATAGACATATTTCAATTTTATTTTTTCTTATACCTCTTAAAAATATTCCATAAAAATGATGAGGTAAATAGATTATTGTCTTACAAAATCCAAAATACTATTTTGGTAATATTATAAACATTTTATGATTCATTATAAATCAGACGAGAAATGAAAACAACACTCATGAGTTTGTGGGGATTACCACCCCATGAAGATATGTGTTTCGAAATTCATCACTAAAAAACAAGAATGGTCATTAATAAATATTTAATTATAATGTATTAAATTATTGAATATAATATTATTATGTATAAATAATATAAAATCTAGTTTTATACCTTTATATCCATTGAATATTATTATCATCATTCACGTCTACATGTAGATTATGACATACATGATGTGATGAAATCCATTATACATGTAATTTAATATGTATGGATATATAATATTATTTAAATTATAAAACAAAAATTAATTTCATGATTAATATATTGGAGATTTTGGATCAATGATCCCTTTGAACATAATCAACCAACCAAAACTATTTTTAGAGAATGAACTCGATGTTCTCACAATATCCAATGTAAACATTAATATTTATGATATTAAAAAATACATGTTCATAAATGAATGAAAAGGGAAAATAATAATGGAAGATACCTTAATATTTTTCATATGAAATTAACCAAATAATATAGTACATTATTTTTGAATAAAATAATACATGACACTAGATGAAATTTATGAAGGTTACTTTTTGTTAAAACGTTATTTTTAGGGATTTAATAATTTTATTCTATTTTCTATTTTTAATTAAAGTGAAATATAATATATTATAAATGTTATTATATTCCCACAAGTCACTATCAATTGTAATTTTAAAATGCAATTTAATTTAAATAACATTTTAAAAAGTAATTTTATTCAGTTTTTTTGATAGAGGTGTTATTATAGAATGTATAAAAGGAATCAATATATTAAATTTTATAGTAGGATATCAATAACCTAGTATCTAGAATTTTCATTATAGGAAATAATCATTTATATGAATCTATGGTTATTTTCATTTGAAATAACTTCTACAATAATTTTGGAATTATTAAATTTTTTAGACATTTAAAAATAATGTTATATTTCTCACAAATTTTATATGAATATGTAAATGGGTTTTCTTACTGGGGGAAATGATATTTTCATGGGATTTATAATGAAAAGGTAAATGATTAAAAATTGTTTATTCATCATATCATTCCAAATAATTATAGATGATGATGGGTGTGATAGATGGATCATATAATATTAGTGTGAAGGATATAGATTATATGTTGGGTGAGCCATATATTGGTCTATAATAAATTGGATAATATTCCTTGTAAAATAAATAAATAAGGAGAGTGTTATTAAATATATTTTATACTATAGATTTATCTAGGATCATGTTGGTTTTGACATTAGTAAATCCCAATTATGAATATATTTCTCAATGGTTTCTAAAAGTGATCTCTTTTCCTTTAATAATGGTTGATGTATTTTTTTAGAAAATAGTTTTCTCCATGGATATTTTTTTATTATAACATTAAAATAATTATTTAAAAATATAAACCATTTTTGGGTTTTTATGTATTTACGAGACAAAAAAACTTCCTTTTATTATATCATTTAATTATATTATTTTTCTCAATTAATTTTTCCTATTGATTATTACATGGTTTACGTATAAGTAAGAACAAATAAGAAGTAATTATTAATGTCCAAAATGTATGCCCTAAATATTATTCATTTTAACTGTTTTTATTTAGAAAAATATTGATACTAAGTGGAAGTGAAAAACTTTTAATTTATGGGATTGTTATGTAATATGTTTGATATATTTCTCTAAAACTATAATCATAATTAATTTTTGGTTTTGTAATATTCTTAATTATATACTAAAACCTTAAGATTATGTAATGATATAAGTTTGGGACTTATAGTTGGAATAAATAATATTTTTATATAATATTAGAGGAATTTATATTATTAATTGATACCATTTAGAGTTTCTAATTTATGTATATAATGAAATCATATATAATTTGAAGATGTACCATGTCACTTCATTTAATAAATTCATATTAAGAATGATTATCTATTGAGGATGTAATGATTTTTTATAACGATAACATCAAGAGTACAATGAATTCAAAAATCATCTATGTAGAATGGATAGAATTGGAACTGAATAGTGTTTAGATGTGATTGATCAAATGAGATAATTCATAAATGGTGATAGAGTATAGGTTAATGAGTATATAGTTTTAACACAGAGGAGTATATAGATACATGATAATTTTATGAAATATAACCATTTGAATTTTAGTGGATCCCAAGATCCAATGGTTTCTAAAAAAAGAATCAGTAATTTGTAAGATATAATTGATTCCATGGGATTCTTAGAACATCAAAATAATACTATTTCTATTTTTATAATGTGGTGATAATGAATAATTTACATTGGTTTAGAATACCAGAGAAAGAAAAGAACATGGTTTCAAGGAATGAAATACATTTATGAATATATATTTTTAGATAAACATTTCACAAAATCTATTTTAATATGAATAGGGGAACAATTATTGGAAGTCTTGGAAATATAAGTGGATTTATATTTAATATTTGAATAAAAATTTAAAATATTATCCAAATAAATTGAATTATTCTCATTTTCATGATATTATTGTTAATTAATTTTACTTTCATTATAACATATATTATTAATAACATTGGATATATTATATTTTAAATTATATGATAATGTTTCATTATTGTGATGATAAAAAAATTTGTGATAGAGTATTCTAACACGTTTATTACTCTTGAAGAAATGTGTAATTAGTGTTCAATGATGATATAACAAGAGATGTTTCTATATTTGAATTATATAAGTAATTCCTTAACATGTCCTTTATGTGGTAAAATAAAAAGGGGTATTATTATAGGATCTGAGAAGTGTTACTATTGTGTTATGTTTTATATAAGGATTCAGACTATAAAAGAAAAATAGTCTTAAACAATCTACGAACAATGTATTAGATATATATTTACTCTTGACATGTTTTAGTTTCAATTATTCAGGTAATTTTTGTAATATGAGTTAGAAGTTTTTTATAAGGTGATTATATTTTTTAAATCAAAAGGGAATGCTTAATGAAAAATTATTTTCTTCTACAATGATTTATATTTGGATTTTAATGATCTGGGGGAAACTGTGTGATTTGTTTTCAAATTATGTTGATCCCCAAATTGACATTATATCATCCAATTCATTTATTTTTGAGAAAAAATATTATTAAATTGGAATATCACCTCATGAGAAGAAGATAGTTATTTTTGAGAAATCTAGTAGACAAATTATTGAGGAAACATATATATTTTGTTATATTGATAATATAATTTATGTGGTGTTTTTTTAGAAAATACTTTTTAAAGTCTAATATTGACGTATGATATTATACTAGCAATCTTTTGGATTACAAATTCACATTATATGTAATATTTTGAAGACAATAAAATAATCTTCAATAGTTATTTACCATTGATAACATAAAGATAAATTAAAAAATTGATTAAGGATGGATGTTAATGTTACTGAGATCATTTATTTTAAATAAATACACATTTTAAATTAATTATTTTTGAATAGTGAATGAATATAATGATGTATTTATTAGTTATTTATCAAGTATTAGTTTATATTGGTAGGTTTATTTTACTATTAATGTATGTTATTATTCTAATCTAATATAAAAAACCCCTTACCAAATTGATCAAGTCGAAATTTTTCAAATTGAAATTATATTTTCAAAAATTTTATGATAATTGATTATTTATAATGATTATTTCAAAACATAGTGATTATTTTATTAAATAAAATTAAAGCCTTTTCATTGAGGTCTGTATTGATTAGAGAGCCTTTATTAAAATCAAAATTTATAAAAAGTTATCATTTATGCAATCCAATGGTTTTTTTGATATGCTCAAAGGATTATGTTCATGGTACTATCAATTGATGGAGATCGAGTAATATATTATTTAGCTGTATCTTTACACGAAATATTAGAATTATGATTTTTTTATTCTATTTATGTTCTATACTGAAAAATCGATATTTATGGATATTATGAGTATGTATTTCCATGTCTATTTCGATAAAAAATTGGTTTTCGTTATTGAAGATATTTTTTTATATTATAAAAGGGTGGAGGATCATGAAAGACAAATAAGTATTGTTTTAACAATCCTTGAATGAAATGATGTCATATGGAAAATTTAGTAAATTTACATTTTAGTTGTAAATTTCCATCACCTCATTCATAATCTATCAAAATATAGAATAACAATTGATTATTCCAAAAGTAAAGTGGTGGAAGAATGTGAGATACCAAAAAAATTAAAAAATACTCAATTTTTTTGGATTTCACAAGTTACCAAATGTTTTTTGTTGAAACAATTACATGGTTATCAACCGCACTAACTAAGTTAACTTAAAAAGGATTTAATTTAATTTTTATAGTATACTGTGATGATTTTTTCAAAAAAATTAATATGAATATTGGTGAATGGTACAAAATTTTTCCTACCCATGTGAAATATTGAAATTTTCATCTAGAAAATGATACATTGAAGGATTTATACATTATATGATACTCAATGGTCAGGTAAATATTTATTTTTCGTATTCATTGAATGAGTTTAATCAAAATTATCCAAAAAATGATCTACAAAAAGTTTATATTGTTTTTGGGTTATAAATATTGGGTCATCAATTAATTGTCCTGTAGTGGGAAATATATACATATCATTAATGATTAATGTTTATATTTACCTAGATAGATTATAATATAATGAAGAGTTGATAAATAAGACTAATAAAGGATTATAGATACAAAATTCATTAACAATAATTAAAAAAAATGATATATCTAATCCTTTAAGGAAAATATATAATGAATCATTACCCATGGTAAATTTTGAGAAACATATATTTTAAAATGATTAATGAACAATGGTTAATAAGTTAAACATGCATGATATTACACTTATTTGTTTTAATTATCATTATCGTCTTCATTACCATACAACATCAACTATGATTTTATGGAATATAATTATTTATAATAAATGGATAAAAATTTAACTACAGTTAAATTATATTAATTTAATATAAAAATTATGGTATTTTGTGGTTTGGAAAAAGGTGATGTGTTCCAGATATCTAGTAGTTAAAAAGGGAATTATTGAATGAATCTCATATCTCTATCATTTCTATTTATCCAGATAATACAATGATATATATAAAAAATATCAATAGTGTTAATAGTGGGATCAAATGAAGAATGATATTATATAATTTAGATAATTTTTTTAACTGGTAACATATTTAAGATGAATGAAATTAACAAAAAATGGTTTCTTCATCCTTTTTAGTGATGATGTGGAAATGGGAAAATATATCCTTATATTTTTTTTCTTCGATTAACAAATACATACTCTAGTAATACAGATATTTATGTTATTGTTCAACTATTGACTAAAAAATTAAATTTCATTCATATTTTTGATACTATTTCATTAGATTATAATTCAAAACTATATTTAAATGAAATAATAATGTTACATGAAGTTCATCTCTCCATTGTATATGATAATTATGCCATGTTTTAATCTCATTTTTTATGAGGGATTAATAATTAATAGTGTACTAAATTAGACCTATTTAAAACTTTTCATCACTGATTTAATGTAAATTCAATGATTATGATTCATAATTTAAAAGACATACTTAATGAATATTTATTTAATTTCTAAGTATGATCGTATCAGTATCACTCATTAGTTGAATTTTTTTGTAATTACAATATTCAATCATGTATATAGAATGAAAATTGTATATAAATATTTTTAATGAAGTATCAAAATCTATATTATTGAGATAAATTCGATTAAAGAATGTTTTTACGAGTAAATTTGGTAGAATATATGGGTGAAAAATTATGAAAAATTCAATGGTATATTATGGTAGCTTATAGTCGAAAAATTACTTATATATATAACTGGTTGAAATATCATTCATTCAAGGTATGTGATAATGTTTTTCTAATGTATTTACATTGAAAAGTGTTATGTATTTTTCTAAAAAGGTAAATTTATGTCCACAGTTCATTGGACCATATAAAATTGTGATTAATATTGATCATTTTCTTTTTTAGTATAATATCATCTATGTATATACTAGGTAGAAAATGTGTTTCATGGTTCATTATTAACGAAATGCGAGTTTTATGCATCTCACATCTTGCCTGATGATGTTAGAATGCTAAATGAAAATAAAACAACTTGCTCATATTCATTATTATAGACATGGTGTTGTACAAAAAGTAGATACTTAAATTTATGTTTTTTTGAAAAAAAAATTATAGTTATAGAGAATAACGGGATTAAGAAAATGGTCTGAGAGATAAATATTAACATTTGTTTAACCACTGAATAATTTTTCTGGGATACATTTACCAAATAGGGGGAATAATGTGAAAACATAGGAAATATAAAATAAACTTTATTAATTATTAATATTCAGGATTTACAATTATAATTGTTATAATTATAATTAGAATGTTAAATAATTTTTCAATTATAAAATGTAATAGATTTAATATTACTAGATTCATTTTTATATATCAAAATGTTTTATATAAAATAATAATTAAAAAAATATAAAATTTTAATTTTAAATATTTATCTTCAGTTTTTTAAATGTTCAATTAAAAAAATATAGAATTATATTTTTATAAATATTTGAAATGACATATTTTTTAGTGAATTAAGATAGGTGCCAATTAATTTTTAAATTTTCATTTTAATTTCCTTAAATTAAACTATTTAAAAGTCTAATTAAATTTTTTTATGATAATAATGTAAAATTTTTGTGAACTAATTATAAATATTCTCATTAAATAAATAGAAGTCACAAATATCCCTAATTTTTTATAAATTTCAATTTGGTGCTAAAAAATGATTTATTCAAAAAGTTTTTTTCATTTCATTATAATAATTTATGTTAAAATTTATCTGTATTATTCCTATGAATTTTCTTTATATATATTTTTTCATATTTTGAATAAATATCTTCCAAATTTGAAAATAAATCTCGCATTTTTTTTGAAAATCTAAATAGTATCCATAATAAATATTTTTCCATTTGTTACTGTTAAATGGTAAAAACATGGTTAAAACAATCAGATAAGGCCATAAAATGTCTATAACAATTTAATATATTTTATTAGAGATTATTTTTTCTCATAACCATAAATGTCTTGGTCATTTTACAATTTATTGTAACATTCCATTGATAATAAATTTAATATAATTTTACATACTAAATAAAAAATTTACAGTCTCTTTATTTATGTATCTATAACATTTTTAATGAGGATAAAAGATGTCATGTTAAGTAGAAACAATATATATTTAATATGAAAAAATTATTTATATTGTTTATATGTTCTATTATTCAGTTATTTAATAGTCACAATAAATGGTTACATAGTTCTAAAAAACTGATTGTTCAAGTAATAGAAAAATCAAGTAAATGATTTATAAAACATTAAAATTATATAAAAAAAGATGAATTATTGAATTCCATGATTTTTTAATATTAATAAAATAAATTTTTTATGTTTTAAAATTTTATATGTTTATTACAATAATATCATGTTTTCATTGATTGAAAACTATGTGTAAAATCCTAAAAATGACATTGAAGGTATATTTTTTAAAAAAATATATTATTTAACAATTAATACTTTATAAAAATATTATATTTCTTCATGTGAAAGGGATGTGATCTAGAATATAATCTTTTTTCTACTTGGTTTTAAATTTTCATTTTATGGCAACATTTATAGCTTATTTATGGTAAAATACATTGATATCATAGTAATCAATAAAAAGCTTAAAGGGGGTTAAGAGAAAGTAATATGGGTGAAAACATCACCTAAAATTGTAAAAAAAATGGAAAGAGAGTATTATGAATCATATTAATCAAATAGTTTAAATAATTTATTTTTTTTGACATTATAATAAAAAATAAATGCATATTAATTTTATAAATACATTATTTCCAGGAGTATCATCCCTTCATTCCTGAAATGTAAACTTTAATCCTATATACATCACACATTTATGGTACAATGGTTCAATAAAAATGTATGAAAATGCATCTTAAAAACCCATATCCTTGTAATAGAGTATTGTATATCATGAATAAAAATTCCCTTAATGGTTCAGAAGTAATATAAGGATTATATTTGATGACAACTTATAATTCGTAACCAACCCATTTTGAGTAAATATTATTCATCTTAGTCCATCATAGGAATTTTATCCATTTTGTAATAATATAATTAGATTCATAAATATAATAAAATGTAATTTATCTTATATTAAAACAATTTCTAATATCTACATTTATCACATGAGAAATGATAACATTGACATCACAAACAAGTGGATTAACACTACCACAACGTGACATATTTCATTTTTCATCACCAAATAAAAATGATAGTTCTTATAATGGATGAATTCAATAAATATTAAATTAAATATATAATATATATTATATAATGATATAATATAAAATGGATTATTTTCATTCCAATAATTTATAAATTATTGTTTCGTTCATCCATACATGTGGACTACCACCTCAAAGAAGAGACGTGATTCATTTTTCATGTACACCTTTCATGGATTGTTCTAAAATTTTATTTTATGTAAAAAATTATAATAATTTCATTATTTTGATTATTTTTATGAGTTATTATTGATCCATTTTACCATATTTATCCTACCAATGTATTTTTTGGATTATGTTATGAACAAACTGACAATAAAAGTTGTAAATTTAACTATTAGAGTAACAAAATAAATCATGGTCATGAATGGAATAAAAGAAATAATGAAAATGGAATAAAAAATTAAATAGTTTATTATAAAAGTTAATAACTAACATAATATAATAATTCCAGATTAACATAATGTTATATGCTCTAAAATATTAATGTTCATTGATTTTTTCATTAAAACCGTATTCTTATGTTTTTAATGTTATTATTAAAATTTGACTCATTATCCTTATTAATTAAAATGGTATATGTATTTTATTATTGTCCCATTAATGAATATAAAATGCCATTTACATCTTCAATTGATATTATTATATTATTTTATGAAGAAACATTCATGTCGTTTTCCGAACGAAGTAAATTTACCTAAGGTGTGAAAGGAATCCCTGTTTTAACATTTATGAGATGATCATAATTTTCCACAATCCACAATTTTCATTTATTTTATGATCAATTTAAATTTTTCCATTATATTTTTAAATCAAATCATATTGATAATATTTTTGGAATATATAATAAATTTTCAAGAAAAATGGACATTTTTATTTATTTTAATGAGAAATTAGAAATAGATTTTATAATGGAATTGAAAGAGTATTTTATGGGATTTATGATGAAAATGTGAATGCATATTAATTTTATTTTTCATGATATGGTGAATGAAAATTACAGATGAAGATGAGTAATCTTGAGAAATCATATATAATGGTCAAGAATAATACTTCATATATGATGGGTGAGCCCAATAATTTTCACTAACGAAATTGGAAATGTTTATTCTCTTCAATGTAATAATGCACAGAGTTAACCAGGGAGTTTTATCTAATGGATTTATCTTTAATAAAGTTATTCCTAAAATGAGTGAATATCGTTTATTTTTTTAATCATATAAGATAAACACAATAGTTTATATTTTAATCCTATTGATTTCATGGGTGTTCATTGAGGAAAGAGTATTTCATCCATGTTTATATGATATATTTTATTCATATAATTAGGTATATATAGAAGGTAAAATATTTATATATTATTAGGTTTCATTGTACTGATAGATTTCTTAATTTTATATCACTTTCTTGTAATTTTATTCTCAATATAGTTTTTAAAAACATTTCATGACTTTTAAGAATTAATAAAAATAAGAATTGATATTGATATTTTTTAATAATTTTAATGATAATAAAATATATTTTACATTAAATAAAATATATTTCTGACAATATTTATATTGAGTGGAAGTATCCACATTATAATATATGGGTCTTTATGATATATTTTGACAAAATTCTATAAAAAACATCAAATGTATTTTGGTATGAATGAATGTTAATTATAGGTTAATTACTCATGTTTATTTAATATTTTATGCATGGTTCCTTATGTCCAAATTTTGGGAATTGTTGGTATGGTCATAAGATTTTGAGTTCTACTAATTTTTTTTAACCATTTGAGGTGTTAGTGCATGTTATATATATATATATATATATTATTAGTAAGGAATTCTCACAAAGATGTTATAGATTTTAAAGTGAATTTTATTTTTTATAGCTTCATTAGTGTCTTCATGATGATTTACATATCATTGACTTGGGTGAATACTAAGTTGGAGTCGTTGTGACCTTCATCAGACACCCCAATGAGATTCAACGTCAAAAAAAAAGATATATTTCAATTGTGTAACTCCAATGTTTAATATCCATGTATTTAATAATGTCTTGGATAAGTATATATGGGATCAATAGTTGTAGATATATTTTCAATATAATTAGTTTTTTATATTTGTAATTTTATTGTTCCTTCAAAAATTTATTTTAAATTTTAGAGGATGGACAATGATTTTTTTTTTGAAATGTTGTTCATATGATATGCGGGTTGTGTTGTAGATGTAGTGAGAACTTAGAGAGGTAAGTCATGAGAGTTATTATTTCATCATCTCTTTTATTCCCTTGGTTAAGTATTAAATTCACAATTATGCTAATATACAAAGAGGAATCTAATGAAAACGTTGGTTTTCTAGATACCATCCATTTTTTGTTGGCGTGTTTGAAAGTGTAAGTCAAGGGGTGAATTAATTTAAGGAGTTCTGAGAAAAAATTTAGCGAAATGATGGATTATGGGGTCTGGTCTGATATATTACAGAACCGTTTAGCTTATTGACGAGATTGAGGTGTTGAAATATTATATATATCATATAGGCTTGTGAATAGTGTTTTATTTTTTTCTTTCACTTGAGGAATGGTTGGATTCTGAGCATATATTATATTGCAGAGCCATGGTGTTTGGTTTCCTTGTGAATTTTTTTTTATTGTAGCTATGGAAATGTGGCTTAGGATTATCAGTAATCTAATAACTAGTTTATAAGATCTGGGGGATATATAGAATATAATAGTCTAGGTATTATTTAGGGGGTTTGAAATAAATCAATTTTGGAATAGTCGCACGCTATGTTCTATACTATTGGTGAAATACAATGGTATTTTGGTGTGGTACAGTGGGTTTAACCATGGGGATGTTATGTTTTAGAATATATATATATGTATGAATTCCCTCAAAATGATTTTATTTTCCCACTTCTCCTCCAAACACTAAGTTACCCAAGGTCCTCTTTTTATAAATTTTTTCTCCCTTATTAGGTATTTGAACACCCAACATTTGGATTTCAATCCATTAGTAATCGAAGGTGATATTTATCTCATCTTTATTGGTTTTGATCAGTCTAATTACATTAATCCATGATATCTATTTTTACTCTATTTTCATGGGCATCCTTACAGTTATTAATAGATTCCTAATATTGGGATAAGGTAATTTGGAATCATGAGATTCCTTATGATTGATGTTATTCGAGAATATTTCTAGTTATTTCATTTATATTATGGAATAATGAATGTCGTGAGGAAAAATATTTAAATCAAATACTTATATATATGAAATATTTTGAATTTCATGGATTGTTACCTTATTTTAATGGAATAATTGTATGAATGTATGAAAAGAAATAAGATATTAATATTGAACTAGATATTATGATATCTTATTATTGTGATTTAAATATTTTCTTAGAAAATTTTATTTGAGTGATTTTTTTTATAATTTATAATGATTTTAATGATGTACTGACAAATGAATGAGATATTTGAGCTCAATTACCATTCATCTAATTAATCTATTAATTATATAATTTCTTCATAATCATGAATATTGGTATATTCTTCGTATTTTTTTGATACCATTGAAAGGATTCTTATTGTTAAAACTTGTTAATTCATGAAGTCATCAGATAGTATGTTTTCTAAACAAAAATTTTTGGGGTAATGTGTCCCCATCCATAATTATTAAATACTCTAATGCCATAGATTTATTTAATTGGATTCTAATTTAGTATTCTATGATAAATATACATTTTATATATTAACATCTGATAAAGTATTATAGATCCTTTATATAATTAAATTTGTGGGGTTTTGATTGGCATGAGGTGGATGACTTGTGTTGAGAGTGGAGATTTCTTATTTCCTATCATTGAAATGATATTAATATTTGGATAGATGTATCATGTTGAGAATATGGATAGAATGATATAAATATTCTTATATTGGAAATTAATTTTTTAATTTTTATATATTCCAAGTTAGATTTATCTTTAATTTGGGATGATCAATTGTGAAGGATAGTTTTCCAAATAGTTGTTTCTTTATTTGTAATAACTTATATTTAGTTGTATTGTGCATCATGATATCATTCTTATTTGTGGTATTGATGTATTATTAAAAGAATAATTGGTTTGAGTGATGAAATCCAATTAAAGGAGACCATGGGATTATTAGAATTAACCCTATATGTTAATTAAATTGAAATCTATAAATTTAAATATTAATATTAAATTCATGATAGATTTATTGGAATGAATTGATCTTCCATAATATTTATTGTTATTAGGGAATTAAGAGTATTTTATAATTACTAAATAATGTTTAATAATGATTTCAAATCCTGGTTATTCTGTGTCTCTAGGAAATCTAGTATCTTAAGATTAATGGTGGAATTTGAGGTTCATGGGGGATGATATATACTATTGATTCATTGATAGGAAAATTACCACAACATGGTTGTGTAATATTTGTTCATTTTATTTTATAATTTTATATACTAGACCACTTATATATGGATAGAAGATGGTACCCACTTGATTTTTATTATGTTGTATCCATCATATCTAGGTATGTTATGGAACAAATGGATGCTTCTCCCTCTTAAACTCTCTCTTTTAAAAAATAGAATATTGTGTATGTGTATCTTGGTAGAAAGGAATTTTGTTATTGGATATGTTTCTACAAAGGGTGATATAACTCTCATAGTTATGCTACATGTTAGTATTATATCATCATAGTGTTATAGAACATACATGAATTATAGATTTAGTGATTAATATTTCTAATAGTTTCTCAGTAATGGGATATAATATATTAATGTACAATTTATGATATATGTGTTTTCGGTGCATTCAGACTTACTAATTTGTTATCGATGTGACTAAATTATATTATGATTATATTCAAGGTATATATGATAGTATGTTTCTATAGTATGCATGAATGAGGTGAAATATCACTTAGGGAAGGAATTATAGTAGACGATGGTCGGGATTGGGGTGTGATGGGCGAAAGGTAGAGGGGAAGTGGTATTAGGGTACCCTTATTATATATATATATATATATGGATATGAATATTGTTATATGTTTGAAATAATTAATGATTGAGCGTCAATTATGTTGAGATATTGACTACATATTTAAATTATGATTCCATTGCATTTATTTCACATATATTTTTCTTATTTTATATACATTTTTTGAGAGTTTTCACATGGGTTCCTACTATGTATACATGTATTCTCACCATATACATATGAACTATTTTTCTGTCCCGTATGAGATGTATATATATTAATGTATGAATTAATAGATCTATGTTGTTATTTAGGATCTTTTTGTGGTTTTTGGTACATGCATATTACTTATTTTCGAATTTGTAGTTTTTTTAGTTTTATTTCTCATTAAATGTTGTATTTGGATTTTTTATATTTTATTATTCATATTTTCTTGGTGGATCTCATAATATCCCTAATATTTAAATATATAAAAATTGGTTAATGATGCCCATTTTAAGAATATTATTTCTTTTGTGTTATTAACAAAATAAAATCATATTGTAGGTGGGTTTCATCAGTCTTCCCAATCTTCATTTCTGTTCAAGGAAGGATAATAGTGAGTGGGTCATTAACGATTCATTCGTAACACACATTCATATAAATGAATGCATGTTTATCACATATATATTATCATTTTTTTATGTTATAATCTATTTCCTTCTTGGTGTTTGTCTTTGTTGGGAGATTGAATGTCTAGGATGTCAGGGTGATTGTGGGTCATATGGAGATCATTACTATATGTACGACTATAGTTTTTTTGGGAATGATTATGTATCTATTATATAAACCCCAAAATTAAATTTGAAAAATATTTTATATGATATATTGGTTCTTATATTATGTTTATATTATGGTATTGTAAGGTTTTGTATATTTTAGAAGTTTTTTATATTATATTTTATTTTTGTCTATTTATTTATTAAATATTAATATTTTTATATGAAATATAAAATATTTATAGATCATACTATAGTTATGAGTTTTTTACATGATGTGGTCATTTGGATTATGTTCTGTAAATACGCCCATATTGGTCATATTTTTATCCCATTGTTCTTATCACTAGCCAATAGTGACCAGGAATGAGCTTCAGACCTTCAGAAGTGTGTTTCTAGATGACATGTCTAATCAACTTTTCCTAGTTCATTAAATTTCTAGTGAGATTAAGATAACTATAACAATTTAGAATAATGATTATTTTCAAACTAATAAAAATGATATATGGTATTATTTTTCTATGTTATTTCCCTCAATGGGGGAGCAATAAGTTAGAAGAATTTTAAATAGACCATTGTAGAAGATTAAACAATAAAGATATATTACATTGTTACATTAAATGGAATAAAGGAATTAGTTAGGATCATGAAGTTCATTAATAATATTAATGTGGTTCCAAGAGAGAGGAGATGTTTTGAGATGTATTTTGAAATCCAGAGGGTTATTTCTCAATATTCGGTACCTAGGACTCTCCAAAGACGATGATATTCCATAAAAACACTCCCTCATTAGAGTGATCATTGGAAGGGGTGATGTAATGATATTTTTGGTTACATTATAGGGGAATAATACAGATCAATTGATGATGATATTAAATTATTTGATATATGGAGTTGATTATATGGTTATGGGTAATATAATTATATGATACTGGATGTAATTATTTTTGTAAATTTTATTGTTTCATGGATTTAAAATAAAATAAATATCCAATTATAACTAATTCCTGATTAGGTCATATATTACATGGACAGTAGAATAATAAAATCCATCAACAGAATAAATTTGAGATATACCTAATTTGTGAGAATACTGAATTATGTTTATAATAACAAAAAATTCTATTTTATATGTATATTTTGATCTATAACCTTCCTAACAAGAGACCTCACTATTTAAGAGTATTGTGGTATACTATAAAAATTTTATTTAAATTAGACAACTATAATGGAGTTATTAAATTTTTTCATTATGTATAAAAAATCATGTAAAACCCATATATTTAAAACATAAAATTCAATTAATAATATAGGTATATTCATTACCAAACAGAATGGTCTATACAATAATATGATTTTAAGAGTGCCTTTAGAAATTAAAATAAACAATCATATGGTTGATAAGTGAACCAAATAGTCTACCACATTGTTTTTTATAACTAGTACTCTTATTAGACATATCATCTATAATTACTATTTTAATAACCTAGAGAAAGGAATTATAATAACGGGTGAGCATATATTCTACGTATGTGTAATCATTGGTGATATAAATTAATGATCATATACATTTAAAATAAAAAAATATTTTAATGAGATCATGAATATTACATAACAAGTTCATAACAAATCTATCATGGATCTTAGTAATGAGTCTTCGTATAAAACATCATCATTTCAAAAGGCATAAATAATAAGTGTGAGAAATCATCATAAATCTATCATTGATCATAAGTTAATATAATATAATAATAGTTTCCTCACAAATGTAGAAAACCATTTCGTATGTCTACGTAAACTGCCGATAAAATAAAAATATAATGTGCCAGGAATGAATATCCATTTTTCATAATAGATCAACCAAATCGTCTTGTTTCTTATAATAGATCATGCACATTGTCCTGTTTCTGATAGAGGATTAAGAACGTGATCTTGTATCCAACACAAAATTTTAAATATAATCTTGATTCCCCAAACTATATCATGATATACAAAACATTACGTAATGCATTGGATGGATACAAACTTTTTTGGACAACCATCACATAATATAATGAATATATATTTTGGACATAAAATAATTTAATAGTAATCATATCATCATATCATAACACATGCAATGATATTCTGTTTCATAAAAATTTAATCAATCCATTGTATAATAACCCTTTCAAAATGATTGGATTTAATAAATATATAATCATTATAATCATTAACAATTAATAGAAATAATAAGGATTGTTCTATTGGATCACTCCCTTTTGAAACACAATTAACAAAAATGTTTTTTGTTTTTACAAACAAAAAATTCAAAAAAATATCATTAAAACATTTAGGTGGAAAATATCATTTCCAAATTGAAATTAATTCCGTAAGATGTAAAAATTTCTAAAATATTATAGAAAATATTTTACACAAAAAATTTCATTAAATATTTTATAGGATGTAATAATTAATTGGGTGGTTAGGATGGGGGAATGTTATTAATGTTTTACATCTGAAAATAAATATCCCTTTAAAATTTTTAGCACAAATTCAATAGTACATCGTTTTTAAAATAAAAAAATTAATATTAAAACATTATGTAAAAATTCATAAAAAGGTAAAAATTACATTAAAAATAATTGTATAATATAAAAAACGATCATTAAAACATTATTATAAAATATTTAATTTGAATAGAAAAGATTTTTGGCCGAATAAGGAAATAAGTTCAATTTTTGTTAAAAATATTCATTCGGTCTCTTGAGAAATTAATGACATAAAAATGAAATATAAACAATTATTCCATAGAAAACAATATAGGGGAATAAAATTCATGAGTATAGTGAGGTATATATCATAAAATTTCCTTATCATTAAATTAATCATAAATTATCCTAATAAAAAATTATAATTGAACAAAACACCATTTCCACATTGTTAACTTTTGAATCATAATCATTCATAAAGAAAGAAAAACATATGTACATGTAAATATACATAATTATAATATAAATAATCACAATATATATTAATTATTAAAATATACAATACATAAATAAAACATGTGTTGAATATGGAATGTGTCACACAGAAATGACTATTAGACGAAAATCCCTTACCACTGGTCTTGAATACCTTCATACTCATTCAAGTATAATTTATAATAAATATATTTTAATTATAAATATATTTTATAACCATAATAACACATATAATACCATATAGTGTGTACTTATAACCACATACAACCTTTTTATAAATAATTACTTGTTAAAATAACTATTAAGGGTTATAATTTCATTGTTTATCATGTTAGTTTTGGTTCATTGATTTTGGTCCTTTTACTTTTATTATGTTTATATCATCTCCATAATGTTAATTATTATGTAAATATTATATATAATCCATATATATATTTATATTCTTCCATTAATTTTATATAAGAAAAAATTAATTACATCATTCAATACGATGGTTGGACCTACATAAAAGTGAGTGTGGATTCCAGTTTCTCAATGGATTGAGAGAACAAAACATAAATATTAATTCACCAACATATTATAATTTTTAAATCTTATAAAGAATATATAAAACATAAATCTATCATTATTATCATTCATGTCATAATAAAATGGAAAATGTATCACATTTATTCATAGGGGTGGTAGTCCACTTGTACGCATGATTATTGTTATTGGTTTCCAATGTTTTGGAAGATAAGTATAAAGATATGATATTATAATATAAAAGAATAATTTTTTCATAAATAATATATAAATATGTAAAATACATCTTAATATCCAGTTTTTTGGTGATGGAAAATGAATTACATCAATTCGAGAGGCAGTAATCCACCGTACACATGGTCTACAATTTGATTTCCTATTTGTTGGAAGAGTATATGGATGTTGGAAAAATAATAAAATAATGAAAAATAATTATTTGGAATTTAGTAACATAATTAGATCAAAATATTTGAATAATATTTTAATTATGTGGAAAAATAAAGAAAATAAAAAATTGTTTATGACTATAAGTCTTCTTCAAAAATCCTTTTTATAATTACATTTAAAGACTACATAATAAGGTTTTCTAAAAAAATTTATATAGGAATTGGTATGTTATCTAATGAACATATTTTTATAGGGAATAAATAAAAAATACATTATTTGTGTGAAGACAATAGGAGAGGTGTTTCCTTTTATAAGTGGGTGTGATAACAGACATAAAAATTCTAAAAAGAATAAGATATACCAACATTTTACACACATAGGAGAGCTCAAATTTTTTGAATATAAACAATTAGATTCTATAAGTCCAAAATAATAATATAAAACAGTAATTGGAAATGTTTTAGGTCATTTTATCTCTTATAGTTTTATCATAACCCCCAGTAAACCCGTTGTAACCTTAATGGTGGTAATTTATTTGTATTGTTTTTACTATTTAGTATGGTCATTAACTAAGATTAAATTTTTATATAATATTAATTATTCGGACTCATAATATGGAATCCATAATAAATAATTCAATTCTGGGATCTAGAAGAATTTAATTTATAATTATACCCATATTCATGGTAAAAAAGTGGGGTTTCAAAGTAATTGTTTTCATTATAATAAATAATTTTTATATCAATATTGAGTATCAATTTTTTTTAAATAAACAAATTTTTATTTATCGTAAACTAATTTATCAAATTTTAATTTTTGAATAATCATGGAAAACAAATTTCCCTGTATTTTCATTAAATTAAAATGATGGATTTAATGAAAAATATTATTTACTGTAAATCATAAATTTAAATATTTCATAATATTCCCAAAAAATAAAACTAAGATAATTTTGACTTGTTTATTAAAAAAAATAATTTCATTTATTCAATTATATATTCTAAAAGAAAAAAATTATTATTTTTTCACAAATGCAATGAAAATAACTTTTCTGAAGAATAATATATTTTTTATGTTTATAAAGTCATCCAAAAATTTATTGTACATTTTTATTATCACATTATCATTATTTTAGACCTTCATACATAATTTTAAAATTGTTGTTATCTTATTCATAACACCAAATTTTAATACTCTATTATAATGATCATGTTTAAATATAAATATATCCGATTGTATATTGAGGTTTTCACCACTAGTAGTTATTTATAATACAATTTATAAATGAAATAAAATTTAATTGAAAAAAATACATCATAAAAGAATAGTGTTTAACATTTTAACCATGAAAAAAAATTCCCCAAATAATTAGTATTACTATGATACAATCAACTAAGCATGGTTCCACCATATAACATCTTACGGTTCCCACTTTGCATATTTAAATTGGTTATTTAAGAAAAAGAACATTAATTGTGTGAGTTTTATTATTTCATTGAATATTATCTCTATGATTTGAAATCTCTACTAGTTATTCTTCTTCAATTAAATCATTATCTAGTGTTATGACCTATGAGTTTAGTACATGGAGGGATCATGTATGTGCTTTATCATAAAGGATACAAATAATATATCATGAACATGATATATGTTCAATGGAATATCAATGTTATAAAACACTCTCAATAATTAATTCAGAATATTGAAATGGGTAATGTACCTGAGGATCAACATTTATTTCATATTAGTTCTCATAACATTCATATGTTGAGAAATTAATAGAAATATTTTCTCCATAACATCAAATTCCATGTCTCATAGAAGATTGTTAGCAAACCTATTCTACAATCTATTTGAATCCATGATGTGTTATTGAATAGATCTAACCATCACTACCATTTAATCATATATCAAATGTCCCAAAAGATTTATTTCCCCTTAATCACTCATCATTTTAAACATATACTCATATTTATATATATGGATTGATAAATATCCATAAGAAATATTGAACATATGTAATTTTCATAAGAATACATGACTAGAAGAAGGTGTTGGTCCAACCACATTTTAAATACATATAATAATATCTCATCACATTTTAAATGGTTTCAAATATTATTTAAGACTGTGCATTTGAATGATGATGATATGTAATTATTAAACAAAATTCATTATCAATATCAGGATAAATAATTTTTTAAAATGTGGAAGAAAGCCTCATATCCTGATCAGATTCAATAGAATGTGCTACTCTATGAAACAATGTATTTTTTATATCCTATAAATTTGATCTAAGGTAAATTTTTTCTAATATAATTTAATTATGATTAAATGGTATGGTGTTCGACAACACCACATATAGCGTTGTACAATATTGTTGTTCCGGGGATTCTGAGAAAAAAATCATTGGTGAATTTTTCCATTTACAATATCATATGTAAATTTGATGTAATATCCCATTATACATGTGTATCGTAGCCTAAACATGTGGTGATAGGAATAAAAAAAAGAAAGTCTACAATTTTTCTATTCATCCTAGTATATAATTAAATGCATTTCATATCTCCATGATTTTTTTTACTTGCGAGATGAATATAGAAAGAAGAATTATTAGCCTCCTCCAAAAATGTGTTCATAAAATTTTGAATATATCTGAAACATTAACGAATCTGAAACCAAATAATTCCATTATGACCAATGTTAAACTCTGCATTTTACTTACCATCTTCTTTATCACTCTATCTTCGTTTTTCGCCTTCTTAATCATTACATGGATAGAAATATTGTATATAAATACTACCCACAACTAATAAATGTAATATCCAATGACTATATTTAAGATATCTATGATTATGGAAGGGGAATTGGTGAGAGGAAATGGAATCACGTTAGATTTATAGTGTCTATACCTTTGTAAGAAATGTGTTCGTGAGTATAACCTTCTTCTTGACCCTCAAATGATGACATCTCGAACTATTTTCAATCATGGAAAAATATAAAGCTCTACATAGTTGATCAAGAATTTCATAAATATGGGGTAAAGTATAATTATAATTGATTTGGATATTATCATGTTCTTGATAATAAATACACTATCACATATATAAATATTTATTCATAAAAAGGTTTTTAAATACAATAGTGACACATGTAGCTAATTGAATCCCTAATCAATTTTATATTTTAGTTTCATCTTCCAATCTTGTATCATAATCAAGTCCATTTTATATGATTTCTATAGAATTTTTGTACCATCTTGTATGAGTAATATTGAGAAATCAATTTCAAAATATTATAAATGACTAGGAAACTACTCCAGAATGGTATCACCAAAATCCTACACAATAGGAATATCATAAAACATGAGTTTTTCTAAACCCATAAAAGATAAAAGACCATTTTGAAAAAAAATACCCATACAATGGATGTGATCTCCAAAATTTCATTACTATTATAACATCAACTAATGATCATAGGTTGGATTGGAATATGAATGTGACTTATATTCCTTAGTAATTGATGTGGGATATATATAGATAATACCTAAATTAGCCTAAGAAGATATTAAATTCAATTATATATAGAATTAAAGTAGTTGAAGGATGCACATTACAAAAAATATGAACAAGATAAGAACAGTACATGTCAGATTTGACCATCATATCATTATATATTTTATATCAAATTCAAAAAACAATCAATTGGGTGGAACTTTTATAACCTAATAAAATTATTCTGTATAAAATATTTTTGGTATATCCACTATAAAATTATATATTATTAGTTTTTGGGTAGATGGTAAGCGTACATTTCATGATTTCATTTTCATACACCTCATCATAAATAGTTATAATACTGTTTTTACCTCTATTTCATAGATTAAGAGGGTTATGATGTCGATCATAATTATTAATATTTTGGATTAGAGCACAAGTTAGAATAATTCCCATACTACTTACATTTGAGTCATTTTATCAGGAATGTTTCATTAGTCTTAATCATCTTCTACTCTATTTTGTATACCAACCTATTCATTTACATTCAGCATTCACAGGTTTTATGACCATGACATAACTATTAAAAGAACCTCCATATTTCATTAAATAAATTCCCTTAAAGTTTCCTCCTATATTAATAGAATTTATATGTCTATAATTTCATTTCACTATGTGATTTATTCATGTTTTCATGATAATGAATTGTTCATTACCAATAAAAACAATGGGAATGGTTTGAAAATTGAATTTACATTTCTAATTTGAGTGAGAATAAAATAATTTTTTAATAGTTATTAAACCCACTTATTTCTTCTGAATAATATATAATCTACTTTAGGATACCGTATAATAGATCAACCTTAATTTTAGGCTGGATGATAATAAAAAAATGTACTTCACATCTCTCGTAGAATTCTTCTCATATGTAGAAACTGATTCATCATTACACTCCTTTATATTTTGTAATTCGTTATTTATTTTTTTAATAATATTAGAAGTAATTTACTTATTTAAAATATACTATTAATCTTCTCCCACTCTATAGAGTTAATTTCATCATATTATCTCTTGCTATTCATAATATTCCACTAATGATCCGCTTTACCATCCAAATAATTAACAAATAACGATTTTTCCTTGATCCAAACACTGATGAATGGAAAATATCTATTTAATTTCACTACTCCATTTCTTAGTAACCTATTGATCAACTAAACCATAACAAGAAGATTGGAATTTCCTTATGGGGGACCCATCAAAATAAAGTTACTCATTCTCTCGATTGAAGATTCAACATGATTCATAGTCTTAAATTATGTGTGAGTATATAAATTATATTTTTAAATATATATCTAATTATATTTGGTTTATTGGAGGATAATTTATTATTTATACCAATAATCCTTAACATTAATATTTCATGTTCCAAAAAACTAATAGAACCAAAATGAATTGTGATTGAATCAATAATCATAGAGGGAAACCACATAGCAATTAAAAAATAATACGATATTTTAAATCAATATAAATTTTTTCAGTTTATGGACCCTTATGTTTTACCAAGATGATTCATTAATATAATCTATTGAAATACTTCATGAAAATATATATATGGATTGTCAATTTCCATAGCTACCCCCCATGAGTGTCAGACTATGTGACAACATGGCTTGTTTTCAACCACTAGGTACCCATCTATTCAAACCCCAATGTTAAATTTTCTAATTTATTACCCCTAGGTGAAACTACACCGAATCACTATCTACTTTTAGTATATTGAATGGAATCTAATAATTAGAAACCTAAATTCTCTATCCTTCACCAAATTTATATGTCATTTTATTATACATTTACTTATACGATATTTTTTTCCAGTTTTTCTCTTTTGAGATTATAATAGTTAAATAATAATTTCTAAGATAAAAATTTCAGAGACCCTCACTTTTCAAACATTAATATCAAATATTAATAGATGAATTATCATTATATAACATAAAAAACCATGCTTGAATCAGAAGGTTCATGTTCCTTTGGAAACATGGATATATAATAAATTAGTTCCTAAGTGATATAAATACTATTAACATATGTTCATTATTACATGATCAATTAATTTAAATAGAATTAATACTACCTTTATTATAAACTATTGTAAAGTGATCATTTTAAATGGTGCTATCAAATTCTCTATAAGACTAAATATATGAGATATCAATTGTTGATAATATAAAATATTAAGATGAGAAAAATTCAATTAGATCATGAATATAAATCAAAAAGACAATATGACATGTACCATGGATCATAAATATGTTTCATGGAATAAAAATTTATTATTTAAAAAAAATAATGATTATATTGAAAAATAAAAATAATAAATAAACAAATATTTTCATTTCATATTAGTGTGGCACTAATATATATGTTGAAGCCATTTCATATGTTAATTTTAAATACAATTACAATCAAATAAAATCATATTATGAATCAACACGTTCTATAGTGAATCAAGAATATTGACATGTTTCTTATAACAGATCAATAGGATAGGCTTGTTTTTTATAATGAATCAAGCACATCATCTTATTTCCTAAAGAGGATCAAGAATATTGAATTATTTTCCAAAAATATCTAATGGGATATAAATCATTACCAAATGAATTTGAGTTATATTTAACATAGTTCCCACCCATCACATAATGAAAACCATGTATATGTTTTCTATCAAGTCATTAAACATTCATCATATAATCATATCGTAACCTATATAAAGAAATCCAGTTTCATAAAAATTTCCTCAATCCATCATAGTATAACCCATGAAAAATGAATATGTTATATTACCATCTCATAATCATAATAATTAAATATATAGGTAAAGAATATGTGTGGTACCGTAGGATAATATCTCTAATTAAACATAAATAACTGTAAATTTTTTTATTTTATTGATAAAAATTATAATAAAAATCTAATAAATCATTATTAAAAAATATTCTTTTCATTATGAAATAAATTCATAAAATATATAAATATTTCTCAAATATTAAATTCAAAAATCCTATTTAATATAACTTTATAATATTATAAAAGAATTATTATATAATATATCCATGATGATGGGTGGAAATACCAATCAGATTATACAAATTAAAACCAGGATTCCTTTCAAATTTTAACTAAAAATAGAAAAACTTCCACATTTAGATAATGATGAAATAATTTTTCATTTTAATTTTTTGTATAAATAAAAAAGGACAAAATAAATTTGAAAAATAATTCTATAATATAGAAACAATTCTTAATTTTTTTATTAAATATTTATATGGAAGTAAAATGGTTTTCAATTGAAGAGAAAAATTAAGTAATTTTTCGATAAAAATATTTTAGTGGTATATTGAGGGCATAAATAGAGTAAAATTAAAGGGAATGAAGTATTACCTTTATATAATAATTTTATAAAAATATTCACAGTTTTCATGAGATATAGATCATTAAATTTCAACATTATAAATTTAATGAAAAAAATTCTCGATAAACAATAATATTGTTACCTAAGTCATTTACCACCTTGGTACCTTTTTTATCATAGACCCCATGAATGAAAAAAAAATTATATTGACATGTAAATCAACATTTTTGTTTTTAAAAATAATGAAAATATACATTAATGGTCACTATATACACCACATAAATGAAAAAGGTCTGAATTTGGAATGTTTCACATAAAAAATAGTGAGATACGAATCCTTTTTGTAAAGTATCCAATTCATATCATCCAAACCGAATTTATAAGAAATATATGTTTTTTATACTATATTATAGAACATTAATCATAAATATACTTCCATATATGATGTAATTATAATATTTTACCACATATTTGTTGAGAATCCTTTTTAAAATAATTATATTGGGAGATAATTACTCCATTTTACATGCTTTTCTTGGTTAATTAGTTTTTCTCTTATATTATTATTCTAGTTACATCATATAGAAATCATTAATTATGATATGAATATCATATTATTTCATTTTACTCATATTTAAATTCATCTATAAATGTTATTGATCAGAAAATGAGTGACACCAATCATGGAGATTATAGTCAATACGTTTCCAAAAACACTATATCAATTTTATATATAAATGAAATGAATGAAAGGTAAATAGTAATTACTCATTATAGATAATTTTATATTTATATATTTAATATATTTTTATTAAATATATCCTTATGTTCATCCATGTCAATATTAAATTAATAGCATATCAGATCGCTACGTAGAGACGGTAGTCTAGATGAATGTGTGAAGGATGTTATCACATTCCAATATATTGGAAGGTAGGAAGGTATATGAGATATTATAATAGAATAACTATGAATATTCCAGGAATATCATATAAATATGTTAACTACTTAATTATATCTATCCATTTGAGGCTCTGATGAAAAAAAAAATTCATCAATTTGTGAGGTGATAGTTTCCCTTATAATCAAATGATGGTATTGTTTTCCTTTTGAACGAAGAACAAATGGATATGTTATTACACTAACATAATTTCATCTACGAATATTTTAGATAATTATATTATTATATAGTAAAAGTTTTTGATGATTTGAAAGAGTTGTAAGAAGAAGTAATACATAAACACATGGGTAAGGATAATCCTTCTTCTTTATATAACCTATTTAGGTTAAAACTGAAAGACTCCATTGGAGGGTTTCATAATGATGTAATGTAATATTGGATATTTTAAGGGTTTTTAGTAAGATATTTGGAATTGTTTTTTTTTTGAGAATTGAATTTGGAAGTGTTAAGAGACGGGGATATGGGGTGTCCTTTTATAAGTGTGGGAGATTACACAGTTGGAATTTCTTAAAGAACTAAGATATACCAATTTTTCACACACACCAAGATGATATATAATTTTTTATCTGAAGACATTATATTAGCTAAGATATATATACTAAGATAAAAAAGTAATTGTAAATGTTTTTATGTCACTTTACCATTATATAATTAGTTTAACTCCAAATAAACATGTTTTAACCTTATCTTGGGTAATTAATTATTACTATTATTACTATTGATACTATATAAAATTATATTATACTAATAACATATTATTATTTATGATGACTAAAAATAGTTGATACATTTTATGAAATTAAATTCACAAAAATGGAATACTTCTATTAAAATTTAAACACGAATTTGCTAGGAGAAAATGATTTTCCAATGAGAACATTTTTATCCCTATAAAAATAATTTATTTCATAATCTAACATTAAATTGAAATTTATGACCCAATTTATATTAATAATAATTTATTTGATGTATTTGTTTTATAACCATCTTAAAAGAAAATCGTACTTGAAAATTATTTAAATGAGAAAGAACTTTTCAATAAATATCATGTTTTTCACTATTAATCAAAAAATTAATATTTTTTGTAAATTTCAAAATATTTAGTTGAAGTTAATTTTGACATATGAATTTTTAAATTTATGTTAATGTATTTAAATAATTTTCCAAAATTAAAAAATAAATTTTATTATTTTTTTTAAAAAAAATGATTTTTTATGAAAATGTATTTTAAAAGAATATAATAACATAAAAAACATTATTTAAAATGTTATCAATATATATTACTTTTATAATGAAATAATAATTAATAATTATAATGTTTTTTTTTACATAATACCACAATATTTAATTTCTAATTTATAACAATATAGTTTTATTTATAATTTTTTAGACAATATAATTTGATTTTTCAAAACTCAATGATGTGTGTAATGATATCTCTCGATGAAATTAAGTCTATTTGAAAAATAATATTTCATAAAATATTAGGATGGTAACAGCCAAATTATAAATTATATTTATTAATTTTAATATTATTAATTTATATTTTTATTATGAATAAATACGTACTTAATTTTATTTAATGCCATTTTATGATTCACAAATATGTTTTCTCAATAATTTTTATTTATTGGTGTATGTGAGAGGACATTATAACTAAACATAATGATTTCATAAATTTTATTTATTGTAATTAATATGACTTTTATATCATGATGTCAATATTATCTTGCAGATAATTTTTAGGATTTTTTCTGAAAAATGTAATGTCCATTAAATAGTGTAAATTACTATTTTTGAAATATTTTTCCATTCAAAAAATCAATAAATATAGATGTCCCATTATTATTTCAATTTTATGTTAATTCAAAAAGCTATCATTTAACTTCGAATTATCATATTAATTACATAGTAATCAACATTATATTTGATTTTGGTAAAGGTTCATTTTTCTTCTTGAAAACAAATTTTTCTATAAACATATGTTATGTAAGAAACTTATCATGTTAATAAATTAAAACAATCAATATTTAATGATAATAGTAATTTAATTTATAGATTATATATTAAATATATTATTTTAATATTCATTTTATAGTTTTTACAATGATAGGAATGGATGTATAAATATGTATTTTTGAACAAATGGGTTTTCATTTCATTTCTTAGGCACAATTAAAATTATATTAATATTATTATAGAAATTTTGTTCAATAAAAATGTTTCTAAATCATTAATCATAATGATCAAAATTATGTAATTTGGTCATCATAATTTTTGTTCTTGATTAATAGTAAATGAAATAAAATTTTGTTTTAATGGTTATGGTTAAAATGGTTTTACCATGGGGGTGTTAAACTAATATATCGAAGAATAAATAACATAAAAACTATAAAATAACTATATCAAAGTAAATTAAAACATTATATTATCTTATATTTTATTTTTTGTACAATTTTTCCATTTTTGACATGAATGTGACATTATATAATTGAAATATATTATGTAATTCAATGCGATTCTCTACCATCACTTATAGAAGGGATCCTATTATCATACATTTTACCCCGATTTTAGACTTCTATCACAGAAAACAATTTCCCCAAACTTTACCATATTCCATTCTATCATCCATTTTTCCAATTATTATACTAAGACTTATATTTCAAGGCATTTGGTGTAAATTAATGTATGAAACCCGATGAAGAGGTATAAATATTAGCTAAACACATGCAATTTTATTTATTATCACACCTTTATTATAAAATATTATATCCATATAATAATTATAAATATTTTATCATAAATATGATAATATTTTACTAATATAATGTAACATACATTTGCAATCCATTATCCATCAAATGGGAACTGAACATATCTCTCATGTGTATGTGTGGTCTACTACCTCACTATATTGATATAATTCATTATCCATCATCATCATTCATGTAAGGATTGTAACACCCCAGGTGAATAAATAATATGGCCTTTTAATATTTATCCATATTTTTGAATAAAATATTAATATATCATTAAAGGGAATGCTATTCTCGAGGGAGTACCCAATACGCAACAACGAGTTTCTTAGAAATCTTACGTTACACTCTAATAATAAAATAATATTATTTTAAAGGTAGTTAACGCCTAGCCGTTTTAATGGTGGGATTGAATGGAACTAACTACAAAATTATTATATATGTTTTTCAAATATATTTACTTTTATCCAATAAATTTTAGAGGCATAAAATGCAAATGAATCTAATTTTAAACATAAATCATCTAATATTCATTATATGGTCGATTAACCTCCTTTTGATGGAGAAACCCTTTTAAATATAATTTTGACAATTTTATATGTTGTGTTTGATAAAATAAAATCCTTCTTTAGAATCTGGACATCAAAATTTACTTTGTGTAAAATTTTGTTATTTTTCCGATAAAGATAATTTTTATTGAAAATGTTGAATTTTAATTCAAATCCTCCTTTTAATCTGATTTATTTATATTGATAGATTATATTTTTAATTTATATTAAAGTGTATTTAGAATATATTTTTACCATATATTCTAATGGTGGTCATTAGAATTAATTTCACTTTGAAATTGGACTTAAACTAGTGTTAATCTTTTAATAGATATTGTTTCTTAAAAACATGCTATTTATTTTTATAGCGGGAATTAATTATTAAATTAATTAATGCAAAATATATGTTATTAATTATTGTAAAATAGACATCATTATTGAATTCGGAATATCAAATATAGCTTAGGTTGAATTTTTGGAATTTTTCTGAAAAACATCAATTTTAGATGAATAGTGAAACCACTAAGTGGTAGTTTAAAAACTGATTTTTCATTTGAATGAAACTTTACCACTTCTATGATTTGAATTTAAAAAATCCAACATACATTGTTTTCATTATGACGTAAAATGTGGTCCAATGGGATTAAAATAATTTTTTGGTGAATAGTAACTTTTACGTTTTTAATCGCGATTATAGGTAATTAGTGTAATTTCAGGTAAAAATATTGTTTTAATAATATTAAAT
Source organism: Viscum album (assembly GCA_963277665.1). NCBI lineage: Eukaryota > Viridiplantae > Streptophyta > Magnoliopsida > Santalales > Viscaceae > Viscum > Viscum album. The sequence continues at coordinate 1,322,444,016 of OY728140.1, forward strand.
GACCTAGAAACATGTCCTACCATCATTGGATGTGTCATGGCCGACCAAGAAAATCCATGGGTCAACTTGGGGACCCCATAGAGCCACTTTGGATGGAAAATGACATAAATAAATTTTTATTTAAAGTTAAAATAAAAATGTCACAATCATGAGTTGTTTTACTAAAACAATTTTAAAATGGGGTTATACAAGTCAAATTATTGACTATAAATATTCATTAGAAATCTGAAATGATTTACTACATCATTATATTTGTTTTATAATTTTTAAACATTAAATAAATTAAATTATTTAGGACATCATGATGATGCAGCGATTACCTCATTAATAAAGGATTTAAATAAAATGAAAAGATAATGTTAAAACTATAACTTTCACTTCTCAAAGACCTATTGTATGAGTATATTGAGAACCCTTACCACCTTATCCTTGAAATACATCAATGTGGGAACTTTAAAACCCGAAACTCATTTGAAAATAAAGTAACATTTTGTAACCTTCCAAGAGTGCCCCTCCTGTCCTCTTATAAAAGGCTGCCATCTATACCACCTTACCCACACCTATCAAGCCTTTGGCTCGGCCAACCCCTGCTCCTTTTGTCTCTGCACATAACTCTCTTACTCCTAGAAGCCTCACATTGGGCAGATGTCTTCTCACGGAAGCCTTTGAGCTAAAATCAAAGAGAGATACATGATTTTATGGTAATGTCTTCACTTGTGTTGTTTTGTTTTATTTTTTTCTCCAACCCCCTAAACTCTTTTTATTCTCTTATTTTGTAACAAAACCAGTATCTTCAATATAATATTATTTTTTTATAAGAAGTGTTAGAGCATCAATTACAAACACCTTCATTTAATGGTTAAAGAGCATAATGTTTCCGTGGATGGCGAATTTCTGCCTCCCGAAATGATGATTGTTCAATATTCTTCTATCACCTTCAATGGTGGCCATTAATATTAAAATATATTTATATATGATATATAATATGTTTATGTTTTACTTATGCTTCTGTATTTTTCATTTATGGCATACCTTTATGGATTCCATTATGGGTAAATGTGATATCTTCATTTTAGGAAATGTGGACTACCGACCCTCAAAGTAATTTGATTCGTTAACACCATATGTGGTACATATAAAGGATAAATTTAATGATATTATATATGATTCCATACTATAATTATAATAATATTATGTATCATTATGGTTTAATTCCATTAAATAAGAAATAGAAATGGAAGTAGCATTCATCCGTACGTAGGGCTTCCCGTCTCCATGAACAGTGCATTTCATTTCTTACCACTGAATGTTATGTAATATTATAAATGCATGTATATAATGGATATATATGATATAAATGATATCTAAATAATTAATATAATTTTTGATATAATATATATTTTACCACATGAACAACTTGTAATTATAACCAGTTTATTTTTTACTCAAGTAGCAATGATCTACAAAATTGCCATTATTAACTTAAAAAATTTACATAGTATTCATAGGATGGTAGTTAGAGATATATAAGAAATAATTAACTTTGAAAATGTTCTTATGAAAGTAAAAATTAACTCATGTTTATTATTCAGGATGTTAAAGAATGATCGAGTCATGTCGGACCCGAGGTAAGGGATCCAACACCTCTTTTTCTTTTTAAGTACATTCTTTTATGTCGTTCCTTTTAAGATCATCTTTCTTATGATTGGGATGTTATTTTATATTACTCTTACTTTAATTTTTATTTTCATATGATGAGAAACCCTATTTTCTCTAATCAATCAATTTTGGAAGTTTTAATTGGCCCCGTTAGGCTGCCGAAATTTCGTAAGGGTCTTTTATCTCACTTTGTGTTTTCATGAGATTCATTCTACATTTGCCAATATTTCTTTTTGAGTGGTGTATGAATTGTCCATTATTCTACTCTTTGTGTAACATACATTCTATTATGAGTATTTACATTAATGTTGTATAGTCCTTCTTTCATGGGGTGTACGTTTCGAAAGTTACCCAAATCGGTAAAGGAACCTTTCACCCTCCTCTTTTTAAAAGACTTCTTTTGTTATATCTTTTAATTTTCATCTTATTATGTGGAGATATGTTCTTATATATCCTTATTTCCGTAAATTTTATATCCAAGTGATGAGATACCCTTTATCTCTCTCATGAACTCTTTTTCTAAAATTTGATGTGACGCCGCTAGGCTGTCAAGGGAACTTCTTAACCCAATTTCGATTCCATTGGGTTCAACATGTAGTTATTGAATATGTCATCCTTTGAATATGTGTGAATGAACTTTGATTATTTTACACTTAAATATCCACTTATATTTGATGTATTTATATTTTTCTCACATAATTATGAGAATGATTTGTCCTTAATTTAAGGATACCATCTTTATAATGGATTTCATCTCAATTTACATTTCCATTAAGACATTATTGTTATTAAGCACCAATTCACTCTTATATGGTCTATATACTGTACTATGGAATATTATATCATGAATCCCTTTATTCTCATGATATTATAATGTTTTGATTAAATGTTATTCCTCAATTATTGTATTCAAGTGTCTCACATTTTGTTAAAAACCCTTTAAGTAAAATATCGTTTTAAATGTTTTAATGATTTAATCTTATAAATATTTCTCATTAATATCCATGTTTTCAAAATGGTTTTATGTATTTATTTATATGAATATTAATGGTTTAAAATGTTTAAATCTTTAATGTGTTATGGGATACATTGATTTAGAATTATCTTTATTAAATGTTTTAAATGGTTTTTAAAATGGTTTTTAGAATGGATTCATTATTTCAATAATTAAAATGTTGTATTGTTTTTTCAATGTGGGAATGTTATCTTTCCTTTATGCTTAAGTTATGTGCTATGATTATGTTATGGTTCATGGTCATTATTATGAAGACGGGTGGCTCCGTGGTAAACTATGTGCGGGTGAACCCGATATAGCTCTTCAATGCATTGGGTAACGCGAAAGAGTTAAACGTTAAGGTTTATCTGAAGAGATTTAGGGAATATACTGTGATGGGTATTCCAAACGTAACCAAGAGGGTTACTGCCTACATAAGAATGTTATGAATGCCTCAAGTAACCTTTATGTCTTATGATTTCTATGATTTATTCATGATTTTATGAGGTATGTTAAAGTGCTTATGTTTTATGGGTAAAGTTTGATTTCATTCTTATGTATATATGTACTCATGTTACCTTTCCATACTTTTTATAACCCTTAGTGAGCTTTTTATGCTCATCCCAAGTTTTTGAAATGTTTTCACAGGTCAAGGGATTGGTACATGATATGATGATAGAGTCAATGAAGTGTCAGGAAAGAATCCATATTTTATTTTAAATATTTTTCTGTTGATGGGAAAATGAATACTATCTTTTATGTAACCACTTTGTGTAAACGTGGAATGTAATGCAAGTTTTATGTTCTAATTCTCTAAAAATATAAACTTTAAAATATCCTCAATGTGTAATGTTGTAATAACTCCTGATTAAGTAAGGTTTACGGCTGGGGCCTTATAGTTGGTATTAGAGGTCAGTTTAGATAACATTAGAGGTTAGAGTATTGTTTATGAAAAAGTGACAAGTTGTGTATAACCAAAATGGTTAGTATATAAGATGGAGTCATCATTTTTTTTATGTTAGAATGAGTTTGAGATAATTTGGATAAGTATATCGTGGTGTTTATCTTCCTCTTTTTTATTTGATGATTTTACTGATATACTCACACTGACCTTTTTGCTTTTATTAAATGGATGGATCTAGCAGGCACCAAAGTAACAATGGATTTGAAGAAAACTGTGACAGGTTTATGAAAGAACAACTGAATGATATGGGCGCTACAATGAGAACTCTTGTGGTTATCCTCAACCAACTATCTGGAGTCATGATTGACCACCTGAACGTTAGTGATTTTTATAAGGCATTGTAATTGCAAGAAACAAATCCCTACAGATGTTCAGGTAATAATCATAACGGTATGTATGTTCAAAAACCTATGTGTCAAAAATGTGGAATGAAACACATAGGAAAATGTTTCAAAGGGAAAGAATGATGATATAGGTGTGGAAATGAAGGTCCAAAAGCAAGAACATGCCATGGATAAAGGAAGCATCTAGTTGACTCTATGAAAGGGAAAAAAGTTCTTTCTGAAGGATCAATTGAATGTTTTAAATGTGGTGTCCATTTTCTTTATGGAAACGCATGTCCTACGAAGATGTTTTGCGAACGGGGTCACCATGATCGTAAAATTATTCATTTACCAATACTTAATTCCATTCCAATTAAGGATGAAGAAACTAACGATGAAGAATGAAATGTATGGATCATTTCTTAACATATGTTTTCATATTATTGGAATCTTAGGATATGATTCATGATTTTTTTTGTAGGAAATAAGTATTTCATAATATGTTGAAAAGGAATGGCTAATGGATCATGAAGAATGTTGAATGAGTAAGAAGTCATCATATAAGGGATTCAATAGTTATGGTAGAATTTAGGATAGTGAAATTCTTAGATGTATTATGTCTCTTTTGATGATGGGGTGACATTAAAAGACTTTTTATAGTAACCCTGATGTTTGATATATGAAAATTTTATTCAAGGAATAATTATCCTTTCTTTTCTAGATGTAGTTATAAAGAACCATTTGGGTTTATATGATCCTTGAATTTGAGGAAATTAATGGTTAATACATTTTGGGTTTCAATCTTAGTTTGTTTTACTTTTTAGAATTTTATGGATATATGTTTATTGAATGTTCATTGTTGAACATTGGGTTTTGTTTGACAAATTTTGGAGATTAAGAATAGTTTTTTTATATAAAGGATTATCCTTGTTGGGTATTATCTGATCTCATACTAGCCTTTTTTGTTTTAGTTTTGTTTAAGGTCAAATGAAATGGGAAGTATATAGTTCTCTTTTGTGGATTAGGTGATTCTCTAGAAGTTGATTATAGCACTCTTAATGTTATAAGGTCATCCTAAATAGTCGTCTTTTGGAGTAAATATGATTTTGTGTAACAAATCTAGTAAAAGTTGAAAGTCCACGTGACAATAAAGTATGCTTCCTAATGTTTTAGTTAAGCTCATAAATAAATTCCTCAATGAAAAGTATCTTAAAACAAAAATGTTTTCTGTTAATTTTTCTTACTGGGGAATCAAATACTGTTTAACCCATCATAAGTTTGTGATTTTATTGTTGTTAACTTTCACCTAGACATGTTTACAATCACTCTCCATCAGAACATGACCCTTTGTTTTCTCCTCAATATCCATATTGTCATACTTGTAATCCTAGTATGGGTTAACTTGGGTGACATTTGTACTTCTCTCCCATCCTTTAAAGTTATAGTTTTACTTACTCTTGTTCCGATGTGGGATTTTCAATGAAGCTTCCAATCCCAACTTTAAAATTGCGAGGACACAATTCCCAAAACAGGGGAAGGATGTAGCACCCTAGGTAAATAAAGAATATGGAATTTTCATATTTATCCATCTTTTTGAATGAAATATTAATATTACTTTAAAGGGAATTCTATGCTCGAGGGCATACCCAATATGCAACAACGAGTTTATTAGAAATCTTACGTTACACTCTAATAGTAAAATAATATTATTTTAAAAGGTAGTTAACGCCTAGCCATTATAATTGCGGGAATGAATGGTACTAACTAAAAAATGATTATATATGTTTGTGAAATATTTTTACTTTTATCCAATAAATGTTAGAGGCTTAAAATGCAAATTAATCCAATTTCAGGCATAAATCTTCAAATATTCGTTAAAAGGACGATTAAACGCCTTTTGATGGAGAACCCTTTTTAAATATACTTTTGAAAATTTTATATGTTGTGTTAAACAAAATAAAATCCATCTTTAGAATCTGGACATCAAAATTTACTTTGTGTAAAATTTAGTTGTTTTTCCGATAAAGATCATTTTTATTGAAAATGTTGCATATTAATTCAAACCCTCTTTTTAATCTGATTTATTTATATGGATAGATTATATTATTAATTTAGATTAAATTTTATTTAGAATATATTTTTACCATTTAATCTAATGGTGGTCATTGAAAGTAATTTCACTTTGAAATTGGACTTAAACTAGTGTCAATTTTTTAATAGATATTGTTTCTTAAAAACATGCTATTTGTTTTGACAGTGGAAATTAATTATTAAATTAATTAATGCAACATATATGTTTGGAATTTTTTAAAATATAAAACATTATTGAATTCGGAATATCAAATATATCTTAGGGTAAAATTTTGGTATTTTTCTGAAAAACTTCATTTTTTGATGAATAGTGAAACCACTAAGTGGTAGTTTAAAAACTGATATTTCATTTAAATTAAACTTTACCACTTCTGTGATTTTAATTCCAAAAATCCGACATACATGGTTGTAATTAAGATGTAAAATGTTGTTAAATGGGATTAAAATAATTTTTTGGTGAATAGTATCTTTTAAGTTTTTAATCGCGATTAGAGGTAATTAGTGTAATTTAAGATAAAAAATAATGTTTTAATAATATAAAATGACCTAGAAACTTGTCCTACCCTAATTGGATGTGCCATGGCCGACCAATTCAATCCATGGGTCATCTTGGGGACCCCATGGAGTCACTTTCATTGGAAAATGACATAAATAACTTTTTATTTAAAGTTAAAATAAAAATGTCACAAGCATGAGTTATTTTACTAAAACAATTTTTAAATGGGGTTATACAAGTGATATTTTTTACTATAAATATTAATTTTAAATATGAAAATATTTCCTACATCATGATATTTGTTTTGAAATTTTTGTACATTAAATAAATTAAATTATTTATGACATCATGATGATGCATCGATTACCTCATTAATAAAGTATTTAAATAAAATGAAAATATAATGTTAAAACTATAATTTAAACTTGCCAAAGACCTATTGGATGAGTATATTTCAAACCCTTACCACCTTATCCTCTAAATACCTCAATTTGGGACCTTTAAAATCAAAAACTCATTTGAAAATAAAGTAACATTTTGTAACTTTCCCAGAGTGCCCCTCCTCTCCACTTATAAAAGGCCCCAACCACTACCACCTTACCCACACATCTCAAGCCTTTGGCTTGTCCAAACCCTACTCATTTTGTCTCTCCACATCCCCCTATTACTCCTAGAAGAATCACATTGGCAGAAGTCTTCCCAAGGAATCCTTTGAGCTAAAATCAAAGAGAGATACCTGATTTTAAGGTAATGTCTTCACTTGTGTTCTTTTGTATTATTTTGCTTCTCCAACCCCCAAAACTCTTTTTATTATTTTATTTGGTAACAACACCAGTATCTTAAATATACTATGATGTTTTTATACGACATATACATGCTACACTTACACACACCATCATCTAATGGTTAAAGAGCATATTGTTTCCGTGGATGGCGAATTTCTGCCTCACGAAAAGATGATTGTTCAATATTATTCTAACACCTTCAAAGGTGGCCATTAAGATGATACTATATTTATATATGATATATTATATTTTTATTTTTTACTTAAGCTTCTGTATTTCTCATTTATGTCATACCTTTATGGTTTCCATTATTGGTAAATGTGATATCTTCATTTTAGGAAGTACGGGCTACCGCCCCCTCAAATTGATTTGATTCGTTAAAACCATATATGGTAAGTATAAAGGATAAACATAATGATGTCATATATGATACCATACTGTAATTATAATACTATTATTTATCATTATGTTTTAATTCCATTAAATAAGAAATAGAAATGGAAGTAGCGTTCATGCGTACGTACGGCTTATCGTCTCCATGAACGGTGCATTTCATTTCTTACCTCTGAATGTTATGTAATATTATAAATGCATTTATATAATGTATATATATGATATATATGATATCTAAATAATGAATATAATTTTGGATATAATATATATTTTACCACATGAACAACTTGTAATTATAAAGAGTTTATTTTTGACTCAAGTAGCAATGATCTAAAAACCGACCATTATTAACTTAAAAAAAATTACATAGTGTTAATAGCATGGTAGTAAAAGATATAAAAGGAATACTGAACTTGGAAAATGTTATTAATAAAGTATAAATTAACTCATGTTTATTATTAATGAGGTTAAAGAATGATCGAGTCAAGTCAGACCTGAGGTAAAGGATCCTACCCCTCTCTTTCTTTTTAAGTACACACTTTTATGTCATTCCTTTTAAGATCATATTTCTTATGATTGGGATGTTATTTTATATTACTCTTACTGTACTTTTTATGTTCATATGATGAGAGACCCTATTTTCTCTCATCAATCCTTTTTGGAAGTTTTAATTGGTGACGTTAGGCTACCAGAATTTCGTAAGGGGCTTTTTATCTCACTTTGTGTTTTCGTGAGATTCATGCTACATTTTCCAATATTTCCTTTTGAGTGGTGTATGTAATGTCCATTATTCTACTCTTTTTGTAACATACTTTCGTTTATGAGTATTTACATCAATTTTTTATAGTCCTTCTTTCATGGGGTGTACATTTCAAAAGTTATCCAAATCGGTATGGGAACCTTTCACCCTCCTCTTTTTAAAAGACTTCTTTTGTTATGTCTTTTAATTTTCGTCTTATTATGTGGAGATAAGTTCTTATATATCCTTATTTCTGTAAATGTTATGTCCAAGTGATGAGATACCATTTATCTCTCTCATCAACTCTTTTTCTAAAATTTGATGTGACGCCGTTAGGCTGTCAAGGGAACTTCTTAACCCAATTTCGATTTCTTTGGGTTCAACATGTCGTTATTGAATATTTCATCTTTTGAATATGTGTGAATGACCTTTGATTATTTTACACTTAATATCCACTTATATTGGGTTTATTTATATTTGTCTTACATAATTATGAGATTTATTTATCCTTAATTTAAGGGTACCATCTTTATAATGGATTTCATCTCAATTTACATTTCCATTGAGACTTTATTGTTATTATACACCAATTCACACTTATATGGTGTATATACTGTCCTTTGGAATATTATATCATGAATCCCTTAATTCTCATTATATTATAATGTTTTGATTAAATGGTATTCCTCAATTATTGTATTCAAGTGTCTCTCATTTTGTTAAAAACCCTTTAACTAAAATATCATTTTAAATGTTTTAATGATTTAATATTATAAATATTTCTCATTAATATCCATGTTTTCAAAATGGTTTAATGTATTTATTTATATGTATATTAATGGTTTAAAATTTTAAAAGATTCAATGTGGTATGGGACACTTTGATTTAGAAATATCATTATTAAATGTTTTAAATGGTTTTGAAAATGGTTTTTAGAATGGATTCATTATTTCATTATCTTAAAAAGTTATATTGTTTTTGCAATTTGGGAATGTTATCTTTCATTTATGCTTATGTTATGTGCTATGATTATGTTATGGTTCTTGGGCATTGTTATGAAGACGGGTGGTTCCATGATAAAATAAGGGCGGGCGAGCCCGATATAGCTCTCCAATGCATTGGGTAATGTGAAGGAGTTAAACGTTTAGGTTTATCTGAAGAGATTTATGGAATATACTGTTATGGGTATTCCAAACGTAACCACGAGGGTTAATCCCTACATAATAATGTTATGAATGCATCAAGTTACCTTTATGTCTTATGATTTCTATGGTTTATTCATGATTTTATGAGGTATGTTAAAGTGCTTATGTTTTATGGGTAAAGTATGATTTCATTATTATGTATATATGTACTCATGTTTCCTTTCTATACATTTTATAACCCTTAATGAGCTTCTTATACACATCCCATGTTTTTGAAATGTTTTCACATGTCAAGGGATTGGTACATTATATGATGATAGTGTCAAGGAAGTGTCAAGAATGAATCCATATTTTATTTTAAATATGTTTCCGTTGATGGGAAAATTAATACTATCTTTTATGTAACCACTTTGTTTAAATTTGGAATGTAATGAATGTTTTATGATCTAATTCTCTAAATCTCTAAACAAGAAAAGATCCTCAATGTGTAATCTTGTAATAACTCAAGATTAAGTAAGGTTTAAGGCTGGGGCCTTATAAAGCTATTTGGAATTAATTTAATGTTTTTATACATAAAATATTTATTATTTGTTAAAAAATGTTTAATAGTGTTTTATTATTTAAATTTAAATCATTTCACTTATCTAAATGTGGAAAACAACACTTTTGTGTACATAAAAATGCCTTCTACATAAGGTGATTTTTGTAACATTTCTTCCCCATTTTATATGAATGATTATAAAAGTGTATAAAATGAGTAAATATTCTGTTTATCTAATTGTTAATATTATTTATATTAATAATTGAGGAGTATGACATATGGAATTGAACTGTTGAAATAAAACAGACATGAGAAATGAACCAGCCAACACAAATGTTGATGAATTTAATAGAACAATTTTAGTAAACCGGTTTTCAATTGTTATAAGTGCATCATATATGATATAATATGTATGAATATTATTATGGTATATAATTAAAAGAAATAATTTTTTTATTCATTATAATAGAGAACATATGAATTAATCATTATATAACATAAGTGTTCTTCATCTTAATACTTTTTAATAGTGAATTTTTTTATGATATTCACCTACTTAAAATTATTTTTTATGTAATGACCCATAATTTACATGTAATTTTTTTATTTAAATGGGAATTTTTCGAGTCTGTGAAATCATAAGGTGCATGCTTCTAATGCCTAGAGTTCCGAGAATGATCCGTCAATGTTTTGTTAAGAATACGTTAATGTTCATTACTAGTTTTCATGAAATAGTTGTATAACATATAAATGGTTGCTCAGATAAAAAATTTGAGGGAACCTTTGCACTCAGGATGAGAGGTTTACCCTAGAAACGACTTATTATTAGTCGGTGCAGACCTCCTGTGAGAAAACCCAAATTTCTCATAACTGTAAATAAAATAATTAAATAAATTATTTTATTTTTAAAATGCATATAGATCACAAATAGTAGTTCACATTAAAAATCTGCGACCACTGCTTTACTCATGAGGACATGATTTATTTAAGGAGATACTAACATTGGTCTCTGCATGCCACTGGAAAAAGAAATTTTTGGCCGCAAATAAAAATATTAGGTGACAAATATTTTATTGTAAAATTCATAATATTTAAATGTTAAATCAGATATAAAAACTGAGAGTACCATTGTGTTTGATGGGGTGTCTTTCACCTATGAAAAGCCTAACCTTTTCCGGCGTGGGTCGAGGATGACTGATTATAATTTTCCAATTTTTTTGGGTACATTCTATTAAACGTGCAAGTGGCGTTTTATAAATTTTTAACTGGGGCTCAGAATTGAAAATAATGGGCACTGTTTAACTCGTAGTGCTGGTATTCTCTTAAGGAGACTTTCACCTCAACCATAGATGTATAAGGGAGAATTTTAGTTTTTTTTGTGGAAATAATAAAATAACATAAACTTCATTTTATTTTATTTTGATCTTCCATGTGTATATTTTAGGTGGGGTCCACCAGAATTAATACTCTAGCTGGAAGTTGGATGTGGGGATATGCATACCATAGCCTCCCATAAGAGGTTAATGTGGTGGGGACCACTCAAACCATAACCTCTGATGGGAGGATATGTTGGTGGGGACAACCCAGGATAGAACCCCTCTTTAATTGGGAGAAACCATAACTCCCTCAATTAATGAGGGGGAGCCTCTTGACCTTCTCCACCATAATTATGCCAATGAATGTACCATTAATCTTGCAAACACACCGCATCTTTGCGCAAGTGTAAATTAATTGGCTTTCCCCTTTTTAAATTATGTAACAACATCATTGGAATTTAGGAAGGTTCTTAATAAATGATCTTTCATAAATTCCAAAAATCGTTACCTACCGCTCCCTCTGTTATATATATAGATTTTGGGAGGAAGATTTGGGACGACTTCACTAAGAGATGAAGCATTGGTAAAGTGATGTGACACTGAACACATGGAGAATTATGATCTCCAATGAAGAATGTGTTCTTCCAGGAAGAACACTCCACCGACAAAGAATGCCAACGAGAAACATTGTCGAATACGAAGAACAGCCTCAACTTCGACTTTCTTCCTCGGAACTTCCTCCGATGTAGGATGTGTTTTTCTACAACGAATTGACGTCTGCCTTCTTGCGCCAATGTCATCCAACAACATTCAAGGTAGTGGATTAATTTTATTTATGTATGATATTATTACCTTGATACATTTCTCCGAAAACAAAGAACACAGACCAACTTATTATCAAGTTAATCTGCTGATATTTTTCCTTGTGGGTTGGGAATATTTTTGTTAATTAAATATTAAAGGAATTGATGGTTTTAAAATATCTTCCATACTCGTTCATTGATTCATTCTTGTGATCCAATTGCTATCACATTAAATGCGGAGGCTGCGGACCAAACCAACTTGGTCCGACCCCTCCGCCGATCTCCTTTTTGGTGTTTTTCGAAACGGAGGAAAGCGATATCAAAGGAGACGAAGACGATGAAGGCAAAAACCGTGCTTCCTATAGCCTCTACGACCCACGCCTCCCTCGCAACACTCCACTGCCGCGAGCCGAACCCAACCACCTGTCGGCTTCCATGCCGCCCCAGCCCCATCACGCCCCAGCCGCGTCGCCCGCGGCCATGCCGCACCAGCCAGTTGCACCTAAATCACCAGCTGTGCCGCCCTCACCGGTCTCACTGCCTCATCAGCCCCGCCACACCCCAGTCGCGCCGCCTCTCCATCTCTGCCGTTGCGATTCCGCTACCGAACCACCCCCATGGAACCTCTGGGCCGAGCTGACCAAGCGGAGATCTCCTGGCCGAACCACCCTTGCGTCGACCTGTGGCCTGTCTGCGCCCTCGTGACCGGTCCATGCTCTTTCGACCGGCTGGGCTGGGCCCAATGGGCTGGGCTGGACCTAACAGGCCAGACCTATTAACAGGTCGTACCAGACCCAATGGGTCATGCTGGGTCGACCCAAACTGGGTTGGCCCTGACTGGGTCCAGCCAGGTTGGTCTGACCGGGTCAGACCTGACCAAGGCCCGCTACATCCTTTTACTTCCTTTTGGCCATACCATTGGCACCATGAATCTTCATGACGAACCGTCAATGGCCCAGGAAATCATGGATCATGAGGTTCCCATTGAGTATACCCCAATAGTGTTTGGGGTATAGATGAAATATAGTTAGGTTGGATCGCGCACAAATCCAACCGGGACCCTGTGTCTAAAAGGCTAATAACACACAGACCAGGCATCCGATTGACGCACTGTCTGTTGTGTTTAGACCCCTATGATGTGTTAGACCTTTGAGATACTTATACATGAACTTTGTGACAGTTGGAGTATCGAACAATAGCTCATGGAGAAGATAATTCTAGAGACAAGTGGACAGAGTTTAGATACCTAGTAGCTACCTGAGACTTGATGATTACTGATCGATTAACTCAGAATGAATTTACTAGCCCAGTGGGGAGAACCTTGTTGTGGCGGCGGATCCACTACGGAAGAGTGCCTAGTCGTGGTGGCAGACATGTGATACTCGACAGGAGGAGTACCTCTGTAGGCTATTAGAGGGAGTGCCTGGTTGTGGTCGCACACCCACAGTGGGGAGCACTTTGGTGACATAGTAAACCAACGGTACTCGACTAGTTGAGTACCTCAGCAGTCCAAGGTTAGTGGGATGCTCCTTGGTGTCGCAGAAGGCCCGCTATACTCGATAGAGGAGGAGTTCTCCATTATTCGTGGTTTTGATAATGTGAATAAAAATACTGGTAGAGCTGAGTCAGAAACATTTGTGTTTTCATCATGATTGATATGGATTACATGATATCATAGGTATACGTATGGGAATATACCTAAGTGAGGTTATCTTTTTATTTCATACTTTTTGGTTTATACTTATTGGATTTTTTGAGACTTTGAGGGTCTTTGGGTCCCTAATGAGTATCATTATACTTATACCTTTAAGGGTTATTCCCCCACCTCGTTGTGATGAATGCAAATGACTGAATATAAGGACCTAGCCTTAAACATTAATTATTATTGAATTAAATGAATAATTAACATTTAGGATCTTTTCAGGTTTATAGCTTTAGAGAATTAAGACATAACTATTACATCTTAAAGATTACAAAGTAGACACATCTACTCAGCATCCATTTCATTCACAAAATAAAAACTCCTGAACAAAAGAGTCATGTCTAGTTCTTTGTTTTAGACAGCCTGACATTTTCTTGACCCCATCCTTGACCCTTTTCAACTTTATGTCATGTGAAAAACATTTCAAAAAAACTTGGGATGAACATAAAAAGCTCAGTAAGGGCTATAATAATACAAAAAGAAAACATTAGTCCATGTATACATATGAATTAATAAAATCATACTTTACTCATAAAACATAAGCAATTTAACATGCCTAATGAAATCATAATATTTACGAATAACTCTTAGAAATCATAAGACGTAAAGGTAAATTGAGGCATTCATAACATTTGTATGTAGGGAGTAACCCTCATGGTTACCTTTGGAATACCCATCATAGTATATTCCCTAAATCTCATCGGAGAAACCTTAGCGTTTAACCCCTTCGTGTAACCCGATGCATTGGAGAGCTATATCGGGCTCACCCGCCCTTAGTTTATCACGGAACCACCCGCCTTCATAAAAATGCCCAAGAAACATAACATAACCATAGCACATAACATAAGCATAAAGGAAAGATAACATTCCAACATTGAATTAACAATATAACAATTTAAGATATTGAAATAACGAATCCATTCTAAAAACCATTTCCAAAACCATTTAAAACATTTAATAAAGAGATTTTTTAATCCAAGTTTCCCATACCACTTTGAAGCTTCTAAAATTTTAAACCATTAATATCCATATAAATAAATCCATAAATCCATTTTGAAAACATGTATATTAATGAGAAATATTTATAAGAATAAATATTTAAAACATTTAAAACGATATTTTAGTTAAGGGTTTTTAACAAAATGAGAGACACTTTAATACCATAATTGAGGAATAACATTTAATCAAAACATTATAATATCATGAGAATAAATGGATTCATGATATAATAATCCAAAAGACAGTATATACACCATATAAGAGTGAAAAGGTGCATAACAACAATTAAGTCTTAATAGAAATGTAAAATTAAATGAAATCACTTATAAAGACGGTATCCTTAAAATAAGGATAAATCAATCTCATAAATATGTGTGAAAAATATAAATACACCCAATATAAGTGGATATAAAGTGTAAAACAATCAATTTTCATTCACACAAATTCAAATGATGACATATTCAATAACTACACGTTGAACCCAATGAAATCAAAATTGGGTTAACAAGTTCCCTTGGTAAAATTTGATAGCCTAACGGCGTCACATTAAAATTCATAAAATTAGTTGATGAGAGGGAAAATGGTATCTCATCAACTGGACATAAAATTTACATCAATAAGGATATATAAATAAATCCCAAAATTAAAACATGTAAAATAAAATTCATAACAAAATAAGTTTTTTAAAAAGAGGAGGGTGAAAGGTTCCCTTACTGATTTGGGTATCTTTCGAAACGTTTTTCCCATGAAAGAAGGACCGTATGTCACGACCCTCCCTCAGGGTCCGTGCTGTCACTACCCCAAGCCCGCCTTCCATAGGCCAGGGGCTGGCGACTAGCACCAAGGCGTAAATCTCGGTAAAAAGGGAAGTCATTGCCTTTGTAAAGTAAACAAGCACCACAGAGTAAGCAAGTGGAAAAGTAAACACTAAGTAAAAACAGAGTACAACTGAAAGTGTGGAAAATTAAATGGGCCAGTATACAAACCCAAACTGAAAGTAAAGTACAACTCGAATGGGAAAACAACAACTGTAAAGTAAAACCCGCTACACCGAGCTGTCCACTGGAAATCCCACCTGAAGGGTGGGTACAGATAGATCCACTGCTCCTCAGGTCCTGCCGTCCACTCCGAGCACGTCCCGCCCAGTGGTCCACCTCCAGGTACCGTTCTTCTCTGCGAGCCTCAACCACGATCAACGTTGTCCGTCGTCTGCGACCAACACAACGTAGTGCGGGCATAGCCTGTGCAGGGGTGAGTATAAGCTACTCAGTAGGGACCCTGAGACCCCTGAAGGTCTCCCAAAATCCACAAAGGATAAACCACAAAGGAAAGATACAATCACGAAGTAATAACCGTCACTTCAAAGGTATATGCACATACATATACATAAGTCATCAATTCCAATACGCTCCAACCTCTGAGCCCAAGTACAACTCAGTCCACACAAGAAAGTATATGTATTACTCACAGGAAAGCAAACGTAATCCACACAGGATAGCACAACACCATCCACACAGGAAAGCAACAGGATTCAGCTCACACAGGTATACTTCATCAAAAGACGATAGAGATTATCACTGATCCATCTAAGTCGTCGGACCCACAAAGGATCGATAGGTACTAACCCCTTCAAAGACCCACACAGGATCGGACCCACACAAGATCTGTAGGCGCTGGTTCACACAGGACCACTGAGCGCAGACCCACACAGGATCAGACCCTCACAGGATCGGTAGCACTGATCCACACAGGATCGCTGAGTGCTGTAGTTGTCGTCGTCGAATCTACTAAGGATCTCTGTACTATCGTCGTCGCAGTCACAGTAGCAGTAGCAGTAGCAGTCGCATCTAGCTCTAGGGTTCCCGCACACAGCAAGCTCGTTCGGGAGGGTCCGCTCCACGAGCCGAGAGGATGATACATCAACTGTCACAAATTCCAGAGTTGATGTATCCAAAAGTTCCGTATCGTCAACATGGACTCAACGCAACAGACGGAGCGTCGATCGGACGCCCGGTCTGAGAGTTGTTGGCCTTTTCGTCCTAGGGTCCCGGTTGGTTTTTAAGGCAAAACCAACCCGACCATAATCCACCTGCGTCCAAACTTCGGGCGGAGAGTTCCAAATGATCATTCTCACTAAGAGGAACACAACAAAGCTGACGGCACAACAATCGGATGTTCGTAGCTCTAGATATGAGTGTTTCCGCTCCGAGGGCCCAGTTGGTTTCGTGTACGAACCAACCCGGCCGAACTCAAGGTATTCCGAAACATTGAGTGTGATATACCGAAATGACCGTTTTGATATAAGGATCTCATCGCCGCTGACAGCACGTCGTTTGGAAGTCCATAGCTCGACTTATGGGCATTTGAATCCAAACCGCTCGGTAACGGGGGTTTCGGGCCCGGGCCGTCCCAGCCCGAGACCCCTGGGTTGGCCCGAACCGGGTCGATCCGCCCTGGACAAGATCAACCCAGACCGGTGCGGCCCGTCCCGGCCAGGCGCGCCGGTTCGGCGCAAGGGAGCGCGCTAGGCGCGCTGCCAGCTCGGCCGAAGGCCGAGCTGATTGGAAAACGAGGGGGCCGCCTGCCCCCCTTTGTGAAACCGGCCTCCCTCATTATGGGGGCCGTTTATTTGCTGGACGGGGGAATTAATTCCCCCCAGTTTTCCTCCCTTCCGGCCAGCCCGACCTGGCCGGCCGGTTCTTCCTCAACGGGACCGGCAAAGGTCGGTCCCCCTTCCGGCTTCCGACACCGGCGGCCCGGCTGGCCGCCGGTCTTCTCGTTCCGCCGCGGCCCAGAACCGGCCTCGGCCTTCATCGTCCGGCACTGTGCGACGGCACCGCGCCCCTCTGCCGCGGCCCCATTCTGGCCGTGGCGCCATCGACTTCCCTCGACGCGGCGCGAAGGCGTCGAGTCCTTGAAATTTCATTACACGGCGTGGCGCGACGCCGCCGCGCGTATCTTCCACAATATACCTCATGGTGCGACGGTACCACGTTTTCTCGTATCAACCTCAAGAAACCATCACAAAAAACTAAGGAGGTGGGTCGGCCGTGTTTGTGCGGTCCGACCCCCCTCACGTTATTCGATAACAAAAAGGGTTTTAATCCACGATCATCACCAAGTTTGTATTCGCGAACAATTAAATAAATAAACCCCTACCTCAGTTTCAAGTGCGGAGCACGTCAACAAGCCGCAGAAGACAAGAGTCGCGGAGGTCGGGCATCGTGAAAGTCGAACGTCGTTTCCATTGACGTCGAGGTGCGTCTGAAGAGGTACGTCGCTGGAGAAGCTTCGTAAGCTGACGGAGATAACCTGAGGAGGAAACAACGTCTCCTTTCGTTGACACGGGAAGAAGATCGAAGAAGCGGCGTCGTCGATCTTCGGAAACACACCGGCTACGAAGAAGAGAAGCGGCGTTCTTCGTCGGAGCTTAAGTGTTCTTCGTGTTCTTCGTCAAGGTTGAAGAAGAAGGAGAGAACTTCCCAAATCCTCTCAAGGTGGAAAAGGATACCAACCAAAATAAAATAAGCTTAAAGCTTATTTTATTTACACAAATAAACAACTTGAATTTCAAAAGTTTGTAATTAAAACAACTCAACTCAATAAATAACCCAAGTTGTCAAGATTAATTAAAGAGGAGTTATAGGGAGTTTAAGAAAGGGGAGATGAAGTGTTAGGGTTCGTGTGGGCCCCACCACACTTAATCCTCTCAAGGGAGGTTAAGTGGATGTGGGTCCCACCCCTAACTCTCTTTGGGATGTTATAACCAACTTGGTTAAAAATAAAATGTGTTTCCACATTTTGTTTAATTTCATTTTAAATTCCCAAAAACTAACTCCCAACCCGCATAAAACGCAACCTCGGAAAAGGTCTCCTTAAGCGAATATTGGGGCTGAGAGTTCAACGGTGCCCTCAGAATTCGATTCCGTGCACCGGTTCAAATGTTAGGAAATTCCCGCTCATTCGTTCACTGAACGTACCCGAGACAAACTTCGGAAAATGATTTTGGGAACTCCGGGCCTCGGAAGATGGTGCCATCAGAAACCGCGTTCTTGTAAAATTCCAAAGAAAATTAAGAAAAAATTTCCCTTGAATTTTACGGGTCTTTACATTACTCCCACCTTAGGGCTTTACGTCCCAGTAAAGATACATCAAAACTAGGGAAACAAATGAGGGTATTGAGCGCGCATCTGAGCCTCCTGCTCCCATGTGCTCTCCTGGAGGTTCCCATGCTGCCATCTGATGCGCACAAGAGGAATCGATCGCCCATGTAGGACCCACTCCTGTCGATCCTCTATCACCACTGGGACCTCCGTAAAAGTCACCCCATCGTCAACGTCAAGCTACCCATGGTCAATGATGTGCGTCGGGTTGTGCACGTATCTCCTCAGCTGAGACATGTGGAAGACGTCGTGCAGCCGGTGTAACTGAGGTGGTAGAGCCAGGCGATAAGCCACCTCGCCAATCCTGTTGAGGACCTAGAAGGGTCCGATGAAGCGCGGAGATAACTTGCCGCCTCGGCCAAATCTCCATATACCACGTCGAGGTGAGACCCGCAAGAAGACGTGGTCGCCATCCTCGAACTCTAGTGGCCTCTGCCTCCTATCAGCGTATGACTTCTACCATCTCTGAGCTATCCTCATCCGCTCCTGGATGACCTGGACCTTCTCTGTCGTGGCTTGGACCATCTCCGGTCCGACAAGTGCTGATTCCCCAGGGTCTATCTAGCACAAAAGAGATCTACAAGGTCGGCCGTACAACGGCTCGTACGGTGCCATCCCGATGGTGGAGTGGTAGTTGTTGTTATACGCAAAATCCACCAAGGGAAGGTGGTCCTCCCAGCTACGACCAAAGTCGAGGACACATGCGCGGAGCATGTCCTCGAGAGTTTGAATGGTCCTCTCCGTCTGACCATCCTTTTGAGGGTGAAAGGCTGTGCTCAAACGTAGCTGCATTCCGAATTCCTCCTGTAACCCCTTCCAAAGCCGGGAAGTAAAGCGAACATCTCGATCAGAGACGATAGATGATGGCACACCGTGAATCCACACAATCTCTTGAACGTAAAGACGTCCCAAGCTCTCCACTGAACCCTTCTCTCTGATGGGTAATAAGTGAGCTGACGTGGTGAGTCGGTCGACAATCACCCAGATGGAGTCGTGACCTCTGGAAGTGCGTGGAAGTCCAGTCACGAAGTCCATAGATATCATGTCCCACTTCCACTCCGGAACCTCCAAGGGTTGTACCAAGCCTGCTGGTACCTGATGCTCTGCCTTCACCTGCTGGCAGGTGAGGCATCGAGAAACGAACTCTTCCACAGCCTTCTTCATGCCCGACCACCAGTGCTGTCGTCTGAGATCCTGGTATAACTTCGCCACTAGAGGATGTACCGCCAAAGGAGAAGTGTGAAAATCTCTCAGCACCTCCTCTCGCAAAGCGACTGGTACCATGGTACGTCTTCTGAAAAGGATGTCGTGCTCTTCCCCCAGGGAGAAACCATCAGGTGCCTGTCCCGAGGATATCTGTGCACGCCGTGTCTCACAGTCAGTGTCCTCACGATGTGCCTCTCTGACCCACTGCAGTAGTGGAGGAGTGACTGTGAGAGACTGAAGTAATGCTGCTCCATCTCTATCCACGAAGGATATCTGAAAAGAGGCTAGCTGCTTTGTCGCCTCCTCAAGTAGATGAATGCCTGTCCTCCTGCTGAGGGCATCGGCTACTACGTTCCCCTTCCCAGGAGTATAGACTATCTCAAAGTCATAGTCCTGGAGGAACTCGAGCCATCGCCACTGTCTCAGTTGAAGGTCCTTCTATGAGAAGATATAACTGAGACTATGATGATCAGAAAAGACTGTAAAGCGCTCGCCCATCAGGTAGTGTCACCATGTCTTCAGAGTGAAGACCACTGCTGCTAACTCCAGGTCATGGGTAGCGTAGTTCTGCTCATGCGACCTCAACTGACGTGATCCATAGGCGATCACTGCCCGCTCCTACATCAGGACACAACCAAGTCCGGTCCCTGATGAATCACAGTAGACTACATACCCTACTCCCTCCTCAGGAAACCTCAAGATAGGTGCGCTGGTCAATCTCTGTCTCAGCTCCTGGAACCTCTGCTGACAACTGTCTGACCACACGAAGGGTTTCCCTTTCCTCCTTAACGTTCTGTAAAGCAACAAAGATTTCTCCTTTACTGAAAAGTGAAATATGGTCTCATCCCCTAGATGAACCACATTCCTTTCCTAATACAGTCAATCCCGTCATGATTAGTTAATTCATGGCATTGATGACGTCGTAAGGCCTCGACGCTGCTACCAAGAGATCCAACCGTTACTCTCGCCTCCAAGGGTTGAGTCACACTGTCGGCATCAGTGTGTGGTCACTGGGTCTCCTCCAGTAAGAATCTCTCAAGTGAGGGTCATGTCAACAGTTTTTAACCATCACCTCTTAGTAAAAACAAACAAAAGACAGGAATGGAAAAGTCACCAAAGAAAGTTTCTTTTATTACTTCAACTCAAAGTACAAGGACACAAGGCAACACAAACTACGAAGCTAGAGGCATTATGGGAAAAGGCCTCTATGCCTGGAGCTAGTTCGGCACTAGTCCACCTGCTTCCAGAGCTCCATGATTGTAAGATTCAACTGCCTGAAGTTGTGCTCTCCCCTGAGGTCGGGGTGGACCTCCTGGTGGTGGTGGTGGTAGAGCCTCAAAGCGTCTCCCACCACCGGCTGCTCGGCCAGCTCCTCTACCTCGTCCGCCTGCTCCCTGCGGACCACCACGGTCAAACCTATGCCTCTGCCTAGGTGGTTCCTCAACCGTCTGCTGCTCCTCTGCATGGCGGGTTGGGCAGTCACGAGCCATGTGGCCCTACCCGCCGCACGAGTAGCACTGCCTACCTCTCGAAAGACTGGCTCCGCGCTGTGTGCCCCGCACTGCTGAGCCAGTGTCCTGAGGTCGTCTGCTTGAAGGTCTGGTCTGCCTGGACCCCTGAGTCATCCGTCGACTGCCTGCTGCAGAAGACTCTGCTACGTGCCGCCCTGCGGTGGGTCTCGGCGCTGGTGTAGACTCAGCAAGAAAGCTCTCGATCAAAAGGGCCTGCTCCAGTACTCCCGTCTGAGTCGGAATGCTGAGGGAGATCAGTGATGCCCTGATCTCGTGTCTCAATCCCTTCTCGAAGGTCCGAGCCCGGAAGAATGGGTCCCGTACCATGTCGGTCGAGTAGCGCCAGAGGTCAATAAATCTCGCCGAGTACTGAGCGACTGTCATGCTGCCCTGTCGCAGCTGAAGAAGCTCCTGGATACACACCGCAAGAAGGGTGGCTGGGACAAACTCCGAGTGGATGAGGCACTCAAAGTCCGTCCATAGTAGAGATGCCTCATCGTGCACCTAGAGCTTCATGCTCCACCATCGTCCTGCTGCTGCGTGTAGTAGGCTCGCAGCGAGGATCACCATGAGGTCTGCAGGTGTCCTCACTAGCCTAAAAACTCGTACCACTGCCTACAGCCAGTCCTCTGCTGCCTGGGGGTCCGTCTCCCCACGAAACCTAGGTGGTCACTAGTGCTGAAACTCATGCAGTGTGCTGAGGCGACGTGCATCGTCAGCGACTGGTGCTGGAAGCATCGGTGGCTCGGCGGGTAGTGCTACCGCCGGTGCCACTACTGACAAAGGGCCCTGCACCGAGTCCTCATCGCTCGGTGGGCTGTCGTAACGCTCGACTCTCGTAACCCTAGCTGGATGTCGTCGTGGGGCCATCCTGAAAAGGAAACAAGTGCGCCACAGCCAGAACAGTATACCTGGTGAGCAGATATAATGTAATCAAAAAAGAAAACTTTGAAACACACACGCAATCATTGTTTTCGTGCATTAAGTCGGAAATCAGAAGTCAGGGTCCTGGTGTACGGATACGTCGGCCGCCGCACCAACACTGGACCCCCTAGACTGATAACCACACTCAATACGCTAAACATTATTGCTTCACATAGAAAGATCAGAGATCGCGGAAGAACCGAACTCCTTTGATACAAATTTTTCACAACCCGCCCTCGGGGTCTGTGCCGTGACTACCCCAAGCCCGCCTTCCATAGGCCAGGGGCTGGCGACTAGCACCACGGCGTAAATCCCAGTAAAAAGGGAAGACATTGCCTTTGTAAAGTAAATAAGCACCACAGAGTAAGCAAGAGGAAAAGTAAACACTAAGTAAAAACAGAGTACAACTGAAAGTGCAGAAAAGTAAATGGGCCAGTATACAAACCCAAACTGAAAGTAAAGTACAATTCGAAAGGGAAAACAACAATTGTAAAGTAAAAGCCGCTACACCGAGTTGTCCACTGCAAATCCCACCTGAAGGGTGGGTACAGATAGCTCCACTGCTCCTCGGGTCCCGCCGTCCGCTCCGAGCACGTCCCGTCCAGTGGTCCACCTCCACGTACCGTCCTCCTCTACGAGCCTCAACCACGATCAACGTTGTCCGTCGTCTGCAGCCAACACAACGTAGTGCAGGCATAACCCGTGCAGGGGTGACTATAAGCTACTCACTAGGGACCCCGAGACCCCTAAAAGTCTCCCAAAATCCACAATGGATAAAACAAAAAGGAAAGATTCAATCACGAAGTAATAACTGACACTACTTAGGTATATGCCCATACATATACCTAAGTAATAAATTCCAATACACTCCATCCTCTGAGCCCAAGTACAACTCATTCCACACAGGAAAGTATACGTATTCCACATAGGAAAGCAAACGTAATCCACACAGGATAGCACAACACAATCCACACAGGAAAGCAACAGGATTCAGCTCACACAGGTATACTTTTCAAAAGATGATAGAGATGATCATTGATCCATCTAAGTAATCGGACCCACAAAAGATCGATAGGTACTAAACCCTGCAAAGACCCACACAGTATCAGACCCCCACAAGATCTGTAGGCGCTGGTTCACACAGGACCGTTGAGCGCAGACCCACACAAGATCGGACCCGCATAGGATCGGTAGCACTAATCGACACAGGATCACTGAGTGCTATAGTCGTCGTCGTTGAATCCACTAAGGATCTCTGTACTGTCGTCGTCGCAGTCACAGTAGCAGTAGCAGTAGCAGTCGCAGCCAGCTCTAGGGTTCCCGCACATAGCAAGCTCATTTGGGAGGGTCCGCTCCATGAGCCGAGAGGCTGATACATCAACTGTCACAAAGTCCTGAGTTTATGTATCCAAAAGTTCCATATCGTCAACAGGAACTCAACGCAATAGACGGAGTGTCGATCGGACGCCTGGTCTGAGAGTTATTGGCTTTTTCGTCCCAGGGGCCCACTTGGTTTTTAAGGAAAAACCAACCCGACCGTACTCCACCAGCATCCAAACCTCGGGAGGAGAGTGTCAAAATATCCGTCTCACTAAGAGGAACACAACAAAGATGACGGCACATCAATCGGACGTCTGTAGCTCTAGATATGAGCGTTTCCGCTCGAGGGCCCGATTGGTTTCGTGTACGAACCAACCCGGCCGAACTCAAGGTATTCCGAAACCTTTAGTGCGATATACCAAAATGACCGTTTCGATCCAATGATCGCATCACCGTTGACAGCGCGTCGTTTGGAAGTCCGTATCCCGAGTTATGGGCATTTGAATCCAAACCGCTCGGTAACGGGGGTTTCGGGCCCAGGTCATCCCAGCCCGAGACCCCCCGGTTGGCCCGAACCAGGTCGACATGCCCCAGACAGGGTCGACCCGGACCGGCACGGCCAGGCCCGGCCCGGCGCGCCGGTTAGGCGCAAGGCAGCGCGCTGGGCGCGCTGCCAGCTCGGACGAAGGCTGAGCAGATTGGAAAACGGGGGGGCCACCTGCCTCCCTTTGTGAAACCGGCCCCCCTCATTATTGGGGCCGTTTAATTGCTGGCCGGGGGAATTAATTCCCCCCACTTTTCCTCCCTTCCGGCCGGCCCGAACTGGCCGGCCGGTTCTTCCTCAATGGGACCGGCAAAGGCCGGTCCCCCTTCCGGCTTCCGACACTGGCAGCCCAGCTAGCTGCTGGTCTTCTCGTTCCGCCGTGGCCTGGAACCAGCCACGACCTTCATCATCTGGCGCGGTGCGACAGCACCGTGCCCCTCCGCCGCGGCCCCGTTCCGGCCGCGGCGCCTTCGACTTCCCTCGACGCGATGCGATGGCGTCGCGTCCTTGAAATTTCATTCCACGGCGCGGCGCGACGGTGCCGCGCGTATCTTCCGCAATATACCGCGTGGTGCGACGGCACCACGTTTTCTCGTATAAACCTCAAGAAACCATCACGAAAAACTAAGGAGGAGGGTCGGTCATGTTTGTGCGGTCTGATCCCCTCGCTTTATTCGATAACAAAAAGGGTTTTAATCCATGATTATCACCAAGTTTGTATTCACGAACAATTAAATAAATAAACCCCTACCTCGTTTTCAAGTGCGGAGCACGTCAACAAGCTACAGAAGACAAGCATCACGGAGGTCGGGCGTCGCGGAAGTCGAACGTTGTTTCTATTGACGTCGAGGTGCGTCCGAAGAGGTACGTCGCTGGAGAAGCTTTGTAAGCTGACAGAGATAATCCGAGGAGGAAACGACGTCTCCTTTCGTTGACATGGGAAGAAGATTGAAGAAGCGGCGTCGTCGATCTTCAGAAACACACCATCTACGAAGAAGAGAAGCGACATTCTTCGTTGGAGCTTAAGTGTTCTTCGTGTTCTTAGTCAAGGTTGAAGAAGAAGGAGA
This sequence comes from Viscum album, assembly GCA_963277665.1. Taxonomy (NCBI): domain Eukaryota; kingdom Viridiplantae; phylum Streptophyta; class Magnoliopsida; order Santalales; family Viscaceae; genus Viscum; species Viscum album. The sequence continues at coordinate 1,322,469,701 of OY728140.1, forward strand.
GAACTTCCTGAATCCTCTCAAGGTGGGAAAGGATACCAACCAAAATAAAATAAGCTTAAATCTTATTTTATTTACACAAATAAACAACTTGAATTTCAAAAGTTTGAAATTAAAACAACTCAACTCAATAAATAACCCAAGTTGTCAAGATTAATTAAAGAGGAGTTATAGGGAGTTTAAAAAAGGGGAGATGAAGTGTTAGGGTTCGTGTGGGCCCCACCACACTTAATCCTCTCAAGGGAGGTTAAGTGGATGTGGGTACCACCCCTAACACCCTTTGGGAGGTTATAACCAACCTGGTTAAAAATAAAATGTGTTTCCACATTTTATTTAATTTCATTTTAAATTCCCAAAAACTAACTCCCAAACTGCATAAAACGAAACCTCGGAAAAGGTATCCTTAAGCGAATATCGGCGCTGCGAGTTCATCGGTGCCCTCAGAATTCGATTCCGGGCACAGGTTCAAAAGTTAGGAAATTTCCACTCATTCGTTCACTGAACGTACCCGAGCCAAACTTCGGAAAATGATTCCGGGAACTCCGGGCCTCGGAATCAGGTGCCGTCAGAAACCGCGTTCTTGTAAAATTACAAATAAAATTAAGAAAAAATTTCCATTGAATTTTATGGGTCTTTACACTGTACAACGTTGATGTAAATACCCATAAAAGAAATTATATTACACAACGAGTAGAATAATGTGAAGTACAAACACCACTCAAAATAAATAGTGGAAAATGTAGCATAAATCCCACGGGAATAAAAGTGAGATGAAAAAATACCTTATGAAAACTCGGCAGCCTAATGACGCCACTTAAAACTTCCAAAAAAATGGATTGATGAAATAAAATAGGTTCTATAATCATATGAACATAGAACGTATAGTAATAGAAATATAAAAGAACATCCCAAAACATAATAAAGAGGATCTTAAAATAAGTTACATAAAAAGAATACTTAAAAAAGAAAGAGGTTGGATCCCTTACCTCAAGTCCGACTTGTCTTGTTCGTTTCATTATATTTCTGAATAATAAACTTTGGTCAATTTGTAATTGCTTAAGGTTCTCCTTTAAAGATTATTATTCAGTTCCTATAACATCTTATAATGTTATAATAATTGTTTAATAATGTGAGTTCATATCAGACGTTTTTGTTGATGTTTGGTACATGAGTCAAAAATGAACTTGTTTGAAATTGATTGTCCATGTAGTTATAAGTAAATCATCTCCAAAATAGTATTAATGATTTAAATATCATATATATCGAGTAGATATTCATTTTATACTATTCCATAACATTTGGAGATAAAAAGAAATGAAATGCACCATTCATGGAGACGGTAGGCCGTACGTACGCATGAATGCTCCTTTCATTTCATTGATATATTGATGGAATTAAATATAATTCAGAGATATATAATATAATTCCAGTATAATATATTTGGTTTATAGGTCACATAAGTTCATTAATTTCATTATTTATACATTCCATGTATTGCATGAATGAGTCACATCACTTGAGGGTGCGATAGTCCACACTTCCTCGTATGAAATTATCGCATTTGCACAACATGCAAAGCTTAAAGGAATGTTTTAAATATAAAATATAGAAGAATATGGAAACAAATACCATATTTATCATATATAAAATACAGTGACATCATAATGGCCACCATTAAAAGTGTTAAGAGAAGATTAAACAATCCTCGTTTCGTGAGGCAGTAATTCGCCATCCACAGAAACAGTATGCTTTTAACCATTAGACGGAGGTGTGTATAAGAGTAGCTCTAATACTTCACATAACAACATCATAGTATATTGAAGATACTGGTGTTGTTACAAAATAAAGTAATAAATAGATTTCAGGGGTTTGGAGAAGCAAAATAATACAAAAGAACACAAGTGAAGACGTTACCTTTAAATTCAGTAACTCCTCCTGGTTTGTACCAAAAGGGTTTCTTGAAAAGCATTCTGCCAAAGGTGAGGCTTCATTGATGAATATAGGGATGTGGAGAGATGAAATGGGCAGGGATTGGCCGAGCCAACGGCTTGAGAGGTGTGGGTAAGGTGGTAGAGGTGGGGGCCTTTTATAAGAGAAGAGTAGGGGCACTATAGGAATGTTGTAAAATATTATATTATTATAAAATTATTTTTAGATTTTAATGGTCCCAAACGAATATATTTATAGTCAATGTTGATAATGTTTCGGAATACACCCATCCAATAGATTTTTGACATGTTTAAGAATTATATTTCACCCTATCTTCTCATTTTATTTTAATTGTTCATTTATGAGGTAATCACTGCCTCATCACAACGTCATAAATAAAATAATTTATTTAATGTATAAAAATTATAAAAAAATATAATGATATAGGAAATATTCTTAGCTTTCTAATGAATATTTATACTGAAAAATATGACTTGTATAACCTCATGTAAAAATTGTTTTAGTAAAACAACAGATGTTTGTGACATTGTTAATTTAACATTAAATAAAAAGTTATTAATGTCATTTTATAACCAAAGTGGATCCATGGTGTCCCCAAGTTGACCCATGGATTTCCTTGGTGGTCCATGAATCATACAATAAGGGTAGGACATGTGTCAAGGACCTTTCATATTATTATAAAATTATCATCACCATAAATTACACTAATTACCTTTAATAGCGATTATTATAACTTAAAAGTTACTATTCACTAAAAAATTATTTTAATCTATTTGAACCACATTTTACATCCTAATGACAACCATGTATGTAGGAGTTTTTAAAATAAAATCACTGAAGTGGTAATTTTTCATTTAAATGAATAATCAGTTTCCTTAACGACAATATAGTGGTTTCACTATTAATCAAAAATTGATGTTTTTCATAAAAATACCAAAAATTTACCCTAAGCTATATTTGATGTTCCTAATTCAAAAATGATGTATATTTTACAAAATTAAAAATATATAAGTTGCATTAATTAATTTAATAATTCATTCTCACTGTCAAAACAAATAGCGTGTTTTAGGATACAATATTTATTAAAAGATTGACACAAGTTTAAGTCCAATATCAATGTGAAATAAATTTCAATGACCACCATTGGATTAAATGGTAAAAATATATTCTAAATATACATTAATATCAATTAAAATGATAATATATCCTTATAAATAAATCATATTAAAAAGAGGTTTTGAATTAAAATGCAACATTTTCACTAAAAATGATCTTTATCGGAAAAATAACAAAAATTTACACAAAGTAAATTTTGATGTCTAGATTCTAAGAAAGGATTTTATTTTGTCAAATAAAACATATAAAATTTTAAAAAGTATATTTATAAGGGGTTCTCCATCAAAAGGCCGTTAATCGACCTTTTAACGAATATTAGATGATTTATACTTAAAATTGGAATCATATGCATTTTAAGCCTCTATCATTTATTGGATAAAATTAAAAAAATATTTGAGAAACATATATAATCATTTTGTAGTTACTTCCATTCATTCCTGCCTTTAAAATGGTTAGGCGTTAACTACCATATAAAATAATATTATATTATTATTAGAGTGCAATGTTAGATTTCAAAAAAACTCGTTGTTACGTATTGGGTACGCTATCGAGCATAGCTTTCCCTTTAAAGTAATATTAATATTTTATTCTCAAATATGGATAAATATGAAAATGTCATATTATTTATTTACCTGGGGTGTTAGATCCTTCCCCCCTTTTAAGAATTCTGTCCTCAAAATTTTAAAATTATTCATGGAAACTTCATTGAAAATCCCACATCAAAACAAGAGTCAGTAAAATTATCACATTAAAATAATGAAAGAGAAGTACAAAGGTCACCCGAGGTAAAACTGTTAGAACAATATCATATAATCCACAATTGGATAATCCTTTATAAAAAAAAATATATTATTAATCACCAAAATTTGTCCAACAAAACCCAAAGTTTTACAAAGACCATTCAATAAACAATTTGTCCATAATATTATTCAAAGTAAACCAAACTTAGATTGAAACCCAAATATTTGAAGGATTTAATCACATAGTCTTCCAAGGTACAAATTAACATTTATCTCCAAATAACATCAGTTTATCTTAAAGTCTCATATTGAAAAGTAATTAACCTAATCATATATCCTCTAAGATAGGTTAATAATTTCCATAGATAACCCAAAATCAACTTACTCTTGATTTATAAAATCATATAACTATAAATAATTAGTCAAACTAACCAGGGAATTCACATAGTCCAGTGGAAGGCCATAAATCTCAGTCGCACTTTGGTTGTGGGTTTGATTCTCACAGCATTGTCCGACGCGACGAGTTGTCACTCGGTCTGCGTGTTGTCCTTTTTACAAAACTATATAATTCTTAAAACATTCCCTAAAATTAGATAAAATCTTCAAAAATAATCATAAAATATTTTAACCTCATGTTTATCTCATGCCTTTCATTTTCCATCATAACATATAGTAACCAATAATTACCTCAAAAGTAAGGATCCTATAAACCCTAATGGTTACCTTTATAATAATCACCTGAACTTCCACATCGAGTTGATTCTCTCGTACAAGATGCATTAGAGAACTCACCATGGATCAAGTTGTTGATCATGACTCCTGATAGTTGGTTTAGAATAACAATGATATTTCTCATTGAATCCCCCATTTCATCATGTCTCTTAATCAGAGAACCACTACAGTTTCCTTCAAACCCATTGTCACTTTGGTGCCTGTTAGATCCATCCATTCACTAAATCCAGAAATGTCATTGTGATTATATCAACAAAATCATTATGTACTAATAAAGAAGAAAAAAACTAAGATATACTTACTCATACACTTTATCTAAAAAATATGACTATTTCTGAAATCCTAGCCATTATGGTAATGTCACTTTTGCTTAAAAAATACCCTAACCTCAAAATTTATCTAAACTGGCCTCTGATACCAACTATAAGGACTCGGCCTTAAACAATACTTATTATTGAATTAAATGAATATTTCACATTGAGGATTTTATCAGGTTTATAGTTTTAAAGAATTAGGACATAACTATTACATATCAATGATTAAAAAGTAGACACATCTACTCTACTTCCATTTATTCACAAAATAAAAACCCTTGAACAAAAGAGTCATGTATAGTTCCTTGTTTTAGACAACCTGACATTTCCATGATCCCATCCATGACCCTATTCAACTTTATGTCCTGTGAAAAACATTTCAAAAAAACATGGGATGAGCATAAAATGCTCAGTAAGGGTTATAATAATACAGAAAGAAAACATTAGTCCATGTATACATAAGAATCAATGAAATCATACCTTACTCATAAAACATAAGTAATTTTATATACCTCATGAAATTATAAGAATTACGAATAAATCATAGCAATCCTAAGATATAAAGGAAAGTTGAGGCATTCATATCATTCTTACATAGGGAGTAACCCAAATGGTTATGTCTGGAATACCCATCACAATATATTTCCTAAATCTCTTCGGAGAAACCTTAACATTTAACCCCTTCACGTTACCCAATTCATTGGAGAGCTATATCGGGATCACCCGCCCTTAGATTATCACAGATCCAACCATCTTCATAAAAATGCCCAAGAACCATAACATACCCATAGCACATAACTTAAGCATAAAGTAATGATAACATTCCCACATTTCAATAACAATATAACATTTTAAGATATTGAAATAACGAATCCATTCTAAAAACCATTTCCAAAACCATTTAAAACATTTAATAAATAGATATCGGAATCAAAGTGTCCCATTCCACTTTGATACATTTGATATTATAAACCATTAATATCCATATAAATAAATCCATAAAACCATTTAGAAAACATGTATATTAATGAGAAATATTTATAAAAATAAATCATTAAAACATTTAAAACAATATTTTAGTTAAAGGGTTTTTAACAAAATGAGAGACACTTGAATACCATAATTGAGGAATAACATTTAATCAAAACATTATAATATCATGAGAAAAAATTGATTAATGATATAATATTCCAAAGGACAGTATATACACCATATAATAGTGAATTGGTGCATAAAAACAATGAAGTCTCAATTGAAATGTAAAATGAGATGAAATCACATCTAAAGAAGGTATCCTTAAATTAAGGATAAATCAATCTCATAATTATGTGTGACAAATATAAATACACACAATATATTTGGATATTAAGTGTAAAACAATAAATGGTCATTCACACATATTCAAAGTATGACAAGTTCAATAACTACATGTTGAACCCTACGAAATTGAAATTGGGATAAGAAGTTCCCTTGGTAAAATTCGACAGCCTAACGGCGTCACATTAAAATTCATAAAATTAGTTGATGAAAGAGAAAATGGTATCTCATCACCTAGACATAAAATTTACATAAATAAGGATATATAAGAACACATCCCAACATTAAATGATGTAAGTGAAAATACATAAAAAATATGTCTTTTAAAAAAAGGATGGTGAAAGGTTCCCTTACTGATTTGGGTAACTTTCGAAACATTCACCCCATGAAAGAAGGACCGTACAACATTGATGTAAATACCCATAAAATAAAGTATATTACACAACGAGTATAATAATGTGAAGTAAAAACACCACTAAAAACAAATATTGGAAAATTTAACATATATCTCACGGGGATAAAAGTGAGATGAAAAATCTCTTATGAAAACTCAGTAGCCTAACGGCGCCACATAAGACATCCAACAATAATGTATTGATGAAATAAAATAGGGTATCTATTCATATTAACATATAAATTACCGTAAGAGGAATATACGAGAACATCCCCCAACATAAGAAATAGGATCTTAAAGTAATTTACATAAAAAGAGTACTTAAAAAAGAAAGAGAGAGGTTGGATCCCTTACCTCAAGTCCGACATGTCTTGTTAGTTTTATTTATATTCCTGAATAATATACATTGGTAAATTTATAATTGCATAAGTTATTTCTTTAAATATTATTATTCAGTTCCTATCACATATAATAATGTTATAATAATTGGTTAATAATGTGAGTTCATATCAGGCGTTTTTGTCGATTTTTGGTACATTAGTAAAAAATGAACTTTCTTGAAAATGATTGTCCATGTAGTTATAAGTAAAACCTATAAAAAATAGTATTAATGATTTAAATATCATATATATCTAGTAAATATTCATTTTATACTATTCCATAACATTTGGAGATAAAAAGAAATGAAATGCACCGTTCATGGAGATGGTAGGCCGTACGTACGCATGAACGCTCCTTTCATTTCTTTGACATATTAATGGAATTGAAAATAATTTATAGATATATATATTATAATTCCAGTATAATATATATATTTTATAGGTCACATAAGTTCATTAATTTTATTATTTATACATTCTACGTATTTCATGATCGAGTAACATCACATGAGGGGGCTGTAGTCCACACTTCCTCGTATGAAATTATCGCATTTGCACAACATGCAAAGCATAAAGGAATGTTTTAAATATAAAATATAGAAGAATATGGATTACATAAAGACCATATATATCTTATATAAAATAAATTGTCATCATAATGGCCACCATGAAAGGTGTTAAGAGAAGATTGAACAATCATCATTTCGTGATGCAGTAATTCGCCATCCACAGAAACAGTATGTTCATTAACTATTAGACAGAGGTGTGTGTAAGGGTAGCTCTAATAAATCACATAACAACATCCTAGTATATTGAAGATACTTTTTTTGTTACAAAATAAAGTAAAAATAAATTAGGGGTTTGGAGAAGCAAAATAAAACAAAATAACAGAAGTGAAGGCATTAACTTTAAATCGGGTAACTCATCATGGTTTGAACGAAAAGGGTTTCTTGAAGAGCATTATGCCAAAGGTGAGGCTTCAATGATGAATAGAGGGATGTGGATAGATGAAATGGGCAGGTTTTGGCCGAGTCAAAAGCTTGATAGGTGTGGGTAAGGTGGTAGAGGTGGGGGCCTTTTATAACAGAAGAGGAGGGGCACTCTTGGAATGTTATAAAATATTACTTTATTATAAAATTCTTTTTGGATTTTAAAGGCCCAAAAAGGATATATTTCTAAACTAAGGTGATAATTTTTCTAAATAAACCAATAAAATAGGATTGTTACAAGTGTAAGACTTATATTTCACCTTATCTTCTCATTTTATTTAAATCATTCATTTATGAGGTAATCACTGCATCATCACGGTGTCATAAATAAAATAATTTTTTTAATGTCTAAAAATTATAAAAAAATATCATGATAGAGGAAATAGTTTTAGCTTTATAATGAGTATTTATACTCAAAAATATTACTTGTTTAACCTCATGTAAAAATTGTTTTAGTAAAACAATACATGTTTGTGACATTGTTAATTTTAACTTTAAATAAAACGTTATTAATGTCATTTTCTAACCAAAGTGGCTCCATGGGGTCCCAAAGTTGACCCATGTATTTTCTAGGTCGTCCATGAATCATCAAATAAGGTTAGGACATGTTTCAAGGTCATTTCATATTATTATAACATTATCTATACCTTAAATTACAATAATTATCTTTAATCGCGATTAATAAAACTTAAAAGTTACTATTCATCAAAAAAATTATTTTAATATCATTGAACCACATTTTATATCCTAATGACAACCATCTATGTTGGATTTTTGAAAATAAAATCACAGAAGTGGTAAAGTTTCATTTAAATGAAAAATCAGTTTCTTTAACTACAACTTAGTGGTTTCACTATTAATCAAAAATTGACGTTTTTCAGAAAAATACCAAAAATTCACCCTAAGATATATTTGATATTACAAAATCAAAAATGATGTCTATTTTAAAAAATTCAAAATATTTATGTTGCATTAATTAATTTAATAATTCATTCCCGCTGTCAAAATAAATAACGTGTTTTTAAGAAACAATATCTATTAAAAGATTGACAGTAGTTTAAGTCCAATTTCCAAGTGTAATTAATTCCAATTATCACAATTGTATTAAATGGTAAAAATATATTCTAAATATACATTAATCTCAATTAAAAAGATAATCTATCCATATATATAAATTATATTAAATGGAGGTTTTGAATTAAAATGCAACATTTTAACAAAAAATGATATTTATCGGAAAAATAACAAAAATTTACAAAAAGTAAATTTTGATGTCTAGATTCCAAAGAAAGATTTTATTTTGTCAAATACAACATATAAAATTGTAAAAAGTATATTTAAAAAGGGTTCCCCATCAAAAGGCGGTCAATCGACCTTTTAAATAATATTAGAAGATTTATGCTTAAAATTGGATTCATTTTCATTTTAAGCCTCTAACATTTATTGGATAAAAGTAAAAAAAATATATTTGAAAAACATATATAATCATGTTTTAGTTAGTTCCGTTCATTCCTGCCATTACAATGGATAAGAGTTAACTACCATTTAAAATATTATTATTTTATTATTAGAGTGGAACATAAGATTTCAAAGAAAATCGTTGTTGTGTATTGGGTACGCCATCGAGCATAGAATTCCCTTTAAATTAATATTTATATTTTATTCAGAAATATGGATAAATATGAAAATTTAATATTCTTTATTTACCTGGGGTGTTAAATCCTTCCCCCCTTTTGGGAACTGCGTCCTCGCAATTTTAAAATTGGGCTTGGAAACTTCATTGAAAATCCCACATCGGAACAACAGTCACTAAAACTATAACATTAAAATAAAGAAAGAGAAGTACAAAGGTCAACCGAGTTAACCCATACAAGGATTCCATGTTGGAAAACATGGACACGGAGGAGAGAACAAAGGGTCATGTTCTGATGGAGATTGATAGAAAACATGTTTAGGAAAAAGTTAACAACATGAAAATCACAAACTTGTAATGGGTTAAACGGTATTTGGTTACTCATAAAGAAAAATTAACAAAAAACATTTTTTTAAGTTAATTTTCACTGAGGAATTTATTTATGAGCTTAACTAAAACATAAAGAAACATACTTACTTTTCATGTTTACATTCATCTTTTACTAGATTTCTTACACAGACTCATATTTTCTCCAAAAGATGAGTATTTAGGATGACTTGTTCACATTAATAGAGCTATAATAATCTTATAGAGAATCACCTAATCCACAAAAGAGAACTATATACTTCCTAGGACATTAGACCTTAACCAAAACTAAAATTGTTTGAATAAGATCATGTAATCCACAAAATGGAAAAACCTTTATAAAAAAAATCTATTCTTAATCACCAAAATTTTTCCAAGACAACCCAAAGTTCAACAAAGTCCATTCAATAAAAAATTTGTCCATATTATTCTTCAAAGTAAAAAAAAATAAGATTGAAACCCAAATATTTGAAGGATCTAATCACATAGTCTTCCAAGGTACAAATTATCATTTATCTCCAAATAACATCAGTTGCTCTTGAAGTCTCATATTGAAAAGTAATTAACCTAATCACATAACCTCCATGACAAGTTAATAATTTTCATAGATAACCAAAAATCAACTTACTCTTGATTCATAAAACCATCTAACTATAAATAATTAGTCAAACTAACCAGGGACTTCATTAGTCCAGTGGTAGGCGATAAAAACCAGTCACACTTTGGTTGTGGGTTCGATTCCCGCATCTTTGTTCGATGCGGCGGGTTGTCACAAGGTCTGTGTGTTTTCCTTTTTACAAAACTATATAATTCTTAAAACATTCCCCAAAAAGAGATAAAATCATAAAAAATAATCATAAAATATATTAACCTCATGTTTATCTCATGCCTTTCATTTTCCATCATAACATATAGTAACCAATAATTACCTAAAAAGTAAGGATCATATAAACCCTAATGGTTACATTTATAATTATCACCTGAACATCCACATCGAGTTGGTTATCTCATACAAGATGCATTAGATTACTCACCAAGGATCAAGTGGTTGATCATGACTTCTGATAGTTGGTTTAGAATAACCTTGAGATTTCTCATTGAATCCCCTAATTCATCCAGTCTCTTAATCAGAGACCCACTACAGTTTCCTTCAAACCCATTGTCACTTTGGTGCCTGCTAGATCCATCCATTCACTAAAACAAAAAATGTCAGTGTGAGTATATCAACAAAATCATTATATACTAATGAAAAAGATAAACACTAAGATATACTTACTCATTCACTTTATCTAAAAACTATGACTCTTTCTAAAATCCTATCCATTATGGAAATCTCACTTATGCTTAAAGAATACCCTAACCTCAAAAGTTATTTAAACCGTCCACTGATACCAACTATAAGGACCTGGACATAAAGATTACTTATTATTGAATTAAATGAATAATTCAGCTTGAGGATCTTTTCAGGTTTAGAGTTTTAGATAATTATGACATAAATATTACATCTCAAAGATTAAAATGTGGAAAAATCTACTTTGCTTCCATTTTTTTTCACAAAATTAAAACACTTGAACAAAAGAGTCATGTCTAGTTCCTTGTTTTAGACAACCTGACATTTCCTTGATCCCATCCTTGACCATATACAACTTTATATCCTGTGAAAAAAATTTCAAAAAAACTTGGGATGAGCATAAAAAGCTCAGTAAGGGTTATAATAATACGAAAATAAAAAATTAATCTATATATACATAAGAATCAATGAAATCAAACATTACTCATAAAATATAAGTAATTTAACATACCTAATGAAATCATAAGATTTATGAATAACTCATAGAAATCATAAGACATAAAGGTAACATGAGGCATCCATTACATTCTTACATAGTGAGTAACCCTCATGGTTATTTTTGGAATACCCATCACTGTATATTCCCTAAATCGCTTCGGAGAAACCCAAACATTTAACCCCTTCGCGTTACCCAATGGATTGGAGAGCTATATCGGGCTCACCCGCCCTTAGTTTATCACGAAACCAATCGTCTTCAAAAAAATGCCCAAGAACCTTAACATAACCATAAAAAATAACTTAAGCATAAAGGAAAGATATCATTACCACATTTCAATAACAATATAACATTTTAAGATATTGAAATAATGAATCCATTCTAAAAACCATTTCCAAAACCATTTAAACATTTAATAAAGATATTCTTGAATAAAAGTGTCCCATACCACATTGAATCTTTTAGAATGTTAAACAATTAATATCTATATAAATAAATCCACAAAACTATTTATAAATCATGGATATTGATGAGAAATATTTATATGAATAAATCATTAAGTCATTTAAAACAATATTTTAGTTAAATGATTTTTAACAAAATGAGAGACACTTGAATACCATAATTGAGGAATAACATTTGATAAAAACTTTATAATATCAAGAGAATAAATGTAATCATGATATAATATTCCAAATGATAGTATATATGCCATATAAGAGTGAATTGGTGCATAACAACAATGATGTCTCAATAGAAACGTAAAATGTGATGAAATCCCGTATAAAGAATGTATCCTTAAATTAAGGATAAATCAATCTCATAATTATGTGTGACAAATATAAATACACCAAATATAAGTGGATATTAAGTTTAAAACAATCAATGGTCATTCACACATATTCAAAGGATGACATATTCCATAACTACATGTTGAACCCAAAGAAATCGAAATTGGGTTAAGAAGTTCCCTTGGTAAAATTCGACAGCCTAATGGTGTCACCATAAAATTCATAAAATTAGTTGATGAGAGAGAAAATGGTATATCATCACTTGGAAATAAAATTTTCATCAATAAGGATTTATAAGAACATATCCCTACATAAAAAGAGGTAAATTAAAAGACATAACAAAATAAGTCTTTTAAAAAGAGGAGGGTGAAATGTTCCCTTACTGATTTGGGTAACATTCGAAACGTTGACCCCATGAAAGAAGGACCGTACAAAATTGATGTAAATACCCATAAAAGAAATTATATTACACAACGAGTAGAATAATGTGAAGTACAAGCAACACTCAAAATAAATAGTGGAAAATGTAGCATAAATCCCACGCGAATAAAAGTGAGATGAAAAAATCCCTTATGAAAACTCGGCAGCCTAATGACGCCACTTAAAACTTCCAAAAAAATGGATTGATGAAATAAAATAGTTTCTATCATCATATGAACATAGAACTTATAGTAATAGAAATATATAAGAACATCCCAAAACATAATAAAGAGGATCTTAAAATAAGTTACATAAAAAGAATACTTAAAAAAAGAAAGAGGTTGGATCCCTTACCTTAAGTCCGACTTGACTTGTTTATTTCATTATATTCTTGAATAATAAAATTTGTAAATTTATAATTTCTTAAGTTACTCCTTTAAATATTATTATTCAGTTCTTATCACATACTATAATGTTATAATAATTGGTTAGTAATGTGAGTTAATATCAGACGTTTTTGTCGATGTTTTGGTACATGAGTCAAAAATGAACTTTTTTGAAAATGATTGTCCATGTAGTTATAATTAAATCATCTCCAAAATAGTATTAATGATTTTAATATCATATATATCCACAAAATATTCATTTTATACTATTCCATAACATTTGGAGATAAAAAGAAATGAAATGCACCGTTCATGGAGACGGTAGGCCATACGTACGCATGAACGCTACTTTCATTTATTTGACATATTTATGGAATTAAAAAATTTGAGAGATATATATATTATAATTCCAGTATAATATATATGTTTTATTGGTCACATAAGATCATTAATTTCATTATTTATACATTCTATGTATTGCATGAACGAGTCACATCACTTGAGGGGGCGGTAGTCCACACTTCCTCGTATGAAATTATCGCATTTTCTCAACATGAAAACCATAATGGTATGTTATAAATATAAAATACAGAAGAATATGGAAAACATAAATACCATTTATATCACATATAAAATACAGTTACATCATAATGGCCACCATGAAAGGTGTTAAGAGAAGATTTAACAATCATCGTTTCGTGAGGCAATAATTCGCCATCCACAGAAACAGTATGTTCATTAACCATTAGATGAAGGTGTGTGTAAGTGTAGGTCTAATCCGTCACATAACAAAATACTAGTATATTGAAGATGCAATTTTTGTTAAAATAAATATGAAAAAAATGAGTTTAGTGGTTTGGAGAAGCAAAATAAAACAAAAGAACACAAGTGAAGACATTACCTTTAAATCAGGTAACTCCTCTTGGTTTGAACCAAAAGGGTTTCTTGACGAGAATTCTGACAAAGGTGAGGAATCATTTATGAAGATAGTGATGTTGAGAGATGAAATGGGGAGGTTTTAGCAGATCAAATGGTGTGAGATGTGTGGTTAAGGTGGTAGAGGAGGGGGCCTTTTATAAGAGAAGAGGAGGGGAACTCTTGGAAAGTTGTAAAATATTACTTTATTATAAAATGCTTTTCATATTTTAAAGGTCCCAAAAGGATATATTTCTAGGATAAGGTTCTAAGGTTTATAAATACACCCATATAATAGGTTTTTGACAAGTGAAATACTTATATTTCACCCTATTTTCTCATTTTATTTAAATTGTTCATTTATGAGGTAATCACTACATCATCACAGTGTCATAAATAAAATAATTTATTTGAAGTCTAAAAATTATAAAAAAAAATATCATGATGTAGGAAATCTTTTTATATTTCTAATGAATATTTATACTAAAAAATATGACTTGTATAACCTCATGTAAAAATTGTTTTATTAAAAGAATACATGTTTGTGACATTGTTAATTTTAACTTTAAATAAAAAGTTATTAATGTCATTTTCCAAAAAAGTGGCTCCATGGGGTCCCCAAGTTGACCCATGGATTGTCTTGTTCGTCCATGACTCATCCAATAAGGGTAGGACATGTGTCAAGGTCATTTTATATTATTATAACATTATCGTTACCTTAAATTACACTAATTACCTTTAATCGCGATTAATAAAACTTAAAAGTTACTATTCACCAAAATAATTATTTTAATCTCATTGAACCACATTTTACATCCTAATGACAACCATGTATGTCAGATTTTTGAAAATCAAATCATTGAAGTGGTAATGTTTCATTGAAAAGAAAAATCAGTTTCATTAACCACCACATAGTGGTTTCACTATTAATCAAAAATTATAGTTTTTCAAGAAAAATACCAAAAATTCAACCTAAGATATATTTGATATTTCGAATTCAAAAATGATGCCTATTTTAAAAAATTAAAAATATATAAGTTTAATTAATTAATTTAATAATTCATTCCCGCTGTCAAAACAAATAGTGTGTCTTTAAGAAACAATATCTATTAAAAGATTGACAGTAGTTTAAGTCCAATTTCATGGTGAAATTAATGAAAATGTCCACAAATGGATTAAATGGTAAAAATATATTCTAAATATACATTAATATCAATTAAAAAGATAATATATCCATATAAATAAATCATATCAAAAGGAATTTTGGAATTAAAATTCAACATTTTCACTAAAAATGATCTTTATCGAAAAAATAAAAAAAATCGTCAAAGTAAATTTTGATCTCTAGATTCTAAAGAAGGATTTTATTTTTCAAATACATCATAATAAAATGTCAAAAGTATATTTAAAAATGTTTATCTATCAAAAGGCGGTTAATCGACCTTTTAAAGAAGATTAGAAGATTTGTGCTTAAAATTGGATTCATATTCATTTTGAGCCTCTAACATTTATTGGATAAAAGTAAAAAAATATTTGACAAACATATATAATCATTTTTTAGTTAGTTACATTCATTACCGCCTTTACAATGGCTAGGCATTAACAACCATTTAAAATAATATTATCTAATTATTAGAGTGCAATGTAAGATATCAAATAAACTTTTTGTTGCGTATTGGGTACGCCATCGAGCATAGCATTCCCTTTAAAGTAATATTAATATTTTATTCAAAAATATGGATAAATATGAAAATTTAATATTCTTTATTTACCAGGGGTGTTACACCGAAAGCGCTGACTCAGGATGAGAGTACTAGGACTGGACGGTACCCAAGGTGGACCATATGGCCTAACGGTACACGGAGGTGACGAACAGACCTGGAATGCTGTAAAGGTGATCCGTAGCTACCATTCAGGTAGGAAACTCGGAAGATAACCCAGAAACAGTTTTTCTTTTCTTCATTTGTACTCTCAGTTTCTTATACTTTACAATTGGTCTTGTATTTCCGGTCCCTTTTACATTCACCACACTTTTGATATACAATTTTACTTAGTGTTTTGGTTCTATCATGTGCAATTTTGTGTGTGTTTACATGTTACAATGGAAATTCCTTTCCAATTTTAGGCATTCACGCCTTTGGTGCTAGTCACCAACCCCCAGCCTATGGAAGGTGGGATTGGGGTAGTCCTGAAACTGGCCCTAGGGAATAGTTCGTGAAACATTGGTATCAGTGGAGTCAGTTATACCATATATATTAGGACTCTGATCATTCCTTTCAATGAAGAAATAGTTTTAAGAGTAGTGTGTGTGGCTCTCAGTTCAGGGAGTCTAGTGTTGGTGCGACTACCGACGTATCAATACACTGGGACCCTGACTTCTGATTTCTGACTCAGTGCATGAAAACACTGATTGCATGTGTGTTTTCAAAATATTTCTTCAAGTCAGCTCAACCAGGCAGTTGACCAGGTATAATCTTTTGACCATGTGACATCTGTTTTTTTTTTCAGGATAACTCCCTGGGGATGACCATCTAGAGTCCCAAGAGTTGTAAACACTGAAATCCCATTGAGAGACAAGGCTCTGATTTAGGGTCCTCTTATTATGTTGGCACCTTCGGGTGGTGTACCAGTATCACCACCACCCGTTGGGTAGAAGATACCACCAGTCACACTGGAGGACGATGCACTCTTACTAAATGCATTTCACAATTTCCATCAGTAGAGGCCTATGAGGTTTCTAGGTGAGGAAGACTCCCACGCAGCTGAGGGCTAGCTAGAGGTGATTTCTAGAGTTTCCCCTCTATTTGAGACACCATTGGGAAGATAGTGATCTTAAATACTAGTCATCTTCAGTGATTGACCATGTGGATGGTCCACTTAGTGATGAGGCTTTGATACATGGACCTTTTCCCGAGATAGTACCTTCGGGTTGTGTGACATCTATATCAGTACCTATTGGTCAAAAGTTACAACCTGCAGTATCGGTAGAGGACACATGTAATCATAGTGCCTTACATGTGTTTCATCATCAGATACCCCTAAGGTTCCAAGGTGAACCCAACTCATAGGATTTTGAGCACTGGATCGAGGAGGTGGATGAGAGTTATCTAGAACTACAATAGATTTGGCAGGATGGCACATTGGTGGCTGAGTATTCATCGAGGTATACCAATCATTCCTAGTACTCGATGAATATGACATGATCAGTTCTTCAGGGATGAAAATTATAAGAGATTTGTGTTTAAAGGAAATCTGTGCCAGCACCATTCCTCTATGCATTCCTACTTATGCTAGGTTTCTATATATAACCTTTGTGGTTGAAGGTTCTTTGGATGAACAGATACATATCGTGAATGTTAGCAGTGCGAAAGAAGGGGACGGGTGCTAGTCTCCGGGATATGGGTGTGTAAAATGTGTTAGGGACAGATAAATCTGTAGGGAAGTAGACATGGAAGAAGAGATAAGAGAGCATTATGTGGTGGTGTGATTTTCGACATGTTTCAACCACCCCCTTTTTGTTGACCCCGCTAGGATCAGTGAGCTGGAGGATCGGGGAAGAGAGTTGTTGCATGTGGTCAAGGAATGCGACCCAAGGGCTCTGGGAATGATTCGAGGTAC
This sequence comes from Viscum album, assembly GCA_963277665.1. Classification (NCBI taxonomy): domain Eukaryota; kingdom Viridiplantae; phylum Streptophyta; class Magnoliopsida; order Santalales; family Viscaceae; genus Viscum; species Viscum album. The sequence goes on from OY728140.1 coordinate 1,322,487,546, forward strand.
ATTTTATGTCTACTACTAGATTTCGTATCAATAGACATAGGTACCAACCATTCCTTCCCTCAAATAATCTTGTCCAGGAACTAGAGTTTCCAATTAAACCATTAACATGACCCTCACATCTGGAGATAGCTTTTGGAGGAGAATCGATAATCAAACCTATGCCGATGGTGTGATATGACCCTTGAGGTGAGTGTTTCGGTTGAATCCTCTTTGTGGTATCGTCGAGGCATTACGACAATATTTTGGGTTTTTACATGACATCCACAAATCACACTCTGATTAATTGTATTAGGCAAAGAGGTTAGGGTTTCTCAAAAATGATAGAATGGGGTTTTCCATGGCCGATGTAAAAGGAAACTGAGGAAGCACATGATAAACTCATGCATGGGAGGGTGAATCCAATCACTCATGAGTCATCCAGCCTCACACTCATGGTAGTAGAAGTTGACTTTGAGATATTATATACATCTAGGATGGGGAACATGGTAGTAGATTCACTCAGAAGAAGGTATGTCCTACATCTGCTGAGTGAGGTGACATAGCAACTAGCTGCTTTTCAGATATCCATTGTGGATTGAGAACGAGTATCTTTTCTATAGTCTCGTAGATTCACTTCCTCACTCCTTCAGTGAGTTAGGGAGGCACATCATGGGGACACTAATAGTGAGGCTCAAGGTTCTCAGATATCCACAGGGCATGCAACAGATGGATTTTATGAAGATGGGGTGGAAGTCATCCTCTATAGAGGAAATACCAGGGTACCAGTGTCACTTCAAGAGGAGTTGTTAAGGGAGTTCCACACATCTCCTCTAGCGGTACATCTAGGAGTTGCGAAGATGTTACAGGACCTCTGATGACAAAACTGGTAGCCAGGAATGAAGAAAATAGTTGCAGAGTTTGTCTCTTGATGCCTCACTTTTCAGCAAGTGAAGGTGGAGCATCAGGTACCAGCAGGCTTGGATCAACCATTAGAGATCCCCAAGTGAATGTGGTATGGGATATCCATGGACTTTTTGATCGGGAATCCACGTACATCTAGGGGTCAGGACTCGATTTGGGTGATCATTGACCGACTCACCAATTCGGCCCACTTTCTATTGATCAAATAATAGGGTTCAATAGAGAGCTTGGGATGCCTCTATGTTCAGGAGATTCGGAGGTTACATCGAGTACCCTAGACGATCATTTCCAATTGTTATGTACATTTTAATTCTTGGATATGGAAGGGGTTGCAGGAGGCTTTTAGGACACGACTTCATTTGGGCACCAACTTCCATCCTCAGACAGATGGCCAGACTGAGAAGACCAATTGGGCCCTCGAGTACATGTTGCGTGCTTGTGTCCTCGAATTCGTCCATAGTTGGGAGGATCACTTACCTTTGATGGAGTTTGTATACAACAAAAGCTATCACACCACCATTGGAATGACACCTTTTGAGGTGTTTTATAGACAACCTTGCAGATCAACTTGTTTTGGACTGACCCTAGGGAGTCATCACTTGTGGGACAAGAAATGGTGCGAGATTCCACAGAGAAAGTGCATATCATTCATGAGCGGATGAAGACTACATAGAGGAGGTAAAATTCTTATGTCGATCAGAGAGAGAGACCTTTGGAGCTCAAGTATGGTGACCACATCTTCTTACGAGTATCACCCCGATGAGGTCTACAGAGATTTGGATGAAGCAGAAAGTTATCTATGAGATTAATTAGACCATTTCAGGTCCTCAGCAGAGTTGGTGACGTGGCTTACTGATTATCTCATACTCTTTAGTTGCACAGGGTGCACGATGTCTTCTATGTATCAAAGTTGAGGAGATACGTGCATGAACCATATCATGACACCGTCCATAGAGAGCTGGACATCGACGATGGGGTGACTTTTAGAGAGGTTCAAATAGATATTGAGGAACAACAGGAATGGTTTCTTCGTGGATGGTTGATATATCTAGATCATGTTTTTTGGAATCATGAGAATCTCTAGGATTGAACATGGGAGTGGGAGGCTCAGATTCGCGCACAGTACCCCCTTTTGTTTTCTTAGTTTGAGTTGTGGCTTATGGGGACGTGGAGCCCTGAGGTGGGGAGAATGTAAACATCAAGAATTTTCATGTAATTTTTATATATATATGTGAATTTTAGGAGTACACAAAATCATACAGTGTGCGATTCCGAGGTACGGAGTGCCGGAATGATCCGTAGAAGTTTTGTTATGCTTATGTTAACGCGTGTATGCAGGTTTCCTGAAAAAATAGAATAACTCATAAATGGTTACTCAGATCATAAATCCTAGGGCACCGTTGAGCTCAAGATGGCGGGTTTATCCTAGGAGAGGCTTAAGATTAGTCTGCATGGACATCCTGTGAGAAAACCCAAATTTGGCATGACTGTAAACAAAATAATTAAATAAAATACTTTATTTTTGAAATGCTTATAACATACAAACGGTAGCTCGGATTAAAAATCTGAGACCACCGCTAGTGTCGGGAGGTCATGGTTTATTTAAGAAGATACGAACATTGGCCTTTTCAGGCCAGAAGAAAACGTTATTTTTTGGCCGAAAATAAAATTATTAAGTGAAAATTATTTTATTTTAAAATTTATAACATCTAGACGGTATCTCTTATTGAAAATTTGATAGTTCCATTGGGTTCGTTGGGGTGTGTTTCACCTATCCAGAGCCTATTCTATACCGACGCAGGTCAAGGATGACTGATACTAATTTTCCAAACTTTTTTTCAGGTACATTCAGTAAACACATGTGTGGCGTTTTATAACTTTTGAATCGGTGCTCTGAATAGAAAATCGAGGGCACCATTGAACTCGCAGCACCTATATTCGCTCAAGGAGACCTTTATCTTGGCGGAAGATAGATAAGGGAGAAAGTTAGTTTTTGGGTTTTTGGTGGAATTAATAACATAGAATAAACATTATTTTATTTTATATTATTTTGAGATTCCATGTGGATATTTCAGGTGGGGTCCACATGAACTAAACCTCCAGGTGGAAGTTGAATGTGGGGACTACCAGACATTGACCTTCCATGAGAGGTTAAGGTGGTGGGGACCACCAAAAATATAACCACCCATGAGAGGTTATGTTAGTGGGGACAAGTCAGGATGAAACCCCTATTTAATTGGGAGAAACAATCAACTCTCACAATTAATGAGGGAGAGCCTCTTGACCACCTCCACCTTAATTGTGCCAATGCACATACGATTAATCATGCCAATGTACTGCATCATTGCGCCATTATAAATTAATTATCTTTCCCTTTTTAAATTAAGTATCATCATTGTGGGAATTTAGGATGGATCCAAATAAATGAACCATCATAAATTCTAAAGACCGTTACCCACCTCCCCCTCTCCTATTATATAGATTTTGGGAGAAGTATTTGTGACGGATCCACCAAGCGATAAAGAACTGGTAAACAGACGCGACACTCAACACATGGAGGATTACGCACTCAAATGAAGAACATGTTCATCCATGAATAACGCTCCACCGATGAATAATTACAATGAGGAACGACTTAGACTATGAATAATGACCTCGACTTTGACTTTCTTCCTCAGATCCTTCGACGTAAAACGTGTTTTTCTACAACAAATCGACGTACGCCTTTTTTTGACAATGCTAAACAACAAAGTTCAAGGTAGGGGTTTAATTTTATTTATGTATAATATTATTTCTTGATACTTTTCTAAAAAAAAGACTGTGGACCAACTTATTATCAAGTTGATCCGACGATGTTTTCTGTGCGGGGTTGGGACTATTTTTGTTAATGAAGAATTATTGGAATTGATGTTTTTAAGATATCTTCCATGCTCATTCATTGATTCATTCTTATGAGTCAAATGATATCACCATAAATGTGGAAGGTGAGGACCAAACAAATGTTGTCTGACCCCTCTGTCGCTCTCCTTTGTGGTGTTTTTTGAAACAGAGGGAAGCGACGTCAAAGGCAACGATGGGGACAGAGAAAATAGTCTTGCTACCCGGGGCCGTATGCATCCCGTGATGCCCCCGGTCCACCCCACTACACTGGGCCAAACCGTGTCGCCTTTCGGATTTAATGCCACCCTAGCCATGCCGCCCGCCGGCCGAACCAGCCCGTGCAGCGTCGCTTCCCGCCTGCGTCGTGCCGCCCCCGCCGCTCGCACTGCATCGTCATCTGCACCGCCCTCGCTGACCACACAGCCTTTACGACACCCCGATCAAACTACCCCCTGTGATGGCTTTCAGTCAAGCTTCCCATGTGGATCCATCCAGGATGAACCGCCCTCGCATCGACTCTTGACCGGTTCGCGCCCTCGCGATTGGTCTGCCCTTTCGCGGGCTTCTAAGACCCCTCACGGCCGGCTGGGCGGGGCCTAGCGGGCCGGGCTGAACCTAATGGGAAGGCCTGCCAAATGGGCCGGTGAAGACCTAACGGATCGGTCTAGGTCAACCCAAACCGGTTCGTCATAGACTGGGTCTGGCCAGGTCGGGGTGACCGAGTCAGACAGGACCCGGGCCCACTACGACCCTTTATTTCCTTTTAGCCATATCATCGGCACCAGGCATCTGTTTGAAGAACTGTCAGTGGCCTTGTTAATATTGGATCATGAAAGTACCATTGAATATACCACAGTAGAGTTTGGGTTATAGTTGAGATACATTCATGTTGGATCACACACGAATCTAATCGGGCCCCTGGGACTAAAAGTCTAATATCTCACAGACCGGACGTCCGATTGACGTGCCTTCTGTTGCATTGAGACCCATATAATGTGGAAAAACATTGAGATTATTTTATGTGTACTTCATTATAGTTGGAGTATCACCAGTATCTTGTGGAGTGGATCCTTCCAGAGATGAGCAGACAGAGTGTAGAGACCTAGTAGCTGACTGAGTCTTGGTGACAGTTGACCAATTGACTCAGAGTGACTCAACTAGCCCAGTGTGAAGTGCCTGGTTGTGGAAGTAGACCCATGGAATAAGAGCAACTGGTTGTGATGGTAGACCCGTGGAACTCGACCGGTGGAGTACCTCTGGACGCTATTAGGGTGAACACCTGGTTGTGGTGGCAGACCCACAGTGGGGAGCGCCTTGGTGACGCAGCAGACCCACGGTACTCGATAAGAGGAGTACCTCAGCAGTCCAAGGCTAGTGGGAAGGGAGTTGGTGTCATGGCAGGCCAACTAAACTTGACATAGGAGGAGTTCTCCAGTATCTATGTTTTAGATAATGTGAATAAAAATCATGTTAGAGATGAGTCAGAAACATTTATTTTTTCCTAATTATTGAGATGAATTACTTGATAACCTAGGTATGTGATTGGGCATATTACTATGTGGGGTTATCTGTTGATTTTATACTTTTTGGATTATCTTTATCAGATTTTGTGAGACCTTGAGGGTCTTGGGGTCCCTAATGAGTATCGTTATACTCACCCATACATGGTCTATGCACACAACTCGTTGTGTTGGATACGGATGACAAAAAATGCTGACCGAGGCTGAGAGTACCAGGACTGGATGGTACCAGGATGTGGACCATACGACATGACGGTATATGGATGAGACAGATAGACCTGGGGTGATGAGGATTAAATCTATACCTACCCTTATGTTAGGAACCTTGCAGGACAACTCGACGGCCATTTTTTATATCTTCAGTTGTACTCTTAGTTTCTTGTATATTACTGCTGTGATTGTATTTCCGGCCACTTTTATGTTTAGAACTATTTTGTTGTACATTTTTACTTAGTGTTCTTTTCATCATGTTATGTATTGTGTGTGTTTACAGGTTACAATGGCAATCACTTTCTAATTTTAGGTAATTGCACCTTTGGTTCTAATCGCCAACCCCTAGCCTATGGAAGGTGGGATAAGGGTAGTCACAGCATGGAACCCGGGGGATGGGTCATGACATGATATATACAATAATAATTTGATGTTTTAATTTATTTATAATTATTTTTCACCAAATTTAAATATACAATTCAAATTATTTAATCCACGTGGTTTGGATTCAATAGTTCCCAATGTTGTATTGGATTATCATCTCAAATTGCCTTCTTTTGTGAGTATGTTATTGTGTACAATTATCTTATTTTATGAGATGTGTATAATTACCCTTTTATATAGTATATCATGAATATATTAATATTCATGATATTTATAGGTTTATTTAATTTTTTTTCATTCACGATGTTTATGATTCAAATTTTACATTTATTGTATGGGTTTTAAAATTATAATTCCACTTTTTTGGTATTGTTTATCCATAAATTAGCAATTAAAAAGTTACAAGATCTAACTCATGCAAGTGTAATATATTTTATCCTAATATGTTTATTATTCTATATCACATTATTTTCCTTTCATTTTCATATCTTTCTGTACTTAGGATACTAAAAGATTTATTTTAGGGAAATCCATTGTTATTTCTCCATTTAGCCAGGAATAATTTTTTCTAAATCCTTCTTTTATTAAAAATATTTTACGGAAATAATTCATAAATACCCAATGATTTTATAATTTTAGATTTTCCCTTATTTAAATTTAAATAAAAACTATTATATTCAATATTGTTTCATTTTTCAAAAAAAAAAACTTCCATTAAATTAGTCTTTATATCATGACAACTATTTTATATAAATATTAATTTAAAATATTCAATGGTTAATTTAAAAAAATATTTTTTCCCTAATATTTTATGAATATTAAAATTTATTAAAAGTTATTCCAAAATGAATAGGTTACCTTTCACAAGAAATATTACAGCGATCATTAAATTGAATTTTATTATATAAAAATTTCCATTTATGTTAATTGTGATTTGATGGGAAAAAGATATTATGATAAAATATTCATTCATCTAATTTCTGGTTTATGGTTTGGTTGATTAAATATCTAAAAACCCATTTTCGTTCCCTCAATATAATTTATGATGACATGATAAATGATTTCATGATCTTTTAGAATATATCAAAATGTATTATGAGTTTTCGATGGGGGTTAATTATTTCCATCTAATGATTTGGGTAATTATTAATGTACTATATGAAAAAAGTGTACATTTTAGTTTATCCCATCACAAAATTTGTTACATGATAAGTTCTCCCATGCAAAAACAATGGTACACTAGTGGTTATGACATGGAAAAAATAGGTACATGAATTATTATCCCTTGAATACCATGTGTTTAACTTAAATGTGGGTATCATTAAAAAATATTTTTATTATTATAATTTTTTAACCCTTAATTCCAATATTTTATTACATGAATTATGCTAATTTTATTATTTTATGACATATTTTCATTTATTAATTTATGAATTAATTCAAAGAAATATATTGATTTGTTCCATTTAGCATGACTATGATTTATGAAATGATGGGAATGATTCTAAAATGATAACTCTATTCCTCACAACCATATTCTTGGGTTATGAATTAATATTTAAACTGATTAACATCTACCATTTTTACTATTACTATATATATGAGACCATTTTTTATTATTATTCCTTTTCCTAGGGATATTATACATGTATTGAAGAATGATTTGTATTTGACGTCATATATTTGTGAATACTTTAATGGGAGATGAAGTAGACATTTTATTTTCAATTTCTACATATAAGTGTGTTTCCAAATGCAGTTATCCTTTTCTATTCTATCCTGGATAATAATTTATTTTTATGAATATTATTTTAATAATCTATTATATTTATATTTTTATATTTTGGGTTTCTATAGTTAGTATTAATAAAATGATTTGTTTTTTGGGAAACAGAGATTAAAATGATTTAGAGAAAACAACTTGGATATGCCTAGGTATAAGAGAACATCCTATGTTTTCATACCTAAAGGAGTGTTATTTATTTTGAAAACATATACCTATTTAGATATTATAATGTGGATTATATTTTTGAATATATATACCTTGGGGTAATTACACTAATTTAGAAAAATAAGCCATTAACTCAATCACCACTTGTGAAATATGAGTGGGCCTAAGAATGAACCCCATGATAGATAACCCTTTGAGATATTATTTTGTTAAATTAGATATATTTTTTAACCATTATAAATGTATTGGATAACTAATGACCATGGAAGTCCTAGTTTATCCCTAAGGTGCCATATATTTAAAAAAAATTTTTTGAGGATTAAACATCCTATGGATGGATTTTTATGAATATACTATTAATCACATTGACTATTTTTACTATCATTTTGTTTTTCAATCCTTTTTCGGAACTATGATAAATCATTTTTCATTGAATGTTATTATAAATTCCATGATTATACTAATGAGAAACTAAATGAAAATGGATTTTGATTATGATATATTGAGATTAATCCTACACCAGTTATTAAATGACCCAAATGATAGACAAATGGTGTCAAACAATGTACATCTAATAAAGAAGATCAATGTTTCTACATGTCTAAAATGATTATATATGAACTCAATGGAATGGCTTATTGGAACAATATAATATTATATATTTATAAAATAGGGTCATAAAGTCGTATATTTTCAAAGAAAATTGAAATGTTTGTTAATTATAGTTATTATAGTAATGGTTTCTATAAGTTATCAAATATTATTTATTTTTAAATGTTTAATGTATGATCCATATGATAATATATTCACTAAGGGTAATTATTTGGAAGAGGACTACCGTGGTAGTTCGTGTAAAGTGTTTATAGTTGATGATAATGATACTTCCAATTTATTTTTAATAGTGTCAAATATTTTAATATTATTTCTAATAAAAAATGTATGAAACACAGTTAAAATATCTTTGATCAATATTTTGGAATTTTACAAATTTCACATTTGTTGAATGGAATATTAAGTTATAATATGATGATATATTTTTATGGATTTATGTTTCAAGTAAAATTATTGATGATTTTATGTACCAGTATTTTATAATTAAAGTGTAGAAGTATTCTATCAATGATATTATATTTAAAATAATAATTTCACAACTATGTATTGTTATGTAGTAGTTTATCATTATGTATTTGGACTCACATGTTGAATGGTACTAATAAACAATAAATTTGATTTAGTGGTAATGTTTTTTTTGGAAAATAAATTATTGAGGGATAAATAACCCTTAATATTTTCGAGATGTTGAGATACCAATATTTAATTATTTTAAAAATAATATTTATGATGATAATGTAAATTAACTTGTATCGGTGGCTTTGAGATTGATAATAGATTTTATAATAAAGTGGTATATATTTTTTTTTATTCAAGGAATATATTCAATATTGTATTATTTATTTACAAAATATGGTTAATGTTATCTTTTATAACATATATATCATAATTTTGATTTTTGGTGATAAGGTTTATTAATATTATTTAGGAAAATATATGATCAATGTATTGAAATGTTTGTTATATGATAATAAAAGAAACTTTTTGCTTATTTGGGATTAATGTTATGTTTACATTACAAATTTTATGACCATTTTAGGCATACATTTGTGGGTTTTAAAATTTTTCAATATATGGAAATATATAGGAAGATTTTATGGTATAACTATTGAATTACTTGAGAATAATTTGATAAATGATAGTTTATTCACATTAGTTATATTATTTTGTATTAACCAATTACTGTTTCATTAAATTAATTGGTATAAAATTAATAGTTTTCCATAATTATATATATTTTATGATCCATTATAATTTCATTTTAGTGCTTAAATAATGAAAAATTAATATTATGCCTTCATCATTGAAATATGGTACGGAAATGTTTTGATGACAATTGAATGATGCAAATAAATGATGAAATTAAATTTATGTGTTTCAAGAATTATTGAATATTTTATCATAATATATGGTAAAAATAATTCCTCATCATTAAGAAAGAGGATCTAGAAAATGAAATTATTTTCCATTCTGTAATAATATATGGGGGATTGACGGTCATTTTCCCCCTCATTGACTTAGAGTTTTTTATTCATTAACATTATCATGATCATGTTATCTATGTCTCCCTATTATTATTTTGAAATTATATTTATCATCTATTTACATGTTTTCACGTCCCTATAATGATATCATTATATGGGAGAATAACTAAAATGTTAATTTTTGAAACATTTCTATTTACCACATCCCATTTTGAATGGATGTTTTATTATCCCTATTTACAATATGTGTTTTTAATAATGTTATTTCAAAATATTAAAACCCAGATTAGTGAGATAAAAATTTAAATGGGTTAATTTATATGGAGGGGAGATAATTTGACACCCTAATAATTGGGTTTAAATGTGTACTATGTTCGATATCATTATAATATGTGGAAAAAATAAATATTTAATCTACAATATAATATAATGAAATTATTTAAATGTGAATTATCATAAACTAGACTTTAAAATTATTGGATGAATATAAATAACTACATTATGAATAATATGTATAAATTGTTTATATAATCCAAATATTTTTATTCATTCATTATAAAAATGTACACTCTAATTATTATATTATTCATTTGATTCAAAAAATTATATTCACAAGAATAGGTTTTATTACTTTTTTCATGGAAATTGAAATTAATTAATAACATATTTATAATATATTTGGTGATTAATATTTTTTTTTCATAATGAAGTTAATATAATCATAGGATGAACTTTTTTGGATGTTTATAATATGATTTATTTTTTAGTTTCTTGTGAATGATATTATTTTTTATAAAATACCCCTCTTGTTTCATTAAATAATGAAATTTAAATGAAAATTTGAATTTAAAATTTAAAATAAGGTTGAAATAGATCTCATTTAATTATAAATAATATAACTTCTTAGATACAAACAATGATTATAATTTACTCTCATATAATCATTTTTATATTAAAACATCTCTCAATAAACTGTTATCATCTATGCAATGTGTTATTATATTAATTAATTAAATTAACTCAATTTATTAATGTTCAAAATAAAATATATACATTATAAATTAAATAAAATATTTTTTCATGAATTATATGGTAATTAAAATCAAATCAATTCATATAAATACAGTATATGCATTAATATGAAAATTTGTTAAATGGATTTTCATCACATTTTTTCAAACTTATTAGAAATTTAATTATTCTATAAGTAAATATATAATCTAGTATAATAATTTCATTGTTATGATTCAGAAAAACTTGTATAATTGAATTTTATCAATATATATCTTTTTCATAATGAGTATTAATAACAATAACATTTGATTACCACATTTAAGGACAATCTGAGTTTACTAGGGGTATACAAAATGATAAAGGTATGAATTCCACAAAAACCCATATATATATTCTTGGTTGATATTAATAACATCATTAATTATCAATTCATTGAATTATTAATTTTTTTCCCAAATTACCAGGAATTATGAATTATTATATTTTAATATTTTAATAAATTTCATTCATTTCAATCTACTCTATTATAAAAATGATCATATTATCCTTATTTATTAACATAATTTGAGCCTTTTATATCATTCATTACATAATATAAAATTTCCTAGAATCCTTTAAATAATATTCTGTCCCCTTTACCTATCCTATTAAAAAACATTATAGGAATAAGGTGTAATTAAATAAAGATCACTTAATAAAGAGGTATAAATGTTATTCGAGATCTCTCAATTTTATTTTTTTTATTAACGTTCTCTATAAATGTTGTATCCATAAAATCATGAAATATATATTATAAAAAGTATATTAATATTGTTTTTTGATGATTTTATAGTATTTTTTATCCTCTTCACTATAAAAGAATAAATCATAGTATCACTCATTCTTACATATCGAATATGGCCTTCACATAAAGATATGATTGATTTTCCATCACCATATTTCATGGTTAGTTATTATGAATTACTTAATGTATGTATATATATATATATATATGATATTTATGATATAATAATGATACTAAAATGGTGAATTATTATTTACCATTCTTTTATTCCATCAATCGAAGAGTGGAATATATCGTCCATTTGTGCATAACAACTACCGCCTTCAGGAATTAATTTCATTCATTTTTCATCCCCACATGATTTTAATGGTAATATATTTTTAAGAAAAACATATTGTATTTATTTCATTAGTAAGGAATATTTTTTTATCCCTATAATTTCTCTAAATCATTTAATGACTATTTTACTATTATTACTGATTGTGAAATTCCATGTTTTCTATTTTAGTCTTTCAATAATTTTTTTAAATCAAATAATCTTTTCATTTCCCCAATGAGGTAATTTTGAATTTTCCCCAAATTGTCAAATGAATCATTTAATAGTATAAAAATCATGAATATATTTTAATAAAATCATTAATAATATATGATTTGAATATTTATTCCCAAATTACTATGGTTATTTTAAAATATAATTTTGGCCTTAATTTTTTTTTATTTTTTATAATACATGATTTCAAAATTAAAATGGTATTTTCTTCCAGAAATATTCCACTGATCTTTTAATGTAAATCATCATTTATAATAACATCATTTATTGTAACATGTAATTCATTAATTATAATATCCTAAGATATTATAATAGTAATTTTAATGTTTGGTTTATGATTTTTTATTGAAATATTGATGAAACATGTTTTATTTTAGATTTTTCAATCTATATGTTAAATGTAAATGCTTTCAAGATCTTCTATCAGACATAAGAAGATATTGTTTTTGTGGGGTAGGTGGGTCCATTATAGACATCCAATGTGTTGAGTAATGAATAAATTTTTATGATGTTAAATGGTACATGATGGGTCATCCCAATCCAAAAACATATACTCAATAGTTCTTCCCAAATTAATGATATGGTTTACATGATGTTATAATAATCCCAAAGAAGATACACTAGTTGTTAGAAAAAGCCGATAATGAGATAAATACCATAGGTTGGTGGAATTAATATTATATTAATATTATTTTTATTATTCCACACATTAATCCATTCATTTATCACATGGTATATTAATAATTTTATGAAATTATACCTCATGTTATTTGATTCATTTATGATTTTGAAATGTCAATATCAAATTCCTCTACTATAATGCTCATGTTATACTTAAAAAATATTCATTGGTTGATATATCCCTTCATTTCCCTTACCAAGCATTCGAGATCACACTTTGTGATTGTCTTATCACCATTATATGAAGAATGTTATTAAGTATGCTATATCAATGAATGGTTATAGTTGTGAATAAATTAATGGAAGATAAGGTATATATTATATTTACATGTGTTTATGGAACCATGATTCAAGATAAAATATATAATTATATTTATGGCATTGATAATAATGAAATTTTATTAATATTCATTTAATAAGATGTCATATTTATGGTTTTAATGTTTAGGTTGCTAAAATAATGGGTTATAATGATATTTTTTATTAAAATGACTATAGTCTTGTATATGGTAAGGAATAACTTCTAAGAAAACAAGTAAGGTATTATTACCTAGAATTTACAATTATATTATGTATCATGGTATTCTATACAAGATAGACAATAATACTAAAGGACTCATACAATAAGGAGGGATAATAATATATTAAAAAAATAAAATAACATGAAAACCCATAATCCTCTTTTTTAGTAAAGACCAAACTCAATATTCATTGAATCATCTGATTATAGATACCATACTCATATGTATTCATATAAATTGTATTTACTAAATCGGATTATTCATAATCCGATAAAATTATTATTTTAATGATTTCGTAAAATAAAATTTTTTATTTTAATTTCACAGTGTAATGTAAAACATGTTATGACAAGTATGATAAATTCTGATAGAAAGTTATAAATGACTTAAAATATTTATAAAATATATTATACTCTTTTTCCTTAAGAGTTAATAATTCATAGATCCTAAATTTAGATATCTATATTTTTCAACTAATCTATATGGTTGGTCATTGCACAAGAGGAAATACCTCGATAGATATATAGGAATAACATTATCATAAAATACCATAGAATCAATTGATATTCTTATCGATACCATATAATTCATATAATTACATGAAATACCTTTTTCATCTTATTAAATATCACCATTATTCATATAATTACAATCCATTGATGTAAACCTAGATTAGATTCCGAAAATACCATTAAAAATTTTCTATGAAATTTACAGTACTCATACTGGATATAAAAAAAAGTATTTATATTCTTTTAAAGGGTTAGAATGAGATGTTCAAGAAGAGAAATCCTTATACACGTTAGGATAAAAATGAATAATCTCCCAACTACTAAAATTCACCAAAATTTAAAGGCATATCTATAATAGTCACATTTCTATGATTCATGGAGTTAGTTGTAACATCATTAGATTTTCTTCACATAATTTCCAAGGAAACCATATATTAAATTTATGTAGTTCAGTAGCTCCATTATAATGTTTAAAAAAATCAATATGATATAAATAATTACAACAAAATCATTATAATCATATTTCAATTATATATGACTATAATATTATCATTCATATGAGATAATCTATGTCCACGATAGGGGATATGACTTCGATCAATCCAGTGAACATAACCATAGTCAATCAGATAGAGAAAAGTATTTTTAGCACAATTTACAAGACTCATGGTCAGTATAATATAATGAACATTAAAAATATAATGTTTATAATAGTTTTGTTAGTATCTAATTCGATGTTTTTCAGAAAATATATATTTTATACCAAAAAATTATAAAATACATAGGTCATTCAATGTTAGTAGGCAATTTTTTATGAAATTTTTTTGGATTTTAAAAACAATGGAAAGTAAAATATAATGTATAAAATTTCTACTAAAAATATCATAATTTTTTTACCACACAGATAAAAACACATAATATATAATAATTTTAACATTAAAAACATACAAACCATTTAAAATTCATAAAATTGAATGAAATTATTAATAGGAAATATATTTTAATTTCATATCTTAACTCTTTCAATATTGATAACATATTTTCATCGACAATCTACATCCGATAGGAAAAATTATTTTTTTTCAAGAATAAAAATGTATTATCCCATATCATATTCTCTCCATGAATTATATTTCAACTTTTAATAGTTTCTCTCACTTTTGGATTTCAAAAAAGATGTAGGGTATTTAAAATATATTCATGATATGATAGAGAGTGTAATATGATAAAATGTAATTAAATTAGTATTCATCCAAAGTAGATAAAGTAAAATTCATCCAAGTAAATTTGGTATATAATATAACAAAATGTATGTGTAGAATTATTAATTAAAAATATAAGTTATTACAATTATTTTATTTATAAATACATCCATAGTTCAGAAATAATATATTCATTCTTGCTTATAAAACGTTTTCACTTTTGGATTTATTTTCCAGAAATTATATTGATTCTTCTTAATGTGTGCATATATATAATTATGATTTAATATTTTTTCCTTCATGAATGAGAACATATGATTCACTATTTAAAACTAATTACCTTTTATTTATGAAAATTTTACATTTTTGTTTCATTACATTAGACACTGAAAATCCTACACAAAATATAGGATTCTAATATTACCATCCTAAATAATTTTTATACCTTCTTAGATATCAGATATTTATAAATTTATAGGGTCTAATAGATCATTAAAATATTCCACATATTTCAACCTATCAAAAAATCATATTATTGATCCTAATAAGATTCAAAAAAGTTATATGGTTATCTATAAAAAATCTAAAATTGTTCATCATATACTTTGAAATCATCATTCTCTTATCATAATCCTTTTAAAATATATTAAATAAATATTTCTATGATATATGTCTAACCATTTTTCCCACATTTTCATTTTATAATAATAGTGACTTTAATCATATTCACGGAATTTTATTTATACAATAGACTAATTTTAAGGTTCTTTAACCAAGATTTATTTTTCATAACATAAATAATTGAATCTATGATCTTTTTCAATCTTATTAAAATATATTTTATTTATTTTTTTTATTTTTTAATTAATGTATTAGATGAATTTGAAATTAATTTTGAAATATATTTGCAATAAAGTCCAATATCAATATTTTCTATTCCATTCTCATTTACATCATCCAAAAAATTCACCACATAAAATATAATAGGAGTATTTTATTGTGTATGGGACTTTTATTCTTTCTATTCCTCATAATTTGACCTTTCTTCCATAGAATTATCAAAGGGTGATTTTTTCGTTGAATGGGTTGACCATGAAATAGTGGAATATGACATATATGAAGATATTTCATCCTTTTTATTCTTATTATATTTCTTGTTCATCAAATTATTCTTATAATTCATATAAATCATTTTCTAACCACATTATATTTTTAACTACTATTCTGGAAAATTGAAATAATTTTTTAACAGACTTCTTAAATAAATTTGATCATATTTTGTAAAAGGCATTTCAAATTGTGTTTGAACATAAAAATATATTCCCTTATCCATATAAAAAACATATTGAACCAAAAATTATTCATCAATTTCTAAATCTATGATGGGCATTAGATCTTCAAATTTCCGATCAGTATCATAATTTTTTTTCAACCTAGAAAAAATTTAAACTATTTGTAGTGGTGAAATTGATAAAGGTATATTGGTTGAATATTTTTTAAAAAATTAATATTGAATTCCATAAAAACTACATAAATATATCTTCCTTCTTTATTTTAATCTTCCATAAATTATTTATTTAATTAGATATTTTAATATTAAAATATAAATCATCATCTTTATTGAGTCAAAAAATATTGATCACAGGGATTTTTATGAGGATTATGTGCTATAATGTTTTTTATTTCTAAATAGGAATTATTTCAGTTTTTTTCTATTCATTTTAAGAACAAGTATATTTTATAATTTTCTTATTAATTAATTTTTTACATTTAAAAACATCAGTATTAGATGATTCCTTTTCTGCTTTTTCTATAAATATGTTTAGGCATTATATTGAAACCCATCTTTATCCAGACTATGATTTATTCTCTAATAAATGATACCTTTTCTCATACCGCCGAAGCATATTTAATTATTTGGAAAATATCCATAAAATAATCCTTCAACATTGTTAGGAAAAATGTTATGATATAAATTCGTACTTCCTGTAGGTTATATTGATTTCTTCTATCGAGTAAAAAAACCTGACATTATTTTCTTCCTTATATGGATAATGAAATAATATATAAATATTTAAATTAATTTTAGTGTATCCCTGTATTTTTATTCTCAGGGTCATATTTACCTACTGCCATAAATTATGAACTCATTCACCAAGAGTGAGATGATATACTTTTAAAATTTCTCATAATATGAAAACAAAGATGATTTGGATTTTATTTTTTCAAATGAATAGTGCTTCTCCGGAATCATTTCAGATGGATGTTATGCCTCTCCATTTAAAGAAACGTAAATTAAATTATCCACATACTGAATAGTTAATTTATTTATCTAAATAAAAAAATTTAATATATTTAATTCAAAATAATAATTCATATATAGTTACACTAAATAATATAATTCTCTAACAATTTATGGATAATTCAAATCAAATTTATTTTTATCTAAAAAATTATTTTCACATCCTTGAAAATATGAAACTTTATTCATTAAATAATCACACATATCATACCACGATTTTTCAATTTTTATTTCCATCTAAACTTCTCTATTATAGAAGAATTTAGTAAATCCCATCTTTCTAAGAGATTTATTGTTATGAAAATAGTCAGACTGATGAAGTGAATGAGACTAATTCAATAATATCTAATTTAGGATTAAAAAGGAGATCCAAGAGTTAATGGAAAAATATTATAATTTAGGTTTTATGTCGTAAACCACTTCTTTATATATAATCTTAGGGGTTAGCCTTGAAATTATACAGATATAACATCTTTTTTAGCAAACTTTATTCTGATCTAATGGGTAAAAATTAAACATTAAATGACTTAATTAAAATTTTTAACTCATAATATATTTTTAAATTAAAACTATTCATCATATTGTATTTGTGTCTGATTAAAGAATCACTAATATTTCTAACAAATTTATATTTTATAAAAGATAATAATATGTAAAATATATATTAAAACACAAAATAAATGGATAGTGAAGAAACTAATATTTTATGAAAAATAACTCATATGTATAATTTTATCTTATGGTAAGAATATTTTTATAGTTACATGTTATTATCATTTTTATTATAAAAAATTTATTTTATAATTTTTATAAAAAAATATCAACTTGAGAATTTTAGAATAGAATTTTAATTCTGAATAAATTTATTTACAATATTAAAAAAATCTCATCACAAAAAATCTCATTCCAAACAATTCTCATTTCGAAAAATTCTCATTATGAAAAATTATATTTTATTAAATGGTTTTTTTTTCAAAATAATAATTTAAAAAATATTTAATAGAAATATTTATTCACAATATAATTTTATTAATGAAATTTATTTTTAAAAAAAATTAAATTTTTGTTTCTGAAATTCAATTTAATAAAAAATAATATTTCAAAGAAATATTCGTAAAACTTTTTGAATATGAAAATATTTTTCATAAAAAATTTATTATTAAAGATAATAATATTAGAAATTAATTTGGTTTAGAGAAACACCAAATCTATACTAATGATGTGAAACAAAGTTGATTCATATTAGTATATCAATAAATGAGATGTAGATATAAATTACCATTTGATTTTCATCATTCCAAGAATCTATTTAATATATTTATTTCAATCCAAAATAAGGGGTTTTGTAAATAAATTTTCATTTTGATATAATATTACAATGAATTGTAAAATGATATATTTTTTTGTGTGTGATAGTAAAGGGAATGGTGTCTAATATCTATGTTATTTTTAATGCATTATGTTATATGGGATTAAATAATTAAAGAGAACATGTGTTAGCATACAACAATTGAGTTTTTTTCAAAAATAAAAACATAGTTGTTGATTGTGTTTTGCATCCACTATAGTGGAGCACAACACCTGTAACATTCACATAGTCTACTTCACTAGTGGTTACTTCTACTCAGTGTAATTTCTAATAATTCCAATGAAATAAATATTCTCATACGAAAATTAAATTTTTTAAGTTATTTTCAGTTTAATTATACAACCTTCAATGTTATCATACGAAAAAATTGTTTAAAAATAATTTTTGGATGAATAAAATAATCCATAATCCATAATTCTCTCATGATTAAAAAAATTATGTTTCAAATATTTAATGTGGAAACATTTGAATTTTCTTCATATATTTCCCATAATCATATAGAAAACATTAAAAATGGATGGATATATATAAATAATAGAGAAATTTAAATCATTCTTATAAATATATTTTGATCAACTAGTCTCCCATATTCATCAATATTAATAATATTTCACATTCTGATTGGACATCTAATAATTGTATTAGTTTAATATTTGAGTTTCTTAAGAAGATATATTATAAAAATATGCGTACATATAAATGATCCTCTTATTTTCTGTGAATATTGAAACCCTATAAAATATATATGCTCTCCCATCATGGTCATTTCAATCATTGACTTCATAAGAACTGAAAATGATTTATTTTATTTTTTAGTAGAAAAATTTTAAATTTCAACGACGTAAATTTTATCAGTGAAAATATTTTTTGAAAAATATTTTTTAAAACTAGTTCAATATGTATCCCCCCAAAAAAATTAAAAAAATCTATCTAGTCTATTATAACAATTTTTAGTGTCATAGTTATGGAAATAAATTTCCTTATTATGTTAAAAAACACATTTTGGATGTTTTTATTTTAAACAATCTGAGGTTATTATATAATCTACCTCATGAACATATCTATTAACGAATGCATAATTCATATCCATTTGAAATAGTATGAAATTATGAAATGTTTCATATTAAAAATATATACTAATAGAATCAACTCAAGATACATAAGTATAAGTTTCTTTAGAAACGATTTTCTTTTCTGATTATATCATTTAGCAACATGTATAGATTTTTTCTAAATATTATTCTCTTTTATTCACATTTTCTCTAGAACGTCTATTATAGTCCAATTAACCAAGTACCATTAATTTTTTTAACCAATGTCCATAATTTATTCCTCTAAAATTAATTTATTTCTTCCTTAATTTCGTTAATCAAATCATCAACAACAAACGACTCATCAAGACTCTTAGGTACAAATGTTGATAAAAATGAATAATGATCATTTTCATTTATTAATTAACATTTAATTCTAACTGGATGACCTTCATCGCCAACAATTTATTAAAAAGGACAATTCATATAAAACAATTTATTCCTTGGGGTTAAAAATTATTTTCTTGAAAAAAATATTAAAAATATTCTATAGGAATAGTATTAAAAAAATAGTTTTTTTATCACGAGAATTCCATTCCATCAATGGTTGACAACTATTTTCTGAAATAACATTTAAATATGGGGATTGAGGTATTTTAAGTCAAATGGATCAGTATCATCAAATTTAACTTAATATATTTTCCCAACAATAATTGAATTCTTACTAATTTATATATAAATCTCTTACTAGTTGTAGAATGAATAAGAAATTATTCCTTATTCATATTTTTTTATAAAACATATGTATGTTGTCTTTATTATTCAAAATATATAATTTTCATCCAAAAATATTGAAGTAGTAATTTTTTCATTTTATTCCATTCCATAAATCATACGATGTTTAAATAATAAAAGGATTTATTAAATATATATTTATAGTATAACAAGATATAATAATTACTTAAAAACAAAATAAATTTATCAACTATATATTCATTTAGTATGGTTATTGTAATGTCTTGATTATTTTTACTTCTTTGTCGAACTACAAAATTCTTATTTTGATTTCTATGAAAAAAATATTTACGCATACTACATGTTTTAATAAAAAATGTTACAAAATAAGAATTAACAACTTTTCTACCATGATCATAATGAATTGTAATCAAAATGAGGTATTTCTCAGTTTCCCTTTGGCTAAAAAAAATATTAAAATAAAAAAATGATATTAAATTTTTTTCTAGAAAATAGACCAAATTATATCTAGAATAATAATCAATGAAAACATAAATATAGTATTTTCAACCAATACATATATTTTTATGACCAAACTAGTCTATGAGAAAAAAATAAAAATAATAATGAGTTGAAACGTCATTAATAGATTTAAATCATGAATTGAGTTGCATTATAAATTGATATGGATCGCATAATTTGGATGTATCCAATCTATGTTATCATAAATACTTAATTAGATCATTCATATATTGTTTACATTTTTTCATAATAATAATGTTAAAAAATATTCTATTTCATAAATAAGTTTGATCTTATTTTTCTCTAATGCATGGTCGAAAAAGGATCCTTTAGTTTTCTAAGAATAGTTTGTATACATTATATAGTTGATTGGAGGAATCAATAAATTCATAGTTACAACTATGAATAGAAATTTTTTCATTATCTAACATCATATTATATCCATACACACATAATTAGATTATGTTAATATAGTTGTAATTTTTTCCTATGAAAAATAAGTCATTTGAATGTAAATATTTTCAATGAATAAAAGTGATAACTATTCAGATAATATCTCCATGAGAAATATCTCCAAAGTTTACATTACAATAATGAATATTTTTTCTATTCTTAATGATTTCATTTTTTGTATCATATATATGGAGAAACCACTATCATTGTACAAAACATGTTTGGTAAATTACATATTTTCATGAAAAAAATTATTATAATTTTTAAACCTAAACATGATTGGGTCCATTATTACTAGAGACAATAAATTTCGGAATATAAATTTTAATAAATTTTTTATATTTTGAATATAGCAGTTCTTATGAATGATAATATTTTTTAAGGCTTAAAATTCTATTTTTTTAAATAACATGTATTCTTCTAGTGAACAGTAGTTTGATATTTAGTGAAAAATGTAGAACTTTTCAGAACAAAGTAATTATTATTATGAATATTTTTTCTATAAATAAAAACCATTCAAGGAATATCTAGACGTGGTATAATATTATTATACATTTTATCAATTTTTTATTTAACATTTTAATCATTTTAAAAATATTCTAAAACTATATGTCTTTGAGTTTAGTTTTATTATAAGAAACTTATCCATATTAGGCAATGTATTTAAACAATGTTTTTCTATAACATTTATTAATCTAATTTTCTTAATATAAATTTTTCTAAATCATTAGATATATTGGTGTTAGAAACATTATATAATTTTTAATTCTGTGGAAATATATGAAATATTAGTAGATTGAGAAGATATTTATGAATTTGTTTCACATGTTTTTATGAGAAACAATATGTTTTTTTATATTTTAAATTTATAATTTTTCATAGTTTTGTAAATCTATAATCATATTAAAAGCATGTAAAATAATTTTTTCTTTCGATGAAGAATATTATTTCTTAAGAGATGCATAATTTTTATAATCAATATTACAATCATATTAATTCAAATTTGAAACAAATATTCATTATTTTTTTAGTGGTAACTATTTATATGAATCAATTATTATTTAAAATTTTTTTCTCAATTATTCATATATTATACTTATATTAACATGAATTATCTTATGATTTCTTAATAAATACTATCCACCACTAGAAATATGTGTTTCTAATTCTTTCATCATATTTGTTTTCTTATACTTCATTCTGGAATTCATATCAATATTTCATTCACTCTAATCCTTTATTTTTAGATTCAGAAAATAATTTCTGATATTTCCATCATTCTTATGTTCATAACATATATCATCTAACAAGTCCTATTTATTTACACTTTCTTTAGGATTATTCATACATCCATATTTAAAATATATCATCCCAACTATCACGATCATCCTATTTTAAAATATTATCCAATTCATTACAATATTTTTACAATAAAATATTATTCTTATATACTATAAACTATATCAAATTTGAAGAAATTTAATCTTTATCTACATATTGAACATTATTTGGAATATTATAAGATATATTAAAGTAAACTCATCCATTCCATTTTTCATCGATTATGTATCAAATTTAAATCTTCCCTCATATAGTATAAAAATTAAATAAAATCATAAATATATAAGTGTGTTACTATTATAGTATAATATAATTAAGTCCCCATAGATTCCCACTACTAGGCATGATATCAATAACCATTTTAAATAAAATTTCTAGATTAATATTTTTCTCTCCTTGAGATTGTTAACATTTTACAGCAGTCAGGGATCGTTGTTGAATCATGGAAATTGTTTCACCAAGTCTAAAATAAAAATCATGATAATCCACATGAATTAAAAATCTTATAGTATCAATAAAATTATATGTTCCATACTATATAATATTTTATTTCATCCAAATAATATTTCCAGCTTCACATGATGAAATATTAATATATATGATTCTATTCTTGGAACAAAATAGACTATTCCTCACTCTATAATTCAAAATATATTCTGACATTTCATATATTGTAAATTAATAAACTCGAATTTCACAAATATTATAGTAACCAGTTAATAAAAAAATCCACACTAGTATTTATGAATAAACTTATTTATTCTGTCTCTCCAACACTCATAATCAGTAATATGAATGATTTATGGTTTTATATACATTTTATGTTTATGGGTACCATTTGATAAACATTATGTATTATTGAAAAAAATCTATCTACAATTTACATGATAGTGTAATAATTTATAAAAAACTGTAAGATCCCATCATTTACCAAGTGTTCCACTCTCTTTGTTTTAATTTTTGGTTTTAATTGTTTTAGTGTTTCATGGATTCATGGGGATATAATAAATATTAAAAGTGTATTGGATTTTTAAAAAGTAAAATTATTTTATTAATCAATATAAAAAAATTTACATGTTGTGTAAATTAATTAAAAATAATGTTATTGTTCGAGAGTTTTCATAAAATAAATTTGAGGTGATGGGTTTTTCTGAAAACTCCATTAAATTTTGTTTACAGCTTGTAATCACATTTCTCACCATAAAAATTATCGAAATACTATTTTAAATATTATGTGAGACAAAATTATAAATTTAATTGCATATAACACTCCTCCTGTAACCCTAGGGAGTCTCTTATCATATTTGGACTGATTTCTTCATCTATAATTGTTGATGATTGGTGATGTATATCTGGGTTGAAATTTCTTCCTTTGTTTTACTCAGTTCCACCTTATTCTGATTATGTTGAACAATATTTAATATTTTTGGGTTTTGGGATTTATCTTCCTCCTAGTATTTTGTCCAGATCTCATCTATCATTATTGATTCAACAATATTACATTAATTTGGGATATCTTTTAGTGAGAATTGTTCACGAATTTTAAGGTAAATGGTCTAAATTTCAAATCCAAATGACTACATTAAAATTTCATGTATGTAATTGTATAATTTATATTGGATTTTAATCAATATATTTGAACATTAAATTAATTATTTTGTTGAATTAAATAATTGAGGGAATTCTAAAGCTAGTAATTGGGATTGTAGAATTGGTATAATAAATTGATAAATAAATTAATTTTTTTTAATAATTGGTGAACACGATTAACTAAATAATTAATTAATTAATTTTAATGATTTGGATTACAAAAATATGGATTTTAAATATTTATTGTTGAATTAGTTATTATTATATTGAATTTTTTGGATTTGATAATTAATTGTACAATTAATTATTACAGATTACTATGATTATGAAATTATTTTGTGTGATTAATTAATCATTGAATTAATTGTTTTATTTTATGTTATTAATTTATAGATGAATTAATTAATGAGATTTTATGAGAATATAATTGTTTAATTTGATTAATTAAATGGAGAATTAATTAATTTGATATTGTGTTTGGGACATGGTGTTTTGTATCAAAATCACATAGAGTGATAAGAAATGATGAATAGTAAATTTCGAATTCACAAGTGATAATCATTTTTTGGATATGATCTACTGCATCAAAATCCCAAATAGTGAATTGAATGTATTAATGTTAACAGTCGATTTCATATGTGAAAACTGTGTGTGTGACATGGTCTACAGTATCAAAATTCTGCAGGGTGAGAGAGATAATGAATGGTTTCAATGGAATTCAATTATATAATATTCCATGGGGATAGTTAATATTTATTTATGGTACAAATAAGGTATTAAGAGTGTGAGTGTCTTCAAGATCTTGAGGATTTATGTGGTTAAATAATGAGTAATCGGAAAAATGTAAATGGTTTGTTCTATTACTAGTATTTGTTCTTTATATAACTGCATAAACTATTTTGATATGATATTGTTTTATACATCACTGGTGTATCCAACTATGTTATACTCACACCCTAGTAGAGATTTTTGATAGCTAGTTAAATATACCTCAGGTTTTAAAGAGTGAATAAATGAAATAAAAATGTGTTAGATGGATGGTTTGGGATGTTTCATGGTGGATGGAACCAAATGTGGTTTGAAACCCTATTGTTTGTTTTTACTGTCTTTAAATTTGGGGTTTTTTACACATGAAAAATATTAGCATTACATATATACAATTTAGTTGTCATATATTATTTTCCTATATTATTAATCATGTTATTCTAGCATTGTTCTAGATATGATTATTCGAAATTTGGTTTATTGTTTATTAATTTTCATTTCTGGTATTACTTCAATAAATAGGGTATTGTATAACAATTATTAATAATAGACCCTCTCTACACATTGGAAGTCTCTCGCATACATGGATGAGAGTTGATGTTCATGTGGCCACCAACTCTGTGATTTTTTTTCACCCCAGTTGGGATGTCACAATGTGGTATCAAATTATAACTTTAATTTCCTATGTTTTTCATTCAATTATAAAATTGTATATAGAAAAATAAGAAGTGTTAGGACTTGGTTATGAGCTCACACATGGGTTTTTAAAAACCAAATTTAGGGGAAAATCCGAGTACACATGGTTTTATTTCTGTTATTGTTGAGTATTGTTATATTTGGATGTTATTTCACCATGGGTGATGAACATGATGTGTGATGTGATAAATATTGTAGAGATTTTATGAGATTTTATAGGTGGATCTGTATGGTATGAATGACGAGTAATCATGAATCATTATAGGAACTCAAAAGTATTTTTTTCACAAGAATCATTTTAGGACTTCACGAGAAAAAGGGGTTTTGGGTATTTTGTTGAACATGAAATGTTTTTCATTATTTTTAGTGGATTTGATAATTGTTCCGAACATTAGATTGAATTTTGTAAAAATGTTTAAAATTTGATTAAATTATTTTCTAAATGTGAAACATTAAAATGGGGTTTCCCCTTTCTAATCTTGACCTAGACATAGAATGGTTATATGTAGTCATAGCACCTTGGCATTCACCATGTTGCGAGATTTTTGGAAATATAAATATTGTTCCTTGTTGGGTTATCCTCTTATGTAATCATGAAATTGTGATGTGATGATGTGTCCATTTTCAATTGTATACGTATTCCTTAATGATGATTCTTGTTTGGAGGGATATGTGAGGATATTTCAAGAGATGTTCCTCTAGTAGAAGAACCTAAGGAACTAGTAGTTCCAAGAGAGGAAGTATGAAGGAGTTATGATATAAATTTTCATGATCCATACAATTCAAAAAAAGATACCCATATTAGGTTGGGAAAATCATGTATGATATGATAAGGTATTTTTAGTTGCAACACCCTCTGAATATTACTATAGAGGGTGAACCAGAGGTAGCTACATTATCGATTGATTCTATCAAGACCATACATTAACATTTGGAGACTCCTAATGAGAATAGAGTCATGTTGGATACTTATATACAAGAAGGATCAATGAAGTACTCTTGGGACATTCGGTATGGGACTTGATAGGATTAGATTTTTTGGATGTACTTATTAGATATGTTACTGAAGAATTTCTATCCAGAGACGATGAGGTGGGAGAGACCTTATGAGTTCATGTTGTTGGCTTAGGGGAGCATGTCCATAATGGACTATCATGGTCTCCTTGTATATTGTCAATGATTTTCCCCATTATTGTAAAGGGAAGAGATCGATACAATGATACATTTACTGGATAAACATAAATGTAAGATTAAGTCCCATGTTAATCTATTTCGATTAATGAAATTTGATGAGGTGGTGGATTGGGATATCATAGATGATGGGAAAATGGTGGTGGATTTCAATGTAGGAAAGGTAGTTCCGGATATATGGTTGAGTGGTGAAACTTTGAAGATCATGAAGAATTGTTAAGGAAACATTAGCCTAGGTAGTGGGATGTGGAGGAACTACATTAAGGGATCAGATTCCCAATATATTAATATAGTGATATATCACTAGTGTGGTGGGTCACGAATATTTCAGAGACAGTTACCTAGTATATGAGTAGAGTTTTGTGGGTGAGGAAAAATGATAAATGATAAAATGTTCTATAGGAACCCATGATAGATTGGTAATGATGGAAGAGCTAGATAAAATCAAATCATATGAAGGGGATATTCTACACCATATCTGGACAGCAACTAGAGTTATACTATACGAGGTGGTATAGGCATTAGATGAGGTGTTTAGGGGACAGATCACATGTGTCATATGGGTGTTGTGGATTAGGGGGACTGACAATGCATCATGGGGAAGAGGTGTAAGATAATTTCATTTCAATCAGTCTACACATGTGGATAACAAGGTAGGATCAATGATAATGAGAGGTAATATTCTTGTCGATTCTAAATTATCAAATTCGTTATTTGAAATTGGATCCAATCATTCCATTATTTTTCTAAACATGTGAATGGTTTGATACTATATGTGGAGTTAATTTGTGGGTTGTTAAATAGAGATAGACTATTGAAAATAAGGTCGAGATACATTTGGATGTGAAAAAGGTTTTCTCTAAATGTTGGGATGTATCACTTTTTTTTGGATAATTACATTATGAACAATACAATATTTTACCTATTTCTAGGTATGGACTATCTAGTAGCATACTGAGGCCAAAAAGAATTTTACCATAGAGGAGTGAATTTTTCATCTCATGAGGGTGAAAAGTATATTCACTATGGATAATGGGATATCAAGAATGGTCGAGCATATCCAATTCTTCACAAATTGAGAGGTATTATATCTGAGGTTGATTGTCTATTTTTTGGAAGATAATGTAGTGAATCCTGGTGTATTTCTACTATTGTTGAATAGGTTTCATAATATGTTTCCTAAAGACATTTAAGTGATTCAGCCTAAGATATACAAGGAGTTTATAATTGATATCATGACAATGTGATGATCCAGTTCAAATTCTGTCATATAAAATGGAACCGAAAAATCATGAAGAGATCATGACTCAACTAGAGGAGTTTGAGGATGAAGAGATTATTTAACTGAATATGCTAGTCATGACTCGTCCCTTGGGGCCATTTTCGTGACTACCCCAAGACCTCCTCTAATAGGACAGGGGATGGTGACTATCACTGAGTAGGAATATCCCCCTAATGAGAGGAATTTACCTATGTACATGTACTCACACACCCCACTCCATGCAAAAAAGTGATGAACTGAAAACATGATATAAACAAGCCTTCATACCACTATGATACTAAATAATGATTAAGGCCATAAAAAAATGAATAGTAAATGAGGACAGGATACAATCGAAAGCAAAAGGGAAAATACAATCTCCTGAACCTTATCTAGTGAAAACCCTACCTGAAGGGTCGGTACATAAATAGTTTTCTAATGTCTCTGAATCACACATCATTTATCATGCCACTCTATAGGAAATA
Source organism: Viscum album (assembly GCA_963277665.1). NCBI lineage: Eukaryota > Viridiplantae > Streptophyta > Magnoliopsida > Santalales > Viscaceae > Viscum > Viscum album. Next base: position 1,322,516,492 of record OY728140.1, read on the forward strand.
AATGGCCATGTTCCACTGATTACACAATCAAAGCATTGATTAACTGTACAAGACAGAACATGTCCATGCATATCCTATTAAGGGGTGAGTAAAACTATACATAGTAGGGACCCAAAAACCACAATGGTACACCGCTAATAATTAAAGTAAGTATACCAAAATACAAATAAATTAATTAATCTAGAAAAGAAAACACATGACATACATGCATTACGATCAACTCACACAATTATAAATCTAATGCACAAGGAGAAGGATTTCATATTGTAGACTATATATCTCCAAATCTATATGACATTAGAAGAGTCGACAGAAAATGGTGTGTTGATAGAGAAAATATCATTAATAGTGAACAGAGCGTCGATGAAGCGTAGAGAATCATTGGCACACTGAGCATTGATGGCACCTAGAACTGTGATAGGGCCCAAGGTGTTGATAGTGTAAGGATCGTTTATGGACCACAGAATATCGATAGCACATAGAGCGTCGATGTCACGTGTTGCTTCAATGAATTATGTGACCACTAAGCCTCATAGTAAAGACGATAATATTGTCACATCTATAAATAGGATTCTGCTTTTAGAATTCATGTTCTGGGAGAACCTACTCATCAGTACAATAGTTCGTAAAACAATATCCACCAAAACTGACATAGAGTATCTCAAAAAAGTCTTCCTTGTAAAAAGTGTCACATCCTAGAAAATGAATAATCAAATGAACACATTATTTGAATGATACAACCAATATAGTAAAAACTGTCTAGTCTGGTTCCAACCCAACCTTACCTAGCCCAGTTTAGTACGTACAACCACAGTTAGTTTGGGCTGGCCTAAATTACCCCAGCCCGATGAGTTTCTACACAATTTTACCTACCCATATCTCCAAACCCATCATGATGCATTCCTGAAAACATCATTAGTTAATGGCTCGGTCATTCACTCACTGTTAATATGGATTCCACATTCAATGCGGGTGGCACCACATCCTAACCCCATAGGTCCAGATGCCCTGGTTCCATGGGGTCCTCCTTTGACGCAACCTTCGAGAAATATCCCATAATGACACCATTGTTAGATTCTATGGTAGAGCCTCTCTACCGACACCATCCTTGACCACCATGGCCTACTACTCTGGTGTGGTCCTACTGGACTATGGTTGTGTGACCTGTTCGAAGCTGACCTATCACCAGGACACATGATGGTGTCCTGCCATTCGTTGACCCCCTCCATGATTCTATGTCTTCCTACAATGATCCCATCATACCTATTTAATGAAAATTCATATCACAACCACTGATGTTAGATCATTGTACCATGGATCATGGGTGAAATGATCTGTCATTCACAGAGGGTTTAAAAAGGTAGAAGAACAAATGAAGAACACATTCAATTTAAGTGGGGATTAAGAACATGAACACCAAAATAATGGATCATGGCCTTGTTCATTTGGCCTTGAACATTTCATGTTATTTGGATCATGAAAAAACAAATCGAAAAATAATCACGGATATCTACTACATTTAATTACACAATAATTATCCACCAATCTAGAATTATCGAAGCACTGATCAACATGTTCTTCAGTTATTCCACCATCGTCGATTTATTATTTGAAGGAGAAATGAATTCAAAAAAAGATAAACATCAAAAATAAATGATTGTATCAATAGTTGAAAAATAATGGAGGTCTGTGTCATTGTCGATCCTCGATCCGCCAGTGTTCGTTGTCATAAGAGAGATTTATTCTCTTTACGTTAGAGGAATTTCGTGGTTATAGTGAAAACTTTGAATTCCTCTAACATGGATTAAAAAAAATAAAAATGTTTTTGCCACAAAATTATACATCCAAATAAATTATTTATATTAAATATATTAATGATATTCACATCCAAAAACACTCTTTTGTAGATGACCTACGTCGGTTGATGTTAGTACTCACCTAAAGAAAACACCCCCTTAAAAACACATCTGTGGTCTTCGATTTCTAATATGAGTTAACTTTTATGAATTATTAGGATCTAAAAATAAAATAACATTTATTTTGTTATTTTATTTACAGTTATTCCCTAGTGAATTTCCCTACAGATGACTAACACCGACCAAGGTTAGGTCTTGCCTATGTTAAACCCACTACTATGAGCTTAACATTCCTATTGATTTTTGATCTGAGAACCTATTTATGAGTTATTTTATATATTCTAAAATATTGTTCATTGATTCTATTAAAAACATTAATTTTTTCAAAAAAATCATTCTGGGCACCCTGTGTCTCAGAATCAGATGCTTTCTTATTATATTCTCTCTTAATTTTCTAAATAAATTTATAAAAAAACTACATAAAATATGAGTCATTATACTCTCCCCACATTCGAGATTTATTCCCTAGAAATAAAAATAAAATCGTACAAAAAAATAATATGGTACTGATCATGTATTTGAGGCTCTTGCTCATATGGACTCTCCTGGATATTCTCGTGCTACCACCAAAAACTCAATAGAGGAATCGACTACTCATTAAAGACCCACTCATGTCGATCCTTATTCTCTACCATGTATATCACAAAAGAATCCCCATAATCAATGTCTAGATCGTTCTAATTGATTACATGTTATGGATCAGGCATGTACCACCACTTTTGTGACAAGTTGAAGACATCATGCACTCGGTATAACTATGGGGGTAGAATTAGGCAGTATGTCGCCTCACCAACTCTACTCAGAATCTAAAAAGTTAAAATGTATCTCGAAGATAACTCACAACCCTGGTCAAATATCTATAATCCCCATAGAGGTGATACCCAAAATAAAATAGGGTCTCCCTCCTTGAACACCAATGGACTCAGCTAACAATCAGTATATGACTTCAGATAGATTTGGGCATTCTTCATCTTCTCCTAGATGGCGTAAATCATCACTATAGCATTCGAAACAAAAAATGTTCCCATGAGTGATGACTCTCATGGGCTTACCCCATAATGTGGAGACCTACAAGGTCACCCATAGAAGGCATTTAATGGTTTCATACTGATTGTGGATTGGTAAATGTTTTTGTATGTTAACACAACAAGTGTTAGGTGATCGTCTTGACTGCATCCAAATTCATGGATGCATGGATGTAGTATATCATCAAAAACCTAGATGGTCATCCTCATCTAGAAAATCCTTTTTGGGGATTAAATGATTTTATAAAGTGATTCTAAACCCCAAATTCCACTTACAATTCCTTCCACAACTGTGATGTAATGAAATCATCAAGATATGAGACTAACATCAATGTGAAGACATGGATTCAAATTATATACTACATGTAGAGGCATCCCATGTTCTCTAATATTCTATTATCATGGATTGGTTGGGAGTGGGATGACATGGTGAGTAATTCAATGATCATAGAATTTTTTTTATGTCCCCTAGATGTAAGTAGTAATCCCATCACGAAGTCCATCATTTTCTCATCCTACTACCGCTATCACCTAAAGTGGTTTGGTCAAGCCCGCTGGAAGCTAGTGCCTTGCGTTTAATTAATGAGAAGTGAGGCCCTTTGAAATAAATTGTTCTACTATGTTCTTCATCCTTGGCCACCAGAACCGATGTTAAGTGTCCTGAAAAATCTTTTCATATAACACCATGAGATACTGAGAATTAATTTTTACGAAATAATTTGTCTTTTTGATATTTTTTATTTCACATTACAGTGGAAATTTTTATTTATAAATATATATATATAAATTAAAATACTAAGTCAATCATCCCTTTCACACAAAATACCAACTTGTATTTCACTACATGCAATACCAACTTGGATTGCGCTATAAACAACACCCATATAGAAGATGATGCATGCAATTTTTAGTTACAACAAAAAATATATTTTAATTATTTTGTTTATTTAAATAATATAATTATAACCATGATTTTTATCTTATTAATAAGTAATTTTCAATGAAAATTATACATAAAACATACTTATATTGAATGAATTTTTTTTGTAATGATCTTTTATGTTAAAATTAATGTTTTCTTGAATGGATCATTTTTATAATAAAATTCATTTCAGAAAAATATATAATTTTTAATAGATAACGTAAGATTCATTTTGGAATCCAGAATTCTGTAATTATCATAGGATAAATTTTTGTTATTTTTCTAAGAATCTTTTTTTATAAATATTGATAAATAGTACATTTAATTAAAAAACTGCCTTTTGTATAAATAACGATTAATGGAAAATGATATTATAATTATGTTTTAAAGTCAAATTCAATAGATTTTACATCTAATAATACAATTAAATTCCTTACGATAATCTTAACATTGAAAATAAATACAAAATTTTAAAACGATTTTGAACCTTTACCTACTTTAAATCCATGTTATTTCGTCCCATTTGAGGGATGAACAATAATCTTATTTATTTGATGAATTTGATTGGAATTTCAAAAAACAAGCATAAAACATTTTTCCAATCTAATATTTTGATTCTATTAATACCATGTTAATTTTTCACCAAAATAATTAGTAAAAGAGATAATAATTAATCACAGCGGTTACAACCAAATTATGTTTAATTAGTGAAAAAAATTTATAAATAAGGGGTCAAATGACCTATACAGTTGTCAAAAACCGATTTTATGTACATATTTCTCCCATAAACCTTATTTTATTGATATTGGTTGGTTCTATATGAATTTTGGTAGGTATAAACATGTTCACACATAATTGATTTCTCAATATTAAATGTGAGTCCTTTTCCTTCCCTATAAAAGGACACCACCTCTACCCATTCATCACACCTCTAAAGATTCTAATGTTATGCCAATACATAACCAAATTTCCTCCCAATAATCCTATATTTAACCTTTTATCCTCTCTTTTGGAATAAAACCTCTCAACGAATCCTTCTGGAACAAACCAAATGGAGTTACCGAATTAAGAGGTATCGTCTTCTCTCAGCACTTTTCTTTTATTTTCATTCTCCACACCTCCACTATATTTATTAAATTCTTTTGTGACAAAAAATGTATCATAAATATACTATGATTTTTATATTAATTTTTTATGAACTAATATTCAACGCACCTCCCTCTAATGGATGTTTAACATACGGTTTTTGTGTTTGGCAAACTACTACCTCACGAAATGATGATTGTTCATTTCTCCATTACCACCAATCATGGGGGGCATTATAACGAACAATATATTTATATATATAATATAATATATTTAATATGTATTTAATTTTTTTTCTTCCTTTTACAAGACGTATCATTTTACCTTCTATTTTTTCTTAATATGATAATATAGTTTGAGGAAGTTTGCACTACCACCCCCTCAAAGCAATGTGATTCGTTCACACAAAACATAAAATATATTAAAGAAGAGATTAATGAAAATATATGATATTTTAATTATATGGTAATAATTATATATATATAAATATAAATACATATATATTCATATTTCATATACATATTTTATTTCAATACGAGCATAAAAATGGAAAACATCATTCATGTGTGTGTACAAATTACTGTATACATGAATTTTGTATTAGTTTACATACATAATTAAATTTTAAATTATTATAATATACATATACTAGATTTAAATTATTTTTATATATTTTTCAACTTATTAGAATCATTATATAATTATATGGATCAATGATAGAAAAAATTGAGACCCATGTGATGAACAAAGCAAATATTATGCGAAATGAAAACTTGACATAGGATCATTAAAAATGTGTAATAAAAATTCACAATTAAATAATAAATGGAAATGTATATAAGAAAATTATTCTATGAAATATGTGAAATAAACTTATATTTAATATACAGGAAGCCCATATGAGTTAGCAGAGAGTCAAGACACAGGGTTATGAAAATTCATCACACATCTAATTTATATGAGATACAAGCTATGTTCAACATTATTTACATTTTTGTGGTGTATTTAGTGACCATGATTTTATTATATGAATCATGTATATGAATTTATGTGAATTTAAATTCCCATTTTTTATACTTGTTACATTGGGTTTATGTTTCAAAAGTTACCAAATTGGGAAATAAATTGTCACAATTTTACCTCTTAGAGACACATGTTTTTTTATACACCTAAACACATTGTTCCAAGTTAATATTCTCCTATTTTACATTTAATATCTTTAATATAATTTTTGTCATGATATTATATGCTCTATCTAATTACATTTCATTACAAGGAGAGCATTATCCAAAGATTACATGTTATGATAGTTTATTGAGATAATCTCATTTCTATTCGAGATTGTTTATGTTTTTTCTTCCATTGATTAACTCTTATGATAGGTCAATGAAGAATATAGATGAGTTTCACAATTCTATATTATTTCATTATATTATCATTTATTGTTAGCATTTTCTAATTTTCTGTACATAATATTGTTATGAAAGTGTTTTTAGGAAAGAAAGACATTACCATCTCTTCGATTAGGAATATCTGCTTTCTAAAAAGAGTTTCCATGAATATTATACCATTACTATATGATATCTCAATGAAATTTGACCCTTTTTTTCTTTTACCAATATGTTTAATGTAATATTATTGTCTCCTTCAGATAAATTCTTATTTATAACCTTTTAACATAAAAAATAAATATTTGTTTTACATTGTACGTCATGTAATTATTTACCATTAATCATTTCTTCGAAGACCCTTTGCATTGCTAAAAAGTATAATAATTAAGAATGCTTTTTTAAATATAATTTTAAAGTAATTTTTATAAAAATACTGTTAAAATTATTTTTATATTTTTTTCATGGAGAACTTATTTGAAATTGTTTTCATGTATTATTTAAATTTTAGCAATGTGTTTTCAATGAAATTGTTTTCAAAATGTTATGAAGATTATTTTATAAGATTCCAAGAAATATGGTTTTCAAAAAAAATTATCCTTTATATATATGTTTTCAATGTATTTTCAAATAAATGGTTTTCAACACATTTTCAATATTTCATTTAAATATTCTAGGTGTTTTAAATGAAATTTTATCGTAAAAGTTTTGAAGGTTATTTTAAAAAAATCAAAGACCAAGATTTTGATTCTAATTCCAAGTATTTTTTATAAATTTTCAAGTAGTTTCCTATTAAAATGATATTAAAATGGTTTAATGTATTAAAAGGCCTTTTTTCAATGATGAATGGATATTTTACTAATGAAACGTTTTTTGAGAATATTTCTAAATTATTTTCCATATATGATGATATGTATTGATGTTATTCATACAATCTATGAATTTATCTAAAGGTTCCATTGAAATCCTTTATATGAATGAGTTATTATTAATCTCATCATCTTTAAAAACCCATTTCTATTTCATGGGTATATGTATATGAAATCTACTTATCATTATGAGTTAAAATTTTGATGAAATGATTATGAAAGTTGTAACTCCTTCAAAATTATATGATATGTTTACATGTTTATGATACGAATTTAATTTAATGGGTTATGTTATGTTGATTGTAACATGTATATATGTTTTCGTTATGATTTGGGTGAACCTATATCTCCCTTGAATGCATTGATTAAAGATTTATACTTCATGAGACTAAACAGGGTGGGAACGAGGGTTACATAGTTCATTTATATGGGGATGGAATGTATATTCTTTAGTTTAGTAATTAACGGTGGGAACGAGGGTTATTCAGTTCAGTATTATACTGTTGGAATGTGGTATACTCAATTAATTAATACATGGCTCAAAAAAGGTTTACTCGGTTCAGAAATATAGGGATCGAATGAGGTTACTTAGTTCTGTAAAACAAGGCTAGAACAAGGTTTACATGGTTCATTAATATTGGGCTAGAATGAGGGTTACACATTTCAATAATACATGGGTTGAATGAAGGTCCCTTGGTTTAAGTAATACCGGGACAGAGCAGGAGTTACCTAGTTCAATATAGGACTTTTCCAACTATGATGGTCTTGGAAGTGATACCTTGGCTACTATCTAAATCATATTATATTCTTATGTATTTCCCAAATTCCATGTCTTATTCCTATATTTTTCTCATGTCTTCTACCCTTTATTTAATATGATTCATTTCTTTTAAACTATCAATATTTATGCCATAAAATATTTTATGATATTTGATATGCAGGGTGTGATATTATATTTACAGGATAATATTATCATACCCATAAACTCATGTTGATTCTTACATGTCTCCCTTTTTTACCTTACTGAGAATTTGAGCTCACCCATTTTATGTTTTAATTCAATCAGGGTATTATGATATTTAATATGTTTCATATGTCTTATAAGGTTGATAATCAAGAAGAATCTAGTGGGAGATGATTTAAATCACTTATGTTTCCGTATTTATCATTCCATGTTTCCAATCCCACTATAATAACTATAGTATTTGGGAATCTTGTTGAATTATTTTTATGTATTCCTCAAAATTTATGTAATTCTATCTCTGTAAAATGTGGGATGAAACATTAAAACTACTAGATGTAGCATCAAAGAGGAAGTATGCAACTCCATCAAGACCTCCTCTCGCAACATCACTAATTCTACTATGTGTACCATTAAATGAATGACTTTCTCCCTACCTTTTGAATATCCACTAGGGGAATGCCCCATGGACAACATAGCACATGAAGTCTCGCAATTAGTATATCTATTTTGTACCTCTATGAATAACTATTATATTTGAGGGGTTACAACCATCGACTAGAGGCATGATGATCCATCTCCATCCAGAAAGTATACCATTGATGAAACCAACTACATTGATGCGTCGCTCAACAACTGCAAGATGGATCTGCTACTGAAGGAGTATACCACTGTTTTCCCCTTACCAAGATTACAGAATGTCCAAAATTCATTGTTCAGTAGGTACTCTAGCTGCCATATATGAATCAGGTTTAGATACTTCTGATAGAATATATACGTGAGACGCTTCTGGTCGGAGTAGATGGTAATCTACTCGCCCATCTGGTAGTATCACCACATATTTAATCTTTATACTAACACTACTTACTCAAGATCATGGGTTGTATAGTTCTACTCATACATTCTCAACTGTCATGAACCATATACAATCACCAATTTAACCTACCACATGATATAACACATCTCTTCCCTAATGAAACATAGAAGACCACGTAAGAAACCCCATATTATGGTAATATCAATATGGGGGTGCTCAATAACCTCTTCCTCAGCTCCTGAATGAACTACTAGCACATATTGGCCCACACTAAATGATTCCCCTTCCTGGTCAAGGCCATCAAGATTGATGAAACGCTGGAAAACATAGATAAAAATCTAGGATACTACCTAGCTAAAAAACTGAAACTTTTCACCTTGGTAACACTCTTTGGTGGATCCCAAGAAAGTATCGCTTCAATATTCATCGGATCTACTGAAACTCTAGCCTTATTAATGACTTGTCCTATAAATTTCCCCTACCTCAAATCCAACTCTAACACTTCTAGATATTCAAATAAAGATCGTGCTCTCAATGTGTGGCCAGGAAAATCCCCATGTGTATCGCATGGTCCTCATTGGATGTTGAGTACACAAGGATGTCATCAATAAAGACCATAATGAACTGTTCTATGTAAGGATTTAAGACCATGTTCATGATTCCCATGAACAATGTGAGGGCATTCATCATTCTAAATGAAAAAACTATGTACTCATAGAGGTCATACCAACATATGAATGTTGTCTTCGGGATGTCCTCATCCTATAATCAAGCTGGTAATATCCAGATATGAGGTTTATCTTCAAGAACCACCTTGCTTTATTTAGTTGATCAAAGAGACCATCAATTCTCTATAGTAGATAAATATTCTTCATGACCATATAGTTTATGTTTTGGAAGTCCACACATAACCTCAAGATCTTTTATGCCTTGATGAAAAACAAAATTGGGCTACCTAGGGTGAAATATTTGGGCTCGCGATGCACGATCTCGTCACGTCCTCCAGTTGTACCCATAACTCATGATGATCTGCGATAATTATCTAATATGTAGGTGTTGATTCCGATTTCATCCCAGAGTACATATCAATGAAAAAATTGACCACCCTACAAGAGGTAATCCTAGAACCACTTTTGGAATTATGTCCTTATACTTATCCACCACTAGAGGAAAATGATGCCTCATCTCATCCACTACACCAAGGGTCATTCTATCTAATTAATGTGTGATAAGATACACAATCCTATGTGAATGTCCATCATATAACACTTGTGTTTTCTTTTCGTCGAGAATGGAAAACATGGTCTCATCTCGAAGGACACACCACACTATACACCAAAAATAGTGAATCTAGGCAAGGACTATGGATAACCAATTCATACCAAGGATTACATCATATGACCTTGATAATTCCACCAAGACATACCAACTGAAACTATCACCACTAATAAAAAGGGAACACTACCAGCAGTAGTGTGTGATCGTCAAATCTCTCCTATTATAAGCCTTTTTTGCAGCGATCGAGTCAAAAGCCCGAATGGAATCTCGGAGCCTCAAACAAGGGTCATGGTGAGAAAAGAGTGATTGGAACCTATGTATATCATGTAGGATGGAAATAACGATGTAGGTGATCAATATAAAAGAGGTAGGGTGTGAATTGTACACTTTAAAAATTTACATAAACAAAGAAATATCAATGTTTAACAATGTTAAACTAAGGAAATTCACAACACCTCTAACACCAATGAAAGATTTGGACAAAGGATGAAGTTACAAACTTCTAGCTCTATGCACTTGCTTAAAACTGGAAAGTGATTCCGAAAAACTGGTTCCAGAAATATGGATCTGGAAATTTAAATGTAACCAATGTTTACAATATGAGATTCTACCTTAGAGCGTATAGAATCTAAATTAATTTGAGTATAAGTGTAAGGATATATAAGAAGGTTATACTTTCCATACAATACAAAATGCAGCCGAAAAACAAATAGTAAAACTACATGTAACAAATAATAACTCTTTTAACCCAATGAAAAGGGTATCCAACAACCTTGGATAAAGGTCCCTTGATTTATACATTCAAGAAACTCTCTCTTACCCACTCCCGAGTAAGCCCTCGATACGAAGATCAGAGTCTCTGTCTTGCAATCCCCACAATCCCTCAACTTCAAGGTAGTTGGAACCTCTGTCTTCCTCATCAAGGAATCCCTCGAACTTCAAGGTAGTCGACACCTCTATCTTCCTATCCCCGGAAGCCCTTGATTTTAATCACCAACAATTAGAGTCGCACTAATCAAGTCTGTACAAGGGAATGTTTGAACAATTAGTTCAAAATTTTTGCACGATGCTTGAGAGTTGATAAGACTCTATCCCTCTAGAAATCACTTCAACATCATGTAAGCACAAGTTGTGTCAATGTTGTCAATGTTGTGGATTTTTTTTTCAAATGATCTCTTATTTATAGGCGAAGCTCCAATAGTTGGATCCCTCCTCCATCGGTCAAATTTCTCCTTTATTTTCGGAAGGACCTGTATATGTGTCACTTAACCAACGGTTAGTTAGAAAGAGAATGGATGACATCATTTTATAACAAAACATGTGTAACTTAATGCACGCCATCATTTTGTTATGAAACAAGTATAAGTATAAGAAAAACTGATGTTCAGAATGTAATCAAATAAAATTTTGGAGTCCTACCAAAAATGAAATTCGGAGTCTATAATAAAGAGATATTCGGATTCTGTTTTGTAGGAATTTGGAACCTGAGTTCTGTAGAAATCCAGAGTATAAATTTCTAAGGAAATTCGGAGACTGGTTTCACCAGATTTCCAAATCGGAACATAAGGAGTTTGGAGTAGAACTTGTAAAAGTTTGGAAACGAACTAGTAATGGTTTGGAGTCAAACTCATTGAAGTTCATAGTAAAAATCATAGAAGTTCAGGGTCGAACTCATAGAAGTTGGGAGTCAATCTCATAGCAGTTCAAAATAGAACTCATAGAATTTAGGAGTCCAGAATTTGGAGTAGAACTTTATTATAGTTCGTATCCAGAATTCGAAGTAGAACATTATTAGAGTTCATATCTAGAATCCAGAGTGAAACTTCATTACTGTTCTTATCCAGAATTCAGAGTGGAACATCATTACAGTTCTTATCCAGAATTCAGAGAGGAAGTTCATTACATTTCATATCTAGAATTCGGATCCTAATATAGAATGCATTATATCGAAGTATTATATGATTCCAAGGTTTTGGGTATGAATTCTATTTTTATACCTAAGAAAAATATTGATATGTATAAGGATATCTAGTTTGGGGTAAATTTAATTAAGGAATGAAATTTTCCATAGAGAATTAAAATATAAATTTGCTTAAATATAATGTGTTTGTGGATTTCCAAACAAGAAAGAAGTGAAAATTCATAAGTAAAACATTATTGACTCAGCAATCTCCTCCTTTTTGGAAAGCACAATCAACCTTTACAAAAAATAATATGAGGACTTTGAAAATTTTCATTAGACTTTGAAATTAAAACTTATCTCCCTTTGTTCATGAATGATAGTGAATACAACTGACTCCCCCTTAGGCATTGTAACTCTAAGGATTGTATTCTGGATTTCTAGAATGGAGTTTTCATTATCATGAAAATTAAAAACATCGTAATGTGAAACACCCCCTAACTTTAAAGAAGTCTTCACTTAGAAATTTTTATTTCTCCATTTTAAAATTTTCATTCTCCCCCTTTGAGTAATTCTTTTTCCTTCTCCCCCTTTGTTATTTTCAAAAATAATTTAAGGAAATAGAAATGAAATAATGTACCTAACGCATTAGAACGTAGTAACACAAGATACAAACAACCATAATTTCATTACAGTTGAAAATAATTTTAGAAGGAAAGACAAATTCAACAAAAGATCAGATTGAGTATATTTGTCTTCCTTTTCCTTTGGGATTAGCTTCTTCAACAAGGTTTTCACCTCCATCAAATCTTTTTTATCCTACTCAACTTGCCTCTCCAATGAATTTATCATTTCATCTTGAGCTTTCAAAACTTCTGCATGAGCCTTCAGGGCCTTGTCTTGCAACTTCAAAAACTCATAATTCTTTACAATCTTTTCATTGAGCTCAATATAGAGATCTCGATCCATTTTAAAATTTTGCCCTAGAGATTTAACCTTCCCATTCAAATCCTTCACATGTTGATTATGAGAAATTTCCTCAATAATCAGCTCATCCTGAAGATTCTTAATCATGGAATCTTCGGTGTCAAAAGAATCTTTTACCTCATTCTGAAAATTTTCAAACTCAACCAGGTCAACATCCACCTTCTTTGGCTAAAGGGTGATTTTTCTGCAAGATCTTATATAATCATCATAATTTATGAAAAAATTTCTATGGTATTCTTAAATTTTCACACACTTATCCATAACCATGAATAAGGATTCCAATTTTTGATTTAGACTATGTTGCAACATCTATCATCTGGAGTCAATAGTGGGAAAATTCAGAATGGTGTCCACCAACTTTTTCAAAGATTCAACAACAATGTCATGACCCTGTGCTGATGACTATGAATCCGATAACTTTCATGGGGATTGTTCTTCTTCAATTTGCACCAGCTTCCTTTAAGAATAACCACCAACTTCTTTATTTTTGATAACATCTTTTATTGGTGTATCCATGAGAACATGTTGTCATAGGTCTTGTATAGGAAATGATCCTAACATAATTGGGAAGAAATCAGTCGTACAGATATTCTTAAAGTCTTTCCATGTGAGGGTCATCTCCTCATGTGTCTGGATCAATAATCTCTACAATCTTCCCATTGATCCATGTAGAATACCTCTTCTAAGACTTCAATCTGAAACGGAGACATCCTAACTAAGTAGAAGACATGCATAACAACCTCCATACATTCCTCAGCTTCCTGGGGTCTATCTAACCCCTAATCCTACGAGGTGTCTACCTCTCGAACTCATGCAACGCACTCAACCTATATGAATTATCTAACGGCAGCACTTTTAGTAACTACTGCTTTCTCTATGGTGGTATCACTAGTACACCACTAGGGGGTGAAATCTCTGGTACTGGTCCTCATACCAATGCTTCATCGTTATGAGGATCATCCTTGTGATCACACATCAAGATCATGAATATATTATTGTGTAGATATTTCCTAAAATTTATCAATATGTACTATAATTAATAGAGTATACTTGGTGAACTAAAACATACTCAAGAAGGAAAAGAGAACAAAATTAAACATATATGATGCATGTAATATATCATCCCTTAAACCAGTGTTTTCATGTACATAATATGAATGTATAATTTAGAGTCCTCATGTATGGATAGGTTAGACACCACAAAAACAATAGATTTATTATCTTGGATGATGAAATCAAATCACTCAACACTACTTCCACAAAACAATCTCATGAACTCTTGGTTTTTTAGATAGAACCAACAACCTATGAAATCATTCTGTCATGACATGTCCCAGGGGCCCATTACATCACTACCTGAAGCCCACGTAAAATAGTCCAGGGGTTTTCGAATAAAATTGGCTAGGAATATCCAATAAATGGGAATATTTTAAATATGTGCCTATACACACGTTCCCATCTCCAAGCCCACAAATACTGAAATTAAAGCACTATGTAAAAAAGAAATCATACCACTATGATAACAAAAACAGAGTATGAAAGTACAAAAAATGAAAAGTAATCGAGGCTAGAATAAAAGCCTAAAAACGAAAAAAATACAAGCTCTTGAAACTCCTCTGTAGAAAACACTACCTTGAGAGTATGTACTGAAGAATTTTTCTAATGTCGTTGAAGCACACCCCATCTTTCGGTCCACTCTCTATGAACCGTCTATCCCTAGTCCATTGTGGACTCCTTTAATGCATCAATCATCAGCATTAGACATGACACATACTAGCATATCCAATACAGGGGTGAGTAAAACAAAACTCAATATGGTCCACGAATCAAAAAGGTTAGCCACTATATATTACATGATGTATACAATAAAGTAAACACATGAAGTACACTACAATGGAAACACACAATGTAAAATCAATATGGTAATCTCACAAATGTATAAATCATAATCCTTAAGAGAAGGATTTCTAGTTTTTGTCCTTATATCTCACAACATCTATGACACTAGAAGTGAAAATGTCACACGAAGAATGGATGGAACACGAAGAATCAATGATGCATGAAGTGTAGATGAAACACGGAGAGTCAGTGGTGCACAGAGCATTGATGGCACCCAGAGCGGAGATGGTTCCCAGGATGTTAATGAAACAAGGAGTGTCGATGGCGCACTATGTATCGATGGTGAACAAAGCTTTAATGAAACAAAGAGTATAGAAATACCATCAAACATTAATTAGGGATGTATTTCCAATGAGACATGGAGTCCCAAGTCACACAGCCACCAAAATGGCATTGTCATATCAAATCATAGGATTCTGTTCGTAGTGCATTTGTTGGGGGAGATAATAATACTCATGTCATTAGATTATAATCTAAATTTCACAAAACATCACATAGTGTAACTCAAAAAGAACAAAACATCTCATGGGTCACAAAACCAAAAGTAGATAATCAAAAGAACACAATATTTGAATGATACAACAAATTTAGTAAATAGGTTTAGGGATGGTCCAGGTCTGTCCCTGTTTTGGTTTGGACCATTTACAACCAAACCTAGTATGGCTGACCATGCCTGATTCTGTTTTCCCAACCTGACCTGAACCATACTGATCAGTAAGGGTGGGCCCATTGGGCCTCCAGAGTATCTTGGTTTTCCTAGCTTTGTTCGTCTCATAGGTGTCGACTCCTACACTGCATGGCTTGGTCATGCTCTCTCGGTCAAAGTAGCTGTCATGTTCAATGTGGAAAGCACTTCGTCTGGACCCTCGATATCCTTATCTTTCTCCCACAGGGTCCTCCCCTAACATGTCCTTTGAGATTCATCACACCTTATTGGCCACCATGGCCTCCTTTTTCAATGCCATTCCACCGCATGTCGCCTACTCTGCAATGGGACCCTCCTACGACTTAGTCCTGCTGAACAATAGTTTGTGCCCCATCGGAATCTAGCCTCCGACTAGGTTATGCACTTCCCTAACAACAGACCACCTTGGTCACACCTCGCTATTTGTCACTCCATCCTCCATGAGCTACCACCTTCCTGTTGTGCTCCCTTAACACCTACACAACACTACCATGGATCCCAACATTTTGTCTCGGATCATCGCACCATGGATCAGGGTGCGATGATTGATTTTTCATGTAGGGTTTTAAAATAGTGAATTATTATTGAAGAACATCATACATTAATGGGGGAGGTATTAGTCACATGACCAGACATGGAATAGATATTGGCCTTTCTCATTTTTCCATGATCCATTTATGTTATCAGGGCCACGGGAATACCCACACCAGAATAATCACCAAGTCCTAATCCTTTTAAGCCCGCAATAATTATCCCCCCCACACGAAAGACAAAACCATGGATGAACATGTTTGTGTGTTAGTTATCTTATTTATCAATCTTAAAAGAAGGGAAAAAGAAATTCCAAATAGATCAACACCCTACCTGGTTGATTGGATTAGTCTTTGATAAGAATAGTGGTTGGTGTCGTCATTGATCCTCGATCCACCGGCATTTGTTGTGAGCAGAGAGCCACATTTTACTGGTCTTAGGGGAATTATGTTGTTATAGAGATAAACCTTATTTTCATTGGAATGGATTAATAAAAAAGTAAACTACTAATTCATCAACACATAAAGTCTAAAAAAAATACTTTTTTAAAATTTTTTATTGACGTTCAAGTCTAAAAACTATCTTTTATAGTCAACCATCAGTAATCCATGTTAGGTCTTGCATAAAGAAAAACATCCCATTACAAACTCAACAGTGGTCTAAGATATACAATCCAAGTTCCCATTTATGATTTCTTAGGATTTAAAAATATAATAATTTTCTATTTATTTATTTTATTTATTATTATTTCCCTAGTGATGATTTCTATAGATGACCCAATATGAGCATTCTTTGGTCGCACCTAGGGTAAATTCACTAATTTTTGCTCAATAATGCCCATAAATCTCTAATCGAGGAAAAGTTTTAGGTGTTGTTTCACTTTTTTAGAAACATTTTCCACACATTCTTTAAAAACATAACATTTTAAAAAAATCATTTTGGGTGTTCCAGGACTTTAAATCACTCGCTTTTACATCACCTGGTCTCAGGATTAGGACAATTAACTTAACAAAATAAAACTGGTGAAAATACTAGTTGTTTAAAATCAAATTGGGGTTCTCATGTGTATCTTATTATGATGGCTGGTGAGACTCTACACCTGAGCGTTGACTACCAAATGTTGAACCAGATGACTATGAAGAACCAGTATCCTCTTCCATATATCAAGGATTCATTAAAACTTTTAGGGGATATTGTATCTCCTTAATTATTTAATTTTGATAAGGATATCATTAATTGAGTGTTCAAACATCTAATATACTGAGAACTAATTTCCCAATAATGTATGGCCTACATTAGTTATTCATAAAGAATTTGGGTTGATGAATGAACCATAATTTATTATTTCCTTGAGGAATTGAATATCAATATGTACCTAGATTGGTTTTTGTTGGTGTTTTTTGATGATGAATTGTTTTAATTCATGAGTCATGAATATTATACCCAAAATCATTAAATCATCTATTTTACACTGATGGAGATTCTTATATATTCCATGCTCACTATGTTTTAGTTTTTCATTGATCATGTAAATTTTTTTGTCACGTAATCTAATTGGATGATTTGTCTATTGTCCCATATAATGTCCAGGAAGCTTTTTCTTAGGAGAATCCAATATATTCTATATATATACATAAATTTTTGGTATTATCTAGATACTATCATATGTTAATTTAGGACAATTAACATTTTAAATAAATACATTTAGTATTGAACAAATAGGAGGTAATGTTTGAATTGTTTAGATAAAGTGAGAATGTTTTGTAGGAGAAGATGAAGAACTTGAAATAGGTGACGGTATTCATCCCACCTGATCTTGTTAAGAAGTATATGATTTTTTATAATGATTCTGGGATAGGGAATGAAACATTATTGAATCTTAAAGATTGATTTGTAGTACATTGGTCTTGATATTTGAGTTCACATGAATGGAAATCCCATATATAGGAACTCGAGTTGGGAGTAGTGTTTTATTCATTGAATTATGGGAAAAATAATCTATTTGGTGAAAATTTCTTTTTCATATAACTAAAAATAGATTAAAGTATCTCTTTTATAGTGATATTTAAATATTTTGTAGTGGGGATGGGTTGAGTATATTTAGTCATCTAATTTTTTTATAGTATATATAGGCAGGATGAGAAATATTGTTCTAGACACATTGAATATGAGAAATCATACTCCATATATTCTGGAGACTATTTTTGACTAGAAAATGATTACTTTTTTACATTATATGCACGTTTTAATTCAAAATATTTTTTGGTAGATGGAGCTCATTTTATTATCAATGGAATATATATTTTTTATCTAGATTAGAGTCCGAATGTATGAGGATTTGGAGTTCATATCCTTGAGGTAATTCCATGAATGTGGGGAGTTACTGTAGAGACCCAAAGATTGATGTACATAGACATTAAATTACATTTTCAGAATACTTAATACATAACAAAAACATAAACACAAGGACCGTAATAGATTAGTGTCTTTGGTAACTCGGGATATAATATTCTAATCGTGGTAAAAGATCTTCAACATCTGCCATAAAGATCATCCCTTTTTTTCTCTTAACTAAAATATTTCTTTAAATCATGGGGAAAATAAAACATATAAAGGGTGATCTCAAATTCTCATTAAGGGTAATCACGAAGAAAATAAAACAAATCATATAAAATTTGAACAAAAAACATGAACATAATGATTAATCCTCAAAATCCTGAGAAATTACTTAAAACATGGATGTACGTAAGGAACTGATCATAAAGAAACATTAATCATGATAGAATAGCACGGGAATAAAACATTTGATTGTGTAAACCATTATGAACATGTTATAATTTCCATAGTAGCCAAGGCATTGCTTCCAAGACCATATTAGTGGAAAAAAGCCCCTTTCTAAATCGAGTCACTCATCGTTCAAGTCATGTATCACTGAACCGGATTAACATATCATTCCAGCCATGTCTATCTCATGAGATATAAATATTTACCCAATCCATTGTAGGGAGATATATGTCCCACCCATCACATAATGAAATCATTCTTACATGGTCCACAAAATATTCATAAAACACTCATCATAACCCAATGAATAAAATGGGTTTCATAAACATCATCCCATCATCACATAATCTATATAAAACAAATGGATATCATTTCACCATAAGAAATATTACACCACTTAAACAATAGAGACATTATACTTGAAACATAAACATGCTAAATAATGTCATCGTAGATTGAAAATAGTTTTGATAAAACAATTGAAATGAATTCTTGAGGAAAATATCCTTTCTTTTTAAAAATAATTATCTTTTCACAAAATGACATGAAATTTTAAAAGAAAATGATTTTGTTGAAAATAGTCATGAAATCTTGTAGAGTAATATTCATGAAAATAAGGCATTATAAAACCGTAAAAATCTGTCCATGCCGTATAAGTTAAAAAAACATTCTTCTCGTACTTTTGCCGAAAAAGTCAAAAAGTATTGTTTATGGTAAACAAAAGAAATATTTCTTAAATACCATGTAGTAAAAGTCAAAAATGTGTAAAAAAGTCCTTAAACATGAAAATTGTTTTATAAAATAGGGACATGGATGATAAATATAACCCTAGTAAATACTTACAATTAAAGAATCTCGGATAAAAACGACATTGGAAAGGTTAACCCTTACTTTATGTCCAATTTCTTCTGTATGTGTCCGAGAATCATGTATAGTGGGTTTAAACATATTATTAACTTGTAACATAACCATAATAGTATTTATGATATAATATATGATTCACTTATGACTTTCTATTATCTGTTCATTTGTCAATTCCATGTTAAAGCATTGTTTTGGGTAAAATCGTTTCATTTATCGTTTGTGTTTGGACTTGTAATTATTAATATGATTACGTAGATCATTATTACTTAATTACTTAATATTAAACATGATTTATATATAATATACATTCAGAATATACATATATGTAATAGACCGATATATGGAATGAAATACACTATTCATGGAGACGGTAGGTCGTACGTACGCATGAATGCTATTATTTGTTTTCTTATTGAATTGAATTGAATTAAGAATATTAAATAAATATATATATATATACATAAATCATGTAGGACTATTATTTCATATATTTCAAGATTACTTATTATATGAACTTTATAATCATTCTTGAATTGTTAACATGGAAAATGAATCTCATCGGGTCATGGAGACGGTAATCTGTACGTACGCACGAGTAATTATATCGTTCCCATATTTATTGAATGGAATTGGAGTGGATGATATAATATATTAGAATAATTATTATGTTATAATAATAGTATATTGTTTTTCTTTACACCATTATACCTATCCATGTAAGTTGGTTGTGGAAAAACTGATTACACCATGGCCTGGAGATAGTATTCTGTACGTGCACACGCGCGGTGATTTCGTTATCCGTAGTATGGATAGAATGTGAAATAAGGTTTTTTCATATTTATAATAGAATATTAGTATATAATTAATACTGATGTTATTACTTTATAATTAAACAACTAAATAAGAGGAAGTAGAAGAAGAAAGAAACCTGAAAGAGTCGGTATAAAAGATTACCTCTTCCTCGACCCTCCTCCTTTAAACATATTCTTAGGGAACTATAGTTGGTCTTTTGAGAAGACCAGATCCTATATTATATAACTATAGAGGTGGATAAGAGGAATTGTCAGTGGTTGGACAAGCTTCAAGGCTCAAAAGAGTTTGAAGATAAGAGGGAAGGGGTTCCTTTTTTATAATGGAGGAGATGGGCACCTTTGGAAAAACTTAAAATATTATTTTATTATAAAGTGATATTTGGTTTATAATAGCTCAAAATTGATTTATTTAGAAGGTAAAGTGGTTATGGGTCGAAATACTCTCAGCCAATAGGTGTAGACAAGTGTAGGTTACTATTTTAACCTTATAATTTAGATTTAACTCTAAGTTAAATAATTTAACTTTTACAGTGTCTTCTTTTTTTCTTAAACTATATGGTTAATAAACATACTATAACAAGAAAAAATAACCCCAAGTGGTTCATTATTAATATATAAAACCTTATATAAGTCATTTGGACGAACCTTAGATTTTTAGGAATTTAATAACAATTAATAACATAATATTTGTTTAAAAAACTATTTTATATCAATTTTGACACTATTTGGTAATTGATTTTTGAGAAACTCCTAACAACATGATTAGTTCGAAAAAAATATAATTTACTCAATACTATCATTTCATATTAACCTATAAAATTAGTTTAACTCATAAAAAGTCTTAAGTTTCATTAATTTGTGTAATTATAAATTTAATTATTTTAATATTTCATTAATAAAGTAATTAATGCATCATAATTGTGTAATAAATAAATTTAATTATTTAATGTCTAAAAATTAAAAATAAAATACCATTATATATGAAATAGTTTTATCTTTCTAATGAATATTTATAGTATAATTTATCTTATGTATAAACCTATATTAAAAATGTTTTATTTATTAAACATTGATTTTGTCTATTTTAACTCTTATTTAAATAAAATAATAATAAGTGTCATAATCTAATCCAAGTTGACCTAAAGGTTAATATATTATTCCCAAGGTTGTTTTTGGTCGAATTAATATTATCCAAGAGAATTAGGACATGTGTTAGGGTAATAATAATATCATTTTTACCCTTAATTACCCTATTAACTTTTAACCGTGGTAAATAAAAGTAAAATGTTACTATTCACCAAAAATTATTTTTATCATATTGAACCACATTTTGCTCCTTGATATTTACCATGTCTCTCGGATTTTTTTAATTCCGCTCACAGAAGTGGTACAATTACGTTTTATATAAATTTTCAAATTCTCTTAGGAGGTGGGTAAATGACAGTGAAAAGTTTAATTAAATTTTTATATATCTAAATTTATTATGAAATTACTCAAATGAATTAAATTGAACATATATAGATATTATATATCAATTTTTACATAAAATAAATTTAAATAAAATAAATAATTATTTAAATAAAATGTTGGTTTTTAAATAGTAACCTAGTGTATTCACTATTCATCAAAAATTGGAAATTTTCAGAAAAATACCAAAAATTCACCCTATAATAATTTCGATATTCCAAATCCATCAATGAAGTCCATTTTGAAAGATAAAATTTATAAAATTTCAAAAATTGGGTATTACTATTAATAAAGGCTATTTTAAAATAATATTATAATAATATCTCGTTTAGTGAAACATGGTATTGCGTACAACACACGCTATCATGAAAGGTCGTGATTGAGTGTAATGAAATCCAAGTCATGGTTTCATGTAGTTCAAGATTCTTTTGTTTTTGCGTATAATATAATCCAACCATATTTCATTTATACATTGAATATATAGATATACACTCAATGTTGCGTAAAATAACATCTATCAAACGAACTTGAAATTGTGTGTAACACGGTCCTAGATTAGTTTTGTGTATACTGAAGCTAATACGGTGTTGCGAATTGAGAAAGATAATATTGGTGTATCGTACAATAGACGATATGAATGAAATTAAAGAAATATATCTTATAAAATCTCAGGTGTAACATTTTACCCCCCTTAAAATGAATTTCGCCCTCAAAATTCGTCAGGGTTATAAATCTTTTACTACTTCAATGTTTTTTTATTAGAAGACTACATCATAAAAAGGAATACTAATGATTAATTTTAAAAAGCTAACGTATGAAATGTAAATGTTACCAAAATTAACATATCCCTAGAATTCCACATATGACAAAATTGGTGAAAATATGGATAAGGAAGAGAAATCTAACTGTCATGTTCTGATGGAGAGTGGTAGAGAACATGGATATGAAAAATCCAACAATCACAAAGACATAAAGTTTTTATGATCTAAGGTACCATAAGATTCATCATATATGAGATTACTAGAAAAATATTTTTGGTTTCCATGATCATTTTCCTAACGTTGATTTTACATTTACATAAGGAGAAATACTTAATTGATTTCATTGTAATACCATCATTGGTCATTCCATGAACAATTTCAACCTCATCACTATTTAAAGAAATGAAGCTGAATTTTTTATTCATGAAGAGTTAGCAGATCATGCGATAGAATGATAAGTCATCCCATCAGTTTCTATCACAAAAAGGTTAGCAGAAGTTATTAAATATACATAAGTCCATCTATGGTGATATTATTCTTATGTGATTCCAACAATGGACTTATACATTATCTATCATACGTATTAATAAAATGAAACTAATTTCTACAAACCAGGGACTTCCTGTAGGCCAGTTGTAGGCGATAAAGGCATGTCGCACTTCAGTTGTGGGTTCAATTCCCACAGTCTTGTCTGATGCGACGTGTTGTCTCATGTCCTACATGTTGTCCTTTTTCGAAAACTGCATTATTATAACATTCCATAAATAATATCAAAAAAAGATTTACCCTAACACAGTAATGAATTATATCCAACATAATCCATTCCAATCTTTAGGCTTATCCAAATTACTTCTATCGATGCTCATACTATAAAGAAAACAATTACTAGAAATGTAATCTTCCAAGCATGTGAATACCATCATTTATCCTCCATATATCATACGATATATCTTGTTGGTCAAATTAAAAACATCTTAATACCATAATCATGTATTCTCTTGAAAATGTAATACCCATTGACCCTTAGTGAAAACATGAATGCTGTCAAAATTTAAAACCATCCACATACAAAAATCCCAAAATTTATATATACCCAAACCACTATATATCATTATCCGTATATTAGTCATGATCTCATTTCATTTTTTTCTTCATCGCTTCATTATGAACATATCATCTTCTTTCCAAAAATATTAAAATCACATATCATGGTTGCTGGTACCAAATAATTATTGAAAACCAATACATAGATATTCCCAAATTCCAGAATTCCATAAATTAGATTCCATGATACTATTTTGAAATCCCTTTACATAAACACTTAATCATTACACAACATTATTGTCATGCTCCACATCATAAATAGTTATCGCATTTTACTTCCATTTATCCTTTTCCTTAAAAGGGTTCTCACATTGATCACGATTAACCCTAGGATTAGGGAATTGATTAGCATAATACCCCATTTCATTACACTTGAAGCATTGAAGTGTTGGTGGAGTGTTCTCTATAGTCTTTTCACTATTCACAACATTATAAACCCTTTTCCCATTACTTTAGCACTCAGCTACTCGATTACCTTCTTTTCCACAATTGAAACATTTTATAGTACCTTTTAGATAATCTCAACCATGCTTCTTTCCACAGTTTGAGCATAAAGAAACATTCATCTTATTTTCACCATTGTTCTGATATTTCTCCTTGAACTCCATCTTTTGTGTTGTGTCAAAACCATGAGATGGATATGTAACACCAACTTCCATTTCAACTTAGATAGCACAACGAACAATTTATTCATAGCTACTGAAGTCTCTTATAGCTAATGCCCTTCAAAGACTTTGTTTTAACCCACTGAAAAATCAATCAACTTTAAATTCAGGTTGGATGATAAATCCAGATGCATACCTTGCAAGCCTTGTAAAATTCGATTCGTATACACCAACAGATTCATCATCATTTTTCTTAATCTCAAGGAAATCCTTTTACATATTTGTTCGATGAATATGAGGGAAGTACTTATTGAAAAAGAAGTTCTTGATCTCATCCCATTCCATGAATTCAATTTCATCTCAGGGCCTTGAATTCTTAATTAGAGTCCACCATTGATCTGCTTAACCATCTAATCGGTAAATAGCCAGAATGAATTTTTCATGTTACGAATAGCGAAGTGTGGAAAATATCTTTTCAATGGTATGGATCCATTGTTCGTCAACAAGTGGATCAGAAGACCCGCTGAAAGAAGGTGGAAGTTTCCTCATTAAGTACTCAATAGAATATTGTTTATTTCTCTGCTCGTTTGGATGTCTAGAATGATTCACATCCTGTGTAATTATATCAAAAAGTTTTTTCACTCCATCTCCCATCACAGTTGATTGTTCGGGAGGAAAATCATTGCATTTTCCATTATATTGATCAACACGGCTCTTTTGGGTTCCATACATCATCTAAAACCCAAAAAGAATAGTGTGAGAGGAAAAAATCATGCTAGGAAAAAAACATAATAATGGGGGAGTACCTTAAATATCTATGTTCTTAGGATTAATTCTATGATTATTACCATAATTCTAGGACTATAACCCATACTTATAATTAACCTTAGGGAAATACCTAGACATACCTTAAAAATATCTCTAGGGATCTCACTAAAGTTTTCACATCCTAGTTTCCAAATGTTGACTAAACCTATCCTCTGATACCAACTATAGTGACCCAAAACTTGAAGTACATATAAATTACATTACTTTTTCGGAATACTTAATGCATAAAAAAAATAGACACACAAGGACCATAATAGTTTACTGTCTTTGGAAACTCCGGATATAATCTTCTAATGGTGGTGAGATATCTTCAACATCTCCCACAAAGATAAACCCTTTTTTCTCTTACCTAAAATCTTTATTTAAATCCTCGTGAAAAGAAAACAAATAAAGGGTGAGCTCAAATACTCAGTAAGGGTAAGAACGGAGAAAATAAAACAAATCATATACATTTGAATATAAAACATGAACATAATAATTAAACATTAAAATCATGAGCAATGGCATAAAACATGGAAGTACGTAAGGAATATATCATAAAGAAACATTAATCATTATAAAATAGCACGGAAATAAAACATTTAATTGAGGCAACCAATAAGAACATGTTAGGATTTCCATAGTAGCCAAGTCATTGCTTCAGGACCATCTTAGTAGACAATGTCCCTTTCTGAATCAAGTTCACTCCTTGTTCTAGTCCAGTATCACTGAACCAGATTAACATACCATTCCATCCATGTATATCTCATGGTATATAAATCAATACCCAATTCATTGGAGGTAGATATAGGTCCCACCCATGTCATAATGAAATCTTTTCTACTTGATCCACAAAATAAACATAAACCACTCATCATAACCCAAAGAATAAAATGGGTGTCATAAACATCATCCCATCATCACATAATCCATATAATATAAATGGATATAATTTCACCATAAGAAAAACTACACCACTTAAATAATAGAGACATTATACTTGAAACATATACATGCTAAATAATTTCAACTTAGAAGGAAAATAGTTTTGATAAAACACTTGAAATGAATTCTTGAGGAAAATATCATTTCTTCTTCGAAATCATTTTATTTTCACAAAATGACATGCAATTTAAAAAGAAATTGATTTTGTTGAAAATAGTAATGAAATATTGTAGAGTATTATTCATGAAATTAATGCGTTTTAAAACCGTAAAAATATGTTCATGCCGTATAAGTTAAAAAACATTCTTCTCTTACATTTGCCGAAATAGTCAAAAAGTACCTCGTATGGTAAATAAAAGAAAGATTCCTTACATACCGTGTAGTAAATGTAAAAAATGGGTAAAAATGACATTAAATATACATGAATACATTTTTAGAAA
Source organism: Viscum album (assembly GCA_963277665.1). NCBI lineage: Eukaryota > Viridiplantae > Streptophyta > Magnoliopsida > Santalales > Viscaceae > Viscum > Viscum album. The sequence goes on from OY728140.1 coordinate 1,322,543,345, forward strand.
ATATTGACATGGATGATAAATATAACCCCAGTAAAAACTAACGAATAAACAATCTCAGATAAATACGACATTGGAATGGTTAACCCTTACCTTATGTCTAATTTCTTCCATATGTGCCCAAGAATCCTATATAGTGGGTTTAAACATATTATTTACTTGTAACAGAACCATAATAGTATTTATGATATCATATATGATTCATTTATGACTTTAAATTATCCGTTCATTTGTCAATTCCATGTTAAAGCATTGTTTTGGGTAAAATCGTTTCATTTATCATCCGTGTTTGGACTTTTAATTATTATTATGATTACATAGATCATTAATATTTAATTAAACAATATAAAAATGATTTATATGTAATATATATTTCTAATATACATATATATAATTGATCGATAAATGGAAAGAAGTACACCGTTCATGGAGACGGTAGGTCGTACGTACACATGAACATTGTTTTTTGTTTTCTTGTTGAATTGAATGGAATTAAATAGATGAAATACATATATATATATATACTTGAATACAGTAGAATCTTTATGTCATAAAATTCATGATTACTTATTTTATAAAGATTATAATCATTCTTGAATTGTTAACGTGGAAAATGAATCTCATCGCATCATGGAGACGGTAATCCATACGTACCCATGAGCGATGATATCATTCCCATATTTATTGAATGGAATTAGAGTGGATTATATAATCTCATAGAATGATTATGATGTTATAATAATCATATATATTTATTCTTTACACCATTATACCAATCCAAGTAAGGTGGTGGTGGAAAAACTGATTACACCACGGTGTGGAGATAGAATTCTGTACGTACGCACGCACGGTGATTTAGTTTTCCGTAGGATGGATAGAAGGTGAAATAGGGTGTTTTCATATATATAATAACATATCAGTATATAAGTTATATCTATATGATTACTTTATAATAAGACAACTAAACAAGAGTAAGTATAAGTAGAATGAAACTTGAAAGAGTCGGTAGAAGAGATTGCCTCTTCCTCGACGCACCTCTTTTAAACTTCTTCTTAGGGCACTAGAGTTGGTCTTTTGAGAAGACCAGAAACTATGTGATATATCTTTAAAGGTTCAGAAGAGTAAGTTTTAGGTGTTTTCCAATATTTATGTCTCAAAAGGGTTTTAAGAGAAGAGGGAAGGGGTGCCCTTTTTATAAGGGATGACAGGGGCACCTTTGGAAAAACTTAAAATATTATTTTATTATAAAGTGATATTTAGTTTATAATAGCTCCAAATTTATTTATTTATAAGGTAATGTGGGAATGGGAATATATCCCCTCAACCAATAGGTTTTATACATGTTTATGTTACTATTTTAACCTTATCATTAAGATTTAACTCTAAGTTAAATAATTTAACTTTTACCGCGTCTTCTTGTTTTCTTACACTATATGATTAATAAACATACTATAACAAGACAAAAAAACTCCAAGTGGATCATTATTTATATATATAACCTTATCTACGTCATTTGGGGGGAACCATAGATTTTTTATAATATAATAAAATTAATAATATAATATTTGTTTTAAAAACTATTTTATGTCAATTTGGACACTATTTGGTAATTGATTTTTTTGAAACTCATAACAACATAATTAGTTCAAAAATTTTGTTAATTTAATCAATACTAAAATGTTATATTAACCTATAAAATTAATCAAATGCATAAAAAGTCTCAAATTACATTTATTTGGTTATTTATAATTTCAATTATGCTAATATTTCATTAATTAGATAATTACAGCATCCTCATTGTGTCATAAATAAATTAAAATATTTTATGTCTAAAAATGATAAATAAAATACCATTATGTAGGAAATCTTTTTATCTTTATAATTAATTTTTATAGTCTAATTTATCTTATGTATAAACCTATATTAAAAATATTTTAGTTATTAAACATTCATTTTAACTATTTTAACTCTTCTTTAAAAAATTAATTACTGTCCTAATCAAATCCAAGTGGACCTAAAGGGTAAAATTTTATTTGTAAGGTTGTTTTTGGTCGAATTAAACTTATCCAATAGAATTAGGTCATGTGTTAGGGTAATAATAATATAATTTTTACCCGTAAGTACCCTATTTACTTTTAACCGTGCTAAATAAAAGGAAAAAGTTACTATTCATCAAAAAACATTTACCTTATTCAACCACATTTTACTCCTTGATATGAACTTTGTTTCTCAGATTCTCGAAATTCCAATCCCAAAAGCGGTAATATTATGTTTTATGTAGATTTCTAAATTCTCCTAGGAGGTGGGTAAAAGTTGGTGAAAAGTTCAATTAAATTTTTATATATCTAAAATTATTATAAAATGACTCAGATGAGTTACATTGAACTAATATAGGTATTATGTATAAATTTTGACCTAAAATAAATTTAATGAAAATAAATAATTATTTAAATAAAAAGTTGGTTTTATATAGTTACCCTGTGTTTTCACTATTCATAAAAAAATGAATGTTTTCAGAAAAATACCAAAAATTCACCCTAGGCTAATTTCGATATTATGAATCCAAAAATGAAGTCCATTTTGAAATATTAAATTTATAAAATTTTAAAAAGTGGATATTACTATTCATAACGGCTAGATCATTATAATATTATAATAATATCTTGTTTAGTAAAATTTGGTATTGTTTACAACACACGCTATCGTGGAAGGTCGCGATTGCGTGTAATGAAATCCATGTTAGGGTTGTGTGTAGTTAAAGATTCATTTTTTTGCATATAATAGAATACAACCATATTTAATTTATACATTGAATATATATATATATATACACTCAATGTTTTGTAAAATAACTTCTATCAAAGGAACTTGAAATTGTGTGTAACACGATCCAAGATTAGTGTTGTGTATACTACAAGAAAATGTGGTGTTGCGTGTAGAGAAAGATATTCTTGTTGTATCTTACAATAGAAGATGTGAAAGCAATTGAAAAGAATATATCTTATAAATTCTTGGGATTTTATAGTTACCTTGAGATTGGATCATTGACGAGGTCAAGTTTTTATATATCAGGAATCTTGTAATTATGCAAAAATTTATATGGGATGATATTATGTGTGATTTTCATTTCTCAATGTTTTCAGTACATATGAGTGTGAATAAAATATATGCTGACCTATGATGATTGTTTTGGTGTCCAGGAATAAAAAAGAAAATAGATGGGTTTTTGGCATGATGTTACATTTATCAAAAGGAGAAGGCCAAGCATCAATGCGTTGGTGGTTATACACATCCCTCGCACATTCCAGAATGGAAGTGGGATGACGAAAATATGGACTATGTGGTGGGCCTCCTAAGGAATCCTCAGAATAATGTCACTATTTTGGTGATCATGGACTGATTAACAAAGTTAACAAGTTTCTTACAAATAATGTATATATTTGCAGTTAAGCATATGGAAGATTGGTATGTTCATGAAATATCCCATCTGTGTTTGTTTCAACTCCTCAAAATATTTGTTTTTTATTAAGAAAACAATTTTAATGAATAGTGGTAAACACATCAAGTAAAAAAAAAGAAAAATAAATCAACATTATACATCATATCTGAATCTATAATTTTCAACTTAAGACTGTTAGAGATCGTAACTATGTGAAGACCCTATTGACGAAAGGTACCCTTCTCATCGGAATCTTGTTTGAGTTGGATTTCCAAATTGTATTCCATCATTTTCCATGCATAGATGAACTATACCACATATATCTTCAACAAATTTGAATCCATGAGCCAGTATTCCATGTTATTTTTGGGAACAATCACGCTGCTCCTTGGTAAGTATCCACTAAAGATGCCTCCCAACCAGCCTATCAAAATCCTCTTATATAGTAGTAACCTATAAAATTTTATCAGATAATTCTTTGCTTCCATAAATGATTGTTTTCCACTCATCACATTCTATCATTTTTTCCCTTTCTCGTGGATATCAGATTCAATAGGCACCTTTACAGGATGCATCAAGTCAATAACAAAAGATTCACTTGCTGGTGGGTCAATATGTTTTGCCTGCACGTTCTTGGGATCCGTCGGAGGAAGTCTTCCTTTTCATCAAGATCTAGTAACAGGAGGCCTTGGTAAGGAATAATTTTATTTCCTCCATTGAGACTCTAAGAATTCTTTTTAAACGCATTTGATTCAATTATAATGTTCTTTCCCTTTCGTTGAGAGGATCCAATAAAGTCCTCCGCCATGTCCATATCCTTGGAATCGAAAAGGGTGTCCAGATTAGAATCTTTATACCCCTGATAAGACAACATATCATCCCCTTCCTCAGGCGCATAGCAGTCCTCTCCCAGCATTGTGAATCTATTTTGAGACTAAATAAACATTCCTCCAAAATTCACAGTGTCATCGTAGGATGGTCCTGATGGAATACCAGATCAAATCGATCTGAACCTCTATGATGTACAAATCGACATCCCATAAAGTGGGGATTCTTGTTAATGTTCCCCAAAACCATGATTTGCTGAATTCTTCAACCACCTGATGCATTGAAGACTTCCATGCATGCCACATCATACTTGGGTGGAATGTATGAGGCCGGATGCATAGCCAAATTGACATCCAAGGGAGAGATCCTCACTGCATGCCCCACATTTTCATTTGATGGGGAGGTCAACTTTTGGAACTCACGGACCTGCATAGTCTCCCTTGAACTTCATGAAATGGTTCTTACAAAAAGATCATGCCTCAAATGAGAAAAAACACATGCAAACCATGGATTTGAATGGTTAGGATTGGTGCCTTTCACCATGCCTGATGAAATCTCCAACACCAAACCCAACTAATTATCCAGAGTTTGAAGTTTTCTCTTCATTAACTGATCCTAACCAATAGAATATGGTGCCTCCTGGTAGAATACATCCTCATTGGTTCCTGGAACTTCCACCTCACGAGCATTACATGGTTTGACATTTTCCAAGGGCTGATATCTGCATGAACTGATCCTCACTGAATGATTTATGGGCCTCCTGATAGCATACATCCTTTTCGGTTCCCATATCATCCACCTCAAGGTCGTTATGTAGGTTTTACTCGGTATGGAATTCCAAAAATACACAAGTGGAATATCAATGTGTATTATGCATGTTCTGATGGATAGGACGAGGGAGTGTGTTATTGAATTTGGTGGGATGTGGGAGAAGATCCAATCATTAGTAGAATTCATCTATAAAAATTCTTACAAATTTAAGATACATATGGAAACATATGAGGACAATTACGGTAGTATTTGTATATTATGTCAATGCTAGATGTAGGTAGGTTAGTTGAATATGTTGGGATCGAGTCTCATGTAGGAGATTTCGAAGAATGTTTAGCTTATTTTAATGCTTATGGTTATGATTCAGAGTAGAGAAAATTCATTTGTAGATAGATTTCGACAAACCCTAGAGTATAATGAGGATTACTATATATTCCTATGAGTTTCACCTATATTGGTTTCCCATTGGATGTGAAGGATGGAGAATATAGTGTCAAGATTCATTGAACGGTTTGAGGTTGTAGAGAGAATCGAGATAGTGGCATGTCGATTGGATACCCCATATATATACATTATTATTCATGATATTTTTCATGTGTCACAACATCAGTGGTATCACATCAACAATTTTAATGGGACTAATTTGGATGATGTTGAACTTGAGATAGATGCTTCGTTTGAGGAGTATCCTATAGGATTTTTGAATCCAAATGAGCATATTGATTTTGGAATGACCATGCCAATTGTTTGAGTATTGTGGAAACATGGATGGGTTCATGAGGAAACATGAGGGATATATAGATAATAGGGCTTAGTTTCCTGATCGTTTTTACATGGGATCATAGAGATAATTGGGGGTATATCTTGAGGACTAGTTTTTATATGGTGTGGAGATTGTAAGACCTCTTCTTTTACCATTTTAATCTATCTCTATGTTTTGAGTCTGGGTATAATAGGTTATGTGTTTCAAGAGTTCATGGTGAGATGAAAAAATTTGAAACATGGTCAGATTGTTAAAATGGATAATGGTCTAAAAATAAACAATAGAACATTTACATGTTGTGTAAATAAATTACACATAGTGTAGTTGTTGAAGGGTTTTAATAATATAAACATATTAAGATGATTATTTTTGGATAATTCTATTAAAAATATTTACACTGCATGTAATCAAATTACATTCCATGTAAATGAGTGACCTACTTTTTTAATAATGTTGTGAAACATAATTATTAATGATTTTGGTTAGAACCCTCCTCCAATTACTCTAAGGATACCCATAGAATATTAGGAGTGATTTCTTCTTCAATGATCATTCTGGATTTGTGATCGATACCTCATAAGAACATTTTTGTTTGGTTACCTTATGTTAATAATTCTATGGATTAAGTGGTGGACACTCTTATAGTTGTGGGTTTTGGTATTGATCTTGTTCATATTATTTCTTCCTGACATCTAATACTTTTGTTAATTCTAAACTCTTAAATCAATTGTCGTTTTCTATTGGAAATAATTATTCATCAATTTTTAGGTAGATAGTCTATAATTGTAATCTTGATATCTATATATCGATTTTGTTTATTTCATTGTTTAGTTTTTATTATATTTTTAAAAAATGTGATATTGAATAAATTAATTTATTTGTTGAATTAATTAATTAATGTAATTGTGATATTTGGAATTAGGAATGTTTAATTGGAACAATTAATTGTTGAAATAATAATCACATTATTGAGATTGTTGTACGAGATTATTTAATAGTTTAATCAATTAATTGGAAGGTGGTGATTATGAAATTGTGATTTGGAAAAATTAATTATTTAATTTATTATAGTTATATTACTGTTGTTGAACTACATAAATAATTTTTTAATTAATTTTTGGAGATTTTTAGGGTTATGATATTGATTGATGTGATTAATTAATCATTGAATATATTAATGGAATTCTTGTTATAAATTAATTTTTGATATAATTAATCAGATTATGTGAGAATAATGTTGTATAATTTTATTAATTAACTTTTGGATTAAGTAATGTGTTATGGTCTACTGTATCAAAATCCCATAGTGTTATAAAAAATGATGAATGGTAATAGTTCAATTCATATGTTATAACCATGAATAAAAAAATTGTATTTCCACAAAATCCATAAAGTGAGAATTTAAATGTGAAATGGTAATAATGGAATTCATATGTGATAACATTGTGTGGGAAAAGGTATGTCATATCAAAATATCATAGTTAAAATGTGATATAGAATAATAAAAATGGAATTCAATTATATGATATTCAATATAAATTGTTCAGACTATGGAACGAGGAAATGTAGGTATTGAGAGTTCATGTTTCCTCAGAAACACAGGGTTTTATATGGTAAAATAAAGAGTTATTTCATTAATGTAATATATTTACTTTATTTATATTATTTATTCATTATACTGCTGTATACACTATCTTAACTAGAATTTATTTTAGACACATGTGGTAGTGACCTACTAAGATATACTCATAAACTATTTGTGCTGCAGGATCTGTACTAAAAATGACATTATGTTTTTAATACACGATAAGGGAAAATTCCATGTGTCTGATGGTTGATCTGGGATGATGCATGGTTGAGGGAACCAGATGTGTTTTAGGAACCTCTTGGGAGTATTTAGTGTATTTAATATTTAGTTTTTTTCATGACATATAACATTTATTAACATAAAATATCTACTATTATATTTTCATATTTTATCTTCACCTTTTATTTATAATTGTTTCTGGAATTGTTCTTGTTATGAATTTATGTTTTTTGTGTTGTTTTATTATTTTATACTATGGTATTACTATAACAATGAGGCTATAATCTCCATATGACTGATAATAGACCATCATTGCTAGTCAACAAACATTATCATATAGGAGGCACACTTGCGGTCATGTGGCCATCAGATCGGGGCACCAGTGTGTGGCACCTGGTTAGAGATATCACAAAAATAACATATAATTTTTTTTAGAAACCATATATTTATGTATGATATAAAAAATAAAAAACCTCGCATGTAAATTGGTAAATACTCTTATGATACAAATAGATTAGTTTTAATAAAAAACATGGATACTAGAGGGGGTGTATTATAGATAAAAAATTAACCTAACATAAAAATCAGAACTTCTTTTTTTATCAATATCATACTCAAAGACCATCTTATGATCAGAGTATTGTTATAAGACTTAGAAACCATCGAATAAATGAGAGTTTCTAAATAGACCTACAAAAATTCTGATTAAACAATATTAGAAATTTTTTGTCAAATATATTTATAATATTTATTTCATGGGAAAATATAATACATGTTAAACAACAAATATGAATGTTTATCATAAATTAATAATGAATTATAATATTTATAAAAGATATTCTACTTTTTAACCTTAAGAGTAATTCAACTAATAAATACTAACATAATATATCCATATATTTTATCCTAACTATAATGTATGATTATCTATAGTAAGAAATCACTTAATACATATATCAAAATATCCTTTCTGTCCAATCCCTTTGTATACCCCAATAAAATGATCAGTATCATCTCTGCATCAAATACATTGGATGCCCTCGATTATCCTTATTAGTATCACTTGTATTCATAACCACATAATGGATTGATATCAAACCATATTATAAAATTTGAATATGAGAGAAAATGAATTTTAAAAATTTACAACCCTCAAAATAGTTTTCCTAGAACAATAAATATTTGAAATATTTAAAAATTGATTGAATTAGATTTTCAGAAAGATCATTCTTTAGATGTGTTGAGATTCAAATAAATCATCTCTCATCTTTTATAAGTTATGCTTATTCAATGAAATCCCTCTAACAGTTATATTTATGTGATTCTCATAATATGTTTAAATGTACTTGGATGTTATTCCCTAGATATCCAAGTAAATCATATCGTTATCCATTATTGTTTGACAAACACCATTATAGTTATATAATAAATACAATCTAATCAGAATATTTCCAACACTAAGATTATAAATTAATTATTCCAAAATAAAATAATATTGTTAGTCCAATGAACTCAACTATGGATAGTCTAATATATATGACTTTAGTCAAACCGATGGACATAACATTAGTCCATCTGATGAACAATACACTAATCAGTCTAATATACCAGAATTTGAATTAGATCTATGTATCATACATTATGAATATAATGTTTATATTCATTTATTAGGATCTATATCTATGTTTGGTATTGAAAATTCCATTATAAATATTCTAAAATAAATATGAAATTTAATTCCAGTATAATAATGATTTAGTAATGTATTTATAATTTTCAAAACAAAGTATAGTATAAGAGGACAGTATAGACTTTTAACTATGAAATAAAATAATTATAATATTTAAGTGCATCTATTTAATAAAATTAAATTTTTAATATTTTTTTACATTCAATACCATATACTGCATACTTTTTTGACATTGAACATACTCCACGCTTGAGTCATAACTAATTAGGGGTAATTGGGTATGTTTTTTGTGGTTAGAATTTCTTTTAACCATGATGTTATTTTTTTACTTGTAAAAATTGTATAGTATTTTGTCCCATGATTGAATAAGACTATGTAAATTAATTTTAGTTTTGAAACAAGTGACATATGATTTTTTCACCTAATTTTATTAATTTTTTGTTATATAATCATTCAAATTATTAAATATTTTCTATATAATCAAAAAACATATTATATTTAAAATACAATATTTACAACATCAATATCTAGTGGTCACATGATGTTTTAGAAAAAGGGATTATATATACATCCATATAATGTATTTATATTTATTTATGGTGGAAACATTGATATACTATTATGAAAGTGTTATATTGAGATACTATAATGAAAATTTAAATATTGAGTTTCAGTAATGTTTTTTTAAAAGGCCACACATTCCATGTAATTATTTATTTAGAAATTACTATCTATTTTATATACTAATAATCTTATAGTGGTACACATGATTCATTATAAAGTATAATAATTTTGTAGAATCTATTTCAATATTGTTTTAGAGTGATTATGATAATCATATGCAAAGATGTTTGAATGGTTTCCAAAATAGTGTTGAATTTTTTTCATATAGTCTTTGTGGATTAGTGAAAGTGTAAGATTGTTGATGGATTATCAGTAATTAATAGACCATGAAATGTAGATTGTAACCGTGTAATGGTTAGTGTGTTCTCATTGTAATTTTTTCCACATTTAGGTTCTCATGATATATAATTTCATTTATTTATTTATCATATGTTTATAATAATGATTATTTTCTTCCTAAGGAAATATCATATGAATATATTTAAGCATATAAATATATTTATAAAGTGATTTAATGCTATATAAATTAAAAGGTGGAATCCAAAAGGTTTTAACATTTCATAAAAATAAAATCCATCAAATCTAATATGATCCTTTTTTCAATTATAGAGAGTTATAAAATAGAGATTCGTAGAAGTCATTTTCGACATAGAGGTGTCATATGTTTTCCTCAAAATAATCCTTGAATCTCTTATATTCATTTAAATTAAAGGGTAAGGATCTATATACATCCATATTTAAGAGTTCATACCAATTCATTAGGGGAATACAATGCTTGGTGGATTCTATGGGAATTAAGAACATGATCAAATTCACATCCAGTAATGATAAAAAGCAGGGAATGCTAGGAATCATTTTACTGTTATTATTTTATCTTATATCATATAAATTATATAGAGGGTTAATGTAATAATTATTTTTTTATTCCAATACTTATGTGAATAATGATTTTTCAAAAACCCATAATAGATATCAATATCTTATGTACTGATGACTTCCCCCTCCCTTGATCTCAATGAATGGATTATTTTATGGAAAATCATGTTCCCCACCTCAATATATAACAACAGAATAGATTTGGAATTTTTTTCTCAGAAGGACCTTGGTAATTTATTTTCATACAATTGAATACTTACAATTAAAATCACCTTATAAATATATTGTCCATGGAAGTCACACCACCGACATTTCTTCTAACACATGCATGGTTTATGAATTACTATTTTGATATACACTAGAAATATTATGAGTAATTGTACCAACATATTATATTGACGTTTATGAGGTATATTGGTCCCATGGGTAAACAATTATGAAATAATTACAGCCTTTTATATGGTAGTGGATGTTGTGGTGAATTTAGTATATGTGTGTTTTGGAGGGGAATATTTTGAAAATAATATCATGAAAATATTTTGCTATCATTGGGAAAGAAAATATCCTTATCCAACATAATGGGAAATGGAAAGACATATATTAAGACTAAAGTGAATTTATTTTCATGGAAAACTAACATGGAATTTAAAACCATGGATCATGTATACATGTCCATAGTCAACCATGTGTATGAGTAATTAAACAATAGTTTCATTATCCAAAATGGAATTAGCATACGAAAATCCCATTTTTCCTTTTCATGTGAATTTCTAAATATAAAACTTTACATTGAATTATTCTTTGAACATAACATAACTGGTAAAATAAATTTTGAGGAAACATGTGAGATGATCGTGATTTGGAAGTGTGAGGTGGTGAAAATTCCAATTACATAGAGGATATAATAGAATATTATGATGAATAGAGTGTAAATTTATTTCGTGGTGATAATTGTTTTATATCCATGATTGTGAAATATGACGATGCAAATAAAATAAATAAGTATATTTCTCTAATAAAAGACACAAATTTTATTATTAATCCATATAAGATGGAGGAGGGAATCCATCAGTTCTCTAGTGTTGTATTATTTATCTCTTAGGGTACCAACATATGAGAAAAAACATTATGGGATCAATCATAAACATCCTAAAATAATTAATGATTTCAGTAACACCCTTACAAAAACATAAGGATGGTATATATTTTTAATTTTTCATCATCATTCAATCACCAATTTCATGACTATATGTCAGATAACTGTAAACAATATCAATCATTTATATGCACCCTGAAATATTTCCCATGAAATTACCTATGATTCATGGGATGTGTCATTAATTTCATATACAATGTGACTTGAAAATGTAATATGGAAGTCTAAACTACTGTGTTCTTTTACTATATGCATGTGAATATAAAAATGATGGAATTATTGAGAACCCTAACCAATATGCGTGGAAGTGATAGGGTAAAAACCCAGTCGTATATTTGTTTCCTAAACTAGTGTTTTATTACATATATTAATGGATAAGTTACTCCTATAATTTTTTTTAAGAATGAACAATAATTCCGTCTATTAAGTTTGATTTAGGTGTTATTGGATATAATACATATCCTAATATGTGCTGTTAGATTCATGATTTAGATTACTTGTGATGTGTATGATATAATCTTGGTTTGATTATGAAATTGTAATGGGTGATATTTTCTGGAATGTGGATCCATGGAGATGATTTATTTAAAATGTTTCATTGATAAAATTGGATAAGAATATTGTTTTGGGAAATAGAGAATAATAGTGTAATCTGTTTGAATCATTTGAATGATTATGCATAGATATGCCTATATGTGAATTCCTTAGTTTTATAGGAGATTTATTAGATGTAAAAACAAATTTAATTTTTTTTCAAGTGGTTTGTTGGCTAAAATATATTCTTTCATATGATTCGTCTCCTATCAATATTATTTTTTGGATAGAACATAATTAGTGGACATGTATTGAGCCTACAAGGTCTACTGTAGTGGAGTAAACCTAAAACAAAGAGCGCACAAATTTTTTTAGGGATCACCATCATCAATGAATACCAATGTGACACTAAAAATATTACATTTTAGTGAGATTAATAAAAATAATAAGTATACAATTATTATAGCTATCAAGCCACTGAGATTGAACAAGATGTTTAAAATGTTTATATTTGTATAATGGATATATGAGTCGGATCATAGTGATCTATGGAATATAATATATATATCATCTATATATTTATTTACCAATCTAAATCATATAATATATTCCATATACTATTATTGTAATATTTTTCTAAATTTTTTTCCCCTATATCATTTTAGATATACGGTATTGTTAATTTTTTTATTTTAACTCATTTATTTACACCAATATTAAAAATGAGTTTGTGATTCCAGAAAACAAGATTTTTATTCATCAAATTTATAATTAATGTTACATTGATGATATAAATTATTTTATTAGATGATTAACATTGGTGAAAACATAATCATATAGACTAGACAAGAATTATTATTTTTGTGGAACATTAAATTCCCTTAAATCATTAAAAACAAAAGAGATAAAATTTATTAAAAAATCAAAATATTATAATAGTATTAAATTTATAACAAAATTTAATTGGACTTATATAATGTGGATCTTAATCCAACCAATGATAATGTTTTTTAAATTTTCGATATTCTATTTTGAACAGAAAATTGTTCTTAAACTTTAATATATACTATGAAATTTTATATCCGATCAATGTAAATACATTTTTATATACACTAATAATTATTAATGAATGTTAAAATATTTATTTAATATATTAATTATTAAATGGTAATTATATTTATATTTTTGTCTCTAAATTATTATTTCTATGTGTATTTTATATGTGTCATATAATAATGAATTTCTATTTATGAATTGATTCAAATTTATATACATTTTGAAAAAAATCACTCACACCTTTTCGCATTAAATTCACATGTCTTATGAAATTTAGTTAGGTTCATAATCCAAAATTCAAAAAAATTAATGGAATATAATAGTTGAATTTTCATATGAGACTTGATTTTATATTTTATATTTTACTTTATAACATTTCTGAAATTATTAATTAATAATATATTAAAATTTTAATAATCTGTTAGACTTCAAATTATATTATATTTAAAAATTAAAGGATATATTTTAGCAAAAAAAATTATAAAAATCAAAACATTGGAATATGTTTTTCATTATAGGGTTAAATATTAAAAAAAATATAAGTGGATGTGCTATTATACATATTTGTTGATAAATATTTCTTGAATTATAAAAATACATAACATGTAATATGTAAAATGTATTATTTATGGAGCAATAATTTTACAATGTAAAAAAATGAAATAAAAAAAATATTCAAATAAAAAAAATTATAGTATAACATAAGAGTAATATGGGTCATTTATGGTACATAAGCCATTATAATTAGATAATTCCTCTTAAATTGGATTAAAATATTTATGAATATATTAAAAAACAATCAGTAGATGTCTTTGGGAAATTAATTGGATTTTATACATCATTATTTATAATTTTAATACGTTGATTCTCTATAAATATATTACCATATAATATATTTGAAACGATACCTATTATTAAAATAAATAGTTATAGTTTTCTAAACAACCATATTTATCCATGTCAAAGAAAAATCATCAATGTATTTGTTATGATAAAAAAAATTAACCAGATTTGGAATTTTATAGAACATAGTCTTTTGTAGAGAGATTTATGGTACATTTAATGGATTAATTGTTGATTAATTTTTTATCAAACATGTTACAATTTTTTAATTTATATCGAAGATTAGTTTTTGATGAGAAATAAAACTAATGATATTTTTGTTAAATGGAAATTATTTTCATTGTAGTATTTTGACATGGTGAATGGAATCAAAATGAATCCCACAGATGAATATTGATTGACTTTTAAAATTTTAAAAGGATATTTAGTAAGAATGAGATCCATTGATGAGTATAAATCACTATTTATAGTAATATTATTTATGTTTTTGGAAGAATGATATCCATTGATGAGTATAAATCAATATTTACAATAACGTATTTTGAGATTTTGGATAATTTGTAACCACCGATTCTCACAAACATAGAGACCACTGATTTGACATTAAATAATAATATTTAGTATAAGAGGTTTTTTTTAAAAAAATTATTCAATATTGAATTTATTATCTTTTATTTGTAGTAATTCAATGAACTCATAATTTATATAATTTTTATAAATTTATCATAGATTTTGATTTAGTTTTCCATAGAATGTTTTAATCATATCAATTACAATGGACTTCCAATATTTGACGGAAAAGTTTTTAGTTTATAAAAAAATAAGTTTTTTTGTTATTTGTATCATTTATCATAATCATCAATGATGTCAATAAGAGTGTTTTACATATTTTAAATGTAATTTATATAATGTCTCTATTTTACAGAATTAATGTTGAATATATCTAGTGATGAAAAATGCGCTAATATCAACCCTATTTAAGAATGAAATGATATGTTTCATGTGATCCTGAGTATAAATATAATTTAGAAAAAAATATATGATATATTTTGGGGGTGATAAAAATATTATAATTCAGGTTTTTTCAATGGTTTTCTTAATTTTATCCCATGAATATTGTTGAAGAAAAATCATTGGATCAGTTCTTTGTATTAGTGAATACAATTATTATCATTATTTAATATTTTATAGAAGTTCATAATTGGTATACTATGGTATAAAATAAATTAGAATTATAAAATATAATATTGATACAAATATCAATACATTGGTGTATTTATATGTCGATAATTTACAATTAATAAATTCGGAATTATATTTATAGCTCATGATAATAGTAGTGGACTATCGCTAATGAATAATGGAATAACATAAAATAATGATACATTTAAAAAGTAAATAATTTAAAAGTACATTCATTATATAATTTTACAGGATGAGAATTACATACTAAAAAAGATCCTATTAATATAATTGAGTTTATACAATTTTTCTCAAAATGAATTTTGTGAGGTAATGTTATTTTTAAAGGAAAATTTTCTTTTAAGTGTTTATTATATATAAATATTTGAATCATTACACCTTGTAACACTAGAATTATTAAATTAAAGGAGAGAATGATCTATAAAAAATATCATACATGAGAATAAAATACTCAAGTTGTTGAAACAGATTAAAATTC
The DNA here is from genome assembly GCA_963277665.1 of Viscum album. Classification (NCBI taxonomy): domain Eukaryota; kingdom Viridiplantae; phylum Streptophyta; class Magnoliopsida; order Santalales; family Viscaceae; genus Viscum; species Viscum album. The sequence continues at coordinate 1,322,559,410 of OY728140.1, forward strand.
ATTATGGCTAAAATGGTAAATTTAATGAAAAACAACTCTATTAAAACATGATAGCACATTCTTTGTAGGGGAAAGTGAATGGGAATAATGGAACTCAAATAATGAAGGTCTTTCAGTTTTTATCATAAATTTATAATTGTGAAATAATCTCTTCAGTGATAAATATGGATGTTTTGAAGTGGAATTAGTCATAATAATACATCGAAGTAGTTTCAATTTCAGATGGATCACATTTAATTATTAAAATAGAATAATAATCTCAAAATATAAGAAACTGTATCAATTAATAAGAATGGTCATATAATTATATAAGTTGATGAATAAAATGAAATGATTAATTTTGAGATAGTGAAAACATTTTCATGGAATAGGGGTGATCTCAACGAATCATTTAACTAGCGGACATGATAATTAATATTACTCTAAAAAAATTCTTCCCAAAAAATATTATGTGAATTTTCATGATGATATATTTGTTAAAGGTGAATGTTATTTTTATATATTTTATGTTTCATATAAAAATTATTCCATTTAAATTAAAGACCCATATAATAAATTAGTGATTTTTATTGATTATTTAAATTACAATTTTTATTTTTTAAGTTGATAATTATAGTAGTTTTAGACACAAAATATTTAATTAAATGTGTGATATGTTTTTTAGATAAAGGGGTGAATTTTATACTTTTCATAGCTAATAATAAATAGCCTTTGTTACTTTATATGATGGTGGTGAATATCTGAAAACCACGTGATATGGAACAATTTTTTTTTTGCTTCTTTTCCTAAAGAAAAAATCAACGTCATGATTAATATTAATAATGATTAAAATGATATCAATAATCAATGAGATTCAAATTAATTGAAAAATAAATTGTTACATTTTGACAAAAAAAAATTCAATAATTATATATTTTTGTTTTAGGGATGTAATTCGTGATTAAAAATATATATATATATATATAAGATATATATATATTAGTAAAATATATAATTCTATAAATAAATGAGATGAATTTATTTTTAGTTGATTATAAGAAAATACAATAGAATGATGTTGTGAAAACATCTAAATTACATAGTGAGTTAATGAAATATTTTGATTTCAATGAGGTAACTAACTAAAGGTGTGATCATCTAGATACAATGTAATCAATTGTATAATTATAATAATAAAATGTATAATTAAAAGTAATAATAAAATATATTAAAATATGGATTAAAAAATAATATATGGTTGTTTTGGTAGCATAATATTTTTTAAAAGGAGAAAATAAATGAATATTAAAAACCAATTTCTCATCGCATACTAAAGGTGAATACATTAATAAAAAGATGTCCGAAAGAATAATGTAGAGGTTTTGCTTTTGTAAAGTAACTATTTATCAATTATTAGAGATTCATAAGTAATAAAAATGATGTTAAAAAGTAATAATATAATTTTGTTACACCTTTTATTTTGTTAAAGCACATTATCTTAAGTAATATTCAACATTATAATAATTTAAATGACATTATATTAGATAGCAATAGTTATAATAATAAGTTGATGTTTTATGTTAGTATCATCGTGATGGTATAGTCAATATGTTGAAGTGAATTACAAGTTATTAATTATAAACTAACCTACTATAAGATACTAATAGAAGATATTGGTAAATGGATAGATGGCATAGCCACCTAGATTAAATGAATATTAAAATAATATTTATGAATTAGTTATATTTTCATTAATGTTATTTAATGACATGAGTAAATTTATGTATATTTTTTATAATTTATAAATAATTAAATAGATCTATTGGAGTGCTCTATAAAAATATTAGAGATTCTTGAGTTGATGAACTGGATTGTTTTTAGACTAATGATCTTCAAATCAGGAAGTTGATAAAAATATTTTGTTAATTTTGTTAATAGTTTTATTTATATGAATTTTATTTATTTTACATTCAGTAAATCTATCACTATTTATATTACATAGAATTATAGTAGGAGTGATAAATTGAAACTATATTTTCAATGAGAAGCTTTTATTTTGATAAATGTCTTGAATAGAAAAATTAATTCTTGACTTTTAGCCTCATATTTATGTAATTTTGAATTAATAGAGTGATTAATATATATCCATGAAAATGTTGTAATTGAAAGGAATAATTATATATTTGTGGGCATCAGAAGAACTATGTTATTAGAGCATGGAACATTAGAATTTTTTTTAGATAATTTCATATCAATGCTTTTATATATTCATAATTGGATTATATAGAATCTAATTTTGTTAATACAGATTTTGATATATGGTTTGGGATGAATTATTACTTGAAGAGATTGAATGTATTCTATATCCCATGTTATACGAAAACAAATTAAAAACACATGGGTAAATATTATTAGGGAATCTATGAGGGTTTATTTCATGGATACATATTTTTTGGAAGATTAACCATTGATACAATATAAATATGAGAAATATCTTTGAAAACTATAATGTTATTCTCATGGATAATTAAGGTTCATTGATAAATTTATTACCAATTCAGGAAAAATAATAAATAATCCTAAGAAATTCAATATGGATTGATGTTCATCTTAAATTATTATAGAATTTTTTCATACCATATATGGTTTTTCAAAAATATCATGGAATAATGATATTCCAAAATAAGAAGGATATATTTTTTGATGGCATAAAAAATATTACAATCAAAAAATAATCGGAAAGGTTAACAATGATTTTCAAGTAAAGAAATTTATTATTAATTAAAATCATACAAACCAGAAATTTTATATTTAATAAAAAAAATTATAAAGGATTTATAAAAAAAGCAGTATATAGAAATTAAGGTGAATGTACCAATTAAGTGTAAAAAATTAATATATGTGATTATTTTTTCATGTAAAATAAAATAATAAAACTAATAGGAGATATATTTTTATAAATTAGAAAAATTATAATGTATATGTAGTGTAGAATAAATATATCATCATTTGAAAAAGTTTCCTAAAATTATTGGTATGAAATTGGATGATAATTGTTTTCTAGTTACAATTCATAAAATGAATAAGATGTTGCTTATTATATGTTTTCAAAAAACATAAAATGTTTTCAAAATATATTTAAAATTAGTTTCATTAAATGGATATCATTAATATTAAGATTACATTGAACAACAGTATATTTTAATAATTGATGGTGATTGTTGAAAATATATAAAATTGAAAATGAGTTTTATATTCTTAAACAAAATTTTTAGATAATGTATTATAAAATAGATTATAACATAAAGAGGATGAATTTTTAAGAATATTTAGGATGATAGTTATATTTATCTCACTATATATTACATGTATCCTATCATTTTGATTTTTTATTTAGATGAAAATATACTTTTTAAACATGTAAGGATGTTAATAATTATTTTTATGAGAGTCTTATTTGGGATTGGAAGTGAGTAATATAATATGTTTCATATTTCTCACACTATAAAAGAATGATCATTAGTAATTAAATAGGTATAAAATAAATTAATTATGAGTGGAATATACATTAGTTGTACTTGGGACTAATATTCCATTTGACAAATATAGAATGATTATAGATGAAAATATGTTTAGGAGACTAATTCTAGCATAATATACATTATAACATCGTAATATACATTATATATTCACTTTCAGATTTTCCATGATTCCAAAGAAAACATAAGGAATAAAATATTTTGTTATAAAAATATATATTTATCTATATTAAATTCAATATTCCTTGTTTCCAATGGTATGATATAGAAATATCATAGTAACATTAAAATATCTCTAATGTTGGTTTTTTCATGTGAAATTTTAGATCTTAAATGAAAATTTGGAGGTTAATTGTCTATATATGTACAATGGGGTTTTTGTAACTCTAATAAGAAAAATTCATTCCATCAATGTAAAATAATATTTGATTCTGTTATAAAATTTTTTGACACAACCATAACAATATTAGTGAAGTAAAAAAATTGAATAAATGAAGGTGAATATTTCATATTTATTATTCATTATGTTGGACAGCAAATGAAGAGTAAATTTTAATAACAATTTAATGTTATATTATATTTCAATGAATAATTACATCACATAAACTTCATAATATATAAGAATAAATGTGGAAAGAATAATATATAATATAATTAATAACATTAGAAAGTAGAATATATATTTAAAAATCCCCTAATGAATGATTCCATTAAGAACATGAGTGTGTTTATGGGAGATTATTTTCTCACAAATTGCCTATGTGAAAAAAATATGTTTCCCTCATTGAATTTTATTATTTTTTTTATAATTTTAAAGAGAATTATAGGAGATATTTTTTGAAATATTTTGGAAAACATCTCTTTTAAGGTGGAAATTTGGAGAATTGAAGAGTAGTATTTTATTATAGGGGTATGAATGATAGCTTTGGATAATGATGTATTTTTAATATCTATTTAATTGTTTCTATAATGGATCAAATAAAATGATTTTATATTATTTTTCATCTATATTATATTTTTTATCCTAGGAATATGAATTGAGAATTGTGAAATTATGAAGATCTGAATATTTAATTAGTCGACATACTATACATATTCTAACATTTAGATAAATAAATTCAAAACAAAACATTATTTAAAATTGTATGAAATTTAGTTAAGTATAACATTGGGATTAATCAATTATTGGGATATTAAGATAAATTATCATTTATTATTGATGTTTTTTTCATTTTTTAAATATTCTTAACATGATCACCTATTTTGTAGTAGATAAATAGTGCCATGGTGGAACCAAAGGAATAAAACAATTACATTTTGGAACAAATCGATCTATGGTGATTAACAAAACATATCATTGATGAGGTGTGGAAATAGGAAATTAATGATTCATAGATAAATAATTATTAGGTTCAATGAAGCACAAGGAAAGGGAAATGAGGATTCATAATGATGTTGTTATGCTTATTACTTATAAATTGGTAATGGTTAGAAGATAATATCGATGGATGGTCCTTATTATAGTTAGTTGATGAGAAGAGATAAAAGTTTCATAATAAGTACATAAGAATAATATGGTCATTACATACATAATAATTGAATGAATAATCTATGTAGTCTATGATTATAATGAATTCACTGATGGGTATGACTCTTTCATTCTTGACTTGTGGAAATAATAATATGGCTATAATACACTATTTCACGGTGAATAAAAAATATATAATTGTGAAGATGAAAATGAAAAACATGATCTTAAGAGAATAAATGTTTTCTAAACATGTTTTTCAGATAATTATTTGACCAAATCTGACACATAGTAGATAATAACAATTACATAAGGGTCCTATCACATTATATAATAATTTTTTTCATCACAATAAGTCATCAAGCATGATATAGATGCCTTGATCTATCATTAGAAATCATGAGAACAATTTTTTTGGTCATGAGGATAAGAATAACTATTTGGATTTTATCTAACCAAGGATCTTCTTATGTAGTGTTAAAAATATTGATCGTCATGTTGATTATAAATAGATTATTAATTGAAAATATGATAAAGACATGTATAAAAAGATAACTACTTTTTAAAATCAACAATTATCATCTAAAAAGTAGAGGGTATTATCCTTGTAAATTTATTTTTTATGTTAGTTAATTCTCATTATCTATCCCTCTTCATTGTTTATTTTCTCAATTTATCCAAAGAGACAATAGAAGATCAGAACAAATTTTTTTATAATTTTTTTTGAAACTATTAATTGATCTTCTTATCAGGGAAAATGCTTCTCTTTCCTAGGCTTATGTATATATATATATCAAAAATAGAGGACATTACATCTCATATATATGTAAAATAAAAAGTTTCTATTATAATCTCTAGTCTAAAGATGATATTACTTCAAAAAAAGTATTGTTTTATAGATGATATTATTATTTATGTGAATAATAAATATATTATTGTTATTTATTATAATTTATGATAATAAAATTTTTATATTTGAATTTTTATATTAATATAAAATATTCCTATTCTATATTAAACATAACATAATAAACCTATATTTTTAAGTATTTGTTTGTATTATGTATTTATAATAAAAACAATGTTGTTATTACTATTAGATGTTTTGGAAAATATAAGGAAGGTTAAATTATTCAATTTGAGAATAAATAATTTTGAAATGACTGGAACGAATTCCCCTAGATCAAAAGGGGAGACCTAACACGTAGTATGTCAAGTTATCTTAAAAAACACAATTTTTCATATATTTTTATACAATTTCAATATAATTTTATTATTTGAATTAAATAATTTTCTATCGTATAATTTAATGGATTATTAAATTAAAATGATAATTTTACAAGGAAAATAGCTTTTTTGTCTTCCAAGATCATATAATATCCAAATATTTTTTTCCCAAAATAATGTATTAATTCATTAAGTAGACATTATTAATTAAACATATAAGAGATATTTGAATTAAATTGAAAATTTTTTATCAATGTGTAGGGTTATATTTTTCATCAAAAACATGTAGATTTTCAATTTTGATAACTAAATGTGATGATACATAGGAAACACATAGCCATTTATTCATAATAGGGATGTTAAAAATGATTCATATAATTAATGTATTCTTGTAAATAAATATTTATTTGTATATATTATCAACCATCATTAAATTTGAATAGGTCATAAATTTCATAAATAAATGAAATATTTAAAATTATCTCATTTATTGATGAGTTTAAAATACAAAACTAGATATTAGTTGACTCATATAAACTTGAACAGAAAACAATATAATGATAATGAGTTCAATATTATTAAAGTGTACAATATAATAATAATACAATCATTGAAATTTTTATTATTATAATAAAATTTTCTGTTCAATATATGTAAATATTTTGATATTCATATTTGAATTTATTGAAACTAATATATATATATTTTAGTATAACTATTTAAATCAAAATATATTTTGAAGATTATTTATTATCATTTAGGTGAATGTGAAATTTATAAGTATCATAACTGATATTGATTATGAATTAGATTCAATTTAAATTCACATATATTTCCTTTAATTTATATTAAAAAAATTGTGTAAATATTTCATTTATAATATTTAATAATTAATATATGGTAATTTCATTTATCACCCAAATATGTCATGTTTACTCAATTATTCACCATGTCCTATTATTTATCATACTTTGTATTTTCATGACAAAATGTTAAAATATAGAATATAATCTATCATTTGAAGCAATGTGTCTGAATAATTCTGTAATTATTTTTTAGCTTTACATTAGATTAACTTTATCTCTAAAATATGATATGATATTCCATTTAATATCAATAAAACATTAAAATCTAATATATAAATACTGAAAATAAGATTATATATTTCACAACATCATAGACTATTAATTTTTTTTATAAAAAATTATATATTTTAGTGTACATAATATAGTGAGATGTATATGAATTCATATGGTTATTTATAAGATATGTTATAAAATAGATATAATTTTTCCTCTCATAGATCACTATTTCTGAGATAGCATGTTATTTCCTATCATAAAAAGGATGGCATATTGAGTGGTTGATGAATTTGAAAGTATGATACTTCATCCACCATAGATAAATTAAATATAATTTATTAACATGTTTTTAAAAATACGCCCACAAGGAATAATAATTATCTAGTATCCATATATTTTTTATTACCTTATAAAATTCTCCGAAATTCATTTAATTTACCACTAAAACAATTCAAGTAACATGTAATTTCCCAATTTGTATTGGTTTCATTGAAATAGTCAAGTGTAAATTCTTCACCCAAGTTCCATGCAACGGTTCTCTAATCTGTTTCACTGTATGTACTCAAGTACGCCTCCCGGTGCACTAGAGTTTTCAAACTAAAATAAATGGTATGGTAGGTCCATCATGGGGATACTATACTCTATTTTATACGAGTGAAACACTAGAAGAAGTAAATAAACAAACGTGGAATCATATATAATATGAAAAATACTCATGTCACAAGATAACCAAATAGGAAATACAATACTCAACTGAAGGGGGAAATATGCTATGATAATATAAGTATCATCTATCAATATTGAAAACAATAAAGACACTACGACTCCCCAAGAGTGTTCTAAACCATGTCCGGTCCCCTCCTCAAATACTATAACCCCAAACACCCACATACCACATGTCACTTTCCCTTATTCAATCATGCAACAATATAATCTATGTGGGAACCATTTAGTAATCCAGAATCGGGTGTATGTATAACCTAGCAATCTACCTCCAAAATTTTCTTAAACATGTCGAGTAAAAATATAGTTCATGGAATTATATAAGGAAATAAGTACAATGCAATAATAAATATTTTATCCCAATTTAATTTATTCTCATATAACTATATTAACTCCAGGGTTCCCAAGGATACCCTTTACTCAATAGTAACTTCATCTCATATCAGAGTTATATGTGTTCCCTAGATATTATCATATATTAATACTAGCTTCTTGTCGACGCTTGAAGTATTGAAGGTTCTTTGATATCTCAGTTCTAGATTCGACTTATTTTATAGTTTGAATATTATTGTGTGAGGCCATAACATGGATTTTCAGTATATTATTTTCAGATAGACATTTAAAATCCAAATTTCCAATATTACAAATATCAAAAACATAAGTAAGATTACCATGTTACCATGCTTACTCCTTAATACAATGATTGTGTTCCCATTCTCCTTACTAATAAGTATAATGACCATGTTACCATGAATAATTTTGAATTTATAATGACCATGTTCACATTCTATTTTCTCATAAATATGATGACCATGTAAAGATATTTTCTTCTCAATTCTAAATGACCATGTTCACCTTCATTCTCACATAATTATGTTACCAATAAATTATCCACCCCAATACCAATAATAATTCAAAAATTATATAAACACATCCATCCCATAAGTTAACTAAACAATTAAGGATGCTCTTTAAACCATTAAATAATTCTTTATTTGATTAATAAATATAATAATTAATTTTCCAAAATTAATTTTACATAATTAATTATCTCATTCTAATATCAAATATCCATAATTAATCCCAAAATTAATTACCTAAAGGATATTATCACAAGAAGAAAATTTATCTATATTTAATTATCTCAACCGTTCTATTTCAATATCTCAAAATTAATCTCCTGATCAATTTTCTAGATTACAACATCTACCTATTGAGATAAATATTCCAAAAATAGTGATCTAATAGGGCATCCCCTCTGTCCCATTATTAATTCACCAATTAATCACTTATTTCAACAAATCTTCGATAACTCAGTTGTTCAATCTAGTTAACCAAATTCATGGAAATAAATTTCAAAAAGATGCTATAAAATATAAAAATTTTCTTATACATATCAAATCCATGAATATGGTAATTTTATTTATACCACCAAACATGTTCTATTGAATGAGGTTTTCCCAATAAAAATCCCCATAATCTGAGCATTATAGTGGCATTGATACAAGTGCTGGTTCTTAATACCTAATCGGAAATCAATATCAAAGACCTCATGATCTCATAAATATAAATCAAGGTCCAATTATAAAAATGGTTTATATACAATTAAATATATAATATTTTCCAAAAAACTATTAAGGAATGATATAATAATGAACGAGAAAAGCATCGGGATGAAATCCACATTCTGAGAGAATATTAGATCTTCAGTTCAAGTTTTCAAGATCGAAAAATAGTGTTTGTAAGTCCTTGGAATCCCTCTAGGATGATGGAAGAACAATCATTAACCCTTAATAATGCAAAATACAAAATTAGGGATACATAAGTCTTAAAATATGAAATTTAATGTTGAAAATGAGTAGGATCTAGAATTTTGGGATTTCACATTCATCCCTCGCATAGTTTAGTTGCACAATTAGAAAAAATGTGCACCAACAATGCATTATCTCCTGCTTAAAGGGACCTCTTCACATGGCCACCACTCACGGCCTCTCAAACCATGCTTTAACCATGCTAAATCTACTACCCCATAATTCTAGTTGGAACAGGATTTCTCCTAGGTAGCCACATGGTTTGTACAAACCATGTTCCAATCGTGCACAGTCTCATTTCTCATATTTTTTTAAAACTCCACCAAAGCGTACAACAAGTCATACCTACAAAATTATGTACTTAAAAACAACAAATGTACGTAAAAAATTACCTAATATATCTCCATAAAAGGTCGGGCACTTGAAATTTCAGCCCATTATAACAGCCCATCATCGAGCTGCACTTCCAAGCCTTTATTTGATTCCATGAAAAAATGATTTATCCATTTAGCCCTCACATATACTTTTCGTTCCAATGATTCTTATTGAACATTTCCATGTTTCCAAAACACATTAACCGTCTCCCCGATTTCCCTGCAATAGTTTCTAACTATGATCTAATAAAAGTATTAGATTCTCTTCAAAGGATGCATATATCTCCCAAAAAACCTCACATAGATCACCTGAGAAGGATTGGGGTGATTCCATTGATTTTTTCATACATGGAAAACATCATGCATATCATTTTATCTTTGTGTAAGATCGAATCGGTACACCACTGGCCGGATTTTAGCTCCTCTCTTAAGGGTTCCAAAAAACATGTGTGCCAAAATTTCATGCCTCCATATCCTATGGTGACCCAACCTAGGATAAATCTAAAGTAAAACATGATCAACCTATGTATACTCTAGGGGTCATCTCTGCCTATCATTATATGTCTTCTATCTACTCTAAGACTTATCCATTCATTTCATAATCAACTTTACCTACTCTGATGTCTCCTTTAATAGAATTCGTCCCAATAACAATAATTCACTATCCTCCATCTAGAAGACCGGTGATTTATGTGGTTTACCATAAAGTTCCTTCTATAGTTCCATCTATATTGTTTCATGATAAATATTGTTATAGACAACCGCTACTAAAGCCATGTCATTTTTCCAAGATCCACTGAAGCCAAGAACACATTCCCATAGAATATCCTCATGAACATGTATAGTATGTTATGACTACACATTTATCTGTGGGAGGAATTCTGTACATAATAATACAGCTGACCCAATTTTGATATGTAATCTCTTCTAGAACCATGATGTAAAGTGTTAATCACATTATGAGTCTATATTATGTGTCACTCCTGGAAGATTAACTATATCTAGATCATAATGTTCTATAAACAGTTCTTCTATAATGGATTCTCTTATAAGAATGAAAATGAGATCCCTTTGATTGTTGATCAAAAATAAACCAAATATATTCATTATTCCTATGAATCATTGGGAGACCAACCAAAAATTCTAGGGTAATGTCCTCCTACTTCAATTACGGAATAGGGAATAACAATAGCATGCCACCAGGTCATTGATGATATGCCTTCTCCTACTGACAGTTGATGTATCCTGGAAAAGTCCATGATATATCATTTTTCATTTATGACTACCAAAACTATCATCATAGGTAATGATACATAATTGTTACACTTGGATTAACCTCCCATTTCATGGAATAAAATTCCCACCTGATCTCCTCTCACATGCTCACTGGGAAAACAACTCATTTCATCACATAGAATATATTATCCTCATCTGTCAACAAATCTGATGATTCCTCCACACCGTCAAAGATACCCTTCTAGGACATGTAATTTTGATCCCCATACTGAATATCCATGATCTATATCAAAGGAGTATACTTCACTATAATTGAATATAGAGTTATATTCTCCTAGTTTTCCCGAACCCCCACATGAATTTCAACCAGTAGGGTCGTCACCATCCACTCTTCACATGACTCCTTAACCATCTGATTCTTAGTTTTCATGCTCAAGGAATCTTCCACAATATTTTCCATCCTAGTTATATATGAAATCTCAAGATCAAAACATTAAATATATTAAACCCATCATCACTGTTGAATATTTAATCAACACTGTGATAATATATACTACAATAACTTTTAAACTATATATACTATAAACTTTTATCCCATAAAATAGTGTCACTAACACATAAGATAATAAACCACTACATCTAAATAGAGTTTGTGCATTGGGAAATTCTGTCCATGTTGTGTCATCTTTCGAGACCCATATATGACAATATGATCTCCCTACAACAACACAACTCTATGTATGATCCTAGAAACATCACAATAAATCGTATACTAGTCACCAGACATAGGTATTATCAAAATTGGTGTTGATGTTAAGATATTATTTAACTCATTAAAATATCTCCCACAAGTCTCTAACCATTAAAACTTTATTCCATTTTTGGTCATGCCCTAATGTTGTGCTGCTAGACGGGAAAAGTCTTCGATGAATCTCCTATAATATACAGGCAATCCTAGAAACCTTAAGGTACCAAAAAATTATATGCTCATCTCCCATGGAACCACTACCTGAACCTTTTTGGGTCTACTGACACACATATCCCTGGGATAATCTACCCCAATATGTGTACCTATTAAATCCAAAACAGACACTATGATAGTTTGGAATATACCTCATGCTATCTCATTTCACCCTAGATAATGTCAAGATATTTGGAATGATATCCACGAGTCTTGGAGTGAACCAAAATGACACCCACTAACACCCACAAGATATGATATAGATATAGATGAAATATGATATTCATCAAAGTCATGAGCACTTATGGTGCATTTGTTAACCCAAATGGTAATAAGAAAAACAAATAAATTTTACGGTTACTTCTAAAAGCAGTCCTCGATATATCCGAAGATCGATCTCTCACCTGATGATATCCTAACCTCAAATCAATCATTAAGAAAACACAAGGTCCCTTTAAATGGTCAAATAGATCATTGATACATGGAAGAGGATATTGGTTCTTCACAGTAATTTTGTTCATCTTCCTATAATCAATACACAAACGTAAAATCATGCCATCCTTCATTGTGAACAAGATAGGCGATCCTCAATGTAATATACATGGAAGGATAAATACCTTACACTATAAATCCTCTAACTCAATATGAAGCTCTTGATTCTCAGTCAGTTACATGCTGTTTGGTGGAATAGATAGTGGATTAGCCCCCGACATGAGATCAATAGTGAATTCATCATCTCCCTCATGTGGTTTCCCAAATATGTCTTTAGGAATGTCATACTAAAATAGATTCACTACTGCAGGACGTTTATATTGCATAACACCAATTTCATACAACAATATAATATAAAATTGGGATGTGATCTCTCCTAGTTACTAGTAATGGGATCATCTCATCCTGCTTGGATACCTCAATCTCCACAATGAATATACTGGTCACCCTTATGATACACAAATGTCACTCTCAGATGGTAAAAGTCTATGTGGGATTGGTATGTGACTAGAAAATCCATACCCACCATTATATCTAATTACATTATATGAATAACATAGTGATCCCACAAAATATTATATTCTCAGATCTCTAATGAACATCCCTGAAAAAAATAGATATATCTAGAATGTACTCTCAATTGTGTATCTAAAGTCATACCCCAACTCACAGACTCCACCACTAGGCTCAAACCATTAAGAAGTTTTGTATATATAAATGAAATGATAGGTACTAGTATCAAAAAAATAACTACCTAAAGTATATGAAACAAGAGTAACACATCTCACTATTTTTGGACCATCATTGATATCCATAACTGTCTGATGTATTTCATGTAATTGTGCTACCCATATTCAATGTATTTTTCCGAACTCCCCAGAGTAGCACCACTATGCTCATGCAGAAACACTTTCCTAGAATCACCGCATCAACTACCTCTACCGTCTCAGCCTGTAGGACATAAACTGTTGGCCCAATTTGGTACTGAAAATCATATTTCCATACATTGACTCTTTCTAACTACTCTTTCAGTACATGTCTATCTTTGTGAACATCATTACTTTTATAGATATCCCATCTTGTTCAATGATTGACACTCTTCTAGGGGTCTGTATCAATGTAGATGATAGTGTCCTAGCCGACCACACTAATGAAATATCAAAATTGTAAGTTCATGTATAACCGACCCTCCTATCTGTGTACTCTTCTTCCCAATTCCTTCTCTATAGTTTTCATATAGATGCTTCCTTCTCATCGAAGTTTCTCCTCCTGATCATCCAGTAACAACTACATATCTAACACTATAATCCTACCTCATGTTGACTTCAATAATGAGATCACGATACACCTCTTCTGTAGACATAATTAAAATTAATATAGTCACCGGGTAAGTAATATCACACTTAAGACCATCCTGAAATAATTTTTTATAGCAACTTCATCTACTGATAATGTTTGAGTAAAGCATTGTAGACCTCTGTAGAGTCCAATATAGTTATTTAACGATATGATCCCCTATTTCAAGTACACGAATTTACCATCATCCTCCTATCTCAGCATCTTTGGATAAAGGTGCTCTAATATTGTCATCATGAAGGCCTTCCAAAACATACCATATGATTGTCCAGTTCCCGACTAAATGACTTGCCATCACATTAAAAATCCCCATTTCATATAAGTGGCCGACAGGAAACTCATCTCAGCTAGAGTCTCCAAATGGTAATGTATTGTCTCTATGGACTAAACCTACTATTCATATCCCTTAGTTACTCACCCTCGAGTAAATTTCAATTAGTGATTCAACTGAATCTCCCTTTTCTACTCATACATGAATTTCAAAACTAACTTTGTGTCACCTTCCATGATTTGAAAGAAGCGAATGAAGTTATCTAAAAAGATTCTCCCCATAATATTCATTTGGCATGATCAATGCCTCTTGTTCTTTAACTATAATGTAATTCGAAGGAATTCCCCTCAGTTGTCACCTCAATATGCTTCATGGAATTACACACTCTATAATATAAAACACACATCTCAGGTCTCATAACACAACCTTCTAACATTAACATAAGTTGGAATGATCACAAAAATCCATTTCTCCACCTCAACACAGGGTCAAAACTGGGGCACTATCATTACCCATTACCATCCTACAACTATGTTTTAATTAAAAAATGGTAAACACACTATCATAATTGAGTTTCTCATTATGAAACCCAATTATTCTCATTTCGCATCATTTTAAAATCTTTGTCAATTCACATTGGGAACCATTTTTTCATTTTTATCTCACAATAAGGAAAATAGTTTGAGTTCAACAATTTACCCATCACCCATTTTCCCATGTATTCCTAAAAAGATTCATGTCACAATAACCCTAAGTGCCTAGAATGATGCATGAAGAATCTAATATCATTCCATTCCAGGCCACAAATCAATGCACAAAATTTCTAAAAATAAATAATCACATCACCCCAGAATGTCTACACCCAAGGTGAATTAATAGTCAACTATAACAGAAATAATCAACAACAAGAAACCCACCTTGAGTAGTTGAGTATTCAACCATAAATGGATCTGAAACTCCAATGAACAATCTCATTAACAAGCCCCAACTCTTCCTTGTATCTTATATACCATTCCATAAATTCTAAAACAACAAAATTAGAAAGAAAATGGTACCTATAATAACACATTGTAATGTTCTTCCTCGAATTCCATGCAATACTGCACTGTTCCAGTTCACCACATGACCTTAAGTGCACCTCCTCGTCTGCTTGAGGCTTCAAAATAATATCTATTGTTTGGTAAGTCATTCATGGCGAGACTGTACCCTATTTTATTAGATTGAGGAACCATATGATGTAAATTAATAAACATGGAAGTGTATATAACCAGAAAAATACTAATGTCATAAGATTACCAAATAGGAAAAATAATACTCAACTATAGGGAAAAACATTATTTTCCAAATATAAGTGTCATGTTTATATAAAAAAACTGAAAATAAAGACACTATGAATCCACAAGTGGATTCTGATCATTGTATAGTCCCCACCTCTAAGGTCCCACCAAAATCAGCCACATATTCCATGATATTTGACCTTATCAAATCGTACAATAATATATTCTATTATGAAATAATTCAGGCAGCATGAATAGGTTGTTAGAACAACTCAGTAGTCCACTACCAATAGTGTCTAAAACAAGTCTAGTCAAAATATAGTTCATGAAGTACTATAAGGAAATAAGTACAATGAAACAATAAAAAGTTTCTCACATTTTCATTTATTCCCATCTAACTACATCAACTCTTTGGGTTCCAACGATGCATGTACCTCAATAATAACACTATATCATACCAGAACCTGAAGTGTTCCCTAGGTAATATCATATATTAATACCAGATTCATGTTTAGTTTTGAAGTATTCATGGTTCTATGATTTCATAGTACCTATTTCGTGTCATACCAGAGTTGAAATATTTATGCATGATAAAATAACATAGAGTGCCATTATTTCCATTCTTTAATTTCACTTTAAACAACAACATTTAAAAGTATAACAATATATAAAACATAAGTAATATGACCATCTTACCATTATTACGCTATAACATAATTATCGTGTTCCCATTCTCATTACTCATAATTATAATAAAGATGTTACCATTTATACTTCTCAATTTAAAATAGCAATGATCCCATTCTTTTTACTAAGAAGTACGATGACCATGTTTCCATTTCTAATTATCAATTTATAATTAATATCATCCAATTATTTATCACATAATTAATTTACCAATTAATTATCAACCACAATCCCATTAATAATTCAACAATTATTTATGATAATCAATTCTATTAGTTAAAGAAACAATTATCTAACAACCTAAAAACATTAATTAATTCAACAATTTCTTAATAAATATCACAATTCATATTCAATAATTAATTTTCTAGAATTAATTATCTCATTTTAATCTTAACTCTTCATAATTAGTCCCAAATTAATTATCTAAGATCGTATTATAAAAGTCCCATAATTAATATATAATTAAATATCTCAAATTATCCATTTCAATATCTCATAATTAATCCTCCTGTTAATTGTCAAGATTACAAACCTGATCACCTATAATAAATATCCCCACATTCTTGATCAAATATGGAATCCCCTTAGACTCATGATTAATTCCCCAGTTAATAAATTATTTCAACAATGCATCAATAAATAATTTGGTCAATCTAAATAACCCAATTCAAGAAAATCAATTACAAAATGATTCTAGGATATATGAAATTTTCATATACATATAAAATCCATTACTAAGGGAATTATATTTATACTACCAACCTCATTTTGTTTATGGATGTTTTCCAAGTAGAAATACCAAAATTCTTAGTAGCATAATGATGTTGATAAAAGTTCTGGATCTAAATCCCTAAAATAGAATCAATATAAGAAAGATAAAGATCTCATAAATCTATATATAAATCGAAATTCCTATATCCATATATTAGAAAAAAATAGATCTATGGAAACATAAGATATCTTCAATGAAAAAATCAAGTAAATATAGATGAAAGAATTGGAGAAGCCTCATGATGAAATCTACATACTGGGAGAATAAAAGATACTCAATTCTGGCATTCGATTTCAATGAACTGTATTCATAAGGCCTTGGAATCTATTGGGGTCTATAAGAAAGCCTAATTTTTCCCTTAGGGAAGTAAAATCACGAGTTAGGGTTTCATAGGATGTGTAACAAGTCATTAAATGTTTAAAACTAGTGAGATACACTATTTTAGGATCTCACATCATCCATCACATGTTTTAGTCGCTTGGCTTGGAGAAACTTGTGATAATCGTGCATTATCCACTATTTCAAGGGCTACTTCATAGATTCTCCTTGTAAGGGATCTCAAAAAAATCATTAACCATGTAAAATCTACTACCTTGAAAAACTAGAAGGTGCATGGTTTATCTACAGTTGTTGCATGGTTTGTACAAATCATGTACCAATAATGCACAACATCCTTTCTCCAAAATTTCCTAAATCTACACCCAAATTCATTGTATGTACTATCATCAAATAATGTCACCTTAAAACCAAAAATCAACTGTTACCATGTCTGGGATAACTCTATAAATGTTTGGGATCATACATCAAGTAAATAGTGGAAGAAAAAATTTAACAAAATAACTTAAAATTATTAATTATCATATAACAAAAAATAAGGAATGAAAAAATGTGATTCATGAAATTAATCAGACGAAACAAGTTTGTGTAAAATAAATGAAAAAAACTAAACATCATTCAATATGTGGATATCTTTGTGTTCTTCTATTCAATAATTTTTCGTAACTTGGAGGATATGTATATAAACTCATTTAGTTTTTTCACAATTTTGTTATATCTTTATATTCATTGATCATAGACTCCCTTATTATATAAACCCACAAGATTCATACACTAATTAAAACCCATGTTTTATATATACTCAATACATAACATTAAAATACATGTCTAAATCATATATTCCTAGTATATTAGTATTCATGTATACATAAACAGATTCTTAATAAGTGATCTAAATCATCTATCACTACGTTTTTTATTAATATAATTATTCAATGACAAATCAAAATTAAATCAGTTATTCATAACATGGGGAAAGGAATCATATTAAATGATGAGATTAGTTACACTATATGGGTAGACATGTGAGATACTAGAGATCACCTTGACATAATTTGAGTATAATGGTATGATAAGTTTAATTTAACAATAATAAAATAACTTAAATATCATAGACCTTATTATTCAATTTTTCATAAATCATGTCAGTTTTCACGAAACAAATCATAAAGGTATTAGAGAATATGATCTAGGAGATAAGAAAATTGGAATAGGAAATCATTTTATGGAATGAACATAAATATTGAAAATAAATTCCTTATTCAAGTTTCAGTACCAAAACTCTCAAAGTGGTTTGGGTTTACTAATAACTACATCATATCAATAGTCATGGTTCACTCCTAGGATTATAATTGTTCAATGAGTCACATAGTGATCTAGGATTAATAACTATTCTAGTCCCTTTTATATCACAGGGAACCCATCAACGCTTAATGCATTAGAGGAATATATAATTATCTGTACACCAAATAAATATAAAAATACATTCATAATTATTCCATAATATCGTAAAACAATAATTGTATATCAAAACCCACTGAATTGAAATTAGTTCAAAAAAATATCAATATAACATAATTGCATACACCATAGAAAATAAATATGGTTCATAAATATATCATCATCGTAATAATAAACAATCTTGGAAAATAAAACTCATGTCATCTTTGAATCATATATCTATTACAACATAGGTAACATCAATGAATATTATTGTAATTGGATCATCCTTGAATAGATTACAAGGAATATTTATTATGGAAAATAGACAATTGATTTTGGAATCAGTGCATTAAAATGTCAAAATATCATTAATTTTATTGGAAATATTTAGTTGAATTCAATCAAGGAAAAGTGAAAAAAAATATTTTAGTTATTCATTGGTCCTGATGGTTTGAAATTATGTTCATGCTATTTAGGATAAAATAAAAAATCATTTTATATTTTCAGTAATAACTAAATAGTAAATAGTTTGGAAAATGATAAGAATGTAAATATTTATCCCTTTGTTAATAAAATTAAATAATTTTTAAAATTAATATTATAAAAGAATAGTATAATTTAAAAATACCATTTATAACATTTTAAGAAAACATATATATAGATGAAAATTATTTTTTTAATATAGAAAAAAATAATGTCGGTTTTTAAAAAAAATATTCATTCAATCCATTGAGTTATTAAACTGCATAAAATTAATGGAAAATTAAGTATTAATAAATAATTGAAGTGGAAAAAATCTCAGTAGAATATTTAGATATTGGTATTAAAATTTAATCATTGGAAAACATGATTTTAAATAGTCCCAATAAAAAATGAGAGGGTAACATAAATCCATTATATCATATTCAAATTTCATTAAAAGCACTCAAAAGTCAGAACTGTGAAATATAAATTTTTTATAATTAAATATGTAAATAATTTAAACACACATTTATTAATATAATATGATATATGTTTCAAAAATAATATTTCAACACACATTTATTAATAATTCCTTGTTAAAATAATTAGTTTTTGGTGTTAACTATTTCACTTTTCCAGACAATACCTATTTGGTAGTTTGATTAATTTTAAAATTATTATTGTTAAATCATATACAAAATTTAATTATTTATCTTAATTATATATTTATTAAATATATATATATATATATATATACATTTATAGTAATCCATAAGAGGTTGAGATAGAAAAATGAATGATACCATTCATGGAGATGGTAGACTATAGAAAGTCATGAATGTTGTTTTCACATTTTTACTGATGGAATGAAAACTTTAAATAATTATTAAAATTAATATATAAATTATTATATCATATATATTCATTAAATATATCATTATTAAAAGACATGAAATGTGAAAAAGAAAAATTATTCAAATCACTTTGGGGGGTAATTGTATACCCTTACACTCAATGGACATTATTGTTTTCCATGGGATTAAAATTAATGAAGGTATATATGAAATTAAAATTATAAAATAATAATAATTCCATAAAGTAAATACCCAAACCGGAATCCAATGAACTGGTGCTCCGAGCCTATTCACCATAACTCCTCAAGCACACCTCCTCACACACTGGAGGTTGCCGACTAGCCGTGAGGGCCTACGGTGTGATAGTGGGGAGACACTGCCCTCATACCAGAGTAAGAAAACAGTAAAAATAACTATGTATCAAACACAATGTAATGTAAACAAAGTGTGGAATAAATATACAACTGAAATAGAACAAGATGTAATAGTAAAAAGCGATAAAATCCCAAATAGCTATGAAATACAATACAACATAGGTCACCCAGTAGGCCAACCATACAGATATAAGTACAAATGAAATTGAAAGTGAAAGTATAGGGATCTGCTACTAACTCTGATACAATCCACCTACCAATCTCCTGACACTGTCAAACAGCATCATCCTGATTAGTTGAACCACATGAGCAGCTCCACTTGATCATGCAACAATGGGCCTCAACCCTATCCACCATGATACTCATGGTCAACCTGAAAACCAGACATAAGTATTACATGTACACCAAAGTGCATGTGCAGGGGTGAGAAACAATCTCATTAGGGCACCCCAACAAGAAACCTAGAACTGTAATGAAATGTGTATGCAACAACAACGTGCTCAGCCTTGCTGGAACATAACAAATGAAATAACCAAATGTGCAACCATAGCCGATCCTAGGGTATATAAACCTTGTCAACTCGGCATGTGCCACCATGGATGTCCATATCTAAATATGTTTACATGTATAGTCCCACAACTTTAATCATATAAAAAAAATATAATTATTCATGATTGGGTGAATTAAATAGTAAGAAACCACACCGGGAGTTGATTCTTGGGACCATAAGCCCGATCTTCTTGATATCGTGTGCAAGCACAATGTGTTGGACATCCTTCCACTCAATCTGTGTATCATTAAGTCGGTCTATGGGTTTTTAATCCCATCGACATTCACGAGCATCAGCAAATACCATAATTATGTCTCTGAACAAGCTAAAACAGGTAACCCTCTGGAATTTACTCACAGCATATCCCATCTGGTCCAACCAATTAAACACAAGCAAGAAGATTACAGAATAGGTAACCCTCTTGGATGTATTCATGGCCTATCCCCTATGGTCCTACCTAAAAACATTAGAAACCCTCTGGGTAGCAGATACAGTCTCACCCCTCTCGTTAAGCTAAAGCATAGACTCTCTCGGGAATCACTCACTATCAATTCCCCCTATAGTTTCATTTCATACTAAAGGCGCTCTGGGAAAGCACTCAAAGTCAATTCCCCCTATGGTCTCACATCGTAATATTATAAAAGACACTCAATAGAATCTCATACGTTCATCCTCCCTTTGGTCTACAACACCAGGTTTTCACGGCCCTGTGTAAATAAACAAGAACAACAAAGCATATCGGCCAAAGTAAACCTCAATAAATAATTGGAAAATACTCTATAGCATAACAGTGAGTCATTAATACAACCAATCCATCCTATCAATACTAGTCATGGATGCAAGGCAGCCTAACAGGAAAAGCTAGACCAAATTGTCAAAATCAATCAACATGGGAAAACAAATCCACAAAAAGTTAAAATACAATATTTACAATCAAATTACCTCTACTAAGGCATACAATGATATAGTATGCATCCTAAAAAACATGGAAGATTCATTGTGTCAAGATCAGCAGCCACCAACCCGGATTCACCTCTAGTAAACACTACATCATCCGCAAACCAAGTCAGATATAAACAAACAGTGAGGGAGGCCAGAACGCCCAACCCCCCAATACATCCATATCCCCAACAATTTACCTATTTGGAATGGGTTCTAGGTGGCACCAGATCACCATCTCTACCCAAACCCAATGTAAAAACTTAGGGTCGGTCAAACAATGAGCACCCACTGAGACCCTCATGTCAAACACTAAAGAAGCACCAAACTCAGGATTCTACGACTAAACACGAGTGTAGACATCCTACATGGGATCCTCAATGAACGGAAAGAGAGGAATACTACATGGGATCCTAAAAAAAGGACAACATAGGAATTACAAAACATGGATCTTATCAAGGGAATAACAAGAGAGAGATCCTACAAGGGACATCCTAGGTCATCACACAAGCAAAGGAATCCATCAGGGGATCCTTAGAAGTACCCGGACTCAAATACTCGTAGGTGAGAAGGGAACATCTCAAAAGGGAAACGTCCTCTACATCATATGTTACGGGAGATATCTCATAGATCATATATTATTAAAGGTCTCAATTATGTTGGTCTGAACACCCATCCTATCATCCACACCAATTCTCACTCTCAAGTGACAACTGAACACGATAACAGGAGTAAGAACCCCTCCATTTAGATAGAAACACCAAAAATAACATTTATATGACTTTTAAATTCCATAAGGATCCCACCATTTTGATATATGTTGAAACACATCTAGAATTGTCTACTAACATGCCCAATTTTGACATCCAAGTCACAAAAAATCACCCAAACTACTAAACTGAGAAGTACATGGCCAGAGCTCATTTCTAGAACACATTGGGCCTACCTGTGTAATAGTACACGGCATGTACATTACTGAACAACAATTTTACTATTCACAAAAAGTCACCCCATGTTTGTTTTCACCTAAGCACCTGCCTAAGTACTACTACACGTCGTGTACTTATAGTACACGACGTGTACTCCTTAAAAACCACTATTTTATGTTGTATTTCACACAGATAGTCACACGGCCACCCACTACATGGCGTGTACTCAAATTACACAATGTTTACCATTAAAAACTAGGCCTACCCCAAACAAGAAGAACACACGACATGTCACTTGGAACACACACCACGTATTCTGGGTTTTCTGACAGAAATCCCTCATAACGCCCGAATCACCTGTTTTCACCCCTGAAACAATAGATTGGGCCTTAAGATGAAACATGAAATAAAAATAAGGATTTAATGACTTAAAAATGAATTTTAAATATGGTCTATGGTGAAAACATAAATGGCCCATTCCATCAGGCGGAAAATGCTGATGCTTTGTTTGATTTCACAGCTCCCGGTTGATGCACGCTGCCTGAGCGCATCATGAGATTCAACTCAGTACCCCTTTCTCTCCCCAACTCTTCCTATTTATAAATATATATATTTAACATAGGTCACGAACAAGGGGGAGTCATAGGAGAACTGCAAAAGGAGGAGTTGTAAAGATGGGAAGGAAGAAAATAAATGAAAAGGAAAAGAAGAAAACGAGGTCTGGGCTGACCCCAATGCCTGACATGAGTTTATACCTCCCCTAGGCTAAAATCCCCATTCTGGACATAATGACAGAGAATGAATCTCAATCCAATGTTCCTTTTAGAAGTTATTGACAAACGATCATGTGCGAATAGTTTAATATTTAATTTAATAATATTATATATTGTATATTTTAAACAAATTCAAATAGCTCGTATTTCCACCAAACATTTTTCCTATGGTAATATCTATATTTCGG
Organism: Viscum album; assembly: GCA_963277665.1. Taxonomy (NCBI): domain Eukaryota; kingdom Viridiplantae; phylum Streptophyta; class Magnoliopsida; order Santalales; family Viscaceae; genus Viscum; species Viscum album. The sequence continues at coordinate 1,322,583,576 of OY728140.1, forward strand.
GACCAGCAGAGTTGTCAGAAAAAGTTCCAAGATCAGCTAGTAGTGGAATATGACCATTTTACCCCTCACGAGAAACCAACAGCAAAAATTCAAATTTCTTCTCAAAACGTTTGTCCAGAAAAACACGTCTTCTTACAAACTCCCCACCATAATCATTCTCATCCACGAGAAGCCCATTGAAAGGACCAACATCCATGATCATAACCTGAGCATCATCACAACCATGCTATCTAGACTGTCCAACGACCTGCCTTATATTATTGACAACCACCATCTATACAATAGATATTCAACTACGACCAAACTGGTACTCCACACCATATGAATACCCTTTTCGTCATCTTAAAAAAATGAGCTCAAAAGCTCCTGGATACACCAATGTTTAACCTAAAAATGGACAACAACCCTTAAAGTTCCAGTGGGGCACTCTCCACTATATGGATTTCATTACCCTGCTCCGAGAGCACAACCAGAATAGGTTTTATCCTCAACAGGGAAGAATAATAAGTTAGAAAAAGGATCTTGATGTAGGGCCTATGTTTTCTCCACATACTCATGAAGAATGAAGATATCACATGATCATCTCTTATAGTAGTACACTATGATTTCATCAAAATAGTGTCTATCTCCTTCCGAGCCACACTATAATTCTTCCAAAAACCGACCAGGATTCAAGGATGGGAAAAATATTTCATGGTAACCCGAAATTTCACAAAGTCGCCTATACAACACAAGGACATTTCAACACAACTTCCTGGATCTGAGTCCACAGAATATCTTGAATCATTGGTCCTCAGCTCACACTCAGCCACTCACCAATCTAGATTCAAATGATGCGACCTGCAACAGCAACATCAGAGACACTAGTTGACCCAGATTGGCACCCAAATGGGCCTCTCATCGAAACCGGTCATGAAAACCAAACACCACCAAAAGGCATTGGAAAAATCTACCCAACCTTTCACACACATGATTCCCATGAACAAAACAGACATCGACCTTCAAGGGTTTTGAGTAAAAACCAAGGGTCTCTTGGTCTTCCACCTAGACCTACAGAAAAATCCTCACAACTAGTTCACATGGTCTAACCACCTAGACTTAAAAGATCCAAAACCACCCAGAAGATGGTAAATATCAAAATTCCCAACAAAATTCTAAACAAAAACAGAGCCTACAAGGGCCCTGATCCTCTTTGAACATCCTTAGGAAGAACTACTCCCTGGAGTTCACAACCCAAGAAGAAAAGAAATTGAGCTGACACTCATCGGGTATCCGTATACAAAAATACCATAAAGAGTTAAAGTTCACAAGAAAAGCCTTGGTATATATCGACATCATACTCATCGATTCAACTAGATAACTATAGACCTAAGAAACAACACCCAATAAATGTGGTAAACAGAAAGTCATCACATTCCACATAGACCAACTAGGGTCACTACACCACCTGTGCGTGAGGACTGATTCATCATCCTCACACCAACACCTAAACGTAGATCCACATAACCTGCCATCAAATTAAAAAAAGAATTTTTCAAGCAAACACAAAGGTCTCAGTCGTAAAAAAACTTGCTAGCAAGCCTATATACTGTGAATCATACATGCCTATTATGATGCATGATTCGCCTCATGCCTTTGCTGGCCAAGAGTCAAAATCCATCCATGGAATCTTACAAATAGAAAAGATATAGAGATATATAGTAAATCAAAACACCACAGAACATGTGTGTCTCCCAAGGTGAAAATCATATAGAACTCGTACATCACAAAATCAGAACTGCAGTCCCAAACCCTAGCAACCAGTACCTCTTACTGAAATAAGTGTTCTCAATGCACCAGCCTAATATCCATCATAGGATCCGAAACATTCCTAATAATCCTGTCTACCATATCTCAAATAGTAATGATTAGGAAATAAAACTCATTTGATACCACTTTGTAACCACCCGACCTGGAAGCCACTGAACTAGTGTTTTTAGCCGGTTCACCACAAGGCCTCAAGCACACCTCCACGTACGCCAGAGGCTACTGACTAGTATCGAGGGCATAGGGTGTAAAAGTGGGGTGACTATGACCTCATAACAGAGTAAGAAAACATCAGAAATAACTAAGTATCAAATATAGCGTAATGTAAAGAGAGTGCAGATGTAATAAATAAATGAAATAGAACAAGATGTAATATTAAAATTTGGTTAAAGCCCAAACAGCTATGAAATACAATACAATACTGGTCACCCATTGGGCTAACCATACAGATACTAGTACAAATGAAACTGAAAGTAAAAGTATAGGTCTCTGCTACTAACATCGAGCTAATCCACGTACAGATCTCCAAACACTATCCAACTTCATCAACCCGATCAGTAGAACCACTCAAGCAACTCTGCTCGATCATGCAACAATGGGACTTAACCCTATCCACCATGCAACTTGTGATCACCCTGAAAAGCAGACATAAGGTGTACACGTACACCCAGGTTCACGTGTAGGGGTGAGAAATAGTCTCAGTAGGGAAGCCCAACAGGAAACCTATACCTGTGCTGTTATGTGTATGCATTAGCAATGTGCACATCCTAGCTGGAAAACAACCAAGGAAGTAAACCAAACATGCAACCAGAATCGAACCTAGGGTATGTAAACCATATCAACTCGGCAAGTCCAACAATGAATTTCCATATCTAAATATGTATACATGTATAGTCCCATACCTATACACATATACATAAATATGAATATTTTTGATTAGGTGAATTAAATTGTAATAAACCACATCAGTAATCGATCCTTGGGACCATAATCCCGATCTTATGTATATCTTGTGCAAGGGCATTGAGCTGGACTTCGTGCCAATCATGTCGTGTATCATTATGTTGATCTATGGTTCCGTAATCACATCTAAATTTACCTTCTTCAGACATGTCCAGAAATATGTCTCTGAACAAGCTAAACAAAAACATGTAACCCTCTGGGAAGTACTCACATTATATTCCTTATGGTTCATCCAATCGAACACAAGCAAGAAGACCACACAGCAGGCAACCCTCTGGGATATACTCATACCCTATGACCTCTGGTCCAACCTACCAACATAAGAAACCCTCTAGGAATCACACACGGTCACACCCCTTTGGTTTAGCTAAAGCATTGACTCTCTGGAGAAATCACACATGGTTAATTCCCCCTATAGTCTCGTATCGTATTAAAGAGACTCTAAGGAAGATATCAACATCTATTATCCTTGTGGCCCACGTCGAGGAGCTGCGGGGACTCTGGTAAAGCACTCAACATCAATTCACCATGTGGTTTTACATCCTAATATTATAAAAAACACTATGGAGAAGCCCTTACGTCCATTATCCCTGTGGTCTACTACACCAGGTTATCATGTCCATGTGTAAGTAAATGATCATAGTAAAGCCTATCGGCCAATGTAAACCTCAAGAACTACTTGAAAAATAGTCTATAGCATAATTTCATGTTATAAATACAACCAATCAATCCTAAAAATACTAGGCATCGAAACAAGGAAGCCTAAGAGGCAAAGCTAGAACAAACGATCAAAATCAAGAAACATGGGAAAACACGTCCATAGCATGGTAAAATACACTATTTACAATCAAACCACCTCTACTCATACATACAAGGATATTGTAGGCATCTCAATAATCAAGGAAGAAGCATCGTGTCAATATTAGCAGCCACCAACCAGGAAGCACCACTGGTAAACACTACATTATCAACAAACCAAGTCAGATATTAACAAACAGTGAGGGTGGCCAGAACGCCCAACCAATCAATATATCTATATCACCAAGGATTTACCAGTTTGGCATGGGTTCTAGGTGACACCTGATAACCATATCTACCCTAACCCGATGTAACAACTTTGGGTCAGTCACAAAATTAGAACCCAATGGGTCCCTTAAGTCAAACACTGAGGAAGCATCATTCTCGGGATTCTCCAGGTAAACACGAGTGAAGCCATCCTACATGGGATCCTCAGTGAAGAGAAAGGGATAAATCCTACATGGGATACTAAAAGAAAGTACGAAATATGCATTATATAACATGGTTCCTGTCAAAGTGTGCACAAGAGATAGATCCTATAAGGGACTCCCTAGGTGAGCACACAAGAAAAGACATCCCTCAGAGAATCTATAGAAGTACCCGGTCTCAAAGCCTCATAGGCCAGAAGGGAACATCTCACAAAGGAAATTTCTTCTAAATCATAGGATATGGGAGATATCTCATATCTCATCCCCTATTAAAGTTCTCAACTATGTTGGTCGTTACAACCAACCTATCATCCACACCAAGTCTCACTCTCAGGTGACAAGTGAAATCTATAACTGGAGGAAGAACCTATCTATTTAGATAGAAACCCCCCAAACCCAATTTATATGGATTTTAAATTTAAATAGTATCCCACAATTTTGATATACATGAAAAAAACGTTCATAATCGACTAATGACATGCCCAATTCTGACTTCTATAGCCCAAGATATCCCGGAAACTACTAAATTGAAGTATTACATAGCTAGACCACATGGCCAGAACACATTGGGCCTGCTTGTGTAATAGTACATGGCATGAAACATACACTACAAGGAGTTTACTATTCAAAAAAATTCTACCCATGTTTTTTTACCTAAACACATGCCCAAGTACTTCTACAGGGCCTGTACTTACAATACACATCGTATGCTAAAAAAACCCACTATTCTGTGTTCTATTTCACACGGCCAGTCACACGGACACCCACTACATGGCAAGTACTCAATTTAATCATTGTGTACAAATGAATACATTAACTTCCCCAAATTTTAATAACACACAGCGTGTACCCCTAGAACACATGCTGTATATTCTGGGTTTTCTAACGGAAATAACCCAAAACGCTCGAATCACCTTTTTTCGACCCTGAAACAATAGATCTAGAATTAAGACTCCACACGAAAGAAATATAAGTATTTAAAGACTTAAAAAACATGTTTATAGTGGATCAATGGTGAAAACATAAATGGCCCTTCATTCGGGCAGAAACTGCTGAAGCATCGGTTGATTTCACGGCTCCCGGTTGTCGCACCCCGACGGAGTGCGTCAAGAGCATTGAATCGGTACCCCTCTTTCCTCACAACTATCCCTATTTCTCAATATCCACATCTCCCAAAGGTTAGGTCCAAGATTCAGCATAGGAGAGGTGCACAAGGAGGAGGAGGAAAGAAGAGAAGGAAGAAAAGGACAGAAAAGGAAAAGATGAAAAAGAGGATTGGGCCGACCCCGACGCCTGACATGAGTTTATGCCTCCAAAAGGATAAACTCCCCATTCCGAACTCAATGGTGTAGAAGGAATATCAATCTGATGCTCCATTTGGATGTTATTGAAAAATGGACCTATGCGAATAATTTAATATTTAATTTAATAATATTAAAAATTAAATATTTAACCAAAATTAGAATAGCATAGATTTCCACCAAACTCATATTCTAGGGTAATATCTATATTCCCGGACCAACAAAGCTGTTAGAAAAATTGTCCGAGATCAACTAGTAGAGTAAAATGACCATTTTACCCCTCATGAGCATCCCACAACAAAAATTTAAATTTCTTCTCAAAACAATAGTACGAAAAAACACGAGTTCTTAAACATAACATTATTATATTTACACATATCCAAAAATAAAAAATATCCATAATATATTTTTAAGGAAACTATATTTTATTGCCATATGGATTTGGTAGTCCAAACGAACGCACGAGTGATACTGTCACATCCCATTTTATTTAGTATTTTTTTGATATAAGTTGTTGAATAATTGTAATTACATTTACTAATTTCAATATACATAAGATGTTTTTTTATTATGAAATCCATATGTTTTTATATTTTAATATATTAAACAAATTCAATAAGGTTGGGTAAGATGATATCCTTATATTTCATATGACTCCTTTAGATACATTATTATGGACACATAGAATTGTATTTTATGATTAAAATCACATCTTTATCATCGATATATAAATTTAGAATATAATTGGGTATGTTTTTAAAATATAGCATCATCAAAGTTCCAAACTAAATGTAAAGTATCACTATGCTTTTATTAATGGTGGAGAGGAAAAAAATAAAACTTATTAATGAGAAAAATTATAATAAAGTCATTTTCAATTAAATTTGTAATGTCTCGGACCTCTCTGGTCCATTACGTTGTGAAATTGTGGTGTTGGAGGTGTTCTGGGAGGTCAAGGGGACTTATCCCCAACACTTTTCCAATTTTCCAGTTCTGTGAACTGTGTTTCCAGTTTTATGAACACTAACAGATCGGTATGGCAGATCGGTTTCACAGATCGTTTTCACAGATCAGTTTCACAGATCAATTTCATAGATCTGTTTCACAGATCGGTTTCACAGATCGGTCTGATAGATTGGTTTCACAGATCGGTCTGACAGATCAGTTTCACAGATCGGTCTGACAGATCAGTTTCAGGGATCGGTTTCACAGATCGGTTTCACAGATCAGTTTCAGAGATCGGTCTGATAGATCAGTTTCACAGATTGGTCTGACAGATCAGTTTCATAGATCGGTTTCACAGATCGGTTTCAGAGATCGGTTTCACAGATCAGTTTCACAGATCGGTTTCACAGATCGGTCTGACAGATCGGTTTAACAAATCGGTTTCACAGATCGGTTTCACAGATCAGTTTCACAGATCGGTTTCACAGATCGGTCTGATAGATAGGTTTCACAGATCGGTCTGACAGATCGGTTTCACAGATCGGTTTCATGTACAGTAACGGAGGGTGAACAGTGTTTCCAGACTCCTACAGCTTTTCCCCTTTTGGCGTTTCCTTTGACATAGAATACATTTAAAGCCTTATTTTAAGGGATCTTAAGGCCGTTTCAAATGCCATAAATCCTATATTAATTATTCCTAAGCCTTGGAATGTTTTACTTGGTCAAACCGCGTGGGTCAATGCGATCCGTTTATAATGGAGAATTAACCGAATCTTAGACCTTCGCCCCATTAAATCTTAAAAAGGGATGAGATATCATTCTCCCGGGTTCTTTCCCTTTGTTCTCAGCTAAGAGATGCTATATCCTTTCAATCATTCCCGTAGGAGTTTCACAATCAATCTTTACTCCTAGGATTGGTTCTACTCTATTTTGGATGTAATCTAACTCTATCGGTCAATCTTCCCAATAAGGTATGTTTTATCTTCATTCCTTTGGGGATCATCTTCTCTTATTTCTCCCTTCCTTTTTATACCATGTAATTTCCAATATTCTAATGGGTTTTTCTTGGAGTTGGTTGGTACTGTCGTACTGTGGCATCCTCTGGTGGATGCAGTTGTCACGAGAGGAGGATTTTAACCTATTGTGTGGATAAAAGGATGTTAAGAACTCTTCCAGGTAGGGGATTCTTGGATTCTCTAATTTTATATGTGCGATCGTAGAATTAGCATGATTTATCCCTTTGGATCACATTGAAATTGAGCTAATTAAATACTTGAACCAGATTAAGAGAATTGGTTGATCGCATGTTGTTTATTTATACCGTGATAACCGTTGCATCATGTTTTTCTAGATAGAATGATATCTATGATTTCTTTGAGTTGTTGTTCGTTCATGATAGAGATTGATAATGAATGTAAAGCCAGAATTAATTGTTAATTAATTGGATAAAGATAAAGTGGCATGTAAATTAATCTGGTAATTTCCACTGTTGTAGTTATTCTAATTTGAGGATAATCAAATTAGGGAAGTAAGCATGGTTATTTTTAGAGTGATAGCTTACTGATTATGTATCCTGTAATTGGAACCTATGCATAAATATGGATTAAAGAACATATTATTTGGGAATATCTAAAAGGGTTCTGAGTTACCCTCTTTTTTGTTAAAGGGTCAAGAGCCCATGGTTGTGACTGTTGTTTTCATGCTGCTTCTGTTGTGATGTGAGCCTGGATGGCTGTTGTGATATGTAGAGTCATGTAGGCCTTGTGGTTGTGGCAGTAGATGACGCCTAGAGTGGCGAGATGCATCAGTTTATGCATGTGGGTGTCGGGGAGGACACCAGGGGTGATGGAATGGGATGGATGTGGTTGTTGGATGATTGTGGTTTTCTTTGAATGTTAATCTTCTTTGCTTTTCCCCACTACTCAAGGTAGCTAAACTTTCTACCCTTCTTCCAAAGGAGGTGAAGATGTGCGGGGTATGCCACATGATTTTTGTGTTTAGCCTCTCAAGGGAGAATGGGTCTATGCTCTGTCTATAGGCGGAAAAGACTCGACGGGTAGTATTCTACTCACCGGTTTGAGACTACTTTGTGTTTAGTATCATAGGATTATTTTCTAGAATGCCTGGGAATATGGAAAAGTAATTCTGTAATGAATGTTTGATTAAATGGTGAAAATCCACGGGGATGGAGATACTAGAATTTAAAGGTGATTTGAATCTTAAAAGGAGCTGTTGATTTTGAATGTGATGCCAATTCAGTTTAATGTGGAATTGTTCATAGTTAACTATTGTTTAAGGAAGTAATTAATGTACAGTGGAATTGATAAAATGATAATGGAGTAATCTAATAGAGCTCTTCAAATGGTTGTGTGATTTTAGGACACCTAGTCATAGAAGTAGCATCCTGGAGTCTTAGAGACGTTAGCTGTAGTTGTATCTAAGACTAGGTAATTCCCATAGTGTGGATGTGAGTTATATATATATATATATTCTGTAATTTTTGTGTTTCTATACGCTACTACAACCTGTCGGTAAGGGAAATTGGCACCCCAGGGATACTGATCCCTGGGGGGTGTTTTCCCCAAAATTCTGATGGGAGGTCGAATGGCTGACTACCCCCTTTGGCCCCGCTCTCTTCTCTTCGTAGATACTTGTTCCATGAGGCACAATGGTTAGTTACCCCATATATGTGAGTAGAGGGTTGTAATGGCTTGTGGTTATTCACACACATATATTCTGGATATAGTATCCTATGGACTACTATAGGTGTAACGTGTATAGTCTATGATGGCTTGAGGATCCTTACTCGGAGTATGGGTTGTAATGGCTTGAGGTATTATACACGACGCATGATACACGTTATGCGAGTCGTGGTGGCTCCCGGAAACTACCTGGTTACTTTTGGTTTTGAGGATGGTGTGGTGCTTCGCCCAGGTGTCTGCGGGCAAGCCTATGTGGTGCACGAGGTGCATATTGTGGAGCTTAGCCCAGATGTCTGCGGGCAAGCCTTTGGAGAGAGAAGCACATGATGTATGTCGTTGGGGTAAAGCGGAAAACCAGTGGGGAAGTAGTATCAGGGTACCCTTGATATTCTCTATTATATGCTATATTCTTGTATGCGTTACTTGGTGAGAGTAGCCATGGTGAGGTTGGGAACTTAGTATATGTGTTTAGCTGACGAGTTAGTTTCACTTGTTGTTCACTGGGCTTTAGCATGCTTTCTTTACTTTTTCACGAGAGGCTTGGGGAGGATCCTACTGAGTATACTGTTATACACACCCTATGTATATATAAACCGTTTTTCAGGACACTTGGAGAAGGTTGGGGATCAAGTTGGTTACTACTAGCTGTTGGTTGGAGGAGGAGCAGTTCGGGCTTGTGGTCGCTACCGTTTTACAATCATTTGGGTACTTTTAGTTTTCCCATTCAGTTGTAGTACTTTTTCATGACATTTCATATATGTACTTGGATTTATTTTATATTTTAGTTCTGAGTTGGAGTAGATTAGATTCTATTCTATCTCTCTCTTCTGCATGTGTTCTCTTAGAGGGTAATGCCTCCGATTTTTATATTTATTATACCCTCGGTGCTAGTCGCCAACCCGGGGCCTTCTGGAGGCGGGACTCGGGGGTCATTATCTCTCTTCTCACATTGCCGGCCTAGGAGGGGTACACTTTGTGGGGAGGGGGTCATGACAGAGTGGTATTAGAGGTCTGGTTGAGGGATAGGATGGAGTTTGGAGTTAGGCACATGTGAGGATGCATGGGATGGTAGGGCAACATTGTCATTCATGTTTAGCAAGTGGGGTAAAAACTGGAGACCGGAAGAGACATAGGCGTTTAGGGCCCCCTATGATCTTTTGCACGGACCTTTATTTTTAAGATGGATACTAAACAAACTGATGATGGTTGCAGGGTAGAGACCTTGGAAAGAATCATGCATCATTATTCATTGCGCATGTGTTTGAATCGGTACACCATGGGATAGGTAACCTAAAATTAATAAAACAAAACAATTAATTAATTTATGTTGAGTCCTCCATTTTCCAGGCTTTGGATCTCTAACAGTTGTTATTTTATAGGTATGAATCCTGGTCGACGTCCTCGTTAGGTTTGCGCAGAAGATGCCCAGCAGGCTGTTCCAGCAGATCAACGTCGGGTAGAGGATGACGAGGATGACACTTGCAGGAAGACACTCCGAGAGTTTCAGCGCCAGAGTCTACAGAAGTATGAGGGCTCAGTTTCAGATACAGTCATAGAAGACTGGTTGGAGGAGGTCTAGATAGGCTTCAGTTCGATTCATGGTCGGAAGGAACACTGGGTGTCCTTGGTTGTGACGATGCTGCCTAGAGCAGTGAGGCAGTGGTGGTTCTTGTTCCTCGGGGATTGTGAGGAGTCAGCGATCTCATGGGAGGAGTTTCGAGACAGGTTTAGAGTCGAGTTTCGTTCTTCCACTGTGAAGGCGTCGTGTTTCCCGGAGCTTCTTACCCTTTGACAGGGGAGCTCCATTGTTCAGGAGTTTTGAATCCGTTTCTAGAACCTTCTACGATATGCTTCAGACCTGTTACCAGATGAGGAGGCTAGGGCGAGGCATTTCAGGGAGGCTTTGCGTCTAGAGATCCAGCGCCAGGTCACCCCATTTATGCTAAAGCCATATCTTGAGGTGCTGGAGAGGGTAGAGGTTGTTGAGAGGACTTTGGCCAGGACCGAGTCTTCACGATAGGGGAATCGTTAGGATTCCTCACGAAGCAGAGTTGTGGTCCGGGGTTCCCAGTTTTCATGGAAGAGGAGTTTATGTTCACTTGGGGGTAGTTCCCAGCCCTTACCATCTCGTTTCTCCGGATGCAGCAACTCTCATGCCTATGACAAGGGACCAGGCACTTATTTTCCTTGTGGTGGTCATGGTCATCAGCAGCGGGAGTGCCCGACTTTTCAGAGAAGTCATTGTGCATCGGGCGATCCGCTCTAGGTTCCTCTATTGAGGTAGTTCCAGCCGAGGTAGTAGCAGCAGGTTGCACCAACTTTAGATCACATGAGGGTAGATGGAGCAGGCAGAGGATAGCCCCATGATGCTCCCTATCCAAGTAGAGCGGAGCGCGGCCATGGCGGTTTTCGTCATCATGGTCAGAGAGGCCGTGGAGGAGGTCGTGGTCAGCTTCATGCTCTAGAATTGCCAGCCCCATGCCAGCCAGATGTCGTTCGAGGTACCCTTTTCTGGTTTTCTACCTTGGTGTATGCCTTGTTTGATTCAGGAGAAACGCACTCCTTCACATCACCTACCCTTATCCATGCTTTGGGACTTGAGGTAGATAGGCTTCTAGTGCCCTTGGCGTTGACTACACTAGTTAGAGGTCGAGCCGACTTGTTAGAAGTATGTAGAGACTGTGAGCTAGTGTTGGGGCAACACCGCTCTTGGGAAATTTCCTATGTTTACGAATACAACCATATGATGTCATACTCGGCATGGATTGGTTGTATTCGGTGTAGGATATTGTGGATTGCTACAGGAAGAAGGTCATTTTCTTTGATTCAGATGGAGAGAAAGTGTTGTTTGTGGGTGAGCGAGATCCTCGGATGAGTCATAGACAAGTTCCATCCTTTTCATCCATGATGGCTGAGATGATGCTGAGTTCTTCATAGGTTCAGCAGTTGGAGCTTCCTAGGGTCGTAGAGGAGTACCCTGATGTCTTTCCAAAAGAGGTTGTAGCGTTACCCCCTCGACGAGAGATCATGTTTGGGATCGAGCTATAGCCAGGAGCGTCTCCTATCTCTATGTCTCCGTATAGGATGTCCCCTTATGAGTTACAAGAGCTACGTATACAGCTTGATGGTCTGTTGCAGTGCAGTTTTGTTCAGCCAAGTGTGTCACCATGGGGTGCAGCAGTTTTGTTTCTGAAAAAGGCTAATGGCAGTTTGCGGTTGTGCGTTGATTATCATCGATTAAACAAAGTGACAATAAAGAACCTCTATCCTCTTCTGCGGATTGATGACCTATACGATTAACTGAAGGGTGCAAGTTGGTTCTCAAATATAGACTTGCGGTCAGGATATCATTAGATGCGTGTAAAGGATGAGGATATCCCGAAGAATGCTTTTTGTTGTCGTCATGGGCATTATTAATTTGTTGTAATGCCATTTGGCGTGAAGAATGCTCCAGCTGTTTTCATGGGGTTTATGAATGATGTGTTCCTTGAATTCCTGGACATGTTTGTTTTGGTTTTCATCGACGACATCCTTGTGTACTCCACATCTGAAGAGGAGCATGCAGTGCATGAACGAGTCGTTTTGGGAATTCTTCGCCAACATCAGTTGTTTGGGAAGTTGTCGAAGTGTGTGTTTTGGGATCGAGAAGTTCGTTTCTTGGGGCATGTTGTGTCCCAATAGGGAGTAGCTGTGGATCCGTCGAAGACAGAAGAAGTGGTGTCTTGTGCAGCCCCCAAGACCGTGTCAGATTTTCGAAGCTTCCTTGGTCTCACAGACTATTATAGGAGGTTTGTAGCCAATTTCTCCCAAGTTGCGACTCCTCTGACCGCTTTGACCAGGAAGGATCAAGAATTCATATGGACTGATCAATGTCAGGCAGCTTTCGAGTATCTAATGGAGAATTTGGTAAGTTCTCCAGTCCTTTGTCTTCCAGCGGAGGGAGTCCTGTTTGATGTTTTCTGTGATGATTCACATCTGGGGCTAGGCTGTGTTCTCATGCAGCAGAGGTCAGTTGTTTCTTATGGGTCTCGGCAGTTGCGTCCCCATGTATGAATCTATTCCACCCATGATCTTGAGTTGGCAGCCGTGGTGTTTTCTCTAAGGTTTTGGAGACATGACCTCATTGGTGAGCACTTTGTGGTTTTCACCGATCATACGAGTTTGAGGTCTGTTTTCTCCCAACGTGACTTGAATTTGTGGCAGTGCCGGTGGATGGAGTTCTTGCAAGAATACGACTCTAAAATACCGTATACACCTGGAAAAGGGATTGTTGTAGCTGATTCACTATGTCTAAAGTCACGTAATGATGTTGTGCGTGAATCTGGAAATTCTTGGAGAGTGATGTAAGAGCTATCAGCTTTGCATATTGATATGGGAGAAGTTGGGAGTAGAGGTTTTCTTTTTCAAATGACGGTGCAGTCATCACTGATACAAAAGGCGGAAGAGTCTTAGCTGGGTGATCTAGAGGTGGAAGTCTTGAGAGACAGATTTGTTTGTGGTGAGGCCCCTGATGGTTGGTCAGAGGATGAACAACACCAAGTGTTGTATCATGGCAGGCTTTTTGTTCCCATGGCGATGCGCGAGATGGTTCTCTGAGAGTTCCATAGTTCACCCTTGGCAGTACATCCTAGTGTGACGAAGATGTACCGATCCTTGAAGAGTCTGTTTTGGTGGCTAGGGCTGAAACATACGGTTGCAGAGTGTGTGTCTCGATGTTTAGTCTGCCAGAAGGTGAAGGCCGAACACCGTGTTCCTGGTGGTCTTCTCCAGAAATTAGAGATTCCTCATTGGAATTGGGAGGACATCTCAATGGACATTGTTACAGGTTTACCTCGAGCTTCAGGAGAACATGATGATATATGTGTGGTAGTGGATCGTTTAACAAAGTCGGCCCACTTCATACCGATCAAGGAGTCGAGCTCAGTGGAGGTTTTGTCAAGGCAGTAGCTAGAGGAGGTGGTGAGACTTCATGGAGTACCTAGGACGATCATTTATGATCGAGATCCTCGTTTTACCTCCAGGGTGTGGAGAGGTCTCTATCATGCTTTTGACTCTCAACTGTGCCTTAGCACTGCTTTTCATCCTCAAATGGATGGTCAGACAGATCGAACCATCCAGACTCTTGAAGACATGATGCGCTCTTGTGTTCTTGATTTTGGAGGTTCATGGATGAAGCACTTACCCTTGGTAGAGTTCGCTTACAATAATAGTTTTCACTCTACCATCGGTATGGAACCATTTGAAGCCTTGTATGTCCGGCCATGCCATTCTCCAATGTGCTGGACTGGGGTCGGAGAGTCAGCAATTCTCGGATCAGAACTACTGCAGAATACAACAGAGATGGTTTAGGTGATTCGTGAGAGGATGAAGAGAGCACAGGATCGTCAGAAATCATATTCTAATAAAAGAATGAGACCCTTAGAGTTTAATATTGGGGATCATGTGTTTCTTAAGGCGACTCCCCGTCATGGGCAATGAAGTTTTGGTCGTGGAAGTAAGATTTCTCCGCAGTTTTTTGGGCCTTTCGAGGTGTTAGCTCGGGTTGGAGTTGTGGCGTATCGAGTAGAATTTCCTCCTCATATGAGTCGTATACATGATGTTTTCCATGTATCACAGCTCCGTCGTTATCTTCATGATGAATCTCATGTTATTGATTGAGGAGAGATCGATATTGGTGATGCGGCAACCTTCGAGGAGCGACCTTTGGAGATCCAAGACCACAAGGTGAAGGTGTTGTGTGGTCGTTCTATCCCCTTAGTTCGTGTCTTGTGGAGACACGGTGGCATGGAGGAGTGTTCCTGGGAGCGTGAGTCACAGATACGTGCTCAGTACCCAGAGTTGTTTAATTTTTAACTCCTTTCATGTAATGATGTTTTCTTTGTGGTTGGACCTTTCATGTTTTATTTATGCACTTTTCATGTGATTTTATGTTTGAATGGTATGGATATGGATTGGTTGTTCCCTTGATCTTGGATGTCATGGTTCTTTCCTAGCTTTAGAACAACTCAGGGTGGTTTTTCCCTGAGAGGTATCTTACGGGGTGGTTGTTTGGACCCCTCTTTTGCTCAGGATGGTTTTAAATTCTTGAGGACAAGAATGTTTTGAGAGGTATCTGACGTAATGTCCCGGACCTCTCCGGTCCATTACTTTGTGAACTTTTGGTGTTGGAGGTGTTCTGAGAGGTCAAGGGGACTTATCCCCAACACTTTGCCAATTTTCCAGTTCCGTAAACAGTGTTTCCAGTTTTATGAACAGTAACAGATCGGTCTAACAGATCGGTTCCACATATCGGTTTCACAGATCGGTTTCCATGATCGGTTTCCCAAATCAGCCTGAGATATCGGTTTCACAGATCGGTCTGACAGATCGGTTTCACAGATCGGTCTGAGAGATCGGTTTCACAGATCAGTTTCACAGATCGGTTTCACAGATCAGTGTCACCGATCAGTTTCACAGATCGGTCTGACAGGTTGGTTTCAGAGATCGGTTTCACAGATCGGTTTTACAGATCGGTTTCACAGATTGGTTTCACAGATCGGTCTGACAGATCTGTTTCACAGATCGGTTTCATGTACAGTAACTGTTGGTGAACAATGCATCCAGAATCCTACAGTTTTTCACCTTTTGAAATTTCCCTTGACGTAAAATACATTTAAAGACTTATTTTAAGGGCTCGTAAGGCCGTTTCAAATGCCATAAATCCTATATTAATTATTCCTAAGGCTTGGAATGTTTTACTTGGTCAAACCGCATGGGTTAATGCGATCCGTTTTTATTGGAGAATTAACCGGATCTTAGACCTTCACCCCATTAAATCTTAAAAAGGGACGAATTATCATTCTCCCTTATTCATTCCCTTTGTTCTCAGCTAAGAGATGCTAGAACCTTTAAATCATTCCCGTAGGAGTTGCACAATCAATCTTTACTCCTAGGATTGGTTCTACTCTATTTTGGATGCAATAGAATTCTGTCGGTCAATCTTCCTAATAAGGTATATTTTATCATCGTTCCTTTGGGGATCATATTCTCTTGTTTGTCCCTTCCTTATTATACCATGTAATTTACATGATTCTAATGGGTTTTTCTTAGGGTTTGTTGGTACTGTCGTACCGTGGCATCCTCTGGTGGATACAGTTGTCACGAGAGAAGGATTTTGACCTGTTGTGTGGATAAAAGGACGTCAAGAACTCTTCAAGGTAGGGGATTCATAGCTTATCTAATTGTATATGTGCGATCGTAGAATGAGCATGATTTATCCCTTTGGATCATAATGAAATTTACTTAATTAAATACTTGAACCGGATTAAGAGAATTGGTTGATCAGATGTTGTTTCTTTATACCGTGATAACGGTTGCCTCATGTTTTTCTAGATAGAGTGATATATATGATTTCTTTGAGTTGTTGTTCATTCATGATAGAGATTGATAATGAACGTAAATATAGAATTAATTGTTAATTAATTGGCTAAAGATAAAGAGGCATGTAAATTAATCTGGTTATTTCCACTGTTATAGTTGTTCTAATTTGAGGATAATAAAATTAGGGAAGTTTGAATGGTTATTTTTAGTGTGATAGATTACTGATTATGTATCCTATAATTGGAACCTATGCATAAATATGGATTAAAGAACAGATTATATGGGAATTTCTAAAAGGGTTCTGAGTTACCCTCTTGTTTGTTAAAGGGTCAAGATCCCATGGTTGTGACTGTTGTTTTCATGCTGCATGTGTTGTGATATGAGCCTGCATGGCTGTTGTGATATGAGGAGGCATGGAGGCCTTGTTATTGTGGCAGCAGATGACGCCTTGAGTGGAGAGATGCATTGGTTTATGCATGTGGGTGTCGGGGAGGACACCATGGGTGATGGAATGGGATGGATTTGGTTGATGGATGCTTGTGGTTTTCTTTGAATGTTAATCTGCTTTGCTTTTCCCCACTACTCAAGGAAGCTGGACTCGCTACCCTTCTTCCAAAGGAGGAAAAGATGCGCGGGGTATGCTACGTGCTTTCTGTGTTTAGCCTCTCTAGGTAGAATGGGTCTATGCACTTTCTATTGTCGGAAAAGACTCGACGGGTAGTATATCTACTCACCGTGTTGATCCTCCTTTATGTTTAGTAGCATAAGATGATTTTTTATAATGCTTGGGAATATGGAAAAGTAATTATATAATTAATGTTTGATTAAATGGTGAAAATCCACGGGGATGGAGATACTAGAATTTAAAGGTGATGTGAATCTTAAAAGGAGCAGTTGATTTTGAATGTGATGCCAATTCAGTTTAATGTGGAATTGTTCATGGCTAACTATTGTTTAAAGAATTAATTAATGTACAGTGGAACTGATAAAATGAGAATGGATTAATCTAATAAAGCTCTTCAAATGGTTGTGTGCTTATAGGAGACCTAGTCTTAGAAGTAGCAGCTTGGAGTCTGAGATATGTTAGTTGTAGTTGTATCTAAGACTTGGTAATGCCCATAGTGTGGATGTGAGTTATATATATATTCTATACTTTTTGTGTTTCTATACGCTACTCTACCCTGTCGGTAAGGGAAACTGACACCCTGGGGATTCTGAGCCATGAGGGGGGGGGTGTTTTCCCCAACATTCTGATGGGAGGTCGAATGGATGAATACCCCCTTTGGCCCCGCTCTCTTCTCTTGGTAGATACTTGTGCCATGAGGCACATTGGTTAGTTACCCCATATATGTGAGTAGAGGGCTGTAATGGCTTGTGGTTATTCACACACATATATTCTGGATATAGTATCCTATGGACTACTACAGTTGTAACATGTATAGGCTATAATGGCTTGAGGATCCTTACTCGGAGTATGGGCTGTAATGGCTTGAGGTATTATACCCGACGTATGATACAGATAATGCGATTTGTGGTGGCTCCTGGAAACTACATGGTTACTTTTGGTTGTGAGGACAGTGTGGTGCTTCTCCCAGGTGTCTACGGGCAAGCCTATGTGGTGCACGAGGAGCAGATTGTGGAGCATATCCTAGGTGTCTGCGGGCCAGCCTTTAGAGAGAGAAGCACAGGACGTATGTCGTTGGGGAAAAGCGGCAAACCAGTGGGGAAGTAGTAGCGGGGTACCCTTTATATTCTTTATTATATGCTATATTCTTGTATGCGTTACTTGGTGAGAGTAGCCATGGTGAGGTTGGGAACTTAGTATACCTGTTTAGCTGACGAGTTAGTTTCAC
Source organism: Viscum album (assembly GCA_963277665.1). Classification (NCBI taxonomy): domain Eukaryota; kingdom Viridiplantae; phylum Streptophyta; class Magnoliopsida; order Santalales; family Viscaceae; genus Viscum; species Viscum album. The sequence goes on from OY728140.1 coordinate 1,322,601,731, forward strand.
TTGTTGTTCACTGGGCTTTAGCATGCTTTCTTTACTTTTGCACGAGAGGCTTGAGGAGGATCCTACTGAGTATACTGTTATAATCACCCTATTAATATATAAACTGTTTTTCAGGACACTTGGAGCAGGATGGTGATCATGTTGGTTACTACAAGCCGGTGGTTGGAGGAGGAGCTGTTCGGGCTTGTGGTCGCTGCCGTTTTACATTCTTTTGGGTACTTTTAGTTTTCCCTTTCAGTTGTTGTACTTTTGCATGACATTTCATATATGTACTTGGATTTCTTTTATATTTCAGTTCTGAGTTGGATTTGATTGGAGTCTATTCTATCTGTCTCTTCCACATATGTTCTCTTAGAGGGTAATGCCTCCCATTTGTATGTTTATTATACCCTTGGTGCAAGTCGCCAACCCGGGGCCTACTGGAGGTGGGACTCAGGGGTCATTATCTCTCTTCTCAGATTGCTAGCCCAGGAGGGGTACACTTTGTGGGGAGGGGTTCGTGACAAAATTTATTTAAAATGGATAAATATTTGAATGTTGGATTTGAAAAGGTCTAAATTTGTCTAGGAAAAATGGGTTTATACATATTTGATTATAAAATATTATAGTATATCTTGGTTTAATCCCCATAGAAATCCCCTTTTAATCGTAACAATGTTTACAAATATTTTAATCTAGTTATTATTCATATTGAATTAATTAGGTTGACCATAATATATAATAATAATATCTATGATTAAAAATATGGAATTAATTTTAATTTTTTTTTGATATTTTTATGTCATGAGACATACAAGTTATATATAATAGATATCTATATAACATTCAATTTAAGTATATATTTTTTTATTTACCATCCAAATAAAATATTCAAGATATTCTATAATAGAATTTATAAATCAAATTTATTTCAAAATCTTTATTGGTAAAAATGTTTCCCTATATTTAATTTTTTTTATTATCTTAAAACATTAGTAACCAATATTTACATTTTTTTAATTTTTTTAACATCCATTTTATGATCCGCTGGTTTTTTTATATTAATAATAAATTTTAATATATAGATTCCATTTTTAAATTTATATGAAATTTTAGTATATATCTTTTTAAAATATAATGCATAATTATATGATAAATAATCATTATTATTAATATATAATATATCACATAACATAGCTATTATAGAAAAATTTCTTTATACATTATTTTTCATATATTGTACATATTATTTGAAATTTCTTTTTTTTGATGTATAGTGATCATGTTATAATGTTTAATTATTGTAAATAATGATAGTTTAAATTAAAAAAATTACTTGTAGTAGCAGTGATGATTCATTTTTATTGAATTCTCTCACAAAAATTTTACTTGAATAATTGTATTGAATGAATCGTACTTATAGAATCAGACTAGGAAAATCAGACTTGGAATTCAGTGTGATTACTTTATCAATGAACAATGAGGTTCTTAAATTTCTTCTTGGTATGGAATTGATGAATTGTATTGCAATTTGAAAACATTTTTTGAATTGAAAAGAAGCGCAGGTAACATGAGTTGTTATAAAAACAATTGTGTTACACTATTGTTCTATGTGGGTGCACACAAACTAGTGGGAGTGTTTCATAGTGCATCATGAGTGAACGTGTATATCCTACTCATTTTAATACAAGTACTTTTTTTAAAGATTAATGTATGGTATTGGTTAATTTACAAACTAAAACAAGGAAGAGGATATTCATATTGAATTGTGAACCTTGTAAATCATTGTGTTCTGGTGGATGTGTTTTCATTTCATTATCATAAGGGAATTGAAATAATTAATAGGAGGCGATTGTTGTTCTAATTAAAAAGAATTCTAAATGGAAAATATTATCACTGATTCACCCCTCCCCCACTTAGTGTTACAATACTCCAACTAGGATCTATCACCCCTCACTTGTAATTGTATACCTTCACCACCTCACTTATCTACAAAAAATATTCTTCTTATCAAGAAAATACCCTATAAAAAATCCCACCCAAACTCTCTCTTTAATTTTGAATAATATGTAGTCTTCCAAAAAAAATTAAATTTTATAATAATTAATGTGTCATCAAAATGTGGATACTATTTCATGTTTCATTCTTTATCAAACGACCTATTAGTTTTCAATAACGATCCTATGATAATGAAATCAAAATCATTGGATTACTTAAATTATATTATTTTGAGGGAAAACATTATATACCACCATTCTATATTTTTGTAAATGAAAATGTCATTGTGTTACGTGCGGACAACCACATCCCAAAATGTTGTAATTATTTTTTGATAACCACTCAGCATATATGGTTTAGAAAACAGAATATATATATATATATATATACATTAAATAACAATATTAAGGTTATGGAATTGAAATTTTACATCCTATTAATAACATCCACAATAAGTTATTATTGTTAAAATTATCATGTTAATCAAGCATGCCAAATACATTGTAATTAAAAAGTTAACATAATTCATAATAATTTAGCTTCATCCACAAACTCTACTTAAATTATATTTATAAAATTAAGTAGACTATTTCTAAATTATTAATAATCGTTAAAATTATGTTATCTATATATATTGAAACATTATTACTCATTTAACTATAATAAATTGTTATTTTTTAGGATTTATTACAACATACTAGAGTGATGGAATAATGATTAACTAATGAATAATTGATTAATGTCATATACTTTTAATATTATTTAAAATAAGCTAAATTATTGATTTATTAATGAGTATAGAATTGAGATATTCATATTTTTATTAACTAATAAAATTATTTATTTTTATTGAATAAAAATATCAAAAAAATTATATTATTCATCATTCTAATTGAATCATGACCATTACTTCCATGAGGAGACTATTAAACTCCATAAATAAATTTAAAAATTTATGTAAACATTTCATTAAATCCTAAATATTAAATAAACATTACGATGGAGTATAGATTTGAAATTAAAAATTAGAACAAGTGTGGGAGACTGAATTATAAATAAAAAAATTATTTTAACAATGAATTGTTAATAAAAAGATTATAATAAATTATTACAGAATTTTTTGTATAAGAATATTTTTATTGTAATAATATATCTTTAATAAAACTAAAGTAATTATATATGAATGATAGATACTTTAATTATAATAAAGAGTAACTATTAAGGGTTTTATTGTTTTTAATTTTAATTTGACTACGAATGTTTTGTATGTTATACCACTCAATCAAACATATGATGTGTTTAAAAGCCCATGAATATATTTTGGAATATTATTTAATGTAAATCATGAGATGTATTGTAAAATTTTCTGTTAAAATAATAAAGCTATTTTGGATAGAATTTTACCAATGTCTTCATAGATATTTTTTTAATCTCACTTTTCATAGATATTATATATGTTTCAATTTCGACTGAGGGAACTGTATGTACTTTATCAAATAAGCACCATATATTTACCCATACATTAATGTTTTATTTTTTCATTTTATTTTAATTTTACCTCAAATTTATATTCAAATAAATAATATTATATTTTAATTTGAATATTAGACATCATTTCACTTTTTTTTGGGATTCCTCCTCTCCCAGATGAATATTCCGTATTTTCATGTTGAATGTTTTCTGCTATTTAAATGATAGAAAAATGTAAATTTGTTTATAATATGAATTCTATTTAAAATTTTAAATGGAATCCTTTTAACATCATCCATGCAATACATTTTTTGAATTTCATTATAAAAGTGAGATATTAATATCATTATATTGATTTCCATATGAAAGGAATGTCCCACCCTCATGAACATTATTTATTTTCGATCACATTTTACATGTTTTTATGTATTTAAAATGTAATATCTATTAAAATAATAAATACATATTTATTTTATTTAAAATTACATGGATAATATTTTATAATGTTATATATATATAATTTCATTTATATAATGTATATTTTTTCAAAATCCACTCCATATTTAAATTTGTAAGTATAGGTTATCTAAAATATTCTATTGATGTAAATTATTTTAAAAATAATGCCATAAAATCCTTCTTCATATGTCAGGAAATGAGTTTTAGATTTTAATTATAATTACCTTTTCATATTAATGTTACAAAAGCTTTTAGTAAATTAATTTATAAAATTTCATTTCTATTTTCTTTTCAATATCTATAAATACTTCAATTTAATATAATACATAATTTTTTATCAATTGATATTATCATTTCATCACCTACTATTTCAATTCCTATATCATAATATTTATGAAATTATTATTCTCATTTCACTCAATTCCATGTGATCGTGTCTTTATAACTATCCATATACCATCTGACATCATTTACCTCAATTATCGTTAATATTTATTTTCATCGTTGAATTCTATATCATTTATAGTATTAAATTTTTTATATACCAACTATTCTATGCTATGTGAACACCATACCAAATTGAAATCATATGGAATTGTGTTCATCAAAAATTAATGTTCAATTATCAACATTATAATCATGACACATGTTAGTTTCATACATTAGACTATTTATTCCAAAATGTAATTGATTATGTACATTGATACATTTAAAATCCGTTATCTCAATATAGATGACTATATATTCTAAAGGTATCGTGATCATATATTGTGTGGTTAATACATATAGTTTTTATATATAGATTAATTTTACTTATTTATGTTATTTTTGAGGGCTAATATAATATTTCCCATTGATTAAAAGGTATTTCTCACATGATAAACTAGAGTGGGTATTAATTATTGTATGTCTTACCGTAAAATTATGTCACCTTGGTTTGGGCTTTGAAATTATAGATTAGTTTTTTATAATGTTTTGGGAAATTCCCTAACAATTTGTATTAGATTATTGATATTTTTCTTCTCTAAGGCCTTGATGGTTTGAAATTTTACAGTATTTATTTTTACACTATGATTAAATTTAATGATGTCAACATGATTATTTGCATCGATATGTTAATAATGGATATATTTATTATGGGGAATTTATTGGTTATTAACATTACTATAATATGTATGATTGTATTTATATTATATCTTACGTAGTATAGTACCACTACAAAGTATTTGATCTAAGACTTCTCATATTTCCATTTATTATTGTTATGAAAAAAAGTAATATAAATGATATTTATAATGGTTTATTAACTGCAAATAATTTTTTAGGATATACAAATGCGTTAATATAGAATATTAAAACATGACTATAATGGAAAAAATATCAATTGGATTATAAGTAAATTGGTTTTATAATTTAGTAGTGATCATAATTCTGTGAAGCCTCAAACCACAAAAGGTCTTGAGTATGTAAGTTACTGAATAATTTATTTTGATGTTATAATTATGTACTGTTATACTCTTTTCTCATTAATATTTAAAATTAAAATATCTTATGATATTGATTTCATAATTATATTGAGTATTATTGGTTAATGAAATCATAGTTTTTATCAACGACAAGATTACATGACTTATAGAATTTCTTTTTATATGTTAAGGTTAATTTAAGAGTTAATAAATTTCATGGTATGTTTCTTTAAAATGTTGATCATTAGTTGAAAGGTATAAATAAAATTTTGATGTATGATGCTATTATTTTGTAAGATTAATATTTATATTTATGTAATTATTTATTGGCTTTGAGTATGAATACATCAATGAGGTGTATATGATTAATTTTCTTTCTGTGTGATTTTATTACAGTTATTTAAGATAATGAGATAACCAATTTTTTGTAATATGACTTCATAATTTTTGATAACCTCTTATAATAAAGTGTGATTTGATTTCATGGTGATTAATGTTTTTTTTGTGATAGATTACAATTTTTATGGAGGGTATATTTGCTTGATTTATTTTTTTTTGGATATATTATTAAATATTTTTTATTGATTAATGTGATTCTATATGTTTTTTGATGAATGTTATGTTTATTTTTGGAATGAATTATGAAAAAATATTATTTTTATGTAATAAATGTTTATGAATATATTTTATAGATGTTATGGTTATTTTATTTATGTAATGATTTATGTTTAACATTAGTTTTTATTATAGAGGTTGGGAATTGTAATTTATTATTTCTTCACATGATGGTTTCTTCATATTGAGTACTATATTAGCTCATGAAAACCATTTAAGATTTATTATATTTCTTGAAATATGAGGAATAACATGTAATTGTTTTTTAAAATTTATAATCCATTAAATTTTCATTTTAATGCATCATCATTGTCAAATTCATCATGAATATTTATTATTAATATTATGATATTACGTAAGATTTAAAACTAAATAAACCATAATGAAATGATGTACATTCAGTTATTTCATAGTACGATATCTAGATCTAATATAATTTCAAAATATATATCTATATGGGAAAAATAATTCATAAAACTCAAAAAAAATATTAATTTAAATCTATCCAGTCTTTTTATTATTATAACTCATTTATCAATGTATTTTTTTTAAATTATGAAAAGATACGAGTATTATAATAGTACATACATGGTTCATAAATTTAATAATTAATGAATAGAAAATTTTCAATTAGTAAATTATAAATTACATTACAGGAAATATTATATAATTGAGGTTATTATTATTTTAAGGTACATGAATTTCCTTATGAAAAAGTTGAAATTTCATAGACACAGAATTTTAAATGTTGTAAAATGTAAGACCTCATTATTTTAGTATGTATTCATCTCATAATTAAATAAGTACATAAAATATCAAGTGATATAGGAAATAAAAAAACATGAATAATGTGATGCCCCAAAAAACTGAAGTAAGAACCTTATACTAAGTAGCATGTATGGCACGCGACAAAAAGAATATAATGTAATATAATATTCATATGATTTATAATATATTTACAATTCAAAACATGTTCTATATGTTTCAATAAATGATACACTAAGTTATCATTCAATTCATGCAACATTGGTTTAGCATACATCATATATATTAACGACCTTCTATTGGGGATTGCGTTTCATGAAAACTGACCTCCTTTGATGGATTGCGCTATACACAATACTGAGGTTTTACTGAGAAATTTACTATAATTAAAATATTATTATTTAATATAATAAGATATAAAAATTTTGTAATTAATTGTATTAACCAACATATGAAAATATATAGTTTATATAACTAATTAATTTGTTACAAATAAATAAAAAATGAATATAAGAACCAATGGAATATTAATAAAAAAAAATTTTTGAAAAATATTTTTATGCTCACAAAGAATAATTACCCAAATGAATTAATTTAATTTAATTAGTGATTGTGATTAACATAATAAATATCTAATATATTCAGTCAATTATTTTTTATATTCATCCAATTGATTTGGTAAGCATCATATAGAATGAAACCCAATATTTCACAAAAAAACCTATATTTTCATTCAGTAAATTTCATCCTCCGTTTAATGGAGAAAATATTTTAAATAATAATTTTGTAACTTTTATGAATTTATGTTTATAAAATCAACAATATTTTTGAATTTTGAATGAAAAAATTATCATATAATGTATTTTTTAGCGGCTCAGACCCTCCTGGTATATTAAATTTCCAAATCCTAATGTTTGAGGTGTCCTGGAGAGAATCAGTGACTCATTAATGATATTTCCAAATTTCAGGTTGAATGAATGGTGGCATATATCAGGATCAGTGTCACCAATCATCATCTATGGCACCAATCGGCCATCAGTGGAACTGTTCGGCATTGGTCCGAGGTCAATGGTGCTAGGTTTTCAGTGACTCGCCCATCCGTGAGTAAATTCTAGCTTCTTCGAGACTTTTCAGTTTCTCTATAGTAACACATCTTTTTAAATAATAGTGTTCTAATAACCCATTAAAATTAATTTAAGGCTCGTAAAATATGTTTTACACCCACAATGATTCATGAAACCATTAAATTACAAAAATATGTGGCCCTATTATCGGTGTCACACCATTTACGGCATATTCCAATCTCATGTGTTTTACTAATTTCGCCCATGTTGCGTGTTTTTATCTGTTTAATTAAATATATCAACTCACATCCATCCACATGTCTATCTCCACAATTTTTAGGGGAATTATTAAATCACAACTAATCCAAATGTGTGAAACCACGGAGAAATGAGGTTATGCAATGATGCATCTTTTAAGTACATCAAATGGTATCCATGATTTTAGGAACTGGTCACTTTTTAAGATGAGATCCTCTCTTCCTTCATCCTTTTTCTTCTATACGTGCACATCTAGACATCATATAGAGACCAATAATTCACATATTCTAGATCCCTTTCTTCTCATCCATGGAGTTCTTCTTACAAGTCACATCATCACCAGTTAATGGCGCACTGGAAAAACTTCTATCATTGATTATCCAAGTAGGGGTTTCCCTTAGTTTCTCTATATTATGTATCATGTGGTGTGGGTAAGATGTTGTTCCATTAGGATGTGGATGATATCAAATTTAATGTAAATAATTAAAAACATTAATTAATAAAGGGGTGGAAATATGATGATGTTGTTTCTTTTGCCCATGATTTTATGTTATGAGTTGTATAGGATCATGTCCACTGAAAATCATGGTCATTATGGTCGTTTGTTGTGCACTAATGAAGATGTATTTTCAATATAATTTAGTTATTTAATGACTATAACAGTGATTCTTATTAATCTCGTAAACATGGTTGATTTATATGGATGTGTGATGAATTAAAACCCTTGTGTGATCACCCTAGCTAACCAAATGGAAAATAATTTACATAATGAATAGTGTTGTCTAATTCTGAAAACCCCATTTCCCTATCATGGTGATATGAATGTTTTTTCTATTTTATGCCTTGGGGGTGACATATATGGGAATGTAATATTTTTTTGAGATGTTTTTGGTTTGTGAATTAGAGGTTGTGTGGAGTCGGCAGTAAGTGCTCTCGACCCGATAAGTTGTGTCATGGTTTGGTTATAGTATATCGAGGGATCTCCCAGATCCCATTTGTTGATTTTTATTGTTAGAGAACCATAAGTAAATGTTTATACACTACCATGAATTTTATCCTTTTAGACTTTTTTGGATTATGTTTATTCCTATTTTTTACACGATATTGAAGGAATGTTTAAATGAAATCAATTGGAAATGATAATGATAACGAGTATGATGGGGAACTATTTTCTAGGAATGGTTTGTGATACAGTTGTGGATGTTCTGAACTTATTCATAGAGGGATAGAAGAAAGAGTGGTTGTGTATGGTATGGTTGTTGGTTTTGGGATCCTTAAGTTGGTATTAGTTCTTGGTTACCAAGAAGTATTAAATTTAGTAATTTTGATTCTTATACGCAGCCCTCCCATGTTGAGCACTTCATGCCAAACACCCCCTTTTCACTGGGAAGGGTGTTTTTAACAACATTCCTATGACTGGTTGGTTATTATACCCTTTCATCTCCCTCTCCCATATAGCCCAAGACTCTTCAAGAAGGATATGGTGGACTATAGTTTATTATAGTCCAATACATTTCTAGAAGGGTGTGTTTTCAGGGGTTTTCCCAACTGTGTGTGGTAGTTTTGTTACCAAGTGTCTACCAGAGGAGGCCTTGGTGTTTTCAGTCTTGGCTGTGGCTATTTGTGGAACATGTGTATGTTGTTTTGGTTATGTGTGGTTTTGGTGGCCCAAGAGTTTGTGGGTGGGATAAAAGTGTGGTTGGGATGTACCATAAGGTTGTTGTTGGGGCGGAAGTGGGACTAAAGTGGGATTTTGGGGAATGACTAATTCACAAGATTTACTAAATAACTAGTGGGAAAGTAGTTTGGGGTACCCAAATATAAATTTTCTATTACTTGATTTTACCTGACTTGTGTTATTTGGAGAGCGGGCCTTATTGAGGCTAGGTGGAATGTTTTCCATTCTAGGTGTATTGGTTACCTATATTTTCTCATAGGTTATTAGAATGTATCCCCAATTGTGCACAATAATTATAGTTTACCTTTTGAGTATACATGTATACTCACCCTATGTATATAAAAAATATATCAGGTTTCCAACAATACAGTGTGGACCATTCTAGACCTTACTATCTCTGGCTTCATAACAGTCGACGTTGCTACATTTCTTTCACTTGGTAATATCCTATAGATATTTTTTTTCATTGTATAATTTTATTTTTAACATTCATATGGGAAAGTATTATTGGATTTACATTTAATTTATGAATTTGGACTTATATGGGGATTCACCATCTTATCTCCAAATATTGTTTTTTAAAAAGGGTAATTACTTCCATATTACATGAGATTCTATACCGTTGGTGATAGTCACCACTCTAGGGCCTATTAAATTTGGGACTCGAGGGTCATTATCATTCTGTAAACTTGAAGAAGGAGGGGTCTGGATGTTTTTTATCCCATTCCTCATCTTGGAGAAGGAGGCTTATGATAGAATGATATCAATGGTTATGGTTGAGAGATATGATGGAATTTAGGGTTAGTCATTGTGATGGATTCATGGGATGGTAGGGAAATGATGTTAAGGAATCTAGGTTTGTGAAATATGCTAGGGATGACCGCCTAGGACACATGATTTTATGGTCCCAATTATCTGATAAAAGGGAACTGGACCTACTTAACAACAATGTGAGGCTACAGTGATTGCAGGGAAGAGACCCTAGGAGAGGTCTATGCATCATAATGAAATTTTTATATGTGTTTCATGAGTTTTTTGGAAATATAAAATAAATAAAAATATTAACCAAAAATAAAATTGAATTTTATACACTACTCGAACTTTGGAATTCCTTGATCCTCTATATTAGCTATGGAACCCAGGAATCGACCATAAGTAATTTAGGAATTCACGTCCCAATAAGTTGATCAGATTGATCAGATTGATCATAGGATGGCTGATTGAGAGGAAGAGGATGACAATTGGTAGAAAATGCTTCTTACCATATAGCGGTAGAATATTGGAATGTACGAGGGAAGACTCTCAAACTTGGAGACATAGAGATGGATCGACGAGGTGGTGATTGATTTTATCATGATCCATGCTCTGAAAAATTACTGGATTCTTCAAGATGTGAGCCAGATGTGGGTAGTGGTGCGTTAGTGGTGGACTTTTTATCTCGTAGTGAATGAATAAGGTGAGGTTTCATGGAATAACATTGAGAAGGAGTTATGGGAACCATTTATTTTTCCCATGATAGTGGTTGATATGAGGTAGGATCCACCCCCCTCTGGAATTGGAGTATCATGGTGATGAACTAAGGTTCCATTTCGAGGATCTTCTCTATTTCTCTCTGTACCACTTCCCGGTTGAGGATTCGAAGGTAATACAAATAGATGAATGGCTCTAACCTTTTCTTGTGAATTATCTTACTCCGTTAACTATACCAACATACTTAGTGGTTCAGAAGAAGGCTATCATAGTTGAGATGATGCACACACTAGTAGGTTTTCTATAAGAGGGGATATAGTTAGTCTCGTCAAAGGGAAATATCATTAGAGGTTGGCATCTAGTGTCAAGGCCTTCCTAGTATTGGGTGACAGGAAGCATGCCTCATGAGTTCCATTTCTGATCACATAGTACTCTCCCATTATCCACAAGACTAAGACTGTGGTTACTTACTTGTTGCAGATTTGGACACCTTTGGAATCCGTGCTTTGTTCAAGTGGACTATGGTTTGGGTGGGCAGGTTTAGCACCCGCCTCAACTGCAGCAGTTGCCACCTAGACCTTTCCACTAGCAGTAGCAGCCTCCATGAGGAGATGTTGTAGGGGAGGTTGACCTCAGGGTGCTCAGGGACCTCGACCAGGGCATAGTTGAGGAGTCATTCGATAGATGAGGGGTAGAGAAGCTATGAGTGGGTAGTTTCATTCCATAGTGGATGCAATTACAGCATATCTAGAGGTCGTTCGAGGTATGACCGGTCTTCTTAGTAAACTTTCTAGTGACTTGTTTGTTTGCATTGATTTTATCTATTTTGATGTATGTAGTCTATCCAATGTCATTGGTTAGGATTTAGAGAGACTTCCCAGCCCTAGGTATTTATTACACCAGTTGGAGGTCAGATAACCATGTATAATGTTTCCATAGGATGTAGACTGTTGTTGGGGCCATAAAAGTTTTGTGGGTATCCCTTTCTGTTGAAAATGAATCCATATGATGTCATCCTGGGAATCGACTAGATATTTTCTATGAATTATGTTATAGAATGATTATTGAAAAGGGTCATTTTCTAAGATATGGGGTCATAAAAAGTATATTTCATTGGATATTAGGGTTTCCAGGGGCAGCCGGAATATAGAGCCCCTTCTTTCCTTGTCAGTCGACCAGTCAGTGGAATCACCAGACTTAGAGATAGTGGATATTCTAGGGATTTTTAGTGAGATCCTATATATCATTCTCGAAGAGGATATGACTCTACCCACTCAATGTGATGTTGAGTATGGGATATAATTACAACATGTTTCCCGTCTAATATTGATGGATCCCTATTGGATGGAACCTTCTGAATTGTGGGTGTTTCAGATTCAGTTTGATGACCTCATGAAAAATGGTTACATCTGACCAAGCGCATTTCCATGGGGTGATCCAGTCTTGTTTTCAATGAATGAATACAGTGGTCTCAAGATATTCATAGACTATCAAAAAATAAGTCAAGTGACTTTGATGAACTATTACCCATTTCTGAGGATCAATGACCTCTTTGACCCATTGAGGAGAGCATGTTGGTTCTATAAGATCAACCTATGGGTTGGAAATCACCCGTTAAGGGTAATGGAGGGTGACATCCAGATGACTGCTTTTAGGTGATGGTTTGTGCACCTTGAGTTTTTTTTCATGTCATTTGGTATTATAAATGCAACAACAATATTAATGAGGATAATGAACTCTATTTTCTATGAGTATCTGGACCAGTTCATAGTTGTGTTCATCAAAAACATCCTAATATACTCAAGGTAAGTGGAGGATCACATCGAGTATCTAAGGACAGTTTTGGTGGTCCTCCAACATGACCCACCCTTTGGGATGTTGTCCAGGTGCATGTTCTGGACATGAGAGGTGAACATCCATCGACACCTGGTTTCCCAAAATTGAATAAATTCTGGTCCATCAATGGTCGAAGTCCCTTTTTTGTTGGAACCACCAAAGAATGTGGCAGAGGTGTGTAATTCCCCAGGACATGAAGGCGACTACCAAAGGTTAATACCTGATTTTTCTTGGTTTGCAGCACCTTTGATGACCTTGAAATGAGATGATAATGATTTTTTAAGGAGAGGGAAGTGCTAGGAAGCCTTTAGTTATCTGAAAGAGAAGGTGTTCAATTCCCTAGTGCTGATGTTTCTATATGTAGGGTTAACATTTGAATTGTTTTGTGATATTTTAGATATAGTCATAGTGTGTTTGTTGAAGGTGTAGTAGGGGTGATATCTTATAAGTCTATGTTGTTACACCCTAAATAATGTAACGATGCCACCAATGATAGGGAAAATTTCACATTTGTGTTCGTGCTGATGTTGTGGTGGCGTTATCACATTAGCGAATGCTTAGTGTTTTTCATCGATCACAAGATCCTGGGGTATGTATTCATCTAGAGAGACATAAAATTATGGTAGAGTAGGTGGATAAAGATGCATTGGTACTAAGACATCGAGATAACCTACACCACATGAAAATGGAACATGGTGGCATATTCTTTTAGTAGGAAATCATAGAAGGATGTGGATCGAATGTCACCAGATGCATGGTAATCAATGGAGGAGTTGGATGCCTTGCATATAGTAATGAGATTAGAGTATTATAGAGGCTAAATGTTTTAGATGAAAGTTCATTGTAACTTCTTAATAAAATTAGAGAGGTCTCATTGGGGAGACTCAGAGGTTTGAGTGATTTTTGATTGTGCTTGCCTTTGTGATGATATGTAAGGATGGTTGTAGGATAGTCAGAATCAGATGTTGTTCTATGGGAAGATGTTTTTTGTGGTGTAGATGCCCAAGGGAGTTATCAATTAGTACCATAAATCACACCTTGTAGTACACCAAGGAATCTTCATGATGTATCAGGTTGTGAGATATCGGTTTTAGTAGACTGGAGTGAAGCGGGCAGTGGTGGATTTTGTGGCAAAGTGCCTCATCTGTCAGAAGATGAAGGCTGAAAACTATGTTCCCAGTGGTTTTTTGCAACTATTAGACCATCTCAAGTGGAAGTGTGATGATGTATCAATGAATTTGATCACCAGAAATACCATCATGTGGGAGGATCTAATGCTATTTGTGTAGTGTATGACAGATGGATGAAGTCATATAAGTTTTTAGCAGTCAAGGTGTTGAGCATAGTTGATTCCATAGAACATAAGTATGTGGTTGATGTTTCTAGGATGTAAATAGTCCCCAGGTCTATCATTTGTTATCACGATAAATTCTTTACATCACGACTATAGAAGGGATTGCAGCATTTTTTCTGAACCAAAATATTCTTTAGCGCTACCATCCACCATCAAATGGATAGACATACCGAGAAGACCATCCAAATATTAGGGGTATGATCCGAGTGTGTTTTCATTACTTCATAGGATCGTGGGTAAGATACTAATACATGGTGTATTTTTCCTACAATAATAGATATCACTCTAATATTATCACGACACTGTTCAAAACCATGTATGGAAGACCGTGTAATTAACCTATTTGCTGGACAGAGGTTTGTGTGGAAAGTGTTCTTGGACTAGAAGTGGTGTAGAGTATTAAGAAGAAGGATCATCTTCTCCATGATAGGATGTTGGATCTGTGGAATATCATAAGCTGTATACCGATCTTAGGAAGAGTCTATTTGAGTTTGATGTTGGAGATCACATGTTATTGATGGTTTCTCCTCAATGAGGTTAGAAAAGGTTCGGTAAGGGGTTTAATCTCTATCCACTATTCATTAGATCCTTAGAGGTGTTGGGACTAGTTAGAAAGGTGGTGTATCAGTTATTTTACCACCGTGGTTGGAGAGAATCCACAATTTCATTCATGTATCTCAACTCCATCGGTATCTACATGACGAATCACACGTCGTCAACCGATGATAGTTGGAAATCAAGGTCGATGTAATGTTCTTGGACCGATTGGTGAGAATCGAGGATCATAAAAAGAGTTTTCTTCATGAAGGGAAAACTCACGTGGTTTGTTTATTGCGAAGGTATGGTGGACATGAGGAGAGTACCTGGGAATTACAGTCACATATGTGTGCCTAGTACCTAGTGTTGTTCTAAGTTTTTATCTTGTGTATTCTTTGTTCCTTGAATATATTGTAATATTTGAACCTACTTTTTGTATGATGAGTTGTTTTCTTGTTATCCATTTTGTGTCAAAAGTCATGAATATGGGTAGGGGATGACCTGATCTATAATATAGATACATTAATGTGCAAGCGATTAAAATCGTGTAGGTGAGTCGGTTCCTCCTAAAGAGGATTGTATCCTGACAAAGAGTAAGGAGCTCCCTAATCCATGTGTTTAGATGGTGTGACCATTATTTATTTGCGTGGTTACATGGGGGGAGGATCGGTAGTGTTTCCACATTTTTTAGGAGATAAATGTGAGAGATATTTACCTAGATGTTCAGTTTTTATTCAGTCTTTCATATAACTCAAGAGTGGGTTGTCCTTGATATGTGTATTACGAGGTTTTTGATCAGACCCCACTCTTTTCAATGGGTTTAATCTTGAATTATTGAAGTATATGATAGAATGGGAGGTATCCAATTTAATATACCAGTCCCTCCTGGTCCATTAATTTTCCAAATCCTGATGTTGGAGTTATCTTGGAGACCATTAGTGACTCATTACTAGGTTTTCCTAATATCATGTTGGATGAACACTGTCACTTATCAACATTGGTGGAACCAGTCGATGTCATTGGAACCAATAATCCATCATTGTCACTGATAAGAATTGACGCTAGGGGGTCACTGACTCACCCATCAGGGATTCATTTCCTGCTTCTCTAGAACATTTCATTTTCCCCCAGTAATGCCTTTTTTTGGTAAACGTGTTTTAGTACCCCTTTCAATGCTATTTAAGGCCCATGAATGTTGATTTAACACCCCCCAAAGAGTGGGAGACACAATAATTACCAAAACATGTGGCCCTTTTCTTGATATCACACCCTATGAAAAATTTTCTAGTCTCCCTTGATTTCCTATTTTTACCCTTGTTAGGTTTTTGTCTCTGTTTAATGGAAATATATCAACTCTCAGTCGCCCGCTGGTCTATCTCTACCATTTCCATGGGGGGTTATAAAATCACATGTAATCAAAATGATTGAATTTTCCAATCCACATGGTCAATATATGATCTAAATTTTATATATATCTAAATGGTCTCCATGATTTTAGTATTTTGACTCTTTTTATGCTGATATCATCTCTTCCTTGTTGGTTTTTGTTTCTATATGTGCGCCTCTAGACATCCTCCAAAGACCAATTGTTCACCTATGCTGGAGCCCTTCCCACTGATCCATGTAGTTCCTCTCTCAAGGCACGTCATCCCCAGTTCTTGGCGCAAGTTGATAACCTAGATCCCTGATCATCCAAAAAGGGTTTTTTCCTTTGTCTCCCTTTACATTTCATCATTACGGGTGGGTATGATGATGTTCCCTCGAGATGTGGATGAAATAAACTATAATGGAGATAATAAATAGAGTTTTATAGACTAAAGGGGTGGGAATGGTTATAATGATGTTTCTTTTAACCTCGTTACTGTGTTGTGAATTGTATCAACTCGTGTACTTCGAAAATAGTGGTCATTGGTGGCCCATTCGTGCACACTAATGATGCTCTGTTTTCTGGATAATCTTTTAGATGAATGACTATAACATTTAAGTTGATTAATCTCATAAATTTGTATGATTTAAATGGCGTCCTGTTGGATAAAAACACTTGTCTGATTACCCTGGGTAACCAAATAGAAAATATGGAACTCAAATAATGGTTTTGGTTTAATATGAAAACTACCTTCCTTTATTCTAGTGATATGCATGGTTGTTTTGTTTGATGCCTTGTGGGGTGAAATAGATGGGAGTTGAATATCTGGTCGAGATGTTGTTAGTTTGTGAATCTGAGGTCATGTGGAGCTGACAGTAAATGTTTTAGACCATGTATTTTTGGGATTGGTTTGGTTCCAGTTCTACTAGGTATCTCTAGGATCCAATTTAATATTGTTACCTGCAAAAGAACTGGGAGTAAATTTTTACATGCATGCATGGTTGTTTTAAATTCAATTATTATTTTTGGATTTTGATTATTCCTGTACGTTTCTCGATAGTGAATGAATAGTTTAATGGAATCACTTGAACATGATAACTCTGACACGTATGATGGGGAACTATTATCCATAAAGGGGATGTGCTCTGTTTGTGGCTGTTGTGTACTTTTTCATTTATGGATAGAAGAAAGAGAAGTTTTGTAAAGGTTGGTTGACCATTTTTGGACCCTTAGTTTGGGATAAGTTCTTTGATACCTATACAAAAAATTTTTACTTATTGTGCTTCTTATACACACCCCACCAACATTGATCACTTTATTCTGAACACCCCCATTTCATGGGGGAGGGTGATTTTCAAATATTCCTTTGAGTCCCTGGTTATTATCTCTTTTATTATACTTCTCCTAGGTAGCCCATGAATCATAGCAGAGGATGTGATGGCTTGAGGATCATTATTGCCCAATAATCTCCACACAGAGTATGTTGTGGTGGATTTCCCAAGGTTTGTGAAGGTACATTTCTTTTTTCCATGTGTCTTCTGGATGAGGCCAAAGTGTCTTTGGGAGTGGTAGTGGTTGTTGTCTCCTAGGTGTCTTCGGACATTGTTAGGTGTGGTTATGGTGGCCTAGGTGTTTTCGGGTGGGAAAAACATATGGTTGGTATGGCCTATATGGTTATTGTACCGGCGGCAGTGAGACTGTAGTGGGACTTGTGTGGGTGGTCTGATGTATCTGATGTTCTAAATAAATAGTGAGGAAGTGGTTTGGGGTACCAAATATTGATGTAATGTTACTATATTTTACATGACATTCATTATATGTGTAGTGTGCCTTGGTGAGGTTGGGTGGATAGTTTTCCATTATAGGTTTTTTTTTCTTATCACTATTTTCTCTTGTGGCATTATAATGTCACCCCACTTGTGCATGAGAGCTTTTGGTTTTCCCTACTGAGTATCCTTATATAATCATCATAAATATATAAAACTGCATTCATGTTTTAAAGTTGAATTTGAGGAATGTAATAGACTATACATGCATGGTTATCAGGGAGTTTTTTTTCTTTTATTTCTTTTGGTAATTTCCAATAGAGTTTTCTTGTAATTCGTTTCACTTTATTTTGAACATGCATATGGTAATGGATTCTTTGATTTTCTTTTACTTTTGGTTTTTGGAGTTTTTTATGAATCTCCATCATATGTCCTAATATTGTTCTATATAATAGGCAATTCATTCTATATTATGTGATATTCTATACCCTTGGATCTAGTCTCCACTTCACTGCCTATTGAAGGTGGGACTCGGGGTTCATTATCTCTCTTTCAACTTGAACAATTAATGTTCTATCAGTTTTTTGTCCCTTCCCTCACCATGGGGAA
The DNA here is from genome assembly GCA_963277665.1 of Viscum album. Lineage (NCBI taxonomy): Eukaryota > Viridiplantae > Streptophyta > Magnoliopsida > Santalales > Viscaceae > Viscum > Viscum album. Next base: position 1,322,620,421 of record OY728140.1, read on the forward strand.
GACATGTCATTATAGAATGGCATAAAATATGATTGTTGAGATATATCATGTAGTTTAGGGTTATGAATATTTAGGGTTTCATGGGATTTTAGTGCAACAACGTTAGGTAATATTGGTTTGTGAAATAGGTCAGGGAAGACTGGCTTGGACACAAGATTTTAGGGGGCATCATATACTAATTCATTGAATCTATACCTACTAAACAACCATGTGTGGCTACACAAATTTTATGGTATATACCATAGGGAATGTACATGTATCATAATGACTTGTGTTCTTGTGTTTCTTAGGAGTTTTGGGAATTTATTATAGATAAAAAATTTGAACTAAAATATAAAATGATGTTTATACACTTCTTGGGAATAGGAATTACGTGTTCCTCTTTTCATAATGTGGTAATCGGGTTTCATCCAAATGTTGTGCGGGCAGTTGAGGCCCAACTGGTTGAACTGGTTGGTTAGAGGAGACGTGGAGGATGAATAGTGGCAGAAAATGCTTCTTGCCTTCTAGTGGAATACTCTCAGAAAGTACGAGGGCAGTGTCTCAGACATTGAGATAGATAGATGGCTTGAGGATTTGGTGATTGTCTTCAGCTTGATCTGGTCTCCAATAGAGTAATGGTTTACTCATTCATTGAGAATGATGTGGTGAGTGGCAAGTCAGGGGTGGATGATTTATCTAGGGGAAAAGGACAAATCATTGGTTTCAAGGGCTGAATTCTAGAAGGAGTTTTGAGAAAATTCATTTCATCCACGATGATGGCTGAGAATATTCAATAGTTGATATCCCTCTAGAAACAGAGTATGAAATTGAGGGAACTAGGGATCAATATCAAGGACTTTCTTCATTTTTCTCCAGACCTCTTCCTAGATGAAGAGTCATGGGCATGGTTTTTATAGGAGGCTCTCCAACCTTCTCTCTGGTATGATGTTACTCCATTCACTAGACCTAAATACATTGAGGATCTGAATAAAATTTAGGTAGTATAGAAGATGCACATGCTGGGAGGTGTTCTGCTAGAGGAGATACCATTGGGAACGTCAATGTTAATGGTAGTCAACTGCATGCCTCCCACATCAGGGCCTTCCAGGTTTTGGATGATGGGGAGTAGGCCTCAGTAGTTCCAGTTCCAATCTACATTTCATCGAAATTCTACATGGGCCTAGGACTGAGGTTCCTTACCTGTGTCTGTTGTGGGAACCTTTGGAATCAGTGTCATGCCTGAGGTCATTAATGTGGGGGTGAGCAAGTTTAGCACCCACCTCAACAACATCAATTTCCATCCAGACCATTCTAGCTGCAGCCTCTTAGTGCACATGTTGCAGGGGGAGGCCAACCTGACGGTGCTCATCGACCTCGACAAGGGTGTGGTTGATGAGGCGGTCAACATAAGAGGGGTGGGGGAGTTAGGAATTGTAATTATGATGATGCATAGGAAATAATTACAGGATGGCTAGAGGTTGTTCGAGTTACAATTAGTTTGATTAGTAATTTTTCAAGTGCATTGTTTTATTCACGAGACTCACACTCCTTTTCATGCACCAAGTCTAGCCTATTCATTGGGTGTAGACGTAGAGAAAAATTCAATGCCCCCGATGTTGAGTACACTAGTTGGAGGTCAGCCCATCTTATTTAATTTTTTCTGATGATGCAGACTGATGTGGGGGCCACATCAGTCTAGCAGGGATATCATTCTGCATCAAATGAATACATACGATTTCATCATGGGAATTGACTGGATTTTTTCCATTCACACTATTATTAGTTTCTTGTGGACAAGAGTCACATTATTAGATATGGGAATCCAACTTGTAGATTTCTTTGGAGAGCGGGGTTTCCATATGTCAAGCCAATGTATGGATCCCCTTATATTATATTTAGTTGAGTTGTTAGTAAAATCGGTAGACTCAATGATGGTGGAAGTTACGAGGATTTTTAGTGAGTTCCTGGATGTCTTCTCGGAATAGGTTGTTACTCAGCCCACTCTACGTGATGCTGAGTTTAGGATAAACATAAAAACCAGTAACCGACCAATTTATACAGATCCCTATCAGATAGTGCCTTATGAATTGTAGATGTTGTGGATCTAGATTGATGAATTCATTAAGAATGATTTCATCTGACCAAGCATGTTGACATAGGGTGATCGATTCATGTTTATAAAGAAGGAAGAGGGTGGTATCATGCTATGCATAGAATAACAAATACTGAATCATGTGACAATCAAGAACCATTACCCCCTCCTATTGGTGAATAGACGTTTTGACATGTTTAAGGGAGCAGGTCAGTTCTATATGATCGACATGTGGTATAGATATCACTAGTTGTGGGTGAAAGAGGGTGAAACAAATAATACTTGGTTCAGATGCAGGTACGAGCTCTTTTATTTCTTATTCATGTTGTTCACCATTACGAATGCACCATCTATGTTCAATGGGATCATAAAAATTGTTTTTCATGAGTATCTGGACCGGTTTGTAGTCATGTTCATCGTTGAAATCATGATCTATTTGAGGTTAGAGTATGATCGCACCGAGCATATAATGATACTTTTGGAGGTCCTCGGACACCACCATCACTACATGTTGTTTTCCAAGTGAATGTTTTGGACATGAGAGGTGAATGTCCATCGACACATGGTTTCCCCACCGGGAATAGCAGTGTACCCATCGAAGGTCAGAGTGGATGTTTCTATGTATGAGCCCAAGAAGGTGGTAGTGGTTCATAGTTTCCTAGATCTAGAAGGTTACTACAAGAATATCATACTCGAATTCTCTCGTCTCACAGCACCATTGAAAGGTTGACCATAAAAGACCTGGTTTTTTTGTGGAGTGAGCAGTACCAGACACCCTATAGTTATCGGAACAGAAAGTTGGTCGATTCCATAGTGTTGATGTTTATTGTAGAAGGGGTAATGTTTGAAATTTTCAATGGTGATTTTGGTCCAATATTACTGTGTGTGATGATGTAGTAGTTTTCGGAGATCTTTTATGGGTCTAGGCAGTTATTCCATCACAAATGTAACTATGACACACACATTCTAGAAATTGAATCAGTTGTGTTCACACTACTGTTGTGGCATCATTTCCTAATCTTGTAATACTTTATGGTCATAATAGATCACAAGAGCCTAAGGTGTGTCTTCTCCTAGTGAGACCTAAACATGATGTAGATGAGGTGCATGTAGTTTCATTATTAATATGACATAAATATCTCTACAGCTCAGGTAAGGGGAATTTGGTGAGTGATGGATTGAGCAGGAAGTCACATAAGGATGTGGTTCTGGAGTCAACAGATGCTTGGAATGCAATTGAGGACTTGGTTAAAATGCATCTGGGTAAAAGATTATAGGATGGTAGGGATTGTGAATTTCATATGAAATGAAAGTATACCATGTTAGAACAGATGGGGTAGTCCTTGTGGGGATACTCGTAGGTTGATGTGATGCATGATCATGTTATCTTAGGGCATGAACCAGAAGGATGGTTTCCAGATAGTTATAATTGAAAACTGTTCTGTGGAAAGGTAATTTTCTTGGTGGTGATGCGAGTTGGAGTTTTTCAACAGTTCCATAACTCAACCCTCATAGTACATCTAGGTGTCTAAAATATGTATCGGGGATTTATAAGTCAGTTTTGGTGGTCAATAGTGTAGAAATCTATGGAAGATATTTGTGGAAAAGTGCCTCATTTGTTAGTAGATGATGGTTGACCACTATATTCATGCTGGCCTATTGCAACTCTTAGACATTCCCAGGTGGAAGTGGGATGATGCCTCTATTTATTTCAACATATGACTACCCATGGATACTGGATTCTATGATGATATCTGGGTATTGGTGAATCAATTGATGAAGTCGGCTCAATTTATAGAAGTCAAGATGTCGAGTGCAGTGGATGCCTTAGTAAATAATTGTGTGGGTGAAGTTTTGCATCTACACAGAGTTCCTAGAACCATTGTTTCAAATCAAGATACACACTTTAAATCATGAGTTTAGAAGGGACCGAAGTGTGATTTTGGAACCCATATATGCCTTATCCTTGTATTCTACCCTCAAATTGATGAACATGCAAAGAGGACAAACATGAAATTTTATGAAATGTTGCGCGTGTGTGGTTTTGACATTGGAGGACCATGTTCATTACACATTACCCAGGTGTAATTTTCATTCAATAATAGCCGTCACTCCACGTTTTTCATGTCACCATTTGATGCCTCGTATGGAAGAGTGCATTGTTCCCCCATTTTTTGGACAGAGGTTGGGGATGCAGGTGTTCTTGGCCCAATATTGGTGTAGAGAATGACAGAGAAGGTTCAACTTGTGTTTGAAAGGATTATGGAAGCTCATGACTGGCATAAGTTGAATTATGATCATAGGGGAGGCTCATGGAGATTGAGGTTGGAGTTCACGTGTCTTGATGGTTTTCCCATGATGTGGGAAGAAAAGGTTCAGTAAAGGGAGAAAACCCTCTCTTATGTTCATCATACCCTTTGAAATGTTTGGAATTGGTGGCGATGTGGAATATTAGCTAGCATTACCACCACGGATGGAGAGGATCAACGACATATCTCATGTATCTCACCTCTATTAGTATCTACATGACATCTCACACATCCTCGACTGTGGAGATTTGGATATCAAGGTAGAAGCGACATTTTTGGAGGGAATAATGAGAATCATGGATCTTAAGGAGAAGGTGCTTTTAGATAAACTATTCCCTTGGTTTATATATTGTGGAGGCATGATAGCCTTGAGGAGAGTACATGGGAACATGAGGCATAGATGTGTTCCCAATACCTAGATTTGTTCTGAGTTTTGATCTTGTGTTTTCATTATGCATTACTTATGATGTAATGTTTGACCCTACATGATACATGATGTGTTGTTTCCATGTTCTATATTTTTTGGGAAAATTCCTTACTATGGGAGAGTCAGTGCCACCAAAAGTGGATTGTATCTTTACAAAAAGGAAGGAGCTCCCTAATCCATGTGTGTAGATGGTATGAATATTCTGTGATTGTGTGGTAGCATTGGTGAGAGGAGAGTTAGTGCTTCGTCATTTGTTCAGGAGATCGATGTTGAGAGATGTCCCTAGATTTCAATGTTTTATTCCATCATTTAAACTACTCTATGGTGGTTTTTCATTGAGTGGTATCTTACAAAATGGTTGTTTGGAACCCTCCATTTTCATTAGTTTTACTCATGAATTATTAAGGGAAAGAATAGGTTGAGAGATATCTGATGTAATGGATTGAACCGTCCTGGTCGACTAATTTTCCAAATAGTGATTTTTTTATGTGTCTTGGGGACCATCGGTGACTCATAAAAGTGGTTCAAAAATACCTAGATTAACAAAATTTGGCACTGATTGACATCTGTTCTAGGGCATCAATGTTAGGGTTTTGATGAATCACACATTGATGATTCATTTCATGCTTCTCTGATACTTTTCAATTTCACTCTGGTAACACCTATTCTGACGTAACAGTTTTTAAATACCCCTTTAAATTTGCTTTTATGCCCATAAAATTTGATTTAACCCCATGAGCTGGGCTTACCATGGATTATCAAAACATGTTTCCCTTTTATCAGCATAACCCCCTTTCCTACAATTTCCATTCTCATGTGTTCTCCCAGTTTCACCAATATTACTATTTTATCCATTTAAATGAAATCTATCAAATCACAACCATCTTTTGGTCTATCTCTACCATTTCCAAGGTGAATTATAAACTCAATTAATCCCAATGTGTGAAACTAATCCATCACTGTTCAAGACACGATTAGTCTTTCTAATTACCATGAAATGGCCTCACAGAATTTAGGATCTAGTCTCTTCTTAACTCCAGATCCTCTCATCCTTCATCATTTTTCATTTCACTACGTGTGCCTCATGATTTTCATTGGAGACCAATCATGTGCTCTTGTTGGAGCATTTTCCACTAATCCATAGTGTTCTTCATACAAGTCTTGTCATTTATAGTTCTTTGCGCAAGGATAATAAATTGATCCTTGATCATCCATGTAGGGGTTTTTACTTCATGTATTTTTACTATGAATCTTGTGGGGTGGGTATGATAATTTTCCTTAAGGATTTGGATGATATAAACATTTATGTAGATAATAAATAGAATTTTAATGAATAAAGGTTTTGGAAAGATGACGATGTGGTTGTTTTTACCCATGTTTTTTTGTTGTTAATTTAATGGGATCATGTCCACTGAAATCCATGGTTGTTGGTAGTTCATTCTTGAGGAATAATGAAGATTTTTATTTTGGATAATCTTGTGATTGAAGGGATGTGACATGGAAACTGATTAATCAATTAAACATGGTTGATTTAAGTGGATTCATGATGGATTGAAAACCATTTGTAATCACTCTGGTTAACCAAATAGAAAATAATGAACTTAATGAATTGTGTAGGATAAATCTAAAAACACTATTTCTCATATATGGTGATATGCATGGTTGTTCTGTTTGATTCATTATGGGGTGATGTATATTGGTATGGAATCTCTGGTTGATATTTTTTTGGTTTGTGAATCTAATGTTGTGTAAAGCTAGTGGTAAATGTTCAAGAACCGATATGTGTGGGCTTAGTTTGGATCCAATACATTGAGGGATATCATAGATCTTAGTTGATGTTGTTAGTAGAAAGAGAACTGGGAGTAAATGCTTAAATTTCCATAATGATGATTTCCTTTTGGTTGTTTTTTTCGCTTCTAGTTATGACTATTTGTCACCTAGTAGTAAATAAATATTTAAATGGAATAAAGTAAACATGATAATGATAATTGGTACAATGTGGAACTGTTTTCTATTAATGGGTTATGCTCTGGTTGTGGTTGTCGTGTGTTTTTGCATGTAGGGATTACAACAACAGTGGTTTTGTATTCCATTGTCATTGGTTTGATGATCCATAGGTTGGAATGCATTCTCGGTTACCTATATGTACAAATTTTAGTTCTTATGTTTCTTATACGCAACTCACCTTTATTGACCACTTTATTACGAACACCCCAATTTCATGGGGGAGGCTGTTTTACAAACATTCTTTTGATTGGATGGTTATTATCTCATTCTTTCTCCCTCTCTAAGGTAGACGAAAAATCTTCGGGATTGTTTTGAAGGAATTAGGATCATTATAGATCAAGACTCTTCGAGAAGCGTGTGTTGTTGATGGTTAACCCATGTGGGTGACGATAGGTTTGTTTCTCGAGTTTCGTTGGGATGATTCCCATGTTTCTTCAAACATGACAGTGGTTGTTGTGTCCCTGGTTTCTATGGGTGCGATTTTGTGTGGTTGTGCTGGATAAGGTGTTTTCATGTAGGATAAATCTATGGTTGGGATGACCCATATTATTATTATTATTATTATTGGGGAAGCAGTGGGAATGTGGTGGCACTTGTGGGGGTGGTATGATGCATAGAATGTTCTAATCAACTAGTGGGAAATTGATGCGGGGAACCCATATATCGATGTTCTATTACTATATTTTACCTAACTTGTGTTATTTGGGTAGTGTACCATGTGGAGTCTGGGTTGATTGTTATCGTTTCTAGGTGTTTTGATTACCTCAATTTTCTAATGGGGCATTACAGGGTCTCTCTACATGTGCATGAGAGCTTTTGGTTTCCTAACTGATTATACCTTCATACTCAACATACATATTAAAATCTACTTTCAGGTTTCTTGGAGGACTTTGAGGATCATGTCGGACATTACTAGATTGTTTGTCATTATAGTTTTTATTGTTTCTTTTATTTCATTTGGTACCTTCCAAAAGAGTTTTATTATACTTATTATTACATTATTTTGAAAATTCATATTGGAATGTATTCCTGGATTTAATTTTACTTTCAATAATTGGATTTGTTTGGGGATTCACTATCGTATATCTCTATCATGTTCTATAAAAAGGGAAATGCCTTCTATATTACGTGATATTTTAAACCTGTGGTGATAGTTGCCACTATAGGGCCTAGTAAAGGTGTGACTCAGGGGGGGGGATCTTGGAGAAGGTGGGTTGTGAAATATTTTGGGATTTTTCTGAGAAACATTATTATTTTGTGAGTGTGAAAAATATTGTCCTTTAGTTAAAAACATCCTTTTCGTTTAAATATTTATTAAGGTTATATTATATTATAAAATTGTTTTAATGTCATATTGGATCAATTATACCTCTTTTAATATAATTTAATTCATTATAATAAATATAAAATTTAAATTTAATATAAAAAATAACAATTTTATGAATTTTTTTCTACTAAAACTAGGTAATTTGTATGTCTGCCAGATTAGCATTAATATTAATTTTTTCGCTTCTTTGGTTTGAATTTTGAAAATCCAACATGAACCATTGTAATCTAGATAATATTTTTTTCTAATAAATTCAACCTAATTTCGTAAAAAACTATTTAATGTGATTAAGATTAATTAATGTTATTAAGGATTAATTAGGCTTAAAATGGACTAGAACCCTACGTTTAAGGGTTCAAATGACCTATCCACATTTCCAAAACTCATTAGATATAAATATATAGTCCATTATCCATACATTAAATATTTTAGGTAGTGTTTTATGACATTTTTCTTAGGTTATAACATTTGTACACCTCACTTATTTTCAAACATACCAAGGGAGTCATTTTCCTCCCCTATTATAGGCCACAACATCAACCCATTCCTCACACCACTAAAACCTCTCATGTTCAGTAAATAACTATTAGAATAGTCACCCTTAATTCATTAATTATCCTAGAAGAATATCGTTGGGAATAAAACCTTCAAATAATGCCTTTTGGTTCAAACCAAAAAATGTTATCCAATTAAAAGGTAACTTATTTTTCAAATCACTCTAGTTTTATTTCTATTCTCCACCCCTTAAAATATAATTTCTCTATTTCTATACAAAAAAAACCAGTATACTCTTTATTATAAGATTTTTTTATCTGAAGGTTACAACCTACACTAATACAAATGTCCATCTAATGGAAGCGAACATAATGTTTCTGTGTATGGAGAAATATTTCCTCATGAAATGATGATTGTTCAATTATCCAGATCATGTCTCATGGTGGCCATTATGATGGAAACTATATTTATATATTTTATATTTATTATCTATATATAACTCTTTATTCATTTTATTACACCCACATTTAATACATTCCATTTTACATTAATACAATAACATTGTTTGAGGAATTGTGGACTACCACCCCCGTAATGCATTGTGATTCATTAACAGTAGACATGGAATGTATAAACGATGGATTAAATTAAAAATATGTGACATGAAAAATATATATATATCATAACCATGAAATAATTAATTTTATGGATATATATATATATAGAAATCATTTTCATTATTACCCTATCAAATATTTAAAAAGATACAATGTCATTTGTGGAAGTGTGGACTACTGCCTCCTCGACATGATGTGATTACAATTAAATAACAATAATAATATATATAAGTATGAAAAGTTAAATAATATGGAATTTATTAATGATAATTCTATGATATTATGGTTTTACTGGCCTTTATTCTATAACGACCATTGAAAAATGGAAACGTTACTAATTCTTATGTACAACCTATCATCTCCATGATTGCAACGTTGAATCGATTTTCATAACTAAATTTATTGATCAATTTTAAAAGTATAATTTATTTATAATTATGATAATTATTTCATGGTTATTATTATGGGGATTTTATATAATTACCTATATGACCATAGTTGATCAACAGTAGTTGTTTTGACACATAATCAAAAATTATTCAAAAACACCAGATGTAAATTATATTGTTTGAGTAGTTGTACACAACATGGTAGTAAGTGAAATAGAAGTAATAATAAATATGAAAATGTTTCTAAATAAAGTATAAAATAAATATATTTTTATTATACATGAATTTAAAGGATGTTCAACTGATTGGAAACACAAGGTAAGGGAATCATGTCTCATTTTCCTTTTGTGAGGCATAACAAATTATTGTTCTCTTAATTTATTATATATTTTGTAAATACATCCAAATGTACATATAGTATCATGAACACTACTACCTTCACATTATTGAAAAATTTAATTTACTATTATCATTTAATGAAGTTAATGATTTTAAAAAATTTCAATGTGGTATGCGACACTTTGGAATGTTTAAATGTTATTTTACTCAAGACTGATTACAATGATATTTCTATGGTATTTATTTAGAGAAAATTATATAACCATTTTCCAATAAAATACATTCATTATTTTTTGGTTATTTATGTCCATTAAATTGTTTAGTACAATATTTTCACTCTTTGGTAATAAGATGTTTTTGGGAATTTTTTTTCAGAAAACTGTACTTTATGTATCTATTTAGTAGGAGAACCTGTTTTATTCTAAAAATCATTTTTTATACGAATGGCTTCAAAAAAAATTAAATTATTTGTTAATTAAGTTTTTACCCATTATTTCATTTACAAATTATTCAATGGAATCTTCTTGTAACATTCCTAACCATGTATTTTATAAAAGTTTTCCTACAAAAGGGATATTTTTTATACCTTATACCACAAGTACAGATTCAGTCACCATTATTAATTTGAAGCCTCTTTTTAACATTTAAAAGTATTATTTTTAATGATTTTTTAAAAAAAATATAATTCAAAATCAAATTATATTTACCATAAGAATATATTTTTTCAATTTAGTCATTTATTTCATCAATGATAACAACCCTATATTTTACTCCACTTTGTTTTTTAATATTTATACCATCCTAATTCTTACAATGGAAGGTTTATTATTGGTTTTACATGTATTGTATTCACATTCACTTCCTTGGTTTATTTTTTAGTCCCATTGAAATATTCAATTTTCTTTGATCCTTAAACTTTGAATACCCCCCTATAATCCTATTCAGTTTTTTCATGGATATGATTATTTATTAAATTGTATACCATTTTACAAGTTGTGACTATATAGTCAATTATTTGATTAATTGGGGAATTATTGATAACTTTGTATTAATCATACAATACGATTATTTGAAGGGTCACATAAGTTATTTTTGGTTTTTTAATATGAGGAATTATTTGGGCTGGAAATGATGGGTGGAACATAGACTGGATATAGATCCTTGATGCATCGAAAAGTTTTCATTAGATGAATAAGGTAACGCCCTGACCCCAGCTACCCAGAGTCGGTGCATTACTTCGTAACATTGGCATGATCACAAAAGATCAAGTCTCGAAAGGCCGATTAGTTTAGTAGCCTTGGAAACACTAGATACATTCATAAGTCATACATTACTTTATAAAGTAAAACAAAACTACAACATCTTATATTCATATCCCTTTATATTATCCCTTCAGATCATTCATAATATACTTCTTCACATCCTGGAAATATTAAAACATTGAAAGGGGTGAGCTCAGATGCTCAGTAAGGATAACAATATAGTGGAAGCTTTCTTAAAAAAACATTAACATTTAAGTCAATGCATAACTAAAACAATAGCCTTTTAAACTTGAAATTTAACATAATATGGAAAAAGTAAAATGAAATAATTCCATTTACTTACTCACATGTATATTCTACTGGTAGAATAATCAAATGAAATATCAATAACCACTTTCAGAATGATGGAATGCATAATGCCAGACTATCATAACCACGTAGCCAAGGCCTCGTGCCAAGACTACAAATAATATTTTGTCAAGGCCTCATGCCAAGACACTAGTTTGTCTCATGAGACCAACCGATGCATCAAGGAGCTATAGCGGGCTCCACCCGTCACTTATTAAGTCCAATGAATTCCTCATATGAATAGGTTTAAACATATCACAAACCAAAACATAATTGTATCACATAAAACATGCTTAAAGGAAACATAACATTTCCACATTTCAATCACAAGATATCAATACAACAGATTGATATAATAAAAACACTTTCAAAAACATTTTAAATACTAAAATAAAAAAAAGTTAAAACTTTGTATTTATTTTTCATTAAAAAAAGTTATGGCCTGTAGAGGAAGCCGAAACTCAAAAAATGGTCACGGAGGTGGATAAGTCATTGTCGCCGCATATGAATAGCAAGAAAAACATTCACTTTTTGTCATTTAGTAAAATTATTCATATAAAAAATAATCCTTTTGAATAAATGTAAATGTCAAAGGGGTTTATACACCGTATAAAATAAAGTTGGGTATAAAACCAAATATGCCTCAATGAAAGGAGATTGAGATGAAGACCCTTACAAAGATCAATTTTTTTAAATAAATTCGTTCTATTATGTGTATTCACTATAAGTACACATCAATAAATTACAAATACAAGATAGGACATAATAATATCATGACATAATTTGAAAGTAGGAGATTAACCCAAAGAATAGAAATTGGGTTAAGAAGTTCCCTTACCTCGTGTCCGAATTCACTCGACCGTTCTTTGATCTCCTGAATAATAAACTAGAGTTAATATCTACCTTCTTAAGAACCTTTTTCAAGTTTATTATTCTGTTTATATCACTTATTACCATGTCATGAACATTATGTAAATATTTATTTTTATAACGGTCGTTTTGTCGATCTTAGGTACTTGAGTCAAAAATAGACTTCTTATAATTACAAGTTGTTCATGTGGTGAAATATACATTATATCCTGAATTATATTCATGATATAAATATAATATATCTCATATATATCCAGTATATACATTCATTCATAATATTACATAACATTTAGAGGTAAGAAATGAAATGCACCGTTCATGGAGACGGTAAGCCGTACGTACGAATGAACGCTACATTCATTTCTATTTCATATTTAATGTAATGAAATCATAATGATATAAAGGTATATTATAATTCCACTATAATATCATATATAATATCATTTAATCCATCCTTTATACATCCCACATATGGCATTAACGATTCAAATCACTTTGAGGGGGCGGTAGTCCACACTTCCTAAAATGAAAATATCACGTTTGCCCATAATGGAAAAAATAAAGGTATGATATAAATGAATAATAAAGAACCATTAGTAAAACATAAACATATTATATATCATATATATAAATATAGTTACATTATAATGGCCACATTTTAAGGTGTTATATGAGTGTTGAACAATCATCGTCTCGTGAGGAAGAAATTCGCCATCCACAAAAACAGTATGTTCTTTAACCATTAGATGTAGGTGTGTGTATGTTTAGCTCGAATCCTTCTTATAAAAACATCCTGGTATATTTAGGATACTGGTTTTGTTACAAATTAAATTAATAAAAAGAGTTTAGGGGGTTGGAGAAGAAAAATAAAACAAAATAACATAAGAGAAGACATTACCTTAAAATCGGGTAACTCTTTTGATTTGAGCCAAAGGCTTCCTTGAAATGACTTTTGCCCAAAGTGATGCTTCTAGGAGTAAGGGAGGAATGTTGGGAGAGTATTTGGGAAGAGTTTGGCCGAGCCAAAAGGCTTTGATGGTGTGAGTAAGGTGGTAGTGGTGGGGGCCTTTTATAAGAGGAGAGAAGGGCACTCTTGGAATGATTGAAATGTTACATTATTATGAAATGATTTTTCGGATTCTAAAGGTCCCACACATATATATTTCGAGGATAAGGTGATTAGGGTTTGAAATATTTTCATCCAATAGGCTTTGGACAAGTGTAATACTTAGATTTTACATTATCCTTCCATTTTATTAAAATCGTTAATTAATGAGGTAATCGCTTCATCATCATGGTGTCATAAATACTTTAATTTATTTAATGTCTAAAAATTATAAAAAAATATCATTATGTAGGAAATCGTTTTATATTTATAATGAATTTTTATTGTCAAAAATATGACTTGTATAACCCCATTTAATTTTTTTTTAGTAAAACAACTCTTGTTTGTGACCTTTTTATTTTAAGATTAAATAAAAAGTTATTTATGTCCTTTTCCTACCAAAGTGGCTCCCTGAGGTCCCCAAGTTGACCCATGGATTTTCTAGGTCGGCCATGACACATACAATAGTGGTTGGACAAGTGTAAAGGTCATTCCATATTTTAATAATACTATTTTTGTCTTAAATTTCACTAATTACCTTTAATCGCGTTTAATTAAACATCAAAGTTACTATTCACCACAAAATTATTTTATTCCCATTGAACCGCAATTTACTTCTTAATGACAACAATGTATGTCGGATTTTTGAAAATCAAAACACAGAAGTGGTAATGTTACATTTAAATGAAAAATCAGTTTTTTAACTACCACTTAGTGGTTTCACTATTCATCAAAAATTGAAGTTTTTCAAAACAATTCCAAAATTTCACCCTAAGATATAATTGATATTACGGATCCAAAAATGATGTATATTTTACAAAATTCCAATCATATAAGTTGCATTAATTAATTTTATAATTAATTCCCACTGTCACAACAAATAGCGTGTTTTTAAGAAACAATATATATCAAAAGATTGACAATTGTTTATGTCCAATTTCAAAGTGAAATTAATTATAATGACCACCATTGGATAAAATAGTAAAAATATATTCTAATTATACTTTAAAACCACTCAATATTATAATTTATCACTATAAAATACTTTGATTAAAAATGTTGTTTTTAAATATTTTTCACTATTCATAAAATATTGGAAGTTCTTAGAAAATTACAAAAAATTCAACTTTGGATAATTTCGATATTACGAATACAAAAATGAAGCCCATTTTGAAATATAAAATTTCCATAATTTTAAAGAGTGGGTATTACTATTCATAACGGATACTTTGATTAGTTTTGGTGTGTGTTAGAACTCGAAGTTGAGTACAACACATGCTACTGTATTATTCAAAGAGAAGTGTACCGTGGAAGATTTGGGTGTTACATTCTCCCCTCCTTCAAATAATTTCATCCTCGAAATTTCATATAATATCACTGTATAAAAAGACTCGGGTGATTATTCATCATTAGTTACTCGGGTTCCCACGTTGCCTCATCCATCTTATGGTTTCTCCATAGAACTTTTACCAGACGAGTCGTCCGGTTTCTCAGCACATGTTCTCTTGTATCAAGAATCCTGATGGGCTCTTCACAATAAGACAGATCGGGTTCTAGTTCTAATTCCTCATAGGTGAGTACATGTGTTGTGTCGGGCTTGTATTTTCTCAATAGTGATACGTGGACTACATCATGAACTTTGGAGAGACTTGGCAGTATTTCCAAAGGGTAATCTACAGTCCCAATTCGTTCTATAATTTCAAAGGGTCCAATGTACCTGGGACTCAATTTACCATTCTTACCGAAACGTATAACTCCCTTTCATGGTGATACCTTCAAGAAAACATGATCTCCTGCCTGAAACTCCAAATCTTTCCTTCGATTGTCAACATAGCTCTTCTGTCTACTTTGAGCTGCTTTGATGTGGTTTTCGATTACCTTCACCTTTTCCATCGTTTCTTCCACCAGTTCTTGGCCTACAAGTTTTCTTTCACCAACATCATCCCAACATGTTGGTTTCCGACATCTGTTTTCGTATAACGCTTCATATGGTGCCATCTGAATACTTGAATGGAAGCTATTATTATAGGAAAATTCTACCAGAGGTAAATATTGATCCCACATTCCTTGAAAGTCAAGTAAGCATGATCTCAACATGTCTTCTAAGGTTTGAATAGTTCTTTCAGATTGTCCGTCTATTTGAGGGTGGTAAGCAGTGCTCAAACGAAGTTTGGTATCCAAGGCCTTCTGAGGACTTTTTCCAGAATCTTGATGTAAAGAGGTGATCACGATCCGAGACAATCGACAGGGGTACTCTATTAAGTGTCACAACTTCATTAATATATAGTCTAGCTAGAGGTTCAAGTGGCAGATCTTCCCTTATAGAAAGAAAATGTGCTGACTTGGTGAGACGATCAATAATGACCTATATTGCGTCATTCCTTCTAGGGGTCTTTGGTAGTCCCATGACAATGTCCATCATAATTTTATCCCATTTCCAATCAGGTATGGGAAGAGGTTGCAATACTCCACCAGATTGTTGCCTTCCAGCTTTCACTTGTTGAAAAACCATACATCTTGACACAAAATCGGCAATCTCCCTTTTCATGTTGTCCCACCAAAAATTTCCCTTTAAATCTCTATACAATTTAGTGCTCCCATGGTGTATAGAGAAATTTGAACTATGAGCATCATCCAACAATTACCTCTTTAAATCAGGTATATCGGGATCACAAAGTCTGCTCCCAAATTTCAAAATTCCATCTTCATAAACAAAGTCACTCAACCGCCCATCATTCACAGCTTTAATCTTCTTTTTCAACATTTCATCATAGGACTGAGAACTCTTTATCCTTTGTAGTAAAGTTGGTTTGGCAACCATTTGAAAAAGTTTTGATGTTTCACCCTCAATGGTGATTCTCATATCCATCATTACTATATCCATGAAAATAGGATCCCTTTCCACTCTCATCATGTTCAAAACTCCATGATCTTTTCTACTCAAAGCATCTGCAACCTTATTTTCCTTCCCTAGGTGGTAGTGTATCGTGCAATCATAATCCTTGAGCAGTTCAAGCCATCGTATTTGCCTCATGTTGAGTTCTTTTTGGGAGAAAATATATTTTAAACTCTTTTGATCGGTATATATCTCACATTTTTCACCATAGAGATAATGTCTCCATATCTTCAGGGAAACGATTACATCAGCTAACTCGAGATCATGAGTAGGATAGTTTTTCTCATTAATTTTTAGCTGTAGTGATGCATATGAAATAACCCTATCATTCTGCATAAGGATACAACCAATTCCTTTCATTGATGCATCACTATAAATAACGAACCCATCATTCTCTGATGGTAGAGTCAATATAGGATCATTGACTAATCTTCTCTTCAGTTCTTCAAAACATTCTTCACACTCTTTTGTCCAGAAAAATTTAACCCCTTTACGTGTGAGCTTCGTCAATGGGTTAGCCAATCGGGAAAAATTATGGACAAAACGTCGATAATAACCTTCCAAAACAATAAAGATGTGTACCATAGTTATACTCGTCGGTTTTTGCCATTCGTGGATTGCCTTGGTCTTAGAACGATCAAAGGAAATTCCATCCTTAGAGACAATGTGTCTAAGAAAAGAAATCTCTAGAAGCCAGAATTCACACATGCTAAACTTCCCATATAATTCATGCCTTCTAAGGGTCTTCAAGATAATGCGCAAGTGATTTTAATGATCTTCGTATCTTTTGAAGTAAACAAAGATTTAATCAATAAATACCACCACAAAATAATCTAGATATTCCTTGAAAACTCTATTCATTAGATCCATGAATACAGAAGGTTCATTAGTCAATCCAAAAGGCATTACTGTAAAGTCTTAATGCCCGTACCATGTTCGAAATGCTGTCTTTGGAATTTCTTCCTTCTTCACACACAACTGATGGTATCCAGATCGAAGGTCAATCTTTGAAAAGTATTGAGCTCCATGCAATTGGTCAAATAAATCATCAATGTGAGGTAGGGGATACTTGTCCTTTATTGTTATAGCATTGATCTCCCTGTATTCAACGCACAAACTCATAGATCCATCATTCTTCTTATCAAAAAGGACAGGGGATCCCCATGGAGAAACACTAGGGAGAATAAATCCCTTATTACTCAATTCCTCTAGTTGTTTCTTTAGTTCAACTAATTCCACAGTGGCCATCCTATAAGGGGTCTTTGATATAGGCCTTGATCTAGGAATTAAATCAATGGAAAGCTCAACTTCTCATTCTGGAGGATGTCCAGGTAAATCTTCAAGAAACACATCGTCATATTCTTTCACAATAGGTACATCCTTTATTTGAACTTTACATCCCTCGCCCTCCGTTATATCATTCTCTTCCTCCTCAATAATTTAATTTAGTTGAGATACTGGGGGTGGATCTAAATAAGAATTAGGTGGTGAGGATTCTGCTCTAAAAATAAGGTGTTCCTTATCATCATCATCAAAAATCGTAACCTCCTTATTCTTACAATAAATATCTGCATCATAGTTCGAAAGCCAATCCATACTGAGAATTATATCAAACTAAATCATAGGTATGACAATGAGATCAGCGGATAATGAACAGTTATGTGCTCTAATGTGGACTGATTCACAAAACATTGTTTCAATAATACATCCCTTAGGAGTTTTGACTGACAACTCTCTTGTTAAATCAAATTGGAAATATCTAATTTTCTTAGCAAATTGGGAAGATATGAAACAATGTGATGATCTAGAATCAAATAATTCATTTTCTAAACTTGAGGAAACCATTAAATTACCTTCCACCACGTCTTTCAGAGCTTCAACCTCAGCAGTAGTGATAGCATAAGCATGGCCTTGATCCCTTGGCCTCTTCTGAGGTAAGTTCCCCTGACGCATAGGATATTCATTTGCATAATGTCCCATCTCTATACAATTATATAATTCCACATTGACATCAACTTTCTTTCCCTTGCAATCATGAGCTTGGTGGCCTTTTTCAACACACTTGTAACAGACTCCCATTCCCTTCAGGCAAGTACAGGGGTGTTTCCTTCCACATTTACTGCAGGACTGATATTCAACTCTTCCCTTCTTCCCCTTATTTCCATTTCCAGATTGATCATACAATCTCTTCTTTTCTTTCTTTTCTTTAAAGTCATAAGACATAGAGAATTCCTTTTCCGTCTTGATATCACATGAGACAATATCTTCGTATGACAAGAAGGTTTGTGAGACTAATGCTCGATGGAGAAGTGGTTTTAACCCATCAAAGAAATGATCAATATTAATTCTTGGGTTACGTATATAATCTACAACATGTCTTGCTGACCTTGTAAAGATGGCCTCATACTTTGCGACATTATCATCCTCCTTCTTCCTCAGACTCAGATAATTGCCTTTCCATATCTGCTCGATGGTCATGAGGAAAGTATTTTTCTAAGAAAAGCTCTTTGAACTCCCTCCATTCCATATTCGATACATCATCATCTTCTTTTGTGTATTGAATCAATGACCACCATTGATCAGCATCTCCAATGAGGCGGTAAACTGCCATGATAACCTTTTCCCTTTCACTACTCCCCAAGGTGTGGAATATTTTCTCTAAGGAGTTTATCCATTTCTCAGCTACTAATGGATTTGTACCCCCATTAAATGTTGGTGGTTGTTTCCTCATGAATCGGTCTAACATTGATCATCCACGTTGCAGATCAGGGTGCTCCATACGAGTATGGTTATTATTCATAACCTGAGTGAGTTGTCCCAGTATGGTAATAAGTTGATCAGCACCAGTTATATCTCCAGATCCACAATAATTATTTTGAGTAGGAGGGATGTCCCTACATGGAGTGCATGCATTGATACGGTTTCCATTCCTTCCAGTAGGCGCCATTTCTAAACAATGGCATAAACTAGAATAGGTTATGAATCAAAATACATAATTCCATACTTGTAAAATACTTAACATAAATTGAACTATTTATGGATATAATCCATAATCAAAAAAATGTTTTTTAGGAAGTATATACTCATAACCCTTCATAGTGGTTTGTAATGAAAATGAGAATTATTCTAAGCATATCCCCTTGGAGTGTCTTAACCAAAAGTAGAGCAAGGCCTGTTGTCATGCACCAGTTCCCATTCGAGTCTAGCTCAAAGCGGTGTTTTCAGGTTTTACCCCTAGGTACATCTGTGCCAGAGCCGCCTCAACATGCTCGTATCCAGACAGGGATGTATTGCTCGAAAAACTCACAAAATCTCTATAACAACAAAATTCTAGGAAGTTCTTCTATACTAATCCTCAAAGTCTATCTTTGGGCTATGTTCTATAATCAGAGTTTATCTAAATATAGCTTCCAAGGTTAGTACTAAATTGCCTCTGATACCAACTATAATGCCCCGACCCCAGCTACCCAGAGTCGGTGCATTACTTCGTAACATTGGCATGACCACAATAGATCAACTCTCGAATGACCGATTAGTTTAGTATCCTTGGAAACACTAGATACATTCATAAGTCTTACATTACATCATAAAGTAAAACAAAACTACAACATCTTCTCTTAACATCCCCTTATAATATCCCTGCAGATCATTCATAGTATACTTCTTCACATCCTGGAAAAATTAAAACATTGAAAGGGGTGAGCTCAGATGCTCAGTAAGGATAACAATATAGCAGAAGCTTTCATAAAAAACATTATCATTTATGGAAATGTATAACTAAAACAAAAGCCTTTTAAACTTGAACTTTATCATAATATGGAAAAAGTAAAATGAAATAATTCCATTTAAATACTCACATTGATATTCTAATGGTCAAATAATCACATGAAATATCAATAACAACTTTCATAATGATGGAATTCATAATGCCAGACTATCATAACAACGTAGCCAATGCCTTGTGCAAGACTACAAATAATATTTTTTCAAGGCCTCGTTCCAATACACTAGTTTGTCTCATTAGACCTACCAATGCATCGAGGAGCTATAGCGGGCTCCACTCGTCACTTATTAAGTCCAATGCATTCCTCATATGAATAGGTTTAAATATATCATAAACCATAACATAATCGTATCACATAAAACATGCATAAAGGAAACATAAAATTTCCACATTTCAATCACAAGATATCAATAAAACACATTGATATAATAAAAACACTTTCAAAACCATTTTCAATACCAAAATAAAATAAACTTAAAACTTTGTATTTATTTTCCATTAAAAAAGTTATGGCTTGTAGAGGAAGCCGAAACTCAAATAATGATCATGGCGGCGGATAAGTCGTTGTCGCCGAATATGTACGGAAAGAAAAACATTCCCTTTTTGTCATTTAGTAAAACGCTTCATATAAAAAAGATTTCTCTTTGAATAAACATAAAAGTCAAAGGGGTTTATAAACCGTATAAAATAATGTTGTGTATAAAACAAAATATGACTCAATGAAAGGAGATTGAGACGAACACCCTTACAAAGATCATTTTTTAAATAAAGTAGGTCTATTATGTGTATTCACTATAAGTAAACATAAAAAAAGTACTAATACATGATAGGACATAATAATATCATGACATAATTTGAAAGTAGGATATTAACCCAAAGAATAGAAATTGGGTTAAGAAGTTCCCTTACCTCGTGTCTGAATTCACTCGACCGTTCTTTGATCTCCTGAATAATAATCTAGAGTTAATATCTACCTTCTTAAGAACCATTTTCAAGTTCATTATTCCGTTTATATCACTTACTACCATGTCATGAACATTATGTAATTATTTATGTTTATAACGGTCATTTTGTCGATCTTAGGAACTTGAGTCAAAAATAGACTTGTTATAATTACAAGTTGTTCATGTGGTAAAATATCCATTATATCCTGAATTATATTCATGATATAGATATCATATATCTCATATATATCCAGTATATACATTCATTCATAATATTACATAACATTTAGAGGTAAGAAATGAAATGCACCGTTCATGGAGACGATAAGCCGTACGTACACATGAACGCTACTTTCATTTCTATTTCATGTTTAATGGAATGAAAACATAATGAAATAAAGTTATATTATAATTCCAGTATAATATCATATATAATATCATTTAATCCATCCTTTATACATCCCACATATGGCATTAATGATTCAAATCACTTTGAGGGGGCGGTAGTCCGCACTTCCTAAAATGAAAATATCGCGTTTACCCATAATGGAAACAATAAAGGTATGCCATAAATGAAAAATAAATAACCTTAAGTAAAACATAAACATAATATATATCATATATATAAATATAGTGACATCTTAATGGCCACCTTTGAAGGTGTTATATGAGTGTTGAACAATCATTGTTTTGTGAGGCAGAAATTCGCCATCCACCGAAACAGTATGTTCATTAACAATTAGATGTAGGTGTGTGTAAGTGTAGCTCGAACCTTCTTATAACAAAATCGTAGTATATTGAGGATACTGTTTTTGTTACAAATGAAATTAATAAATAGAGTTTAGGGGGTTGGAGAAGAAAAATAAAACAAAATAACATAAGAGAAGACATTACCTTAAAATCGGGTAACTCTTTTGATTTGAGCCAAAGGATTCCTTGGGAAGAATTATGCCCAAAGTGAGGATTATATGAGTTTGGGAGGGAGGTTGGGAGAGTATTGGGGAAGAGGTTGGCCCAACCAAAAGGCTTTGAAGGTTTGAGTATGGTGGTAGTGGTGGGGGCCTTTTATAAGAGGAGAGAAGGGGCACTCTTGGAAAGATTGAAATGTAACATTATTATGAAATGAATTTTCGGATTCTAAAGGTCCCACACTTATATATTTCTAGGATAAGGTGATAAGGGTTCGAAATATTCTCATCCAATAGTCTTTGGACAAGTTTAATACTTAGATTTTACATTATCCTTCCATTTTATTAAAATTGTTAATTAATGAGGTAATCGCTGCATCATCATGGTGTCATAAATAATTTAATTTATTTAATGTCTAAAAATTATAGAAAAAAATATAATGATGTACGAAATCGTTTGATCTTTATAATGAATATTTATATTCAAAAATATGACTTGTATAACCCCATTTAAAAATTCATTTAGTAAAACAACTCTTGTTTGTGACCTTTTTATTTTAACATTAAATAAAAAGTTATTTATGTCCTTTTCCTTCCAATGTGGCTCCATGGGGTCCCCAAGTTTACCCATGGATTTTCTTGGTCGACCATGACACATCAAATAGTGGTTGGACAAGTGTAAAGGTCATTCCATATTTTTATAATAATATTTTTACCTTAAATTCCACTAATTACCTTTAATCGCGATTTATTAAACTTAAAAGTTACTATTCAACCAAAAATTATTTTAACCCTATTGAGCCACATTTTACTTCCTAATGAAAACCATGTATGTTTGATTTTTTAAAATAAAAACACAGAAGTGGAAATGTTTCATTTAAATGAAAAATCAGTTCTTTAACTACCACTTAGTGGTTTCACTATTCATCAAAAATTGATGTTTTTCATAACAATGCCAAAATTTCACCCTAAGATATAATTGATATTCCGAATCCAAAAATGATGTCTATTTTATAAAATTCCAAACATATAAGTTGCATTAATTAAATTGATAATTAATTTCCACTGTCACAACAAATAGCGTGTTTTTAAGAAACAATATATATCAAAATATTGACAGTTGTTTATGTCCAATTTCAAAGTGAAATTAATTCTAATGACCACCATTGGATGAAATAGTAAAAATATATTCTAATTATACATTAAAACCACTCAATAGTATAATTTATCACTGTAAAATACTTTGATTAAAAAAGATGTTTTTAAGTATTTTTCACTATTCATAAAAAATTGGAAGTTCTCAGAAAATTAGAAAAAAGTCAACTTTGGATAATTTCGATATTACGAATACAAAAATGAAGTCCATTTTGAAATATAAAATTTCTATAATTTTAAAAATTTGGTATTACTATTCATAACGACTACTTTGATTAGTTGTGGTGTGTGTTAGAACTCGAAGTTGCGTACAACACACGCTACTATATTATTCAAAGAGTAGTGTACCGTGGAAGCTTGGGATGTTAAAAATAATCATGAAAATGGTTTTCTACCCATTATATTAAACTATATTGTGAATGTTCTTTATTTTAATAGGTCCTCATGTTCTTGAGACATGAAGTACATAAATAAAACAATTTCCCTCCAAGTAGTTTCAGTTATTGTTCATACTTGATATTTTGTGTCGATATAACTATAGATACATTTAATTTTTGTTCATTGTTTAATGTAATGTATTTTAATTTCATAGAATTAAATATTTATTTTCCCATATATAGTTAGTTACATTGAATGTGTTTTCAGTTATTTACCTTTTACATATTGACTATTAAAATTGAGTCATTATTGCTTCAACTATATTTTTCCGTTATTGAGAATTTGAACTCACCCTTATTATGTTTCATTCGGTAGGAATAAAAGAAGCATACTATAAAAAGTATATATGAATATACTATATGTATTAATGATCATCCTTAATGTTAATTTTTTTAGAAAAAAATATGTTTCAATTAATATATCCATTTTCACTATAATTATAATCTATGTATCTATTTTACCTAGACTAAAAACGGATCGGTCTATCGTGGCTTGATTCCTGTAATTATGACAATATATTTAGTATCATACACCAACTCTAGGCTATCTGGGGATCAGTTTCTACATATGGTATCAGAGGAAGTTTCATAGAAACATTGGGAACTATATTTTGAAAAACAATTATGTTACTAAACAAAACCCTTTTGTATGATTTCATGATAAATATAGATGAAAACCCTGGACTTTTTTGAAGTATAGATAATGTTGGAATTCCTAGAAATAATACCCATATTTTCATACAACATGTGGAAATGGGTTTGTAATAGATGTAAATAGAAGTAAAAACTACCACAATGTGTTCTTGGTATGACTCTGGGTAACTTGGTACATGGCAATGGGCCACACAACACACCTTGTTTGACACTCCCAGGAGAAGTACATAGGGTAATCCCATTTTTCATTACAAACCATTTTGATGGATTTATTTACCTATAAATTATACTATGTTAAACCTATGGTGTATTATATTGAAGATAAGGAGTAATTATTTATAAATCCATCTAATGATATTATCCATAATCCTTAGACCAGAGAAAGTATTATGTGGAAGTAAAAGGGGTGATAAATTTATGTGTCGAAGATGTGTTGAAAACCATTAATAAAATTTTATATAAGGAGTAACTAAATTTCGAAGATGACAATCATATTTATTTTTTGATGATATATTAACATGGTTTTAGAAAAGGAAAACATATAAACCGGGTGAAATCCAATAAAATACAGAAAGTCCAAGGGTATTAAACCTATGACTGAAGAAAAAAAAGAGATTAAAAATGACAACTAACCTATGAAATTCCTTAGTTAATTTATATGGTTTTTATTAAACAATTTAATGAATAAATATTAATGATGAACTAATATAAAAACTTTTGAGGATTATAATTTAATTTATTAACCATATTTATTTTTGGAGATAGTTAAAGACAACTAGTAAGATATGTCACTCTTTTATAGGCCTTTATATCCTTTAAAATTTTCTCTTATTTCTTAAGGAATTAAAATTTTCATTATTGGTATTTAATTATTTTTAGGAGTAAAGGGATAAATTAGAATTTGATCAAACCACAACCAAAATTTAGGTTTGTTCATTTGTTATTGATACCTATCTAGTAGTAATTTTCATTTTATAGTCATGGTTAGTAAAACAATTACCATATATTATTAAAATGAATTATGAATAAAATGATTTCTTAATACCATAATATATGATGAACTTATGGACTTCTAAATCATCAATGATTTATGTCTTTGAGGCCGTAATGATTCCATTTATCAATCACTTGTTTGTTATTGATGACCTAATTCAGTCCCTATAAATACCTAAATTTTCCCTCCAATTATATATATCTACATTCCACAGATATTATTCAAATGGGAGACATAGTTACGTGGTATTCCATGTGACTTATTTACATTCAATTCTTCTTTTTAAGAATATTACATATGATCCCTTCTCACGATGTCAGATTTCTAACATAAGAAGTATGAAAAAATATATCTCCATCATCGATTTTAAATTGTGAGGATGATGTTTCTAAAATGTTTTGAGAATGTGAAACCTAGAAAAAATAATGTACGAACATTATATTAGATATCTTGTATGAAACGTGACAACAAGCATGTAATGTAATATATTATTTGTGTTATTCGTACTATATTTTTTATTTAAAATATATTCTCTAAATTTAAATGCATGAAAGTAAAAGTTATCATACAATGAATGTAAACTAGGTGTGTGTATATCAGACACAACAATATCCCTCCACTATAGATTTCGTTACTCACAAAAGTGACCTTCTTTGATGTCTTGCACTATACACAATATCGTGCCTTTCTGAGAAACAATATATAATTAAAAAATTATTATTTAATATAATAATCTATAAACTATCCACTTTTAATATTATTTACTAACACATAAAAAATATTGTTTATAAAATGAATTAATTTGTTAAAAATAAATTAGAAAAGAATATGAGAACCTATTGAATACTAAAAGGATATATATATATAACTATTTTTATGATCAGAGATTTGTTTTAAACTACTGAATTAAATTATTTAAAATTAATGAGTGATATTAATTTAATAATAATTTAACATATTAAATAAATTATTTTTTATATTAATCCAATAGAATTTGTATGTTCAATATAGGATTAAAAACAATATTTTACAAAAATTCTATATTTTTATTCTTTATTTTGTTCCTTTTATTGGTAAACCTATTTAAAATCTTAATTCTGACACATTTATGAATTCAATATGATAAAATTAACATCATTTTTGAATTATATTTTCAAAATTATAATAGGATGAGCTTTTTGGTTTTTTTTTCTAAAAACATCATTTTTAGTGAATAGTGAAAAATAATGTGTTTTAGTTAAAAATTTACTTTTTGTTTAAATAAATATTAATGTTAAATTTTATTTTATATCTCTCTTAATGTAAAATTGTATCAATTATACATATATTAATATAATTTAGTTCATTATATTAAATATATATTTTAAATTATATATAAAAACATTACAATCTTTTGAACATTTTTCTACTAAAACTACTTAATCTAACAGTCTTCCAGATTAGTATTAATTGTAATGTTTCTTCTTCTATGATTTTAATTTTGAATGTTTTATATAAACCATTTTGACAAAGTTATAATATTTTATCTTATAGTATCCATTTAAAATTTTAAAATACTGTTATATGAATGCGATTAAAATTAATTATATTGAATTAGGGTTATTTAGACTTACAAATGGGATAAAACCCAACGTTTAAGGGAACAATGACCAAAACACTTGTAAAAAACTAATTGGATTGAAATATAATGGCCATTAATAGTCCATTAATTAGTTTTTGGGTTTTTTATGACATCATTTAGGTAAGAACATCTGTACACCAAAGTTTATTTCAAAAATATCAAATGAGTCATTTTACTTCCATATATAAGACTACCACATTTACCTATTCCTCAAAACTCTCAATACTATTATGTTAAACCATGAAATTACCATATAATCTCTCATAATTCCTATCCTATACCTATAATCATCCCTTTTAGAGGAAACAAATCCAAAAATATATTTTTGTTCAAAAAAATTAAGTTACCAGGTTAAAAGTTAACGTCTTTCTAAATCACGCTATTTTGATTTTCATTATCCACCCCCAAAAATATAATTTTATATTATTTAAAAAAATAGTATCCCCATGATACGTGAAATTTTTTATGTTAAGGTTACTACCTACAATTTCACACACCCCCATCTAATTGACGAAAACATACGATTTCTGTGTATGAAAAATCACTACCCCACGAAGCGATGATTGTTCAATTATTCTTATCGCCTCTCATGGTTGTAATTATGATTTTAAATATATTTATATATAAAATATATGATATTAATTGCTTATTTAAACATATTTAATTATTTTATTACACTTAACTTTAATACATTCCATTTTATTTAAATATGATAACATCGTTTGAGGACGTATGGACTGCTGCCCATCAAAGCGTTGTGATTAATTCACACTAATCATGGAACGTATAAATGATGGATTTCATTAAAAATATCTTACATGAAAAACATATATACAATTTTCATGAAATAATTACCTTTATATATATATATATATATCATTTTTCCCGTTCACACACTTAAAATGTTGTAATGGTATTCGTGGACGTGTGGACAACCGCCTCCTCGACATGACGTGTTTCTTTTTTTTCACATTAATTATATATATAATTATGTATGATAATATTAAGATTTATATATTAATGATCATTCTTGAAATATATTATGTTACATACCTTATTCCCATAATGACTATTGTAAAGTTGAAATGTTACTCATGAGTATGTATGACCTATCATCTCCATTATTGGAATGTTGACTAATTTTTAATAACCATATTTAATGACTAATTTGAAAATTATAATTGTTTTTTAAATATTATAATTATGTCACCATTATTATATTGAAAATTTTATATAATGGCCAATTTGACATTAGTTGAACAATAATAGTCTTTTTGAAATGTAAATAGAATTTGGACAAAAACACATGATGTAAACATAATTGATTGAGTAGTTGTACAGAACATAGAAATAAGTGAGAAAAAATCATTAAAAAATGAAACAGGTACATAATAAATTATAAAAATAAGAAATTTATATTATATCATAATTTAATTCATGTTCCTCTGAATGGAAACCCAAAGTAAGGTATTATATTCACATTTTCATTTCGTGAGGAAAACTAAATTGGTGTGCACCTAATTTAATATATATAGTGTACATACTACCACAATGACATATAATATCAAGAACCATATTATCTTAATGATATATAATACATTTATTTATTATTATTCATTAATTAGGATTATTATTTAGAAATGTTTCAATGTTTTATGGGATACTTTGGAATGTTTAAATATAATTTTACTCAAGAATAATCCTAATGATCATTCAATGGAATTTATTTTTGATGAATTCAAATAAACCATTTCCATCAAACCCTGTCATTATTCTATTGTTATTCATGACAATTTTAAGTGTTAGTGACATTTTTCCACTCATTGTAACATTTATTTTATTGGAATATGCTTTCTAGAAAACCTCACCTTATATCTATATTTAGTCAGAGAAAATATATTATAAAAAAAATCAATTTATATTTGAAGGATTAAAAAATTTTAAATAATTTTATAGACAAATGTACCATTTTGGTATTTTACATATGTTACAAAGGAATATTCTTGTCTCTTTTCAATTGAGACATCTTCTAACCAATTTTCGAATGGTTTTTCAAAATAAATTTATATTTTCCCCAAGAATATTTTATAACGGTTAGTACTTTATTCTATCAATGACAATAGAACTTTATTTTACTATACTATGGTTTATTGTATTGATACAATCCATATTATTCCTCTGGATGGATTATTTTTGATTTGCTGAAAGATTGAAATGAAATTTATTTCCTTGATTTTTTTAGTTACACTAAAGTATTCATTTATCACGGATCATTGAACATTGAATTCCCCCTCGTTTTCCATTACATTTCCATGTATATTAATATTTCCTAAATAATATACCATTTTACATATGGTTTGTATATTGAAAATTATTTGATTAATAGGGGAATTGTATGTAAATTCTTATTTTTCAATCAATATGGTTCTTTGATAAGGATTATTATTTATTCCGATTATTAAATATGTAGAATGCTTTGGACTAGAAATGACGGGTGGAGCCAAGATTTTATATAACTACTTGATGCATAAATTAGTTCAGATGAGATGAATAATTGAATAAATTTATATCTACCCTAATTTTTAAGCCTCCTTGTGAATGTTATTGATGGTAATATGTTCTCATCTTCGTGAGACATGAAGTCCATAAAGAAGTAAATTTCCCTCACAGTAGTTTTAGTTATTATTCATCCATGATATTTTTTGTCTATATATTTATGGATACATTTCATTTTAGTTCATTGATTAGTTAAATGTGTTTTAATTTCATACATTTCCTTATTTATTTTTTTATATCATGTTTTTTATATGGCATGTGTGTTCAGTTATTTACCATTCCATATATTATACTCATATTGATTCATTATTGCATACACTATATTTTTCTTTTAATGTGAATTTGAGCTCAACCTTATTATGCTTATTTCCCATGGAATATCAAGAGAATACACTGAATGATAGATAGGAATATACAATATTGAATATAGATCATCATGAACGTTTATTTTTTAAAATGAAAAATATTATATGGTAACCGATGTATCCCAATTTAATACAATTCTAATTTATGTATAATGTTTACCAAGACTACTAATCTGATCGGTCCTTTGGGGATTGATTGCTTTTAATCATAAAAAAGTATTTAGTATCATAGATCAGATATAAGCTATATGGGGATGGGTTGCTACAAATAATTTTTCATGAGAGTAAAAAATGCAAAAAAATTAATTATTTAAATGAAACATAACTGAAAAAATATATAAATTTTTTAAATTAATATTTTTTAGTTGGAATAGGATAGTATAATTATTCATAGACAAAATAGATTGAGTAATTACATGTTTTTTATATATTTAATATTTTTGAGGAATTCATATCAATAATATGTATAGAGAAAATACGTGTAATGACTAGTATAATAAATTACTAACAGCCAATAGATAATTAAAAAATTACTAGTAATGCAATTTTAATTGCTATTGTCAACAAAAAAATGATTTCTATAAATATATTTGATTTATAATATATATGATTTATTTAAAATATATATTATTAAATTTTATAGTTTTTTTATAAAATAATATTTAATTTTTTAATCATCATTTAATAATTATCACATTGTGGAAAATATAGGGGTGTCCGAATAGTTAGAATTTTTTGGAGCATAGTAAAAATATTGTTTTCGAAATATTATTACATTGATGAAATAATTAGGATGTAATCATGATTTAAACAATATCAATCCATTTCCTAGAACAAAAATTAATTTATAGAGTGAAATAATTCACTTAAAATTGATATGTTGAATTTAGAAATCTCTCATTGTCTTTTTAGAAGTTATAATATATTTTATTATAAAAATATTATTTTTAATTACCATTTAACTATGCAATTAAAATGATCTATCTGGGATTTTATTTCATTTAAAGTCACAAAAGTATAATTTTTATCCATAATTAAATTTATTTCCAATTAATCAATTAAATACATGATTTTTGGTGTGAAATTGTTTTAGTTTTAAAATAACCTTATTTCTAATTTTTTTTAATTAATCAAACTATTATAAATAATTATTTGTATGAAAAGTATGAAATTAATTGAATTATGATTAATTATTATTTTGAATTATAATATTATTATTTTTTATATTTCCAATTTTAATTTTCTTTATAATGATATGTCACCATAGAAAAAGTTTGTAATCCTTGTAAAGGATTTAAGGGATTAAAAGAGGATTAAAATTAGAATTATGGGAAAAAATAACAAAAAATAAACTTGCCCTCAATTTATTAGTTATGTAGATTCATGACATCCCAAATCCAATAATTGAAATTTATTTAGTTTTATATAACATTCCCTCAAAACAAAATTTGGTTTATTTTATAGATATAAGTCCTCAAAAAAGTGTCTACCCTATCATTTATAAAAGTACCCCATCCCAACCTCCCTTATAAACAAAACAGAATAACTTCTATAAGAAAAATAACAAAAATAAGCCCACCAAAACTCTTTTTTTACTTCATAGATTTATTTTATTCCTAAAATACCAATATAAGAAGGCTTAAGATCCGCGAAAATGGATTATATCCATGGACGATGTAATAGTTTTAACCAAGTAATTTTATCTTTATTTCTTCCTAATAATCCAATAAATAATCACTAACCATCCTAAAATAATAAAATTTGTATCATTGTTATAATAAAATTATATTATATCAATGTAATAATGAGTATCTACCATCCTTCAATCAATTGTAAAATAAAAATGTTTCTATGTTACATGTGGACAATCGCCTCCATGATAGAATTATTTCAATTTTCCTCACTTCATTCAATTGAGGATTCTATAAAATAATTAAATAAAAAAATGATATTTATAAATTTATGAATGGTTTATAAAATAAATTGATATATTATATTGTTAATGTTACCAATAAATGGTTATCATGAAAATTTAACTACCTAAAACAAGCATAGTGGATACTTTGAAAGAAATAATTATTTACATTCATTTGAGTTTATATTCATCGTCAATATTTTATTTAATATTATTTATCAAATTATTAGAATTATTGTTAAATAATTATGATTATGTATTAGTGATAGTATCATTATACACTAACATTTTCTTACTCAATCAGTAGTTATAACTTGTTATTTTTATGCTAAGTTTTACCTCCATCATGAAAGATGTTGTCATGATTATATCATGAATAGTCATGGAATATTATATTATGGTAATATTTTACACATGATTAATTTGGGATGTTTTAATTATTTTATAATTGTTATATACATATTGTTATTCCCTAAAAAATCAATGTTGTTTATATAATCTAAATTTCAAAAATATGAGAATTTTGAAATTTCCATTTTATTAATTACCATATATTCAATTATGTGAACATTGAACTCCATTTATATGTCATAAAATATAATAAACAATAATTTATATCTTGGGTATGATTAATATAATATCATGGTTCATGGATTAGAACCACTAAATCAGAACTTATTTGGAAATCATAACAGTTAAAAAAATTAATTTCAATAAATAATAAATGCTATTTTAGTAATAATATATTATAAGATATTGGTATATAGTATAATAAAAATAAATAAGATTCATATATATACGTATAAAAACAAATTTTATTATATAAGGACGTTTAATCATGCCAAACTTATAAAAAATCAAAGGAAATGTTTTCATTATCTCAATTGAATTTTCTTGAGACATGTTTCGTGTCGTGATCCGTATTATATTTATATAGTGTAGTTACTTCACCTTGAATAATTTTTTAAATATTATTCCATGAAATTCATGTTAATTATATAACTGTATCGTGTTCTAGATTTTTAGGTATTTTTATTTAAATTTTACACAATCTATACTGGTTTATTATATAATAACACTTTTTATTAGTAATACTTATAATTAAATTTAAATTGGGTAATTATATGTTATTTTGATCCTAAAACAATAATATTTTATTCTATTCATTAATATTCCTAATGTTCCTAATTATTATTTTTATTTCCCTATCATTGGTTCTCAAATCAACTGAATGAATGTTTATTATAAAACACAACCGTATTTATCCTTTTTTCATTATTAATTATATTTCACATCTATATTATTTGTTTTTTATTTTTTATTTTAATATATATACATAAATAATTTCGTAAGGTTAGTTTCTAATTGTATATTTATTTTTATATAATGGAAATAATTATTTTTAATGGTCTCAAAACAATCTGTTTTTACTTTCAATGAAAATGTGTAAAAGAATCCTCTTTATACCTTTTTCCACATGAATGGATTTCCTACCATAAAAAAAATATTCCATATTTACATTCCATTCAATTTTTTTATGGTATTTTAACATGAAACCAATTCATAAAAATCAATTAATTTTTCAATTTTTTCTATCAAATGAAATGTTTTTTTTTCTAAAATGCCTTGATAAGTTATTACTTTCCACTAATTATAGTTTTTTGACACTCTTAATTTTCATATTTATGTATATTTTTTTTAATATTATTTTATTTTTTAAATAATTTTTAAAATTTTTCATTATATCTCTTAAAATGTGTTTTATAAATGACTTTTAACACGATTTCTGTAACAATTGTATATAGATTAATGAAATATTAATTTAAATATTTCACTTATATTATCCTTTTTTTAACTATAACAAAACCCATTTATAAACAACATTCATTTTGGAAAATTTTTTTGTCTCCAATAATCGCCTACATTTTTATAAAATACAGCTCAATTTATGGGAATTTGTTTTCTCAGTTTTCATGAATTTGTGATATTGTGTTTTATACCACTCTCAATCACCCATTTTCCTATATTTTCACTTTTATTTCAATGTTAATTATTATAATATATTTATTCTATATCATTAAAATTATTTAATTATCCATATAATTATTAACATATTTTTTTGTGAATACCCTATAATATAGAAAACAAATTCTAGGGTGTTTATAAATAAAGATTATTAAATTATTTAGTGGAAAAATATTGATCATATTTATATTTATTAATTCTATATAGTAGATAATTAATAGAAAAATTCATATTGATTATTCCTATGGAATCAATGAAATTACACTATCTCAATATAGATAATTATTTATTATCAAGATAGGTTGATCATGGTTTTTGTAATACCCCATGATTTTAGATTCAAAGGTATTGTATATTTAATTGTGCCATAGACAAGAAAAATAAAGAATAAAATACCTATAATATACTATATAAATATTTTTTTAAAATATGGCCATTATGACAAAGATATTGGGTATGATGGTATGAATTAGAATAATCATATTATCAAATATATATTGATATATTTTCCTAAATACCATGAAAAGAAATCAAGGATCATGAACTTGGAAAAGGTTATTCATAAAAAAATTATTTAAAAAAAGGATTACAATCCTCACAAACGGGTTTATATAGACACTAAATTAGAACACCATGCATGTCCAGGTCAACCAATGTATGGAAAAAGTCATTAATGATCATCAAACACCTCGTGTTAGTATCAAAAGTCTTCAATTTTGATAGGGAATTGGAAAATTTATTGGATTCCTTGTATATATGGGTGACATCTAATTTAATTTGATCATTTATCTATACACATTCAATACAAAATGGGAGAAATCTCTATTGGACAGATTGGGGTCATGTCTTTACAAAATGAACAGTGGTGGTGGAGTTAGATTCTACCCAAATAATTCCCCAGTTATATTGAACTGGATATATTATAACCTTCATAATTACCCATCATTCTCCCAAAATAGTTGAACCAATGTGAATATAATGTTAGTGGAATCATTTAACGAAGACCCAATGCATACGAAAGATTCCACCACATCCTAATGGGCCCGATATTCTTAAATCCTCTTTATCCACATTATCATATAATCATCCATAAATTGGGTTTATCTATCCAATTAACATTAGCAGTATTGGATTCTTGGTCTTTCTAGAAACAAAAAAAAATTGTATTAGAATGGTAAAAGTATCATTGTATATTGTACCCATTTGAACTGTGGAGGAATATAAGACCTCCTTCTAAATATCAGTGATGATATAATTCAATGAATTCATTTTACCTTCAAATGAAAAACATTTAATTATTTCCAGATAAATGAAATATGTGAAAATGATACTATAAGACACATTCCCTGAATATTATTTCTACACTCAACATTTTAGATGTCCAACATAATTTCTACTAATATGTTAATCCAAAAACTAATATAGAACACATAATAAATATGAATCAAAAAAATTCATGATAAATTGAACGATGTGAATATATTGTAAGTGGTTTCATCCAAGGAAATTAAAAATAACACACATGTGAATGATGGAAACAAGTACGCCTCATATGTCCTTGAAATGGAAGCATACATCTCCATATCATCCATAGGATAATTAGGTTGGATAGTGGAATGAGTTGATGCCTGGATATTTTCAACCAAGGAGGGAGAAATATGTTTTAATCACAAGTTTTACTATATAAAACATTAATATAGATGTGTCCAAAATGATCTGGAGCCTACTGTAACATGTCAATATCAACAAAAAGATATTGTTGTATTTATAGTAGTAAGTATTGATGTAATGAGCCCTAAAGGGTGTTATTAAAAAATTAATTATGGAAATAAATATTCTTCAAATGATTATGAACAATAAAATAATCATAGACTGGAATTTTCAACAAGGATGTATGCTAGAAACACAGTTTGGAGTGCTTACATACAAACCATTTTGATAAAATCATTAGTTACTTGTATGATAATTTGAATGTAAGAAACATTGGATATGTAATATACATGGAGTTGTAACTTTGTAGTTTATATTTGAATATACTTTAAAGTAATTCCAAGGGGTTGTCATTTGATGTTAGAAGGTCTAAGAAGATTTAATGAGGAGAGACTAATTAAAGATACCAAGATATTTAATACCCAATCCTACCTTATCAGTTAGTCTGATACAATTCTTCTAGGACACCATTTTAATATTCCTTTATTGAATTTATCAATACCTCAAAAATATCATGATCAGATCTAGAACTTAATTATTAATGGATTTGGGACATTTATAAATAGATAATGAATAATCTACCTTTGAGGATATCATTGTATTTACTATGAATACTCTCCCAGATTGTGTCACGTTCTTCCCATTCCATGATTCCATATGAAAAATAATTTTGTAAATGACATTATCGAGACATAAACATTTGAATCTACCCCAAAATAGAGAAACCATAAGATATGTGAAAGGGGGGATTCAGATTTTCACTCCAACAATTTTTACAACCTGTTAATTCTAGAGGAAATTGTTCCATAATTAAACAACACAAAAGGCATGTTCCAACAAAAAACAAGGTTAGATACCTCTTCATTTTAATAAATGATATTAGGAATTCAATAGATACTTTCCATGGTTTCCTATCCAAATATTATTATATAATCCACATAAAAATGGTAGGAAGGGATGAAAAGATATCTTCTAGTACGAATTAGTATATTTAATCCATCTTAAACAAGACCATTGATGAAGATACTCCGGTAATCCTCATCCATATGAAATAGTTTCTTATAAGGTGGATCTTCATGAATGACTCATACGGTGCACTAAAAGAATGCTTTAGAGTATCCATTTATCAGAATGAATGTCTTTAATCATTTCAAAAAACCCCTTATTAAATTTATGAAATCCCAATAAAATCCATACCTTTTTATCATTTAAAAAAACTCATTTTTCATGTATCAAAATACATTAAAATTTAAATATTTAATTAAAAGTTCCCATGTATAGGTTTTTTATTCATGATGTCGACACATTCTAAGGTTGTGAAGTGGAAATTATGAATGTTTCTTCTTGGGATAACTCCCAAATGGTTTGATGAAATTATCAGTCTAGTTATATGTCTTCACTATAGGGAAATGACTCTTCTAATTATTTTTGAGAAGTTATTAACACTTGAAACAAGCCTGAAATATTTGAAATCCTCTAATTTCTCCATTTTTGGAATCTGGGAAATGAAATTTGAATTGATTCCATAGGATATCGATGCATGGTTAAAGAAAAGCCTAAAAACATTAATAAGATCAACACATACAATGTCATCCTTTTGGGATACTTTTTATTTCATCCATTAAAATCTTGGTTGTCTTCGATGATAAGGCAGTGTAAAATTTTATAAAGAGTAATTTTATCTTATTTTATAACATAAATAAGTTATCGTGAATGTTATAATAGAAAATATAAATTATTAAGAATCCAATAATACCATAATGATATAAAATAATTTAGTTTCATTAAAAAAATTAATTCTTAAATATTGTATAGTTATTTGAAAATCATCAATAAGATTACAAAAAATAAAATTATTGGGGTAAAAAATATTAAATGTAATAATATTTAGATGAGTGAGAGAATTTCAGGAATTATATTGGTAATAATGAATGATATATAATTATTTAAGTCTTAATATTTTAATTATATTATTTTATTAATGACTGAATTAAAATTTCCTGAATATTTGAAAAAAAACAATAAATTGTATTTAATGATTAAAAAGAAATTTTATGTCATTATAAATTAAAATAAAATATTATTTTCTTTAATCTAGAAAGACAATGTTCTAGGATATCATTACTAGTCCATGTATATGAAACGTGGATGTTTTAAAAACACTTTTATGAGTAATAATGATTGAAATATATGTTAAAACCATTAATATTAGAGATGGTTAATTAGGGGATTAAATCAAATGAAAAGATTTAAAATATAACTCAAATACAATTAAGTTGGATTTTATGGTTTTATTAATACCTTATCCTCAATACTATTGAATCTAGTATAATTTGGGGACATTTTACATGATTTATATACATATTATATATTAATATTTCATGTATTTATAAAATTCTCACTCACCTCCATTATAAAACAACATATCCTCTCCAAAATTATTTATATACATTGAGCCATTAATTGTGACCTATGTGACATATTTAATTCTATATTACTTATTTTACTACTATGAATTTTTATGACCATGTTGTTTAGAGTTTATATGTAGGATAGTGGTTACTGGGTGACTGGAATAAAAAAGAGGGCATGGTAACCAAATTTTATATAGTTATTAAAACTAAAAAAGTTCCACTAACCATCCAGTAGTTTCATAGGAAAAATTAGTTATTTATAGTAGCTATCAGTATCTAGTGGAGTAAACTAGTTAGTTGGTGTCATTCGATTGAGATGACTAGGTATGCCAAAATTATGGGGTTTTCTTCAAAAATTCAATCCCAGAAAATATTGTTTATATTATCTATAACCATTCATCTCCAAACACCCTAGGTATCTTATCTAGTTAAATTTTGTTGATCTACCTTGATTCCTATTCCTCTTGTAGATCCATGAATGTTTATTAGATAATGTATTATTTATCTGGTCAGATATTAATAATTTTCGATAAGTTAATTTCTTTTATAATTGTCAAATTCCTATTATAATCTTGATATTTTGATATATATATTTGGGGTTTGGTATGATAAACCATGTTATTCTTTTAATGTTGATATAAATGTAATTTATATTGATAGTATTGGTGTCTATTCAACAAATGAACCAATATCGTCTTGGTTATGTTTGATCATGACCTAAATTTATGCTGTGGAATATCATTTAACATTATCCTAAAATCCAAAAAATATTAAATTTTTGGATTGGTTCTTTGATCCATATATTTTTTTGGACAAATATAATGGCCCTTATTATAAAAAAAATCATGTACCAATGGTAGGAATCTTTTCACAAAAATTTATTTTTAGAGGTTATTATAATTATTGATGTAATCTATATGCATCTTATTGATACCTATGTTTTATGTTAGTCACATGAGATGTGAATATCAATCCTTTTTAAACCTACTCTTTCTCCCCAAATTTGGACTGTTAGGGATTGTAATTATTTCTTTATACAATGTGATTTTAGTCTATCATTGGTTTCATGTATCGTATGTGAATTTCTATTTCACCTATATTTGAGAATGATGGTCAAGCCTATTTTCTCTGTCCCTAATGCATGATGTATTAGAAATTGGTCAACATGTAAGTGGGATATCCCTACAAACATTATGTTTCACAAATTTTTCTAGACTATATCCTTAATGGGGGATGTGTCACAAGGATGGTTTAGGTTCCTTTCGATGTGGTTTCAATGTTTGTTGAGCCGGTCTCTAAGAACCCTTTATATGTTACATATTATGTAATAACTTAATTTATATTCTATTTAATTTCATGACATGAACATATATTGTTTACTCAATTATTTTGATGTTTAATAGTGCTTCCCTAATGAGTCTTGTATTCATACCTATCCTGGGAATTGTGGTTCACTTTTACAGTTCATGACTATGGACCTGGTGGAGGAAAGGGGCCTTATGGTACACTGTTGGTCTATTTCGCATGCTGATGTAGATTATGCAAGATGTATAAAAGATGTATTTCACTATTAATATTAATTTTCATACACCTACACAAGATCTTTTTTTAGTTTTTTAACGTACCCTACATTCTATATTGATATCACACATCCTCTATTTTATTAATAATTGTATCTAATTTTGTAGTTATTAATATAAAAAATATTTATTGATTTATTAGTAATCATTCAAATGATTTACACTATTTTAAAACTATTACTGTGGGTATAATATCCCACCACAATTCCATGGGCCCTCGATGCTAGTCAAAACACGATTGTGTATGGGATGTGTGTATGAGGTTGTTTGGATCCCTAGCTCAGATCCAGTGGTTTTTGACGGGGTGAAAAAATGGTATCATATCACAAGGTCCACCGACTTGTTTCTTATCACTTTCATGATTTATGATAGTGCATACCATACATTGGATGGTTTGGACACAAGTAGGGGGTGTATGTTAGTGCGTGGCCATCATTGTATATTTAGCCATTGAGTTTCCATATTTTGGTAATTCAAATATATATATATATATATATATTGATGTTACCATTGATTAAATTCAACTTGGTTTATGAACATGATTATGATATAATATGTTATCTTATTTATTGTGAATTCATATATCATTCTAATCAAATAGGCTCACATACCATATGTACCAATTTCTTGTATCATATATAGCCTGAATTATTAAATGCCTATTGAAATTTGAATATGTGCTTTGGTTAAGTATTTATTGAGTTATTTTATATGATATTTTTATATATAAATAATGAGGGTATATATGTTTCTATGAGAAAAATGTATGTACAAGATTTAATACATGGGTTTTAAATTTACTCTTATGTTTATCAATATTGTGAACCCATGTGTTTTCTATATTCATTTTTTAGTTTACATATTTAAGATGCTGACTTTCCCGGTGGTATATGGTAGAAATTCAAAAAATTAATCCTCATAAATTATTTCACATTAATTTTCACACATTCCATTTAAGAGGATGCGACTAAGAATACTCCTTTAGTTTATATAGAAGGTCAAACAGTTGATCCATTCTGATTTTTAGTCTTTTGGTCGGTTCATATTTCAGGTGGAGGAACCCACATTGGGTGGATAATGATGGTTTATTATTCTCATAACTTATGTACATTCTCTAAAACTATATCATTTCTCTGAGTTTGTAGATCTTGAGTAAAGGAATATTACTTTTCATCCATACATATTGCCTTTCACATTACCAATTTTCATTTATCGTAATTAGATCAAGAATTAGTGACATAAGGATTGACTGTTTGATATTATTATTCTTCTATATATGAAAAAATAGGCTTAGAAAATATATCTGATGACCCACACTACAATGTATCACAAGTCACCAATGATCAGGATTATCAATGAAGAGGATAAAACATGAGGTTATCTACAAGGTTTAAATAGATCAACATCTACTCTATCTAGTGTAGTTATAGTTTATTTTTATATAAGAAAAATGGACTGATAGATTATAGATTAATAAGAGTTGACCAATAGTATTATAAGAGTTGAATTTCCTCACCCCTCCATGGGGGAGGTGAAACGTATAGGTAGTAAAACTATAAAAATAAAGGACACATTATCAAGAATATAAAATAATCTCTCAATAATTGTCAATATGTTTTGAAGAAATAGAATATGATGTGAATCTATTATAGGGATTCAATGATTCAGTCGATACGATTTTTAGAAGGTCCTCAAAATAAATTAAATCCTCCATAGGGGTTTGTGAACCAGGTGATTCATGAGACTTAGTGTCCTTTTAGAGTGGCAGATTGTTTATATTTTATTATTTATCGGGCTTCATATGATGTTTGGGAATGACCGTACATTTTATAAGGTAGGATCCTGATTTATTCTATTCTATATGTCTCTTTTTTAACATATAATTCCACGATATATTCATATCGTCTCATAAGTTACTAGGTTGTATTTACCAGTTATGTTATCTTTTATGATTTTAGCTATTAATACACCCCTGATAAAGTGAGTTGATCATAATAATATCTATCAAGACATTCTGGTAGATGTTTCTAGCTGAAATCACATTGGCTGGTTCAAAATTTTGAATAAGATAGGTTTCATTATGATCCAATGCATGTATTGGTTAATAGGTTTCACTACCCACACCAATTGGTTTAATAGAGGAGTCAATTTCTCAATACTTAAGGTGAAAATTATGTGTTTTTTGTTGAATGGAAAATAAAATCATCAAAAATTGTATTTTGAACCTCATCAGATAGATGAATTTTTTATCCTGGTGAAAATTATCAATCTTGGGGTATATCAGATACTGACTCCATCCTCATACCCTCCGATAGTAGAAAATACTAATATTTCATTCTTTGGTATTTATTGAGTTTACCTCTATACAAGGGAGTTGATTTTACGATCATGATATTTTCTAGAGAATGAAACATATTGATTCTACAATACCACATGTAATGTAAGGTGATAATGATTTTTTTGGATGATAATGAGTCTAAAGGATTTATCATTTTGACCAACTTACATTGGGGTTCTCTAGTGTCATTCACCATCAATTTATTTGATAGTCCCCAGATTTGTGTGGGATACAATAAGATAGACTATATCATGATCAAAAATAAGTATTTTGTTTTCATGGAATGATGAAATGTTTGAAAAACATTAGAGAGTTCAGTTATTTTCCATGATTTGTCTTTTTTTATAATGTGTTATTTATTAGTAAGAGAGTAATATGTATCAAATATTTAATTTAGGAGAATTTATATATTGTAAATAAATT
Organism: Viscum album; assembly: GCA_963277665.1. Taxonomy (NCBI): domain Eukaryota; kingdom Viridiplantae; phylum Streptophyta; class Magnoliopsida; order Santalales; family Viscaceae; genus Viscum; species Viscum album. Next base: position 1,322,662,709 of record OY728140.1, read on the forward strand.
TCATTATTCCCTTTGTTCTAAAAAATGTTTCAATAGTTTTCCTTCTTCGTATAAATATTGTTTTACATTAATAGTTGTAATCCTTCATTATTGTGTCTTTTGATGAAGTCCATAATTATTCCATTTTTTCATAATAAAATTCAATATACCTTGAATAATTCAAATTATATATTGGAAACATCGCCTTTATACCAAGTACTAACCTTGTATGATTAGGAAACAGGATGTGGGAAATCACAATAACATGGTTTATCAATGTGGAATATCAGTTTCTAAAGATAAAGTTAATTAATTTTTTTTCATTCATGGCCAAGAAATGTATTTGTGATTTTTTATTTTCATATACAATGTGGGTATTGGAGTCTAATAAATTTGGAATTTTATTTCCTGGAAGCTCCGATATCCATGTTTATCAAGAAGTGTTTTACGTTCAGAAGGACTTATCAGGGTGATGATATAATCCTAGAACCGAATAATATGTTATTGATTAACCTGTTAATTATTACTCATGATCCTATAGCTGGTTGTGTTATGGTCTACGATGTGTTTGGAATAGTTAGAGGCTATTAAAATATAGTGTCTCAAGTTAGTATTTTAAAGGTCTCATTAGTTAGAACCCCCAAAATTGAATTAACATTCACATTATTAGGAGTTTGTGGTGGTTGATCATGAACTGAATTGTTCATGAAATTATCCATTTGGTAATATATTTCTTCAGTATGTCGAAATAATGAGTCTCCTATATATTTTATCCCATTATAATCTAAATCACTATAAGAGGCACTGGGTAGAACACTTGAGGACATTTTATTCAAATATAGTGTGTGAACATGAGAATGTAAATGTCATTTCAGATGTGATGTGAAGAAAAATGACTGATATGTGAGAATGAACATCATAATCATGTAAAAAGATAATGGTTTTTATTATAAAAACTGGTTGAAATAATTATTATTGAGGGGGAAGAGTTTTTGAACCCTTCGGTATAATGTTATAATTGTTAGAATGAGTAAAGACTGGTTTTGGGATTGAACTTGATTATTAGGAAATTCATGTGAGGTTATTGGCATGTAAATCTATTTTAGCATTTTTTGGATAGACATTTAGTGATTCAGGTGCTTGTTAGGGTGTTTGTTCCATCTACTATGATTTATAGGAAGATTAGAGCCTCATCATTCTTCATATTGGGAAATGCACCATGGGTCGACTAAGATGAATCACATAGTCCTATGGAAGTTATTAAACCACTACATGAAGTGAGATGCTCCAATATTCTTCTCATACTATCCAACATATCATTTTATCAAACCATGAATCATGTGCCTATCTATTTTCAATTGTCACATAGAGTGCTAGTGTGAATGTAAGATGAGGTAATTAATAATATCATGCAAATTTTTCTCATGTTCACGAGTGGTTGATATATATTTTTGGTGGTATTAGGTTAGTGGACTATGGTGGACCACTTTATACCCATATGAAAGATGAACAAAGTGAATGAGATAGTTACGATCTATATTCAAGAGATCATATATTTTCACAGAGTTCCATTGAAAATGGTATCACAAATAGATTCATGATTTACCTCATGGTTTTTAAAATGGGTTTAGAAGGGGATGGAAACATAGTTGACAAAGATTACATATTTTCATCATAAAACCACTAGTAAGATATATAGAAGTGTCTAGATAGTATATCCAATTCATTGATCTTGTAATATAGATTTTGTAGGAGTTGGGGATGATGAAATTGATATAATAGTGTTTTTGTATAATAAAACCATTCAATTTAAGATTTAGATATATTTATTTTAGGCTCTATATGTGTGACCCTATAATTAACCTTTTTGTTGTTGTAAGGTTGGTGAACATATAGTTTTAAGGATATGTGAGGTATAATAGAGAATTAATAAAGCAATGTTAATTTATAAATGTCTTTTTAGAGAAAAAAATGAGAGGAAGAATTATAATAACCAAATTATACATCCCATGTAGTTTACTATTGGTTATAAGGTCTTCCAATAAATGTATCCAAAATTGGGGAAAAATTATCTTAGGATAAATAAAATATTAGTACACCAATATTATTGTACATTAAATATTTTTTAATGTATCATGAATGAGTAAAATCAGTTGGACCATCCTCCAATGAACCAAGGTAATAAAAATGTGTTTTAGATGTCTCAACTATTAATGTATGACTCATATCCCACATATGTGCAGCATTTTGAAGATGTTGAGCTACCACCGTATTCTTATTTTATTGACTGACAAATTTAGAAAATTGATTAATGTGAGAATGTGTTGTGAGTAATTGATGTTAAATTTTTGTGGGTTATATGGATGTACAAAAATGATCTGGAATAGACATGGAAATGAGAGGATGCAATTTAGGTTATGTGGATTGAGTTTTTATTAAAAACAAAAATAGATACTTGTGATGGATTATAAGCAATGATATGGGAATATTATTGACACATATTTTCATTGTGCACCTTTTTTCAGACTCTATGCAACCATTTGATCACGTTTTTATTATTTTAGAGGTAGGATAGTGGTTCTTAAGAGTTTGGAATTGGAAGGATATATTGATTGAGGTATGTATTTTAATTATTAAAACTACAAAAATATGAGTAGATATATAGTGGTAATTTATGGAAATAATTATTTTTCATAGCCACCACTGGCTATATTTTTCATAACCTAGGTAGAAAGACATTTTACCTACGGTCACCATGTAGAATGTAGTATTTGACAGAGAATATTATGAACACTATCATTATTGTTTTTTTTAAATTGTGACATATAATTATATTTATTTATCATCTTATCCCCATTAATCTATTCAAAATCATGGTACCCTATCTCGAGTAGTTTGGTTCTCTCCCTCCATTACAACTCCTTCATCAAACCCCAAATGATGATTCGATAAATAAATCTTTTTTAGTGAGTCATTTATCATTCTAGGTCATCTAAATACCTTCTACTTGATCAATACCAGTTATAATATTGATGTTTTGTTCAAATTTAAGAGTTTCGGTATGATCTTCCAAGGGATTAAAATATCATTGATTAAACCAAAACTCGGATTGATATAATATGTGTATTTATAACCATGGAACCTATATCATTGTCGGTTGTGGGTCATCCTAGGTATGTTTTAAAACCAGCATAACAAATTGTTTATTTCTTAATCAAATTGATCCTTGGATCGTACATTTTGCAATTTAGGTATTGGTTAATGCTTCTAGTGGTGGTTTTTGACATGGTAAGTTACACTTTTTTATCAAATTTCCCTATACGTAAGGTACAAATACCTTGAATCTATTGTTTTTTTATTTGGATTATGAATTTTTTTTGGATGTGTGTGTTTCCTAGTGAATATTTTTTTGATGTTTTATCACAAGATATGTATGTTATTATCCTTTTTAATAATCTTGAATTTTTTTTACCACTTATACATTGTTATGGATTTTGATAATTTATTTATAAAACATGATTTTTATATATCATTAATAACCTGTATCCTATTTTTTTGCTATCATATATGGATGATTACGAAGGTAAATCCTATTCATACTATCCCTTAAGAGGGATAAATCATAATTTATCTAATATGTACATGAGGTATTCATAAAGGAGTGGTGTGTCATACAAGTATTTTGTGATCTCTTCTCGAGGGAGGGATGTGTCTGTCGTATGAATGTTGTTCCTTATGGGCTGATTTGAAAGTATGTAGGAAAATTCATTGATTACCCATCATATATATTTTTATGTGTGAATTATTTATTTCATATATGGTAAATTTATTTTCATAAATTTGATGTATATTCCTTATTTATTTATGTAAATGTTCATTTATTTTCCTAATTAGTCTTATATAAACACCCTACTCAGAAAATTTAGTGCAATTGTAGATTTCATGGCTAAGAATTTGATGAATAAAATGGGGAATATGGCGGATTGATGATAATTTTAATAGGAAGTTTCATATGATACTAGATTTAAATTTTGTGGAATTTTCTTTAATTAACAAATTTTTATCTCATACATTAGAAATTTTATTTATTTTTATTTTACTAAATATACATTCCTCATTAATACAATTGGGACACTGGTTTCATTTAATTTCATCCAGTATAATGGTTATTAATTTATTTAATAATTTTAATTTATTTTTTATCATTTATCTGTTATTATAGTATGTTTACAATGTATCGAGGTCATAGTATATCAAAGATATTCCTAAGGACCCTGCAACTAGTTGGAGACATATTATGTCTGGGAAGGTGCACAGGGGTTAACGTGGAATCTCCAGCTCATAACATTGTGTTTGATTCGTGGTTTCACAAATAATATATACCAAAATACCTTTCTTACATACCTATCCATCTAGAATACATGATAGTTTCATAAAACATCAACCATAGTTAGTTGAATGTTTCTTCCAAAGGAGATTTCTCAAAGAAGATGTATAATAATTATTAGAGCTTTTTCATGCTTAATTTTTCTTTCAAGTCCTCAAATATTATATACAAATGATGGTATTATAAATGATTTCCACTTCCATTTTATGGGAATTGATAACATTGTTCATGTATATGTGTGGAATACGACCTCCACTAAGAGATTTGTTTTTTCTCATCACCACCTCTCAAGGTACGTTATTTTAATATATTTAATGAATATATTTGATATTAATTACATAATTATTAGTATATAATTATAATATATTACTTTCCATATTACACTTTTATCAATTGGAAAATGATTTTATTTCTCGACTATCCATGTGGAATACCACCTCCAAGAAGCGATTTGATTCATTTTTAAAGTCTTTCATTCAGGAATGTTTATTAAATTGTTTTTAATTTATACAAAAGATAATTATTTCATGATTACTATTCCGTATTTGATTCAAGAATTTCCCATTTTATAATAGTAAACCAAATGAATTTGTCATATTATTATGAACATAATTCCCATAAAATTGCCTCACATGAACTTAACTATTTACTAACGAAATAATACATTCATATAAATTAAGTAAAAGAAAAAATATTAATATAATAATAATTTATAAGTATATTGTTAAAATATAATGATAATAAATTCAAATTATAAAGGATTTGAAGTATGAATGTTTTGATTCAAGCTCATGGTAAGGGGATTTGTCATCCCAATTCCCCTTTGATTGATACATTTTTCATTTTAACAACATGGTTTCTTTTCTGTGGGTTTTGAAAATAAATATTGATATATGTTAACATAAAATTATATAAATTATTGATTTTAAAAATTTTATTTTGAGTTATTTCCTCAATTAATTTTTTTTAAAATGACACAATAGTCGTGAATTATTTTTGTTTAAAATTATATTTTAATGTTTTACTATATTCATCTTATATGTTTATCCTATTGAAATTTTTTTCAAGGATATTTTTTCCTTTCTAAAAAATTTATGAAGGAATGATTATAATTATTTTTACATTCATTAAAAAATGTAAAAGGGAATATTTTTAAAAATTTCTTAAGAGATATTATTTTTACTCATTCATTGAATGATGAAATATAATACATTTTCAACAAAAAGATTATCACAATAATTTCCCACCATCATTATAATTATTCATAAATAATAATCCTCTACAAGTTTATATGATTATTAAAGGGATTAACCAATATTCCATTATCCTAAGTAATTGTTTAAAATACTTCCCAAAAAAAAGTTTTGATACCCATTTTTATGTGAATCTCCAAACTGATTCTACATATGTGGTATATATAATAATTATTGAAATTTTATAATATAAATAAATGATTTTATTGTGTTTTTTCTATTTTTTTCCAATTAAAATATTCATATTGATCATGGATCCTAAAATTGTTCTCTAATGTGTTGTGTAATAATTTATTTAGAATGTATATATTGGAATATATTGTGTAGGTAATTCTAATCATGTGAATTACTATAAAAGTAAATTTAAGAGATATATTAATATGATTTATAGAAGGTAACTAAATTATTTTAGAATTTATAATTATTTTTATTCAATATTGTATTTTAATTTCATATGGGAAGATAATAGGATTATTTTTAATGGAATGATTATTCCCCTTATACAAGAGAAATATAACTTCCTCAAGAAAATAATTTCATGGGTGATCGTGTTTTATAAGAAACCATTATTATATTATCATTTTAAATTTATAAATTCTTAAGATATTATATAGGAAATATTTTACAACATAGTTTACTTCATGAATAATAATTGATTATTTTTTTCAATTTTTATACGAAAAAAGGAAAAAAAATTTGTTTTCATTAATTCTAAAATTTTCATATTAGTTTTCTTCCGTTAATATATATATATATATATCCCTTAATAGTATTTTTTTCCTCAAATATGTTTTTAAAATGTTTCTCATAGGGATTAATGATAATTTGGAACTATATTATGCTTTATATTTCTTCTTTTTAAACTAATATTAAAATAGGAGAATGGGTTTATAATATTTATTGAGATTAAATTTTAAAATCCCAATATAGTAAAAAAAATAGAAATTATATTATAGTGTCAAATTTTTATTGCGATGGTTTAATATGTAATAGATATAAAAATTCACATATTCTATAAACATAAATGATAATGGAATTGTATGAAAATTCAACCTTTATTACTCTATCAATAATTATTGTTTTTAATTATCTAGTCCTTTTAGTTGATGTCAATTCTAGGGATTGAAAACTTTTAATTGTTAGAAAGTCACAATTTACGGAAGATTTAATTGTTTTCTGTCGAATTATTTGTTTAAATTTATATTTTTGATCATTATATTAATGATATATATTCTCCTTATGGTGATTTATGTTATGGGATTACTTTGGGAAATATTTATTGAGTTTTAAGTAATGGTTTATGAATATGTAAACCTTTATATTAAATTGAGTTGAAATGAATCTATTATTTGAATAATAATGATTATATATTTTTTATACATAAATTTATAGATATATATAACATTAACGTTAATATGATCGTTGATCATGTGGTAATTATGGTTAATTGGGATAAAAAATTAATTTTACTGTTGCAATATATTATTAATATTACATAAAAACATAGGATGGAAAAGTAATTTAGACACTAAATGATTAATTTAATGTTTTTAAGAGTTTTACTACATATGGACTATTATATGATTAAGGTAAATGGAATTATTATTGGCTAATATGAGATTTTATTTAATAAATAAAAGGTGAATAATCTTTTGGGAGAACTAATTACATTATTTATAACTCTATATTGATTTAATTATTTTTTTAAGTGATTGGAATATTTTAAAGATTATATGTGTTGGTCATATTATTTTCAAGAATGTGACTTAATGAGTGATAGATTTCATTTTTTGAGAAATTAAATTTTTATCATGGTAGAATATTTGATTAAGTCATTGCAATCATTGAGATTCAGATTTGTCATTTTTTTTATTTTTTAGATTTATAATTTATTAAATGATTTATATTTAACTCTGTGTGTTCTTATTGAGGTTTTTGAATAATGTATAATTTATTTATATTGGATGTATGCTAAAAGGTTTTTAATTATTGTTAAGAAAAAAAATATGAGGAATAAATTTTCATCCTTTAATAGATCTCGTTATTTATTTAAATTAAATATAAGTTCTTCATGAATGATAAAAATTAAAAAATATCCATCACATGGAATATGAGATGATATATATGTTCAAATTGATAAAAAAATATAGGATAATGTTCCTCTTAATAAGTGAAATGAAATAATAAACATATATTTTCCTAAAAAAGTTATCTCGATGGTAAAATAAATTATCGAATTAGTAGATAGATATCATCCATTAATGTATAATTTTCATGCATGTTTAGATGATAATACAGAACTAGAATAGTATCCACATATTAGAAAAAATGTTATATAATAATATTTAAATAAAGTATAGAAAAGAAAAGAAACGAAAAGAAAATAATGTCCTGATAAAAAACTCAATGAGAATCATGTGCTCTAGCTTAGTCCAATAATCCTAAATACCAAGTACAATCAAGACAGAAAAAGAATTCAACCATGGTTCTATAAATATGAGATCTACTTTAGTAGGATTGTGTAATGGTGTACCTACTAGGTTAGGATATATAAATTCCAGAACGTTACCACCCACATTTTATAAAATTAATTCTAGTCCTCGGATGTAATATAAATAAATGTGTAGTTTTAAGGAATAATAAAGTGATCTGAATAAATAAACTATAATATGATCAGGATCATAAATGACACATTTATTATCTATATTATTCGGATAATAGATGGAAAGATAACTCCTCCCACTAAATATATATATATTAATATATTTTGTATAGTTATATATTTAATCAACTGATATGGACAATGTACATTTGGATGTAAGTGGAAATATACCAAGAATACTAGGTGATGGATAGACTGGGGAGTAACTTAGTCATCCATAACCATTCTAAACCAGCCTCAAAGCTCTAGCCAAAGGATACATTCTCTATAGCTCATATTGAGTTGGAGATTCCATGACCATCACTCGAGATGGGGAGTGTGCATTGATGTTAATAGTAGAATAGTACTGAGTATGACTTCATGTCAACATTCACAATGGAGGTGGTGATCCATGCCCACTGTAGACAAACTATCACTGGTTTGAGATGTCATGCTCAACAACTGAGATAAGAGAGCGTGAAACCTCTATGTTCTATTGAAACATTACCATAATCACAAATCCAATGTATAATGTGTAATCATATTTATAATAAATTTATAGCATGATTTACCTCTTATTATTTACATTTATTAATCCCAATCATAACTAAGGGAATCACAACTATAGAAATTCACATAATCTATGCTTATTTAATTATAGTAATAGTTATGGTCGTACCACGAAAGTTTAATCCATTTAAATTAAACTGTATAATTTATTCAAGGAATGGAGACCATCATGAACTATTCATTCAACTTAACACAAGTCATTTAAAACATAAACACATGAAAATTTACCATCCATAGCTCATAAAGGAACCTAAACTACACCATAATCAATTTGGGAAATTACCTACATGGGAAATTACATTTATGTAACATGTTAAGAACATAATAGGATAATGATTTATTGTCTATTTACATAATAGCTTGACATGCCATTCAGTTTATAAAATTCGTCTATCAAATAATAATATGCTTTGGTTCATTAATCATCTATATAAAAGGAGTCATAATCCATTGAAATACAATATGGGGGCCATGCAATGACATTACACATACCATGATTGGTCATAAAGTCTTAAGGAAAAATTAAAATCCTTAAAAGGAACATGATATAAATAATAAATACCATTTTATAATTTACAATCCAACTAAACTCATGTGATGATATTTATTATAAAACATGTAATTTTTTCCAATCAAATTAAATGACACAATTAAGGATTAATTTATGTAGAATGACTAAATTACGATAAAAAATAATTTTAGGAAAAAATATCCAACATGGTAATTCATTTTATTAGGGTTCAACAAGGAATTAAAATTTTCCATTATCATCCTGTAATTTACTATAAAGAAAAAATAAATTATTAAAACAAGTTGAAATCATATAAGGCCTTACAAGCATTAAATAATTTTATTTTTAAGAGAAAATATACTCTTTTTCACCCAAGTTATGTTTTTGATCGAGGATGAAAACAAATAATTACTAAAAAAATATCAATTAGAGTAAAAAAAAGTTGTGTATAACAATTTAGATTGATGAAATCATTTATACGGAAAAAGTGTGGAAGGCTAGAGTGCTGAACAAAAACAACATTTATAAAAAGTAAAAGAACATGTCGAAAAAGACATAGACCACATACCTCATGTTTATGATGCTATATTTATCCTATATCAGGTCTTATTAGGTATGATTTATAATAATAATCTGAAATAGACATCATCATTGAAAATATGAAAAATGATATCACACAAGAATAGCATGTTCAAGAGAGGACTAAATAATGAATTATCCAAAAGGAGTTAATATCTTACTTATTGGAATCCATTGAGACTGATAGTGCATTATTTTGATAATGGACAGAGGAGATCGTTGAAATCCTAGTTTAGGCTTGAGGAAAAACCCACAAAGAAAAAGTATGAGGATTGCATGGATAATATTGAAAGAAGAATGAAATGATTATTTAACCACATTAATGTCAAAAGTGTAATATTACCCTAAAATCTATGCCACACAGTTCCACCACGTAGTTTTCCATACTGTGTGCCAAATGTGAGGCTCCCACTTGATATGAAACCCATAATGCATAGTTGTGCATCTTGGTTTTCCATAACAGTGCACCAATTGTGAGATTAATATGGTGGGAAAACTTCTTAATTGCCACATGCAATATGTAATGATGCCATATTTTGAAAAACCATATATATCATGTGTGGGGAATATATTCTCAACTACTAAATTGGTTCATTTTTTATCGTGGGCCACATGGTTTTTGAGAAACTATGTTCAATATACAAATCTTACATTTTTCATATTTTCTGAGACTGATGCTCCTAAAATATATGTAGAACTAGATGACCCCATCAAGAATTTACCAAAGTCTATATAAATAAAATTTATGTGTTCATACTCTTATAAATATGTTTAAAATATCAATTCAAATTAGGTTACATCAACTAAACACCAAAATTAAAATTCCCCAAGAATTTCTACCATTGCTCAAAATATGGTCCATTAAAACCATCCGACAATACAATTTCTCATCTATGAGTTGACATGGGGAAACAAAAAAATTCCACCTTTCCAACAAGGGTCATGAATTATTTTTGAGCAGTCATGTTGTGTTTCCATACACCCAACACACTAGCCAACATCGTTCAATCATATGAAACTTACGCTATCAAAATATGAGCCAACACATTTCTTCCACACTACAACAACGTGAAAGTGTTTAACCAACACATTTAATGAGTGTCATGGTCACGTTTTTGTCACAAAAAATAAATTCTATATGGTTTTACACACAACATGTTTTCACAAAAAGGGGATAATTCAAGCTATGAAACCTCCTCCAATGGAATTGCTTTCAATGCATGTCCTAAGAATTATTTTGATTCTCCAAGCGTGACCTTCTTATCTAAGAGAACATAATTACATCTATGGTTATATTTGGGAACCACAATGAAAATAAACTGTTAAATCATGATTAACCTATATGAAAATGACCTAATAAGATTACTGAGAATAAATTGGTGACCCATTCACCACACCCGCCTTAACCTACTGATGTTCTTACAAATTGGTCCATTCGATCGTATACATAAAAAAATATGAATAAAAAATACAGACACCACTAGCTGACCATTCTATGTATTACTATATTATACATCAAGTGTATTACAAAATAAAATGAAATGCCTTATTCTGTGGAATCATTTGTTTTCCACGAGTGCATTCATATAACACCATGCCCGACTTCCATTAAAACTCCATGGTGAAACCATTAATTGATAATTTAATATTTCATTAATCCATACAAACATGTGTGAAAACCATATCTATCCCACTAAAGTCATCACCCATTAAAACTCACCATTGATCCTGAAAACATGATTGAGATAACCATGGATTCATTAAACTAGATTCCAAGGAAATAATTCATGGTTTTACGTAATCCATGTTTACAAGTGAGATTTTTGTGCAATGCCAAGAAGTCCACATCAAAATTTTGAATAATCCTAAAAAACATACATCTGGTGGTCAAATCATATGAAATAGCGACTGTCAAAGAGTATTTCCATGGATTCTATCATGAGAACTATCGTATTGCTCAATACAAACCATTCCTCAACAAAATCCATGTTTCTAGCACACAACTATGATAGAGATCACTTGTCAAGACCAATAACATTTAACACTTTTCACGATGTTATATTGATGCTATCATCGTGTATGAAGGAAAAATTCAATAAAAGGTACATGTTAGACATCCTTCCCCTTCTCATTGGCTTGAAAAGGATAAATGATTTTACATGGCCTTGGTAGACATCCCCATGATACCAATGGATGGAAATAAAATCCAAGCGATCCATTAACATATGGGGGTTGATTTTCCCTTTGAAAATATATAAAATAACCAAACATGTCATACCCTAATAAAAAACAACTAGATTCAAGTTAAAAATGAAATACAACTCAACATTTCATTTAGATAAAAAAATATCAAAATTAAGAAAACATAACACAATGAAAAAACAAGTACACAGTGAGAGTCTAACAAAACAAACAAATCTAAAATACTAAAGGACATAACTCAAAACACCAGACACCAAATCCAAGACCTAGAATAATGATGTACTACTGGATAAGTTAAATGATTTACATTTACATTTGTCAAAGTAAATTACATCTATAGAACCACCAAAGAGACAAAGTAGGGGTGGATACTAAAACTCAGTAGGCTTTCCACAAATGAATTCCCTACCCATACCACTAGGATAGAATGTGTTAGTAAATTTATATTAAAATTTTTATATAATGAAATTTATAGAAATTATATATAAAAATATAAACATGAGACATAACCACATTTTTTCATAAAACCATATCATGTTACAAGGAAAATAACCAAAAAATACATTAAAACATTTTAATAAGATCTATTTTTTATAAACCATTCCATTTCAACATATACAAATAAAAAACCAAGCATGATACCATTTGATGAAGGATATGCATGAACCCTATACATCCCATTAATAATGGGAGAAACTCCTTACCCTTATCCACATAGAATGTACCTTAACACACAATACCATTTTGATTGGGTAGAACCCTGGCCCTTATCCATCCCACTAATGAGGGGGAGAATCCTTACACATATTTGTCTTGAATGAACATGATCACACACAATCATTATTAAAATAATTCCAAAATAACAATTTTATCCATTCAAAAATAACACTAATTTTATTGAAATAATTTCAAATAACCATTTCAATAATACCAACATTCATTTAAAAATTATTTTCTATGCATTAAAAACAAACAAAAAAGTTAAAATCACCATTTTAAAATCATTCATCCCAATTCACAGAGCGAAAAAACCCAAAATTTCTATAATTATATAGACCACAACACAAGAGGGTTACAAACAAGCTGTTCAGAATAAATTTGACAACCAATTTCAATCAAAAAATCAATTTGAAACTAAGACATCATGTTACAAATAGAGGATTTCAGAGTGAATCCTCCTACCTTTGGTTCTATAGTGAAAATGAAGAACCACACTCCAAAACCAATGAAACCAGGTTTATAATAAATAAACCAATATTAGATCTCCTCCCCTATCATCAAAATTAACAAATCTAATTGTATTTGGATTCCACTATTAGTGGTCTATCCCAATAGACAAATATATAAGAAACTGGGAGAGTTATGTAAGATGATATAATAATACCTACAATGAACAACCAAGAATGTTCAATTAACATAAGAATCTATCTTTAAATAACAATGATAATCTTTCATATCACCTTAATATCATTGTGATAAACCAATATTACCTTTGAGAGGGTAAAATCATGAGTTTGGGTTGATTTTGGGGGAAAAGAGGGGCAAAAAAATCTAACCTAGATCCACTTATTTAACTAGTTTTAACATGTGTACAGTTAGATGCATGATTAGGAATAACGATATATAACTATGTTCTAACCATTACCTAAAATATTAACCTCAAAAAATTTTCTCACATGGTTTCCAAACCATCGGACAACAATTCCATATACCACCATCTAAATAATCACACTTTCTTTTTGGATTTTTCACGGTTTTGAAAAATTGTATTCCAACTATTTTCCTTCCCCTTATCCTTTGTCTCCTTGTGCGTGGTTTTTTATAGGTGTTCCATGATTTCCATAAAAAAAAATTAACACACATGCACCATTTGAAAATCCCAAAAATACAATACAAACCTCTTTTAAACACTCCAAAACATCACCCAAAAACATTATATATGTAACAAAAATAAAGAATGGGTTACATAATTTAAAATGAGGGTGATATATTCTCCCAAACATTGGAATTTCTGTCCTTGGAACGTAGAAAATCACCATTGTTGTGAAAGAGATTTTTCTTTTGGTGTTTCATTTCCTTCCCCCACTCCCATGTCTCTTACTGAATCTAGTCATGTTTCCACAAAAGATACACTATACTGATGCATTTTACATGAAATAATTTATATCTCCTATCCAAAATATTCACTTTCATGTGCACCAATGAATCATTCAAATCTATGAAAACATGATCTCATTGAATCACACATATTGGATCATGTTGATAATTTTTCATCCAAGATGCATAAAACACATTATGCACAACACTGAACCGTGATGGAAATATCATCCAATATTCCACCTCACCAACATGTTAATGTATCTCAAAAGGACATATGTATCTAGGAGACAAAATTCGAAACTTCCCAAAAATAGTGATGTTCAAGCCTTGGAAAGATACTCAAGAAAACATAATCAATCATTTAGAACACGAAATACCTTTAAAGATGATATTCATATGATTTTGGATGACTCTTAGTTTACTCCATCCATTTTCTGATCAACTGCATCTTCTCTACTTTCTATTAGATGATGCTCATCCCTACCGGTATTGTCCAACTAGATTCCACCCAATAATTTTTATAATGAAGAGGAATCCCATACAATTCTTCTAAAGGAGTCTTACATATCGAGTAATGAAAACTATTTTTTATGGGAACTCCACCAATTGAACATGGGATTCCCATGAGCCACCGAAATCCATTACACTATTCCACAACATGTCTTCCAATGTTTGTATCATTATATAATATTTCTCATCCTTATAATGGTGAAATTCCATAGTCATGATCAACATTGTCTTAAGGGATTTCTGTAAGGATTTACGTAAATGATACATAAACTTGATATATCTATATGAACCTATTTATACTGCAATGGAATTACTATTTAGCACATCATGGATAAATATTTTTAACATGACCTCCACCATATTTGATTGATGAATACGAATGAATTGAGCTGCTTTTGTGAAACAATCCACTATCACCCATATAGAATCATGTTTTTAAACCATTATTGGTAGAACTATTACAAAATCTGTAGCTATCTTCTCCCATTTCCAAAATCGATTAGGGAATGATTGCAATATACCTTCCTTATGCTGATGCTCTTGTTTAACTTTCTGAAAAGATTTAAATTTCGTAGAATATTCATCCACCTATTGTTACATATTTAACCGACAATAATGTTCATTAAATTCCTTATTAATATTAAATATTCTAGGATAATGAACCCATTTCAAATGGTGGAAAGCATGTTGTTTTTTCAGACATTCCATAGGCATGACCGTTCAATTTTTTTACCACACCAATGAACTCTCATCTAGGATTAATCCCTATATATTATCTCCACCATTGAGTTTTGACCTTAAATCAAAACAATTTTATCAGATTCATGTTCCTTTTTAACCATCATTATTAAATCCAAATCAATCAAAACTGAAAATAATTCCACAAAATCTCCCCATTATACACATTATAAGTGCATATAGGATATGATCAAAATCAACAACCACTCATCTATATATTCTACTTCTAATTGAGTATATGTAACTATTATTAATTTATATTGCACTGAATTTCCTTTACCAGGTGTATATATTAAGTTAATGTAAACATTTGTGAGCTAATACATCCATCTAATTTTTCTCAAGTTAAAATATATTTTTCAAAAAGTATAATTCTTGATCTTTTGATCCCTAAACACAATAATTTGATCTCCAAAGAGAGAAATAATCTGAGACTTTTATGCATGGACTATATAATAAAACTCCAAATCATGTGTTTGGTAATTAATCTCATGAAACTGCAACTTCCATGGCGCGTAATACACCACATTTTTTATATAAATTAAAACACTTACAAATTATAATCCTGAAGAAGCATAATAAAACATGTACCAATTTCCTAATTCAGGAAAATTCAATTTTGGTTCTAATGTAAGGACTGAATAATGCTCTTGAAAATAATTCTAACACTCATCATTCCATTTTAATAGAACATTATTCCCTATTAGAGATTTCATCGATGAATTCTAAAATTAGATATCATGAAAAATAAGTCGATAATAACCAAATAGATGAATAGAACCCCATATCTCAAAGGCACTATTTGGGGGTTTCCAATATATAAAAAATTATATCTTCTCAGGATCCAAAAAGAACATCTTTCAGAGAATACATTGCCCAGAAAACATATCTCTTCTATCCAAAAATCATACATTGATAATTTGGCACTCAAATAATGGACCCTATATGTAATGCCCTGACCCCAGCTACCTAGAGTCGGTGTATTACTTCGTAACATTGGCATGATCACAAAAGATCAAGTCTCAAAAGACCGATTAGTTTAGTAGCCTTGGAAACACTAGATACATTCATAAGTCTTTCATTACATCAAAAGTAAACAAAATACAATAACATGGTCTTCATAGTCGACACTCATATCTTCACTGACTATTCTCGCAAGTCAGTCATAATACACTTCTTCACATCCTGGAAAATATTTAAACATTGAAAGGGGTGAGCTCAGATGCTCAGTAAGGATAACAATATTGCGGAAGCTTTTATAAGAAAACATAAGCATTTAAGGCAATGTATAACTAAAACAAAAGCCTTATTGAACTTGAACTTCAGCATAATATGTCAAAAGTAAAATAAAATAATTCCATTACTTACTCACATGGATATTCTACTAGACGAATAATCACATGAAATATCAATAACCACTTTCATAATGTTGGAATGCATAATGCCAGACTATCATAACCACATAGCCAAGGCCTCGTTCCAAGACTACAAATAAGATTTTGTCAAGGCCTTGTGCCAAGACACTAGTTTGTCTCATGAGACCTACCAATGCATCGAGGAGCTATAGCGGGCTCCACCCGTCACATATTAAGTCCAATGCATTCCCATATGAAAAGGTTTAAACATAACATAAACATTCGTATTAAAACTAGCATACGAAATTTCAATAATTTCTCCGTAAACTATGAATGGTATAAAATAGCACATCCACAGTCAAAAATATCACAAAACCTTCAATACAATATAGAAGTTTTGTATTATAATAAATCAACTTCAAATAAGCGTAAAATCCATCAAAGGATGTTGACATAGATGAAATCAAAACACTTTTTAGAGAAATATCTCTTTCTATTTTTGAAATCATTTAAGAGCCATATAAAACAAAAAAGTTTCTTGAAAATATTCTTATAAGCTTGTAAGCAAAGCTTTGAAGATTTTATAACGGCGGAAAATAACCGCACCCGCCGTATAAGTTAAAAAAGACATTCTTACCTCAATTTTGTCGAAAAGGTTAAAAAGGACCTTGTTTTGAAAACGATGGAAAGATTCCTCTTATAAAAAGTCAAAAAGGGTATAAATGACTTTAACCCATATTCTTGTAAATAATAAAAATGTTTTGAAATACATTTTGAAGAAACATGGATGTGGAAGATAATGAGGTCCCAGTAGATAATTATGTATAAACAACCTTGGATAATGAAGAGGTTGTGAAGTAAACCCTTACCTTGTACTTTTCCTTGGTTGGGGTAGGTTAACCTCCTGTATAATGGTGAAATAATTGTTATTAAATTATACGAGAATCATATACATCCATATGATATCATATATGATCTTTTAACATTGCTTTGTTAACAATATCTTAGATTTATCGTTGTTTCGGGTGTTAACTTACTCGTTTTCTTATATGTTTTGTTACGTAAGTCAAGTTTTTCATGGATAGGTTGTATCTTATTCATATCCAGAATGATATCATGTCCTTAAACATTATTTTTAAATTATCAAATTATAATTATACTTGAATGGATACGACGGAGAATGAATCTCTTTGCGTTCGTGGAGACGGTAGTCCGTACGTACGCACGAGCGACAATATCATTATTTTGATATTAAAATAATATATAATTGGATATTATATCATATATACAGAATAATTATCATGTTATATTTATTATTTATATGAATTACATATCATTATTATACCCATCTAAATAATAATATATTGAATAACAATTACACCACGACGTGGAGACGGTAAGCCGTACGTACGCACGTATGGTGACATGTCATTCAAATGATGGGTAGAATACTGAATATGGTTGTTCCATATTTATAATAACATTACAGTATATAGAAGATACTGGAGTTATAATTTTAGAATTGAAATAATAGACAAAGAGGGAGTGGAAGAAGAACGAAACATGAAAGAGGGTGATGAAAATGTTACCTCTTCTTCGGGTTCTTCATTTTGATTTGATCAAAAGGACTCCTTAAGATGGCTTTCTGACTAAAGTAAAGCTTCTAGGGTGAAGGGAGAAATTTTGGGAGAGTATTTGGGCAGAGGTTGGCTGAACCAAAAGGCATGAAAGTGTGAATAAGGTGATAGAGGTGGGGGCCTTTTATAAGAGGAGAGGAGGGGCTCTTTTGGAAAGATTAGAATGTTACATTATTATACCATGATTTTCGGATTCCAAAGGTCCCACACTTATATAATTAGTGGATAAGGTGATAAGGGTTCGAAATATCTTCATCCAATAGGCTTTGGACAAGTGTAAGCCTTGGATTTTGCATTATCTTCTCATTTTATTTAAATCGTTAAATAATGAGGTCATCGCCGCATCATAATGATGTCATAAATAATTTAATTTATTTAATGTATAAAAATTATAAACAAAATACTATGATGTAGGAAATCTTTTTAGCTTTCTAATGAATATTTATAATCAAAATTTGGACTTGTGTAACCCCACTAAAAAACTGTTTTAGTAAGACAACTCATGTTTGTGTCAATTTACTTTTAACATTAAATAAATATATATTAATTTCATTTTCCAACTAAAGTGGCTCCATGGGGTCCCCAAGTTGACCCATGGGTTGTCTTGGTCGGCCATGACTCATCCAATAGGAGTAGGACAAGTGTCATGCTCATCTCATATTATTAAAACATTATTTGTACCTTAAACTTCACTAATTACCTCTAATCGCGATTAAGAACTTAAAAGTTACTATTCACCAAAAATTTATTTTAATCTCATTGAACCACAATTTACTTTTTATGACAACCTTGTATGTTGGATTTTTGAAAATGAAATCACAGAAGTGGTAATATTTCATTTAAATGAAAAATCAGTTATTTAACTACCACTTAGTGGTTTCACTATTCATCAAAAATTGAAGTTTTTCAGAACAAAGCCAAAATTTCACCCTAAGATATAATTGATATTCTGAATTCAAAAATGATGTCTATTTTAAAAAATTCCAAACATATAAGTTGCATTAATTATTTTTATAATTAATTCCCGCTGTTACAAAAAATGGCGTGTTTCTAAGAAATAATTTATATCAAAAGATTGACATTTGTTTATGTCCGATTTCAATGTTAAATTAATTCTAATGACCACCATTGGATAAAATGGTAAAAATATATTCTAATTATACTTTAAAACCACTAAATAGTATAATTTATTACTATAAATTATTTTTATTAAAAAAGTTGTTTTTAAGTATTTTTCACTATTCATAAAAAATTGGAAGTTCTCAGAAAAATACCAAAAATTCAACATAGGCTAATTTCGATATTCCGAATCCAACGATGAAGTCTATTTTGATAAATAAAATTTATAAAATTTCAAAATGTAGGTATTACTATTCACAACGACTAGTTTAATTAGTTGTGGTGTGTGTTAGAGCCCGAGGTTGCGTACAACACACGCTATTGCATTATTCGAAGGGAAACGTACCGTGGAAGCTTGGGGTGTTACATTCTCCCCTCCTTAAAATAATTGCGTCCTCGCAATTTATAGGGTATAAAAAGACTCGGGTGGTTTTTCATCATATGTTCCTCAGGTTCCCACGTTGCCTCTTCCATTTTATGATTTCTCCACAAAACCTTTACCAGACGAGTCGTCCGGTTTCTCAGCACCTGCTCCCTCACATCAAGAATCCTGACAGGATCTTCACAATAGGAAAGATCGGGTTCCAGTTCTAATTCCTCATAGGTGAGTACATGCGCTGGGTCAGGCATGTATTTCCTCAACAGAGATACGTGGAAAACATCGTGAACTTTGGAGAGATTTGGCGGCATCGCCAAACGATAAGCTACAGCCCCAATACGATCTCGAATTTCGAAAGGTCCGATGTACCTGGGACTCAACTTACCCTTCTTACCAAAACGTATAACTCCCTTCCATGGAGATACCTCTAGGAAAACATGATCTCCCACCTGAAATTCCAAAACCTTTCTTCTGTTATCGGCATAGCTCTTCTGCCTACTTTGAGCTGATTTGATGTGGTTTTGGATTACCTTCACCTTTTCCATTGTTTCGTCCACCAGTTCTGGTCCCACAAGTTTTCTTTCACCAACGTCATCCCAACAGGTTGGTGTACGACATCTCTTTCTGTATAACGCTTCATAAGGTGCCATATGAATGCTTGAATGGAAGCTATTGTTATAGGAAAATTCTACTAGTGGTAAGTATTGATCCCACATACCCTGAAAGTCAAGAGAGCATGATCTCAACATGTCTTCTAAGGTTTGAATAGTCCGTTCTGATTGTCCATCTGTTTGAGGGTGATAGGCAGTGCTCAAACAAAGTTCAGTATCCATGGCCTTTTGAAGACTTTTCCAGAATCTTGAAGTAAAACGAGGATCACGATCAGAAAAAATCGATAGGGGTACTCCATGAAGTCTTACAACTTCATTAATATATAATCTTGCTAGATGTTCAAGTGGTAGATCCTCCCGTATAGCCAGAAAATGTGCTGACTTAGTAAGACGATCAACAATGACCCATATTGCATCATTCCTTCTAGGAGTCTTTGGTAGTCCCATGACAAAGTCCATCGTAATATTATCCCATTTCCACTCAGGTATGGGAAGAGGTTGCAATACTCCACCAGGATGTTTCCTTCCAGCTTTCACTTGTTGACAAACCATACACCTCGACACAAAATCAGCAATCTCCCTCTTCATATTGTCCCACCAAAAATGATCCTTCAAATCTCTATACATTTTGGTGCTCCCAGGGTGTATAGAGAAATTGGAACTATGAGCATCATCCAGCAATTCCCTTTTTAGATCAGTTATATCGGGAACACAAAGTCTCTTCCTGAATTTCAAAATTCCATCCTTATACACAAAGACCCTCAATCTTCCATCATTCACATCATTAATCTTCTTCTGAAATTCTTCATCATTGGTCTGAGAAATCTTAATCCTTTCTAGTAATGATGGTTTGGAAACCATTTGAAAAAGCATTGATGTTTCACCTTCCCTAGTTATTCCCATGTCCATCTTCACTAGATCCAAGAAAATTGGATCCCTTTCAATTCTCATCACATTCAAAACTCCATGGTCTTTTCTACTCAAAGCATCTTCCACCTTGTTTGCCTTCCCTGGGTGGTAATGTATCGTGCAATCATAATCCTTGAGTAGTTCAAGCCATCTCCTTTGCCTCATGTTGAGTTCTTTTTGTGTGAAAATATACTTCAAACTCTTGTGATCAGTATAAATCTCACATTTTTCACCATAGAGGTAATGTCTCCATATCTTTAAAGTAAAGATCACAGCTGCTAACTCAAGATCATGAGTAGGATAGTTTTGCTCATGAATTTTTAGCTGTCGTGATGCATAGGCAATGACCTTATCATTCTGCATAAGGACACAACCAAGTCCTTTCTACGATGCATCACTATAAATAACAAACCCATCATTCCCCGATGGTAGAGTCAATACAGGGACATTGACTAATCTTATCTTTAGTTCTTCAAAACATTCTTCACACTCTTTTGTCCAGACAAATTTAATCCCTTTACGTGTGAGCTTTGTCAATGGGTTAGCCAATCTGGCAAAATTTTGGACGAAACGTCGATAATAACCTGCTAAACCAATAAAACTGCGTACCTCAGTTATACTTGTCGGTGCTGGCCATTCTTGGATTTCATTGGTTTTATAAGGATCAACGGAAATTCCATCCTTAGAGTCAATATGGCCAAGAAAAGAAATCTCATGAAGCCAGAATTCACACTTGCTAAATTTCCCATATAATTCATGTCTTCTAAGAGTCTTCAGGATAATGCGTAAGTGATTTTCATGATCTTCGTGGCTTTTGGAGTATACCAAGATATCATCAATAAGTACCACTACAAAGTCATCAAGATATTCCTTGAAAACTCTATTCATCAGATCCATGAAAACAGAGGGTGCATTAGTCAATCCAAAAGGCATTACTGTAAACTCGTAATGCCCGTACCTTGTTCGAAATGCTGTCTTTGAAACGTCTTCCTTCTTCACACACAACTGATGGTATCCAGACCGAAGGTCAATCTTTGAAAAGTATTGAGCTCCATGCAGTTGGTCAAACAAATCATCAATGCGAGGTAGGGGATACTTGTTCTTTATTGTTATAGCATTGATCTCCCTATAGTCAATGCACAACCTCATAGATCCATCTTTCTTCTTAACAAAAAGAACAGGGACTCCCCAAGGAGAAACACTAGGGCGAATAAATCCCTTATTACTCAATTCCTCTAGTTGTTTCTTTAGATCAACTAATTCCACAGTGGCCATTCTATAAGGGGTCTTCGATATGGGCCTTGATCCATGAATTAAATCAATGGAAAACTCAACTTCTCATTCTGGAGGATGTCCAGGTAAATCTTCAGGAAACACATCAACATATTCTCTCACAATAGGTACATCCTCTATTTGAATATTCCTTTCCTCACCCTCAGTAATTTCCTTCTCTTCCTCCCCAATAATTGAATTTAGTTGAGCTATTGGGGGTGGATCTAGATAAGAATTATGTGGCGACGATTCGGCTCTAAAGATAAGGTGTTCCTTATCATCATCATCAAGAATCGTAACCTATTTCCTCTTACAATAAATTTTTGCATCATGGTCCGAAAGCCAATCCATACCGAGGATTATATCAAATTCAATCATGGGTATGACGATGAGATCAGCAGGTAAATAACATTTAGGTGCTCTAATGGGAACTAATCGACAAAACTTTGTTGCAACAATACTTCCCTTAGGGGTTTTGACCGACAACTCCCTTGTTAAATCAAATTGGAAATATCTAATTTTCTTAGCAAACGGGGAGGATATGAAACAATGCGATGATCCAGAATCAAATAATGCATTTTTTAAACTTGAGGAAACCATTAAATTACCTGCCACCACATCTTTCAGAGCTTCTACCTCAGCAGTAGTGATAGCATAAGCCTGGCCTTGATCCCTTGGCCTTTTCTGAGGTAAGTTCTCCTGACGATTAGGACATTAATTTGCATAATGCCCCATCTCCCTGCAATTGTAGCACCGAACGTTGGTAGCTTCCTTCTTCCCCTTGCAATCATGAGCTTGGTGGCCTTTTTCACCACACTTGTAACAGACTCCCATTCCCTTCAAGAAAGTACCAGGATGTTTCTTCCCTCATTTACCACAAGATGGATATTCAAACTTTCCCTTCTTCCCTTTATTTCCATTCCCAGATTGATCAGCAGGTCTCTTCTTCTCTTGCTTTTCTTTAAAGTCATAAGACTTAGAGAATTCCTTTTCCGTCTTGATAGCGCACGAGACAATACCTTCGTATGAAGAGAAGGTTTGTGATACAAAAGCTCGACGGAGAAATGGTTTCAACCCATCAAAGAAACCATCAGTCTTACTTCTTGGGTTACGTATGTAATCTGCAGCATACCTTGCTAACCTTGTAAAGTTAGCCTCATACTTTGCGACATTCTCATCCTCCTTCTGCCTCAGACTCAGAAATTGCCTTTCCATAACCGCTCGATGGTCTCGAGGAAATTATTTTTCTAAGAACAGCTCTTTGAACTCCTGCCATTCCATGTTTGTTAATTCATCATCTTCCTTTGTGTTTTGAATTAGTGACCACCATTGATCGGCATCTCCAGTGAGGCGGTAAACTGCCATGATAACTTTTTCCCTTTCACTGCTCCCCAAAGCCTGAAATATTTTCTCTAGGGAATTTATCCATTGCTCGGCTACTAAAGGATTTGTACTCCCATTGAACGTTGGTGGTTGTTGCCTCATGAATCGATCTAACATTTATCCTCCACGCTGTGGATCAGGGTGCTCCATAAGGGTAAGGTTATTATTCATAACCTGAGTAAGTTGTCCCAGTATGGTGATTAGCTAATCGGCACCAGTTGCATCACCAGCCCCACTATAATTATCTTGAGCAGGAGGGAAATCCCTACATGGAGTGCGTGCATTGATACGGTTTACATTTCTTCCACTAGGCGCCATTTCTAAACAATGGCATAAACTAGATCAGTTTATGAATCAAAATACATAATCCCATACTTATAAAACACTTAACATAAATTGAACTATTTATGGATATAATCCATAATCATAAAAATGTTTTCTTTGAGGAAGTATATATTCATAAACCCTACATAATGATTTGTAACGAAAATGAGAGTTATCCTAAGCATATCCCCCGGGAGTGTCGTAACCAAGAGTGCAGCAAGGCCCGTTGTCGTGCACCAGTTCCGGTTCGAGTCTAGCTCAAAGCAGTGTTTTCGGGTTTTACCCCTAGGTACATCTGTGCCAGAGCCGCCTCTACCTGCTCGTATCCAGACAGGGATGTATTGCTCGGAAAACTCACAACATCTCTACAATACCAAAATTCTAGGAAGTTCTTCTATACTAATCCTCAAAGTTCATCTTAGGTCTATGTGCTCTAATCAGAGTTTATCTAAATCTAGCTTCCAAGGTTTGTACTAAACTTCCTTTGATACCAACTGTAACGCCCCAAACCCAGCTACCTAGAGTCGGTGCATTACTTCGTAACATTGGCATGATCACAGAAGATCAAGTCTCCAAAGACCGATTAGTTTAGTAGCCTTGGAAACACTAGATACATTCATAAGTCTTTCATTACATCAAAAGTAAACAAACTACAATAACATGGTCTTCATAGTCCACACTCATATCTTCACTGACTATTCTCGCAAGTCAGTCATAATACACTTCTTCACATCCAGGAAAATATTTAAACATTGAAAGGGGTGAGCTCAGATGCTCAGTAAGGATAACAATATTGCGGAAGCTTTTATAAGAAAACATAAGCATTTAAGGCAATGTATAACTAAAACAAAAGCCTTATTGAACTTGAACTTCATCATAATATGGCAAAAGTAAAATAAAATAATGCCATTACATACTCACATGGATATTCTACTAGACGAATAATCACATGAAATATCAATAACCACTTTCATAATGTTGGAATGCATAATGCCAGACTATCATAACCACATAGCCAAGGCCTCGTGCCAAGACTACAAATAAGATTTTGTCAAGGCCTTGTGCCAAGACACTAGTTTGTCTCATGAGACCTACCGATGCATCAAGGAGCTATATCGGGCTCCACCCGTCACATATTAAGTCCAATGCATTCCCATATGAAAAGGTTTAAACATAACATAAACATTCGTATTAAAACTTGCATACGAAATTTCAATAATTTCACCATAAACTATGAATGGTATAAAATAGCACATCCACAGTCAAAAATATCACAAAACCTTCAATACAATATAGAAGTTTTGTATTATAATAAATCAACTTCAAATAAGCGTAAAATCCATCAAAGGATGTTGACATAGATGAAATCAAAACACTTTTTAGAGAAATATCTCTTTCTATTTATGAAATCATTTAAGATCCATATAAAACGAAACATTTTCTTGAAAATATTCTTATAAGCTTGTAAGCAAAGTTTTGAAGATTTTATAATGGCGGAAAATAACCGCACCCGCCGTATAAGTTAAAAAAGACATTTTTACCTCAATTTAATCGAAAAGGTTAAAAAGGACCTTGTTTTGAAAACGATGGAAAGATTCATCTTATAAAAAGTCAAAAAGGGTATAAATGACTTTAACCCATATTCTTGTAAATAATAAAAATGTTTTGAAATACATTTTGAAGAAACATGGATGTGGATGATAATGAGGTCCCAGTAGATAATTATGTATAAACAACCTTGGATAATGAAGAGGTTGTGAAGTAAACCCTTACCTTGTACTTTTCCTTGGTTGGGGTAGGTTAACCTCCTGTATAATGGTGAAATAATTGTTATTAAATTATAAGAGAATCATATACACTCATATGATATCATATATGATCTTTTAACATTGCTTTGTTAACAATATCTTAGATTTATCGTTGTTTCAGGTGTTAACTTACTCGTTTTCTTATATGTTTTGTTACGTAAGTCATGTTTTTCATGGATAGGTTGTATCTTATTCATATCCAGAATGATATCATGTCCTTAAACATTATTCTTAAACTATCAAATGATAATTATACTTGAATGGATACGACGGAGAATGAATCTCATCGCGTTCGTGGAGACGGTAGTCCGTACGTACGCACGAGCGACAATATCATTATTTTGATATTAAAATAATATATAATTGGATATTATATCATATATAAAGAATAATTATCATGTTATATTTATTATTTACATGAATTACATATCATTATTATACCCATCTAAATAATAATATATTGAATAACAATTACACCACGACGTGGAGACGGTAAGCCGTACGCACGCACGTATGGTGACATGTAATTCAAATGATGGGTAGAATACTGAATATGGTTGTTCCATATTTATAATAACATCACAATATATAGAAGATACTGGAGTTATAATTTTAGAATTGAAATAATAGACAAAGAGGGAGTGGAAGAAGAAAGAAACATGAAAGAGGGTGATGAAAATGTTACCTCTTCTTCGGGTTCTTCCTTTTGATATGATCAAAAGAACTCCTTAGGATGGCTTTATGACTAAAGTAAAGCTTCTAGGGTGAAGGGAGAAATGATGGGAGAGTATTGGGGCAGAGGTTGGCCGATTCAAAAGGCTTGAAAGTGTGAATAAGGTGATAGAGGTGGGGGCCTTTTATAAGAGGAGAGGAGGGGCTCTTTTGGAAAGATAAAAATGTTACATTATTATACCATGCTTTTCGGATTCCAAAGGTCCCACACTTATATAATTCGTGGATAAGGTGATAAGGGATCGAAATATCTTCATCAAATAGGCTTTGGACAAGTGTAAGCCTTGTATTTTTCATTATCTTCTCATTTTATTTAAATCGTTAAATAATGAGGTCATCGCCGCATCATAATGATGTCATAAATAATTTAATTTATTTAATGTCTAAAAATTATAAAACAAATACTATGATGTAGGAAATCTTTTTATCTTTCTAATTAATATTTATAATCAAAATTTGGTCTTGTGTAACCCCACTAAAAACTGTTTTAGTAAGACAACTCATGTTTGTGTCAATTTACTTTTAACATTAAATAAATATATATTAATGTCATTTTCCAACTAAAGTGGCTCCATGGGGTCCCCAAGTTGACCCATGGGTTGTCTTGGTCGGCCATGACTCATCCAATAGGATTAGGACAAGTGTCATGCTCATCTCATATTATTAAAACATTATTTGTACCTTAAACTACACTAATTACCTCTAATCGCGATTAAGAACTTAAAAGTTACTATTCACCAAAAATTTATTTTAATCTCATTGAACCACATTTTACTTCTTAATGACAACCATGTATGTCGGATTTTTGAAAATCAAATCACAGAAGTGGTAATATTTCATTTAAATGAAAAAACAGTTATTTAACTACCACTTAGTGGTTTCACTATTCATCAAAAATTGAAGTTTTTCAGAACAAAGCCAAAATTTCACCCTATGCTATAATTGATATTCTGAATTAAAAAAATGATTTATATTTTAAAAAATTCCAAACATATAAGTTTCATTAATTATTTTTATAATTAATTCTCGCTGTTACAAAAAATGGCGTGTTTCTAAGAAACAATTTATATCAAAATATTGGCATTTGTTTATGTCCGATTTCAATGTTAAATTAATTCTAATGACCACCATTGGATAAAATGGTAAAAATATATTCTAATTATACTTTAAAACCACTAAATAGTATAATTTATTACTATAAATTATTTTGATTAAAAAAGTTGTTTTTAAGTATTTTTCACTATTCATAAAAAATTGGAAGTTCTCAGAAAAATACCAAAAATTCAACATAGGCTAATTTTGATATTCTGAATCCAACGATGAAGTCTATTTTGATAAATAAAATTTATAAAATTTCAAAAAGTAGGTATTACTATTCACAACGGCTAGTTTAATTAGTTGTGGTGTGTGTTAGAGCCTGAGGTTGCGTACAACACACGCTATTGCATTATTCGAAGGGAAACGTACCGTGGAAGCTTGGGGTGTTACACTATAGATTCTCAATATTGTCTCTATGTGTTTCTCGTGCTCATACCATGTCCTTCAATACACCAACAATTCATCCACAATCACCACCATGAATGAGTCAAGATACATCTTAAATATCTCAATAATAAATTTCATAAAGACCATCGGCACATTTGTATGTCCGAAATCCATAACTTCATACTCGTAATGGATATATATACTTCTAAAAGACGTGTTTAAAATATCATCTTTTCGATCCTAGAACTGTAGATATCCTGATCACATGTCAATCATAGAGATTCATTATTCCCCACTAAATTGATGAAAAATCTCAACAGTATAAGGAAGTGGATGAAAAATATTTATATTAACTCGGTTTTTCTTTTGATAATCCACACAATACCTTAGAGTTCTATCCAAATATATTCTAATAAATTATAGTTCATCCCCTAGAGACGTTCTAGGACAAATGAACCATTTTCTATCCATCCTTTCTAACTACACTTTCAATTCCCTTAATTATGTAGGTTCTATCTGATAAGACAGAATTGAAATAGGAATATTCCACATAAGGTTATAAACCATAAAATTAACTTCAATTATTGGTGGTAAACATAAAAAATTCTAGTGAAAAACATTAGGAAGGAGATGAAACACTACTAGAAAACTTTTATTCTCAATCTTTTCAATCGATGACAACAAAAACTCTACCAAAAAGTACGAGATCTCTCCAACTACTGGGGCCATCAATCCTATTACACATACCTTTTCACCTCCAATATTCTTGAATGAAATGCTTGACACCATTATCCGTTGTAAAATATACCCCTCTTTTACAATATTAGATGAGGTCTATAAACATTGGAAACCAATCCATTTCTAGGATTATATCATAGAAATATTTCTTAGGCACAAAAATTTTGAATTCATCATAGCTCCTTCAAAATTTATAGAACATTCTCTTGAAACAATGTTTCATCATTCACTTTGACCTATAAGAGTTCTATGTTTTAAAACAAAAACAGTCTTCTCGATAGTTAAACACATCAAATTAGTAGCATGAGGAAACATAAAGTAATATTATGAACTTATATCAAACTAATATTTTATAAGGTTTTAAATAAGAATAATTTTACTTCTCACCATAGATGGTCTATATTGATGAACCATAGTAACTTGATATACTCCATATAATTTATTGCTCAAGGAAAATTATTATTTAATTATCTATTTAGATTGATATTCCTATAAATTCATGTTATTCCTAGAATCACTCTATCCAACTCTATTTTGTTGATGAGATTGATTCTGCTTCCTCCCCCTATTAAGGCACGTGATGCCTATGATACCTGAGAAGTGTCCCAAACACCCGAACTTGTAGAACTAAGTCAATAGTAGTAAATATGTCACATATGATTGTAGTATTGGAATGTACTAGGTTGTATTATAAACTCCTGATTTATGTGTTAAGATATCGAAATTGGAAACATTTCTCTTTTTACTTGTGTCATTTAGGAAGTTATAATGATATAGGCATTTTTTGAGTTAAACTCTCTTCTTCGAAATATGTATCCCTCTTCTGTTTTCTCCCAGCATTAAAGTTTGCACCATTACCTATGGGTATCAAAAAGATTCCCCCTCCCACAGCTCCTAATATGACACTTCCATCTATCATCCCTCTATTTACTATCTCTATAAAATCCATAATATATATCACGATAATCATTGAGTGATTATGATTCCTCATCCCCAATTCAATGATGTGTGACTTCAAGGATTTAGTCACACCAGTATTGGGTTCCAAGTGCACTAAATTCAGGAATTTATTCATTAACTCTATGATAGAATGATTTTCCTGCTTCAAGATGAAGATGTCTGTTGTTCATTGAATTCTAAATTTATGAAGATAAAATTGTTTTTTAAATAATTCATAAAAAACATCCCATGATAGGTTATGGATTAATTTATATTGGACAGTTAAATATCACATCTTTTGTGCAAGTAAATCAAGCTTGTATGCGGACAACTTGACTTTCAACTCTTCTAGTGCACCTATGAATTCAAAGATATAGTTTATCATATTCATCAAAAACTCTAACATCTCATGTTCAAAATCAATACAAAATATGGGTGGATTCTTCTTCTAGAAATTTTAAAAGTGATCACCATTCATGGGCTCATCAATCTTGCTCCCACTATCCACTAATATAAACTCTTGTACAATACTATAAAACATATATTATTTCACATGTCGATCTGGTGAAACCACATTATACACACCTTCCTCTGGTTGGTTTCTTATGATGCCTACTAGGTGATATTTTCTAGAAACAAAAAATTGAATAATTCTAAATATCTATTAAATTAATTATTATCATGTAATGTGCTACCAAATCATAATTATCACACCATTAAATTGAAAATAAACTTTTTTCTGTGTTCTACCATTTTGAAAACACGTAATATTAATTACAAATTAATCAATATTTTAAATACCAAAACCCGTAACATTTTCAAAATAATAAATTTGAAAAAAAATATGTATCATTTTTAAAAAATAAACATTTTTTTCACAAAATCATAAATCATTACAAAAAAAAATGAAATATTAACTAGTAGTGGGAAGTCATTTCTCTAATAAAAGTTAGTATTTTCTTATTGGTTAATCCCATGATAATGATTTTCAAAATATTATAAGTGACTATAAATATAATACTTACAGAACACCCTAGTAACTTGAAGTTCATACTAAAAGGTTATGTACAACTTTTTAGGATCTACATTTCATTTACAAAAAGTTATAGTCTTTTATGTTAACCCACCACAAGGAATAAACCGAAATTAATTTCAACTACAAGCCCAATAGAACTAAATACCACTTGTACTCCAATATTTTTTGGGTGGGCCAAGACTGCTACAACTTCAAATATGCTACACCTTATTATTTTATTGAAAATGTGGAGGGATGTTACTTGTACTTAAGAATCATCCCCAATATTCCATGGACAGTAATAAACGCCAATGAAATCATTAATAGATTGGAGATAATTAGACCTTTCAAAATAAATCATCTAACAAAATATGGCATAACCCACTAAACTACTACACGATATATGATAAAATTGAAAGGCAAGAATAAATTACATTTGTATAAAAAAATATTTGGTGTACCACAATAGAAGACTAAAAAACGACCATATACGTAGTGTAATAATACAAACCCAAATAAAATTTAATACTCCAAGGACATATCTACAAATTCAAACTCATAATTTATTATCCACAATCATGAAGCACCTCTAATGAAGTGACACTTGTATGATTATGAATAGATTAAAGATTAAAGTTTAGAGAATTTCATTTCACTTTTATTTCATGTATATACATGACTTTTTAACAACTCGCTATTTTTTCGGTTTATGTGCTAAAAAAGATTGTATTATATTCCTATAATATTTACAATTATGGGTGTTCACATATCTGTTTTATGAGTTTTCTTTCTTTGGGTTTAATTTCCAAAATATACCAAATCAGTATGATAGTTATGTCTCAATTTTACGTCTTTGTGACTCATGTATTATTTTGCAGCTAAAATAGTTTATAGGTGTATATAATAACATTTTACATTTTATATCATGAATATAATTCAATTAATTATAGTTTAAGCTTCATGGAATTTATTTCTCTTACATGGAAACTATAATCCAAAATTACCAAGTTATAAAAGTTTATTGAAAAAATCTCCTCATTTTTCCTAATTATTTATATTTATTCCTCATTTGATGAAATATTATAATCCATCTCTCACGAACAGTCCTTAATATATTCTCCTCTGGTTATATATATTATTATATATTATTGTTACCATTTATCAACTGTTTGGTAAATAATATTGTTTTTAATTTGTTTTCATGAAATCCTGAGTTTTCCCTCTAATTGTTATGAAATATATGTTCCATAAATTCCTTTTTTTCTAAAAAGGGGTTACTGTAATTTTTTTGCAATTATAATATAATAAATGAACGAAGAGTTTTCCATTTTTTTAATTTAACAATTTTTACAAAGAACTCCTTTTATTGTTTTCTGAACGCCGTATTTTTCTTACCTTTTACTATGAAAACGGAATGTTCTTCATACCTAATACAATACTTATGGATTTACCCTCCATCATTTTTATGAAGGTTCCCTTTCATGATTAAAATATTAATTTTGTAAAAAATTTAAAAAACATTCAATAACAATATATTCAAAATAAATTTAAGATTTATTTATAATATTTCAAATTCTATTATACAATTTCTTATAAAAATGTTTTCAAACATCTATTATGAATTTTGGAAGGAAGGATTTTATCAAATGTTATCAAGATTCTATCATTAGTTATCAGGTAAAATACGTTTAAAAAATTATTAATGATTTTTTTTATATTTTCAATGTTAATTTCCATGAATATTTTTTAATGACATTTTCAAAAATTTATTATATGTTTACAGAGTTATTTTAAACAAAATTATTTTCAATAAATTTTAAACATATATTTTAATGTTTTCAATTTTTTATAAAGAGAATTAAATTTAAAATATTTTAAATATTATACTATAAGTTTTATAAGAAAATTTTATCAAAATGATTTTAATTCTTATTTATATGTTTAGAAAGTATTTTATATGATTTTTATTGAAATGGTATTGTGAATTAAAATGATTTTTCAATGATGAAATGATGATTTCCTCTAGAAATTTTTTTTGAATGATATTTCAAAATTATATTATAGATAAGATGACAGGTGTTGATGGTACTCATTTTTTATTATAAAATATCTAAATGCTCAATTTATATTCTTTCATTGAATAGTTATGCTTAATTACATGGTCATTAGAAACCCATTTCTCTTTCACTGGTTATTGTTAATGAAATATGTTTCTCTTTAACGAGTTATATGATTTTGAAGACCACTTCTTTTAATGGGTTATTTTTATGATAAAATTATTATGATGCATGTTTTCATCCACTCATTATGGTGTGATTACATGTTTATAATACCCATTTAATTTCATGGGTCTGATATTATTATTTATTATCTGGTAGAACATATATGTTTTATTTTGTTATGATATGGGTGGGACTTATACATCACTTCAATTAATTGGATAATGAGTTATATCTCATGAGATAGACTAAGATTGTTATGGGAGTAATCCTTGACTACTTTGATGGTCGTTGGAGTGAACGATGACTACCAATATGGTATGAGTAGTGAACTCATTGTACTAAGTTGTCCATGGGAGTGAACAATGGCAGCCACAATTATATGGTTATATAACCCATAACACTAAGATAGTATTGAGAGTTATTCCTTGGCTTATATGAACATCATATTATATACATATGTGTTATCAAGAATTCTATGTTTTACTCCTATGTTATTCTTTTATGTCTAATGTTCTTTATTTACTTATGATTCATTTCTTATGAATTATCCAGATTTATTTCATGATTCCTGTATATTATCCTTGATATAAAATGGTATGATATTCTATTTTCATGATCATTTTTTCATACCCTTTTTCTTATGATTATGCTCACACATATCCCTTATTTACCCTTTTGAAGCTTCTGAGCTCACCTCATTTTATGTTTCCATCCCAATATTATAGAGATATTTATTATGTTTTATGTGTATAAGAATGGTGATAGTCAAGAAGAACATAGTGGGAGATAATATATCTCACAAATATAATAGTGTTTTTGTTTCCACATTTTCATTGGCACTAAACTAGTATGACCTTTAGGATTCTGCTTTTTTAGATTTTTGAGTATTACACAAAATTTAAAAAATGTTAATATGTGAAAAGTGAGGGAATATATATTGATTGTGCATTTTTCATTCGACTTGAACAATATATACAATAGTTAATCATTCATTAACATAGATATCATTTATTATTATCTAGAGGGTTTTTTCAATAACAAAATATATAGATTCATTTCATTCACATATTATCGATTAAATGGAAGGTGTAATTATTTATTCACCATTACATGGGTATTTATTTATTATCTAGTTATTTATATAACATTTTCATAGTTATTTACCTTTTTATATTATTTACACACTTACTTATATGTTTATTGATTACATGGAATGTGTTTCCTATTATTTACATTTCTGTATTATTTATTCCATAAACATTTCATTAAATAGAATATGTGTTTAGTTATTTACCATGAAATATTATTTATGTCCTATCCAGTTATTTATGTTGAATGAGTGATCGATCATTTACCTTTCTGTATTTTTTATTTACACCATTATAAATTTATTGATTACATGGCATGTGTGTTCAGTTATTTATGTTGAAATGTAATTTATTCATTAATTTTTTTAATTAATATGAATTTGTGCTCAGTTATTTACCTTTAAATATTGTATATGAACTTCTATATTAGTGTATTTATTACATGACATGTATGTTCAATAATTTACCTTCCCATGTTGTTTATAAATTTTACATTTATTTAAATGGCATGTGTTTTTAGTTATTTATCATGCCATATTGAATATTTATTATTGAATCATGATAGAATTCATTGTACATAAAAATTACTCAGTGTTTGTGCTAACCCTAAATTTTTTTTCTTTTGCCGATATTCTATGAAATTTACAATATAATATATGAATGAATATTTTAGATTGAATAAAGTCCTTATTAAAAAAATTATATTGTTATTTTGGGTTTAATATATAATACAAGACATATAAATGAATCTAGTTTTCCCTGACTAATAATTTATTTTGTTATTTGGGATACAATTTCCTTATATCTTATGCAATTGGAATGCTAGTAGGCCCCGACTCTAGAATTATGTGGACATGTCTCTACAGGTGGTATTAAAGGATGTTTTTTAGAAACATTAAGAAATATATTTAGGAAACCATATATTATGGAATGGAAATTTAAATAATATTTGATGATATTTATAGAATAATAACCAAATGATATGGTAAGGTAGATATTATTTGGGTATTCCTCTAAATATATCATTTTCCAGATAATACTAGTGGAACTATTTCTAGTACATATGTACCTAGTGTTTGTAATTTGATAAAACGATGAATTGAGCTTGATTTGATCGTAACATTTTACATAAAAATGAGACTCAATTTGAAAAATTTATTACACTATTGTGGGATATTATTTGTCTTATATATATATTCATTACAAACCATTAAGAATAATATAAATATATAGTGACAAAAAATTGCCTATGTCAAACCTATGGTGCCTTAATTTGATGACATGATGTCTTGATTTGTACATACTATAAATTATATTCTTGTTAAAAACTAGAACAAATAAGGAACTATATTGAAATATAATAAAATATGTAATTATGATTTAGGATTCATGAAATAAATTATAGAAGAATTTTTACCAAAGGTCCTTTGGTTATAAGGATCATGAAAAATCTATTGATGCTGCTAAATTTAATAAGTACTTGTCTTTTTGTAAATATAGTAGTTATGGATATAATAACGAGTCAGAGAGTTAGGATTGATAATATGTTTAATTACTTAAACACATTATTTAATATTTTTTTAATGAATTTATACCATAATTAAGGTTATTTTGGAAGAAATTTATATCAATAAAACCCATTATATTTTTACAGGTATTAGAGGAATTTTTTTAGGAAAATTTCCTAAATAATTTTTCGGCATAAGTCAATGTACTGATGGCGTATATGGTTAATATGAACATTATAGTCAAATAATGTTACTATACATTGATAAAATGGTTGTATTGATAAACATAAAAACGGTAATTTATTTATTAAATTTAAATGGTGTCCATCATTCATTATAATTCTTTTAATATATTTTAGATAAAGGAAAACATGTTTGTAGGGTGACATATAGTTACACCTGGTGAGGTGGTTGGGCTTGAACCCCTAACCAAAGGATGATATGATATTCATGTCTACTAATGGGCTATGTGATGTCCAGGTTAATATTCCATTACTTTTTGAAATCAATTATATGGAATAAAATTATTAATGAACTATTAGAATTACTTTTAGGTTTATAAATTAAATTCATAACAATATTTTTTGGAAAAATAGTTAGTGACAAATATAAAGACTTCTTTTAATCATATTATGATCCAATAAAATAAAATATAGTGCTCTTGTCATAGAAACTCATTTCTAGATATTCATTTCATGGAGAAAGTTGCGAACTAGAAATTAATGAATGTTAAAGCACAATATTAAATTCAATATATTTAATTATATTATTTGGTAGAATAGTAATTGTTTAGAAGTAGTAAAATGATATAAATGAAAATTGAATCGTAAGACCTTAATTTATTTGAATTGATGTACTTTTAAATTATCACAAATTTATGGATTTAAGGTCCAAATGTTCCATTGACCATTCAATTATTTTTGATCCAACAAACTCAATAATTCCCTATATATGTTAACAAATTTCCATTATTTCAATGTCTTCACCTTCTACCAATGTTCTCCTATAAATATACCTAGTTATATGTTATTTTATGTGAAACTTTTACTTCACATTCAATCTTGTTAAGTTTACTTTTTATTTAACCTTTTAATGATGTGGGATTTCAACAATGTAATTTTAAAATATTAATCAATTTTATTCCAAATTATAGTTTAAATTGATATGACATAACATATTTAAGGAAGATTTAATGTAACACCCTAAAATTATAAAAGATGAATATTTTATTAGATATTGTATGCGGAATGAAACATCATGTTTAGAAGACAATTTAACACCCCAAAACATTACCATATATTTATATATAAATAAATCCAATATCTCTAAATGTGTATATTACATTAATAATTGATTATTTATTACATTACTCACAACTATATTAATAGAATTTTTTATGTGGAATCCCAAATTTACTTTTTTTACAAGAAACAATTACTTTGTTCCATAGCTTGTGTTATAAGAAAGACTGAGTATTACAGAACAATAATATATTATAAATATATTATTATAATAAGATATTATATAGTCATTTAATTGGAGTTTATAAATATGATTAAATATCTTATTAAATTATAATTTTTACACAAATATAATAGTAATTCATTAGTTACAAATTAATTTTAAATAAATATATGATCTAGATTTATAAGAAGGGGATCTTTGTAGAAAAAACCATTTTTAGGATCTCAAATCCATTTTATCCAAATTAATTTCATTAACATATATTTTTAAACATTATTAATTTAATTTATATATTTCATATTTAATAAAACATTTACATTAATAGAATCTATTTTATATTCCTAGGATAAGTTAAAATTCAATTCTATACATAAAAAGCTATAATTTTTGAAAGATGGATTTTCCACCTTTTAATGGTGATATTTTATTAAATAAACAGTTTGAAAAATTGAAAAATTTAAAATGTTATAATAATATAATTTTTTGAATGATGAATGTGAAAATTATCCTAGGGTGATTTTTTCGTATTTTTATAAAATTTTTCCTTTTTTATTAATATTTAAAAATATTGAATTTTAATTGCAAACCCATATTTTATAATGATAAATTAAATATTTAATTGGATTTGAATTCAAAATAGATAAATTGTAAATAGATTAATAAAATTAATTTCAATGGGATAATTTTTATATTTTATTTTTATATAAAAAAGTCCAAACATTTGATCGATTTTATATTAAAAACTCACATTGTCGTTACGTTTACGAGATGAATTTTAAATGAAATTATGAAACATCATTTAATTGAATTTGGGAAATTTTTTTAAATAATTTATATTGATATAATTTAAATTTTATTCTATTTTAAAGATAATTTTTTCAACAAAAAATAGTAAAAATAAATAAAAGCAACATTAGTGATTAATGTGAAAACGAGTTTATGTAGTGGTTAATATTTAATATTATAGAGAAAAAAGACCATGAAACATGTCCAAAACTCATTTTATGGCCATTTTTCAACCATTTGCTCTATTTTATCAAATTCTTATCATTTTGGGTGGAGCATAATTTTAGGTATATTTTCTAATATTGTATACATTTTTATATTTACCTGAATTCCACTCATCCTCTACTGTAAAATGGCACTCATCCCCTCACATATTCACACATATAAAGCCTTTTGGATCATGAAAAACCTAAAAAAATAAGATCCCAAAATCCATCCACCCATCCTAAAATCATATATTCTTGCATAAATCTCACTAATAAAGCCTTTTGGTATAAATAAAAAGGAGTTTCCTGAAAAAGATGTAACATTACTCAATAAACAATTTTGTTTTCTTTCATTATCCACAACATCAACTATTCTTATATAGTTAATATATAATAACAAATGTATCCTAAATATACATATATGTTGTTATATTAAGGTTATTACCTACACATAGACACAATACAACTAAACAACATATGCAATCATTATTTGTGTATACGATGGTATAACTATATGAAAACATATTCCATTCATTCATTCATTAACAATATTAAATATTGTTAATGATGATGGATTTATAGTTTATATATTTTATATATGATATTAATAATTTATTTATTCTAATTTAATTACTATATAATATATACCTCCGTCATTTCTATAATTTCAGTATATGATAACATATTTTGTAGACTTGTGGACTATCACCTCGTAAAAGAGATGTGATTCATTCCTATATTTCATGGAATGTATTATAGAATGTTTTAATTGAAAAAATATATTTATATAAAATAAATATGATACTATAATTACAATAAAAATACTCATTGTTTACTTTTATTAGTATAATATAACCTAAAATAAAAACAATGTTCATGGAAATGTATGGCCAACCATCTCCATTAATAGTGAATTTCATTTCCAATGTGAAAACTTAATGTTTAAAAATAATTGAAAATATAATTTATATATATTTTATTTAAATCATGTTTCACAATAAATATATTATGAAATATTTATAAAAGTAATAGAAATAAAAAAATACATGTCAAATAATTCTTGAAAAACAATCCATTTGACAACCTAAATAGTGAAAATAATGACAGATTATTAAAAAATGGGATATTATAGTATTTTAATGTATAATATATGATATTTTATATTTTAATTCAGTTCATTAAAATGTGAGTAACATTTTTTAAGTCATTAGAAATGATGTGAAATGGAGTCAAAAAAATATATTATAAGGTTAGTAATTTTCATCAAGATTTTTAAAACTATGAGATAAAATTCATATTCCCCATTTACATATTTTTTTGGTTTATCTATTACCCCTAATAATATATTATATCATGAATTATCTGATATCCATTTTAATTAATTTTTTCATTTTATGATTACTACTTCTGTGTTTTCTGATACAAATCTTACCACAATTGTAAGGGATTCTATCTTTATTTCATCTCGGTGAGGCATAGAGTAATTTTATATTCCTAAATTATTTTATATGGTGTATAAACATCCCATTTTACATGTTATATAATCAATCATTCAATATTAAATTTATTTTTATTTAAATTCTAATTATTTCATCAATGTGTATTTCTATTGAGAGTTATTAAATGGTAAATAATTTCACAACTCAGTTTCTCTTCATTGAGTAATATTAATTTCATGTTTTTGTTATTATTATATGATTATGTTTATAATAAATTTTAACTATACATTGTTTAATTACACATATTTTACTTAGAAATAAGTTTGATACTCATATTAGATTCATTGGTTGACTATCACCTCAATATTATGGTCTTTTCAAGTGTTTACTTCACAATGAAATTTTATTCAATATTTGATATATTTCAATTTCAATAAGTAAATATTATATGGTAATTAAATAATAAACCATTTAATTATATTAAAATATGATTATTCCAGAATT
Source organism: Viscum album (assembly GCA_963277665.1). Classification (NCBI taxonomy): domain Eukaryota; kingdom Viridiplantae; phylum Streptophyta; class Magnoliopsida; order Santalales; family Viscaceae; genus Viscum; species Viscum album. The sequence goes on from OY728140.1 coordinate 1,322,703,102, forward strand.
TTCCCATGTAATGGTTCTATTTTTTAATTCTTTGGAAGATAAATTATTATATAATTTTTTTTTAAAAAAATTTATTACTTCACTCCTCTCTTAGGTTAGAAAATCTATTTTCATAGAAAACCATGATTTTTGAAAAAAAAATTAAAAATATTTTTCATTAATCTATTCAAAAAAATTATTAAAATAATACTTTCCCACATTTTCTATTATGATAAATACAATTGAATGTTATATCACTTTTCAAATAAGGAATTTTCCTAACATTTTTACAATGTAGAAGGAATTCTATTTTTACCTCATATAAAATTACCTATCTTTATTTCATTTAATGGTCAATTTCTTGTTTTAAAATATATTATTAAAAATTTATTTCTAATATATATTTTCAATGACAAGGTCATAAGTTAATTTTAAATGAAAATCTTATTTTCCTTAGGAATGTTTTAAATATATTTTTATTTCATAAATGAAAATAACCCATACTCTTTTTATAATTGAAATAAATTGTATTGACCCCATCATTATTCTTCCTCTAAGTGTTCAATGATAATTCTGACCTTGTAACATCCCAGGTAAATAATGAAAAAAACATTTTAATATTTATTAATATTTAATAATTAAATATTAATTTTACTTTAAAGGGGTTTTTATTTTCGATAGCGTACCCGATACGCAACAAAGAGTTTCTTTGAAATCTTACATTGCACACTAGTAATAAAATAAAATTATTTTAAATGGTAGTTAACATGTAGACATTATATTGGAAGGAATGAATAGAAATAACTAAAATATGATTATATATGTTTTTTTAAATGTTTCTACATTTATCCAATAAAATATAAAGGCTTAAAATATGAAAAGAATTCAATTTTAGGCATATATACTCTAACATTCACAAAAGGTCGACTTATAGCCTTTTGATGGCGAACCGTCTATAAATATATTTTTGGTCACTCTTATACATTTTATTGGACCAAATAAAATTATTCTTTTGAATTGGGACATCAAAATTTACTTTTTGTAAATTTTTGGTATTTTTCCGATAAAGTTCATTTTTTATTGAATAGTGAAAAATGTTGTATTTTAATTCAAAACCTCTTTTTAATCTAATTTACTTACATGATTAGATTAACTTTTGATTTTTTTTAAAGTTCATTAGAATATATTTTTACCATTTAATCCAATAGTGGTCGTTGGAATTAATTTCACTTTGAAATTGGACTTAAACTATTGTCAATCTTTTGATACTTATTGTTCATAAAAACAAGCTATTTACTCTGACACTGGGAATTATTTATTGAATTAATTAATTCAAATTATATGTTTTGAATTTTTTAAAATAGAAATCATTTTTGAATTCAGAATATCTAATATATCTTAGGGTTAATTTTTGGTATTTGTTTCTGAAAAACTTCAATTTTTGTTGAATAGTGAAACAACTAAGTGGTACTTAAAAAACTGATTTTTCATTTAAATGAAATTTTACCAACACTTTTATTTGAATTTCAAAAACCCGACAAAAATTTTTTTCATTAAGAAGTAAAATGTGTTTCAATGGGATTAAAATAAAGTTTGTGTGAATAGTGACTTTTATGTTTTTAATCGCCATTAGAGGTAAATAGTGTAGTTTAAGGAAAAAATAATGTTTTAATATTATGAAATGAACATTACACATGTCCTAAACTTATTGGATGTGTCATTGTCGACCAAGACAATCCATGGGTCAACTTGGAGACCCCATGGAGCCACTTTGGTAGGAAAATGACATTAATAAATTTTTATTTAAAGTTAAAATAAAAATGTCACAAACATGAGTTGTTTTACTAAAACAATTTTTAAATGGGGTTATAAAAGTCATATTTTTTACTATAAATATTCGTTATAAAGAAAAAAATATTTCCTACATCATGATATTTTTTTTTTAAAATTTAGTCGTTAAATATATTAAATTATTTATGACACCATGATGATGCAGTGATTACCTCATCATTTAACGATTTAAATAAAATGAAAGAATAGTGTAAAATCTAAGACCTACACATGTAAAAAACCGATTGGATGGGTTTATTCTGAACTCTTATCACCTTATACTCTATATATATAATTTTGGGACCCTTTTTATCCTAAAATCATTTTATAATAAAGTATCTTTTCATAACATTCCAAGAGTGCACCTCCTCTCCTCTTATAAAAGTCCCCCACCTCTACCTCCTTACCAACACCTCTCAAGCCTTTGGATCGGCCAATCTCTACCCATTTTGTCTCTCCACATCCCTATCTTACTCCTAGTATCCTCACTTTGGGCAGAAATATTTTCAAGGAAGCCATTGATCTCAAATCAAAAAGAGTTACCCATTTTAAAGGTAGTGTTGTCTCTTGTGTTCTTTTGTTTTATTTTGTTTTCCCAACCCCCTAAACTATTTTTATTCATTTCTTTTTTAAAAACTCCAGTATCTTCAATATAATAGGATGTTGTTATAATAATAATTCTAGCTACACTTAAACACACCTACATCTAATGGTTAAAGAACATACTGTTTCTGTGGATGGCGAATTTTTGCCTCACGAAACGATGATTGTTCAATATTCTTCCAACACCTTCAAAGGTGGCCATTAAGATATCACTATATTTATATATGATATATAATATGTTTATGTTTTCCTTAAGAATCGTTATTTTTCATTTATGGCACACCTTTATGGCTTCCATTATGGGTATACGTGATATCATCATTTTAGGAAGTGCGGACTACCGCCCCCTCAGAGTGATTTGATTCGTTAATTCCATATGTGGTACGTATAAAGGATGGATTTAAAGTTATTATATATGATTTATGTTACATATAAGTGATTAATATAATTCGGGAATTAAAATATACATACCTCTCATTTAGTTTTAATTCCATTAATATGACATAGAAATGAAAGTAGCGTTCATGCGTACGTACGTCTTAACGTCTCCATGAACGGTGCATTTAATTTCTTACATCTAAATGATTATGTAATATTATAAATATATATATATCCTGTATATATATGATATATATGATATCCAAATCATGAATATCATTCTGGATATAATGTACCTTTGACCACACGAACAACATGTAATTGTAAGAAGTCCACTTTCGACTTAAAACCAAATATTGACAAAACAAACATTATTAACTTAAATGATTACATAATGTTTATAACATGGTAATAAGGGATATAAAAGTAATAATTAAATTTAATAAGGTTGTTAAGAAAGTAGAAATTAACTCAAGTTTATTATTCACGACGTTAAAGAACGATCGAGTCGAGTCGGACCCGAGGTAAGGGACATCGTCTCAATATCCTTTCATTGAGGCATATTTCGTTCTATACACAAATTTATTTTATATGGTGTATATAACCCTTTGAATTTTACTTTTATACAAAAGGAGTCTTTCTCTACGAATCATTTTAATAACAACAAAAAGGAATGTTTCTTTTAACGTATGCGGTGACAACGACCTTTTCCGCCACAACGAGTATTATTTGGTCTTTGGCTTCCTCAACAAGCTGTAATGTTTTTTTAAAAAATTCAATAAATACCATATACTATTTTATGTATTTTGGTATTGAAAAGGGTTTTTTATAATGGATTTTTATGTCAATATATTTAAGTGATATATTGTGATCAAAGTGTGGAAATGTTTTCTTTCCATTATATTTGTTATATGTCTTATGATTTTATAATGGTACTTGGACATTTGACGGGTGGTTACGAGATAAACCATATGAAGGGTGGTGCCGTGAATACCAGGATGGGTGGTTACGTTATAAACCCCAATGCATTGGGTATGGAAGTCAGTCGTATGGCTATTCCATTAAGTGATATGTGTGGAAGTTGACCGCATGGTTATTACATTTAATTATGTTTATCTCCCATGTTACCTTTATATGTTATGTGATCATTATATGGGTTTTATGGTAATATTTTGGTTAAAAAGGGTAAGTAATGATCTTTTATTTAGTGAAGAGTTTTTACTTCTTCATAAAGGTGAAACGTATTACTTTGATAAAGTATACATGGTTTACTTGTTGGTTTGATAAACTAACAGTTTTCATTCTTTGTGTATCCCATACTGAGATTTTTATGCTCACCCCAAGTTTTTTTGAAATGTTTTTCACAGGACTTAATGTGGAATAACGTCAAGGATGGGATCAAGGGAAAGTCACGCTATATAAAACATGGAACTAGACATGTTTTTTTAAGAGTTTTTATTCTATGGAATCTTAGCAGAAGTGTCTACATTGTAATCTTTTGAGATGTAATAGTTATGTTCTAATTCTCTAAAACTATAAACCTGAAAAGATCCTCAATGTGAATTATTCATTTAATTAAATATTAAGTAAGGTTTAGGGATGGGGACTTATAGTTGGTATCAGAGGTCAGTTTAGACAGCTTTAGGAGTTAGAAAAGTGTTAAATTATAAGTTATTTTATGGTATGATTGAAATGATATAGAATTCAATGATTACCATGTTGCTTAGCCTAGGATATTTCTGTGTTCAGAATGGTTTTCCGCAGAGGAAACAAAGCAGCTATGTTGGGACGACATTAGAAGGAAGACAACCTTCAAAATCCGAAACCTGAGATGGTCAGAATCGGAACTGAATAGTTTGTTACAGTGATGGCACAATTGACTCAAGCTATAGATGGTGGTGGTATACATCCTAGTGATCAGCTAGATCAACCACAAAGGAACATTTCAGTGGTGGAACATTTAATGAGGAATCATCCCCCATCATTCAGAGGATCATCTGACCCCATGCAAGCTGAATGGTGGATTAAAGCACTGGAGAAGATTTTTGATGTCATGGGGGTGTTCAGAACATCAAAAGGTTAGTCCCGTTGTTTACCGTTTTGAAGGTGAAGCTGATCAGTGGTGGTCGATGGTGAAAAATATCAGGGATAGTGATGAGATTTATGATCTTCACTGGGACGAATTCAAAGGTATGTTTCTTGAGAAATATTTTCCTAAGGTGGTATGTCTTAGGATGGAAAACAGTTCCTAGAATTGAGGCAGGATGATGACTTAGTGGCTTCTTATGGAGCAAAGTTCACTCAATTGGCAAGGTATTCTCCAAACTTTATACGATATCTTGATAGTAAAATAAAACATTTTTACTCAGGGTTAAAGCCAAAGTATCGAAGGGATTTATCATCCCGTGAGTTTAAAAGTTATGAAAAACATGTTCGATGTGCGGAGAAGGTAGAAATGTAGTTTGTCGATGATCAGCTGTTCTTTGACAAACAACAAAATATGATGTCCAGTTGGCAGGAAAAGTGGAAGAATTCATCAATGAAGCAAGGAGGTAAGAAAACCAAATATCCATCTTGTGAGAAGTGTGGTAAAATGCATCCTGGAGAATATTTATCCATGTCTGGTAAGTTCCTCCAGTGTGGTAAGTCTGGTCATAATACTCGTAAGTGTAAGGAAGATGATCAAGCACGCAATGAAAAGCCAGTGGTAAGATGTTTTAAGTGTAATTAAATGGGTCATTATGCAAATTAGTGTCTAAAAAAGAACACAATTGGGGAAAAGAAGCCAGACTACAAGCAGAAAGGGGTGGTGAAATCCTTTGCAACTACTTCAGCAGATGTTGGGCCATCGAATGAAGTAGTATCAGGTACACTGTTTGTTTGTTCAGATTATTCCAATGTGTTGTTTGATTCAGGGTCTACAAATTCTTTCATTTTTTAGAAGTTTTCTAGTAAATTGGAAGTTCCATCTCACGATATGAATCCTGAACTTATGGTAAAAACACCCGGAGGGAACATTGATACCAAAAGGAATTATAAGAACCTTCATATCCTCGTGTGTAGAAATAATCTACTAGAAAACCTTATTTTTTTCCTCTATTTGAGTTTGATGATATTTTGGGCATAGATTGGATTTCTGTTTATCATGCTAAGATTGACTGTAGAGCTAAAATTGTTTCTTTTCAGAAATATTTTCAATTAGTGTATAAGAATAAACCCTTGATTTTGATTACATATCAGGAAGTTGAGAAACGAGTAAAAGATGGAAATGAATGTTACCTTTCACATATTGTTGAAAATAAAGGAACTGTTCAGATTAATGATGTGCCAGTGGTAAATGAGTATCTTGATGTTTTTCTTGATGAGTTTCCTGATATTATTCATGATTGGGAAGTTGAATTTACTGTTGACTTAGTTCCAAATTCTATGCCAATTTCAAAACCCCCTTATCTAATGGCTCATGTTGAACATTTAGAGTTAAAGAATCAATTGCAGGAGTTATTAGATAAAGGTTTCATTCGACCTAGAACCTCACCATGGGGTGCTCCTGTCTTGTTTGTTAAAAAGAAAGATGGCTCAACGAGACTTTGCATTGATTTTAGATCCTTAAATAAAATTACTGTTAAGAACATGTATCCTTTTCCTCATATCGATGATTTGTTTGATCAGCTTTAGGGAGCTAATTATTTTTCGAAGATTGACTTGAGGTCGGGGTACCATCAGTTGAAAGTAAACGAAGCAGATGTTACGAAGATGGTGTTCCGTACTAGATATGGCCATTATGAATTTGTATTTATGCCTTTTGGGTAAACCAATGCACCTGCTGTATTCATGGACCTTATGAATTGAATTTTCCTTGAGTTCTTGGATAATTTTGTTGTTGTTTTCATTAATGATATTTTGGTGTTTTCTAAAAGTAAATAGGAGCATGAATATAAGGCCCCAGCCTTAAAACTTACTTAATCTTGAGTTATTACAAGATTACACATTGAGGATCTTTTCAGGTTTAGAGTTTTAGAGAATTAGATCATGAAACTTGCATTACATTCCACATTTAAACAAAGTGGATTACATAAAAGACAATATTCATTCTTCCCATCAACGAGAACATATTTAAAATAAAATATGGATTCTCTCTTAACACATCCTTGACTCTAACGTCTTATCATGTACCTTTCCTCTTGACCTGAAAAACATTTCAGAAACTTGGGATGAGCATAAAAAGCTCAGTAAGGGACATAAAAATATGGAAAGGAAACATGAGTTCATGTATACATAAAGATGAAATCATAATTTACCCATAAAACATAGGCACTTTAACCTAACTCCTCAAAACATGAATAAATCATAGAAATCATAAGACATAAAGGTAACTTGAGGCATTCATAACATTCTTACGTAGGGAGTAACCCTCTTGGTTACGTTTGGAATACCCATCACAGTATATTCCCTAAAATCTCTTCGGAGAAACCTTAACGTTTCACTCCTTCGCGTTACCCAATGCATTGGAGAGCTATAACGGGCTCACCCGCCCTTAGTTTATCACGGAACTACCCGTTCTTCATAACAATGCCCAAGAACCATAACATAATCGTATCACATAAAACATGAATAAAGGAAACATAACATTTCCACATTTCAATCACAATATAACATTTTAGGATATTGAAATAATGAATCCATTCAAAAAGAAACCATTTCCAAAACTATTTAAAACATTTAATGAAGAGATTTTTGAATCAAAGTGTCCCATACCACCTTGAAGCTTAAAATTTTAAACCATTAATATCCATATAAATAAATCCTTAAAACCATTTTGAAAACATGGATATTAACAAGAACAAATAATTAAAATATTTAAAACGATATTTTGGTTAAAGGGGTTTTACCAAAATTAGAGACACTTGAATACAATAATTGAGGAATAACATTTAGTAAGAACTTTATAATATCATGAGAATAAAAGGATTCATGATATAATACTCCAAAGGACAGTATATACACCATATAAGAGTGAATTGGTGCATAACAACAATGAACCCTCAATAGAAATGTCAAATGTGATGAAATCCCTTATAGAGAAGGTATCCTTAAATTAAGGACAAATAAATCTCAAAAATATGTGTGACAAAAATAAATACACCCAATATAAGTGGATATTAAGTGTAAAACAATAAAAGGTCATTCACACATATTCAATGGACGACATATTCAATGTCTACATGTTGAACCCAAAGAAATCGAAATTGGGTTAAAAAGTTCCCTTGACAGCCTAACGGCATCACATCAAAATGAGTTGATGAGAGATAAAAAGTGTATCTCATCACTTGGACATAAAATTTACATCAATAAGGATATATGAGAACATATCCCAACATAACAATGTGTAAATTAAAAGACCCAACAAAAGAAGTCTTTTAAAAAAAGAGGAGGGTGAAAGGTTCCCTTACCGACTTGGGTATCTTTCAAAACATACACCCCATGAAAGAAGGGCAATAAATCATTGATGTAAATACTCATAAACGAAAGTATATTATACAAAGAGTAGAATAATGGGCAGCACATACACCACTCAAAGGAAATTGTGGCAAATGTAGCATAAATCTCACGGGAATAAAAGTGAGATGAAAAATCCCTTACGAAAACTCGGCAGCCCAACGGCGCCACATAAAACTTCCAAAAAGGATTGATGAGAGAGAATAGGTTCTCTCATCCCATGAACATAAAAATTACAGTTGGAGTAATATAAAATAACATCCCAATCATAAGAAAGATGAGCTTAAAAGAAATTACATAAAAGAGTGTACTTAAAAAGAAAGAGAGGTGTAGGATCCCTTACCTCGGGTCCGACTTGACTCGATCGTTCTTTAACGTCCTGAATAATAAACTTGAGTTAATTTCTATTTTCTTAAGAACCTTTTCCAAGTTAATTATTCCTTTTATATCAATTATTGACATGTTGTGAACATTATGTAATCATTTAAGTTAATAATGTTCATTTTGTCGGTATTTGGTTCTTAAGTCGAAAGTGGACTTCTTACAATTACATGTTGTTCATGTGGCCAAATGTTTATTATATCCAGAATTGTATTCATGTTGTAGTTATAATATATGTCATATATATCCAGTACATTCATGCATTTATAACATTACATAATCATTTAGAGGTAAGAAATGAAATGCACCGTTCATGGAGACGGTAAGCCGTACGTACGCATGAACGCTACTTTCATTTCTATTCGTATTTTATAGAATGGAATAATAATGATATAAAGGTATATTATAATTCCAGTATAATATCATATTTAATATCATAGTTCCATCCTTTATATGTCCCACATATGGTATTTAACGAATCAAATCACTTTGAGGGGGCGGTAGTCCGCGCTTCCTTAAATGAAGATATCGTGTTTACCCATAATGGGAACCATAAAGGTTTGACCAAAATGTAAAAAAACAGAATCTTAAGGAAAACATAAACATACTATATATCATATATAAAAATAGTGACATCATAATGGCCACCTTTTAAGGTGTTAAATGAGTATTGAACAATCATCGTTTCGGGAGGCAGAATTTCACCATCCACGGAAACCGTATGTTCTTTAACCATTTGATGTAGTTGTGTGAGAGTGTAGCTCAAATAAATATTATAACAACATCCTAGTATATTTAAGATACTGTTGTTGTTACAAAAGAAGTAAATAAAAAGAGATTAGGGGGTTGGAGAAGCAAAATAAAACAAATGAATATGAGAGAAACAATTACCTTTAAAAGTGTAACTCTTTTTGATTTGAGCCTAAAGTCTTCCTTTGAAAGGATTCTGCCCAAGGTAAATCCTCTAGGATGAGGAGAGGGATGTGGAGAGAGCAAATGGGCAGGGGTTGGCCGAGCCAAAGGCTTTTGAAGTGTGTGAAATAAGGTGGAGGTGGGGGCCTTTTATAAGAGAAGAGGAGGGGCACTTTTGGAAAGCAAAGAAATATTACTTTATTTGAAAATGCTTTTCGGTTTTAAAGGGTCCCACATTGGTAGAATTCGTGGATAAGGTGATAAGGCATCGAAATCCACTCATCCAATTGGTTTTGTCCATGTGTATATTGTAGATTTTTCATTATCTTTCCATTTTAATTAAATTGTCAAATAATGATGTCATCGCTGCATCATTATTATGTCATAAATAATTTAATTTCTTTAATGTCTAAAAATTATAAAAAAAATACTATGATATAGGAAATCTTTTTATCTTTCCAATGACTATTTATAATCAAAATGTGGACTTGTATAACCCCACTTAAAAATTGTTTTAGTAAAACATACTATGTTAGTGTCATTTTCACTTTAACATTAAATAAAAAGTATTTTATGTTATTTCCCAACAAAAGTGGATCCATGGGGTCCCCAAGTTAGGCCATGGCTTGTCTTGGTCGGCCATGACACAACCAATAGGGTTGTGACATGTGTCTAGGTCATTTCATTTTTTTAAAGTATTATTTATACCTTAAACTACACTAATTATCACTAATCGCGATTAAAAACTTAATAAGTTACTATTCACCAAAAAATTATTATAATCTCATTGAACCACATTTTACTTCTTAATGACAACCATGTATGTCGGATTTTCAAAATTCAATACACATTAGTGGTAAACTTTCATTTAACTGAAAAATCAGTTTGCTTGATTATCACTTAGTGGTTTCACTATTCATCAAAAATTGAAGTTTTTCAGAAAATTACCAAAAATTCACCCTAAGCTATATTTGATATTCTGAATTCAAAAATGAAGTCCGTTTTACAAAATTCAAAACATATTAGTCACATTAATTAATTTAATAATTAATTCCCGCTGTCAGAGCAAATAGCGTGTTTTTATAAAACAATAAGTATCAAAAGATTGACACCAGTTTAAGTCCGATTTCAAAGTGAAATTAATTCCAACCACCACTATTGGATTAAATGGTAAAAATATTTCCTAATTTCACTTTAAAACCAATTCAAAAGATAATCTAATCATATAAATAAATTAGATTAAAAAGTGGTTTTGAATTAAAATACAACATTTTACACTATTCCTTAAAAAAATGAACTTTATCGGAAAGATACCAAAAATTTACACAAAGTAAATTTTGATGTCCCGATTCTTAATAAGAGTTTTATTTGGTCCAAAAGAATGTTTAAGAGTGAACAAAACTATATTTAATGATGGTTCAACATCAAAAGGTGATAAGTGAACCTTTAGTGAAAACTAGGGCATATACGCCTAAAATTGAATTCTTTCCGTATTTTAAGCCTCTATTCTTTATTGGATAAATGTAAAAACAATTAAAAACATATGAAATCATATTTTAGTTATTTCTATCCATTCCCGCCAATACAACGGCTACATGTTAACTATCATTTAAAATAATATTATTTTATTATTAGAGTGCAACGTAAGATTCCCAAGAAACTCGTTGTTGCGTGTTGGGTACGCCATCGAGCATAGCGTCCCCTTTAAAGTCATATTAATATTTTATTCACAAATATGGATAAATACAAAAATGTCGTATTCTTTATTTACCTGGGGTGTTACATCCTTCCCCCCTTTTGGGAATTGCGTCCGCGCAATCTTAAAATTGGACTTGGAAACATCCTTGGAAGTCCCACATCGGAACAAGAGTTGGTAAAACAATCACTTTAAAATAAAGAAAGATAAGTACAAAGGTCACCCGAGTTAACCCATACTAGGACTCCAAGTATGAAAATATGGACATGGAGGAAAAAACAAAGGGTCATGTTCTGATGGAGAGTGTTAGAAAACATGTTTAGGAGAAAGTTAACCACGAGAAAATCACAAACTTGTGATGGGTTAAACGGTATTCGATTCCCTAGTAGAAAAAGTTAATAGACAACATTTTTGTTTTAAGTTACATTTTATTGAGGAATTTTATTCATAAGGAAACATAATCACTTATCATGTTGACCTTCAACTTTTACTAGATTCCTTAATCAAACTCATATTTTTTTCAAAAGACGAGTATTTAGGGAGACTTGTTCGCATTCAGAGTACCATAATCAACTTCTAGAGAATCACCTAATCCACAAAAGAGAGCTATATACTTCCCATGTCTTTAGACTTTATCCAAAAACAAAACCAAAAAGGCTAGTACAAGATCGGATAATCCAGAAAAGGATAACCCTTTATAAAAATAAAATCTATTCTTAACATCCAAAATTTGTCAAACAAAACCCAATGTTCAACAAGGATCATTCGATAAACAATTTGTCCATAAAATTCTTCAAAGTAAACCAATATAAGATCGAAACCCAAATATTTGAAAGATTTAGTCACATAGTCTTCCAAGTTAAATCGTAACATTTATCTCCAAACAACATCAGTTGCTCCTAAAGTCACGCATTGAAAAGTAATTATCCCAATCACATATCCTCCATGATAGGGTAATAATTTTAATAAATAACCCAAAATCAACTTACTCTTAATTCATAAAATCATATAACCAAAAGAATCAGTCAAACTAACCAGGGACTTCACGTAGTCCAGTGGTAGGCGATAAATACCAGTCGCACTTTGGTTGTGGGTTCGATTCCCGCAGCTTTGTCCGACGCGACGGGATGTCACACGGTCTGCGTGTTGTCCTTTTTCCAAAACTATATAATTCTTAAAACATTCCCCAAAACGAGATAAAATCTTCAAAATAATCATAACACATTTTAACCTCAATTTCATCTCATGCCCTCCACTTCAATCATAACCTTTAGTAACCCATAATTACCTCAAAAGTAAGGATCATATAAACCCAAGTGGTTCTTTATAACAATGTCCACAAAAGAAAAGGTAACTATTCCTTGGATAAAATTTTCCTATATTAATCATCAGGGTTACACATAATATAAAAAGTCTTCTAATGTAACCCCATCATCAAAAGAGACATAATACTCTTAAGAATTTCACCATAACTCTTGAAGCCCTTATATGTTGACATCTTACTCATTCAACATTCTTCATGATCCATTATCCATTCCTTTCCAACCTATTCCGAAATACCTCTTTCCTACAAACAAAATCATGAATCATATCCTAAGATTTCAAAATAGGAAAACAACAGTCATGAAATAGTACATACCTTTGATTGGTCATTGTCAGTTTCTTCATCCTCAATAGGAATGGCATTAGGTATTGGTAAACGAACATTTGTACGCTCTTGGTGACCCTATTCACGATACTTCTTCATAGAACATGTGTTTGCATAATGACCATGCACACCACATTTAAAACATTCAATTGATCCCTCAGAAAGAACTTCTTTCTCTTTCCTCGAGTCAACGGGATGCTTCCTTTTTCCATTACAGGTTCTTGCTTCATGACCTTCATTTCCACATCTATAGCATATTTCTGTCCCTTTGAAACATTTCCCTAGGTGTTTCTTTCCACATCTCTGACACATAGGTTTTTGAACACTCATACCTTTATGATTATTACCTGCACTTCCGTAGGGATTTGTTTCTTGCATATTTGATGCCTTAGAGAAAACTCCAAGGTTTAGGTGGTCAATCATGACTCCAGATAGTTGGTTGAGGATAATCAGAAGAGTTCTCATTGCAGCTCCCATATCATTCAGTTGCTTGCTCAAAAGACTATCACAATTTCCTTCACATCCACTGTTACTTTGGTGCCTGCTAGATCCAGCCATTTACTAAAACCAAAAAGGTCAGTGTGAGTATATCAACAAAACCATCATGTACTAATGAGGAAGATAAACACTAATATACACTTACTCATTCACTTTATCTAAAACTAGGACTCTTTCTGAAATCCTAACCATTATGGTAATGTCACTTATGCTTAAGGAATACCCTAACCTCTAAAGTTATCTAAACCGACCTTTGATACCAACTATAAGGCCCCAGCCTTAAAACTTACTTAATCTTGAGTTATTACAAGATTACACATTGAGGATCTTTTCAGGTTTAGAGTTTTAGAGAATTAGATCATGAAACTTGCATTACATTCCACATTTAAACAAAGTGGATTACATAAAAGACAATATTCATTCTTCCCATCAACGAGAACATATTTAAAATAAAATATGGATTCTCTCTTAACACATCCTTGACTCTAACGTCTTATCATGTACCTTTCCTCTTGACCTGAAAAACATTTCAGAAACTTGGGATGAGCATAAAAAGCTCAGTAAGGGACATAAAAATATGGAAAGGAAACATGAGTTCATGTATACATAAAGATGAAATCATAATTTACCCATAAAACATAGGCACTTTAACCTAACTCCTCAAAACATGAATAAATCATAGAAATCATAAGACATAAAGGTAACTTGAGGCATTCATAACATTCTTACGTAGGGAGTAACCCTCTTGGTTACGTTTGGAATACCCATCACAGTATATTCCCTAAAATCTCTTCGGAGAAACCTTAACGTTTCACTCCTTCGCGTTACCCAATGCATTGGAGAGCTATAACGGGCTCACCCGCCCTTAGTTTATCACGGAACTACCCGTTCTTCATAACAATGCCCAAGAACCATAACATAATCGTATCACATAAAACATGAATAAAGGAAACATAACATTTCCACATTTCAATCACAATATAACATTTTAGGATATTGAAATAATGAATCCATTCAAAAAGAAACCATTTCCAAAACTATTTAAAACATTTAATGAAGAGATTTTTGAATCAAAGTGTCCCATACCACCTTGAAGCTTAAAATTTTAAACCATTAATATCCATATAAATAAATCCTTAAAACCATTTTGAAAACATGGATATTAACAAGAACAAATAATTAAAATATTTAAAACGATATTTTGGTTAAAGGGGTTTTACCAAAATTAGAGACACTTGAATACAATAATTGAGGAATAACATTTAGTAAGAACTTTATAATATCATGAGAATAAAAGGATTCATGATATAATACTCCAAAGGACAGTATATACACCATATAAGAGTGAATTGGTGCATAACAACAATGAACCCTCAATAGAAATGTCAAATGTGATGAAATCCCTTATAGAGAAGGTATCCTTAAATTAAGGACAAATAAATCTCAAAAATATGTGTGACAAAAATAAATACACCCAATATAAGTGGATATTAAGTGTAAAACAATAAAAGGTCATTCACACATATTCAATGGACGACATATTCAATGTCTACATGTTGAACCCAAAGAAATCGAAATTGGGTTAAAAAGTTCCCTTGACAGCCTAACGGCATCACATCAAAATGAGTTGATGAGAGATAAAAAGTGTATCTCATCACTTGGACATAAAATTTACATCAATAAGGATATATGAGAACATATCCCAACATAACAATGTGTAAATTAAAAGACCCAACAAAAGAAGTCTTTTAAAAAAAGAGGAGGGTGAAAGGTTCCCTTACCGACTTGGGTATCTTTCAAAACATACACCCCATGAAAGAAGGGCAATAAATCATTGATGTAAATACTCATAAACGAAAGTATATTACACAAAGAGTAGAATAATGGGCAGCACATACACCACTCAAAGGAAATTGTGGCAAATGTAGCATAAATCTCACGGGAATAAAAGTGAGATGAAAAATCCCTTACGAAAACTCGGCAGCCCAACGGCGCCACATAAAACATTCAAAAAGGATTGATGAGAGAGAATAGGTTCTCTCATCCCATGAACATAAAAATTACAGTTGGAGTAATATAAAATAACATCCCAATCATAAGAAAGATGAGCTTAAAAGAAATTACATAAAAGAGTGTACTTAAAAAGAAAGAGAGGTGTAGGATCCCTTACCTCGGGTCCGACTTGACTCGATCGTTCTTTAACGTCCTGAATAATAAACTTGAGTTAATTTCTATTTTCTTAAGAACCTTTTCCAAGTTAATTATTCCTTTTATATCAATTATTGACATGTTGTGAACATTATGTAATCATTTAAGTTAATAATGTTCATTTTGTCGGTATTTGGTTCTTAAGTCGAAAGTGGACTTCTTACAATTACATGTTGTTCATGTGGCCAAATGTTTATTATATCCAGAATTGTATTCATGTTGTAGTTATAATATATGTCATATATATCCAGTACATTCATGCATTTATAACATTACATAATCATTTAGAGGTAAGAAATGAAATGCACCGTTCATGGAGACGGTAAGCCGTACGTACGCATGAACGCTACTTTCATTTCTATTCGTATTTTATAGAATGGAATAATAATGATATAAAGGTATATTATAATTCCAGTATAATATCATATTTAATATCATAGTTCCATCCTTTATATGTCCCACATATGGTATTTAACGAATCAAATCACTTTGAGGGGGCGGTAGTCCGCGCTTCCTTAAATGAAGATATCGTGTTTACCCATAATGGGAACCATAAAGGTTTGACCAAAATGTAAAAAAACAGAATCTTAAGGAAAACATAAACATACTATATATCATATATAAAAATAGTGACATCATAATGGCCACCTTTTAAGGTGTTAAATGAGTATTGAACAATCATCGTTTCGGGAGGCAGAATTTCACCATCCACGGAAACCGTATGTTCTTTAACCATTTGATGTAGTTGTGTGAGAGTGTAGCTCAAATAAATATTATAACAACATCCTAGTATATTTAAGATACTGTTGTTGTTACAAAAGAAGTAAATAAAAAGAGATTAGGGGGTTGGAGAAGCAAAATAAAACAAATGAATATGAGAGAAACAATTACCTTTAAAAGTGTAACTCTTTTTGATTTGAGCCTAAAGTCTTCCTTTGAAAGGATTATGCCCAAGGTAAATCCTCTAGGATGAGGAGAGGGATGTGGAGAGAGCAAATGGGCAGGGGTTGGCCGAGCCAAAGGCTTTTGAAGTGTGTGAAATAAGGTGGAGGTGGGGGCCTTTTATAAGAGAAGAGGAGGGGCACTTTTGGAAAGCAAAGAAATATTACTTTATTTGAAAATGCTTTTCGGTTTTAAAGGGTCCCACATTGGTAGAATTCGTGGATAAGGTGATAAGGCATCGAAATCCACTCATCCAATTGGTTTTGTCCATGTGTATATTGTAGATTTTTCATTATCTTTCCATTTTAATTAAATTGTCAAATAATGATGTCATCGCTGCATCATTATTATGTCATAAATAATTTAATTTCTTTAATGTCTAAAAATTATAAAAAAAATACTATGATATAGGAAATCTTTTTATCTTTCCAATGACTATTTATAATCAAAATTTGGACTTGTATAACCCCACTTAAAAATTGTTTTAGTAAAACATACTATGTTAGTGTCATTTTCACTTTAACATTAAATAAAAAGTATTTTATGTTATTTCCCAACAAAAGTGGATCCATGGGGTCCCCAAGTTAGGCCATGGCTTGTCTTGGTCGGCCATGACACAACCAATAGGGTTGTGACATGTGTCTAGGTCATTTCATTTTTTTAAAGTATTATTTATACCTTAAACTACACTAATTATCACTAATCGCGATTAAAAACTTAATAAGTTACTATTCACCAAAAAATTATTATAATCTCATTGAACCACATTTTACTTCTTAATGACAACCATGTATGTCGGATTTTCAAAATTCAATACACATTAGTGGTAAACTTTCATTTAACTGAAAAATCAGTTTGCTTGATTATCACTTAGTGGTTTCACTATTCATCAAAAATTGAAGTTTTTCAGAAAATTACCAAAAATTCACCCTAAGCTATATTTGATATTCTGAATTCAAAAATGAAGTCCGTTTTACAAAATTCAAAACATATTAGTCACATTAATTAATTTAATAATTAATTCCCGCTGTCAGAGCAAATAGCGTGTTTTTATAAAACAATAAGTATCAAAAGATTGACACCAGTTTAAGTCCGATTTCAAAGTGAAATTAATTCCAACCACCACTATTGGATTAAATGGTAAAAATATTTCCTAATTTCACTTTAAAACCAATTCAAAAGATAATCTAATCATATAAATAAATTAGATTAAAAAGTGGTTTTGAATTAAAATACAACATTTTACACTATTCCTTAAAAAAATGAACTTTATCGGAAAGATACCAAAAATTTACACAAAGTAAATTTTGATGTCCCGATTCTTAATAAGAGTTTTATTTGGTCCAAAAGAATGTTTAAGAGTGAACAAAACTATATTTAATGATGGTTCAACATCAAAAGGTGATAAGTGAACCTTTAGTGAAAACTAGGGCATATACGCCTAAAATTGAATTCTTTCCGTATTTTAAGCCTCTATTCTTTATTGGATAAATGTAAAAACAATTAAAAACATATGAAATCATATTTTAGTTATTTCTATCCATTCCCGCCAATACAACGGCTACATGTTAACTATCATTTAAAATAATATTATTTTATTATTAGAGTGCAACGTAAGATTCCCAAGAAACTCGTTGTTGCGTGTTGGGTACGCCATCGAGCATAGCGTCCCCTTTAAAGTCATATTAATATTTTATTCACAAATATGGATAAATACAAAAATGTCGTATTCTTTATTTACCTGGGGTGTTACAATGAAAGTCATTTAAGGGATATCTTGAAAACCATAAAAGAAAATAAATTTTATGGAATGTTCATCAAGTGTGAGTTTTGGTTACAAAAAATTTCTATCCTGGGTCACATTGTTTAAAAAGATTGCATAACTGTTGATCCTGCTAAATCAAAAGTTGTTGAAGAATGGCCAAGACCCACAAATGTAACCGAGATCCATATTTTTCTTTGTTTGGCAGGTTACTACCGAAGGATTGTAGAAATGTTTTCACGATTATCTAGTTCAATGACTATTCTAACTCAGAAGGGTGTTAAGTTTATCTGGAAAAAAGAATGTGATGATTTTTTTCAGGAGTTGAAAAGAACGTTGGGGAATGCTCTAGCTTTGGCACTTCTTTCAATGAATGGTGAGTTTGTTATCTATAGTGATGCTTCGTTAAAGGGACTTGGATGTGTCCTTGTGCAGAATGATCAGGTAATTTCTTATGCTTCACGTCAGTTGAAAACTCATGAGGTAAATTACCCTACACATGATTTGGAATTAGCTGCTGTTTTTTTCGCTTTAAAAATTTGGAGCCATCACTTGTATGGATTAAAGTGTGAAATATATACTGATCAAAAAAGTTTAAAGTATATATTCACTCAGAAAGAATTGAAAATGAGATAGAGGAGATGGCTATAATTAATCAAGGATTAGGATTGTACAATTCATTACCATCCAGGAAAAACAAATAATGTGGATGGTGATTTGAGTCGAAAAATTAATGCTTCATTAACAATGATGTGTTTGGAACGTGGTCCTTTGGTTAAGGTTTTGATGAGCGTTGGAATGGAAGTTGTTTGTGAAGGATGTCTATAATGCCCCAGCCATAATCCATACTTAAAATTGAATTAAATGAATAATTCACATTGAGGATCTTTTCAGGTTTATAGTTTTAGAGAATTAGGACATAACTATTACATCTCAAAAGATTACAAAGTAGTCACTTCTACTAAATTTCCATAAAATAAAAACACTTAAAAAAAAATTGCATAGTTCCATGTTTTAGGTACCATGTCTTTCCCTTGAACCCATCCTTGACCCTATTACACGATAAGTCCTGTGAAAAACATTTCAAAATCTTAGGATGAGCATAAAAAGCTCAATAAGGGATACACAAAGAATGAAAACTGTTAGATTTTCAAAACAACAAGTAAACCATGTATACTTAATCAGTGTAATACTTTTCACCTCTTAGAAGTACTAAAAACTCTTCGCTGAATAAAATTTCATTACTTACCTTTTTGTCACCAAAGGATTACCATAAAACCCATATAAAGAACACATAACATATAAAGGTTACTTGGGACAAAAACATACTTAGGTGGAATAACCATACGGTCGACTTCCACACATATCACTTAATGGAATAGCCATACAGCCAATTTCCATACATACTTAATGGAATAGCCATACGGACGACTTCCATACCCAATGCATTGGAGGTTATAACGTAACCACCCGTCCTGGTATTCACGGCACCTCCCGTCATATGGTTTATAACGTAACCACCTGTTAAAATGTCCAAGTACCAATATAAAATCATAAAACATAAAACCAACATAAAGGAATGATAACATTTCCCCATTTCAATCACAATATATATCATAAATATATTGACATAATATAATCCTTTATCAAAACCATTTTCAATACCAAAATACATAAATGTGTATATGGAATTTATTTAATTTTAAAAACATTACGGCTTGTTGAGGAAGGAAAAGACCAAATAATACTCGCGGTGGCGGAAAAGGTCATTGTCACCGCGTACGTTAAAAGAAACATTCCTTTTTGTCGTTTTGTAAAACGCTTCGTAGAAAAAGATTCCTTTTGTATAAAAGTAAAAGTCAAAGGGGTTTATAAACCGTATAAAAGAAGTTTGTGTATAAAACAAAATATGCCTCAATGAATGGAGATTGATACGAAGTCCCTTACAAAGATGGTATCCTTGGTTTAAGGATAAATCAATTACATAATTATGTGTGACAAACGAATACACCAAATATAAGTGGATATTAAGTGTAAAACAATCAGAGGTAATTCACACATATTCATAGAAAGACATATTCAAGGAGTAAAAGTTTATCCCAAAGAATCAAATTTGGGCTAAGAAGTTCCCTTGCGAAAATTTGACAGCCCAACGGCGTCACTTCAAAAAAATCAGAAAATGAGTTGATGAGAGATAAAAAGTGTATCTAATCACTTGGACATAAAATTTAAATCAATAATGATATATGAGAACATATCCCAACATAACAATATGTAATTTAAAAGACCCAACAAAATAAGTCTTTTAAAAAGAGGAGGGTGAAAGGTCCCATTACCGAGTTGGATAACTTTCGAAACGTACACCCCATGGAACAAGGGTCATACAATGAAGAAGTGAATACCCATAAATGAAATTATACTACACAATTTGTATAATAATGGGCAGTACATACACCCCTCAAAGTAAATTGTGGCAAATGTAGCGTAAATCTCACAGGAATAAAAGTGAGATGAAAAATCCCTTACGAAAACTCGGCAGCCTAACGGTGCCACTTAAAACTTCCAATATGGATTGATGAAAGGAAATAGGGTCTCTAATCATATCAACATAAAGTTTAAAGAAATAGGAATAAAAAATAACATCCCCCAACATAACAAATAGGAGCTTAAAAGAAGTGACATAAAGGAGAGTACTTAAAAAGAAAGAGAGAGGTTGGATCTCTTATGAAAATTTAGCAGCCTAACGGCACCACTTAAAACATCCAAATATGGATTGATGAGAGAGAATAGGGTCTCTCATCATATGAATATAAAAATTACAGAAATAGTAATATAAAAGAACATCCAAATAATAAGAAATATGAGATTTAAAAGGAATGACATAAAAGAGCGTACTTAAAAAGAAAGAGAGGAGTATGATCCCTTACCTCGGGCCCGACTTGACTCGATCGTTCTTTAACGTCCTGAATAATAAACTTGAGTTAATTTATACTTGACTAAGAACCTTTTAAAATTTCATTATTCCTTTTAGATCAATTATTGAAATTTTATAAACATTATGTAATCATTTATGTTAATAATGTTTGTTTTGTCGATATTTGGTTCTTAAGTCGAAAGTGGACTTCTTATAATTACATGTTGTTCGTGTGATCAAAGGTTCATTATATCCAGAATGATATTCATGATTTGGATATCATATATATCATATATATCCAGAATATAAATGTATTTATAATATGACATAATCATTTAGAGGTAAGAAATGAAATGCACCGTTCATGGAGACGGTAAGACGTACGTACGCATGAACGCAAATTTCATTTCTTTGTCATATTAATGGAATTAAAAATAAATGATAGGTATGTATATTTTAATTCCAGAATTATATTAATAATTTAGATTTATCATTCATTATATATATCCATTATATACATGTACTTTTAATAGTACATTACATTTGGGGATAAGAAATGAAATGCACCGTTCATGGAGACGGTAAGCCGTACGTACGCATGAACACTACTTTCATATCTATATCATACTTTAATGGAAAGAAATAATTATGATATATAGGTATATTATAATTAATCTATATCATCATATAAAATAACCTTAAATCCATCCTTTATATGTCCCACGTATGGCATTAACGAATCACATCACTTTGAGGGGGCGGTAGTCCGCACTTCCTTAAATGAAGATATCGCGTATACCCATAATGGAAGACATAAAGGTAAGACACAAATGAAAAATACAGAAGCTTAAGTAAAACATAAACATATTATATATAATATATAAATATAGTTACATCTTAATGGCCACCATTGAAGGTGTTATATGAGTGTTGAACAATCATCGTTTTGTGAGGCAGAAATTCGCCATCCACGGAAACCATATGTTCTTTAACCATTAGATGTAGGTGTGTGTAAGTGTAGCTCGAATAATTCTTATAAAAACATCCTAGTATATTGAAGATACTGTAGTTGTTACAAAATAAATTAATAAAAAGAGTTTAGGGGGTTGGAGAAGCAAAATAAAACTAAAGGACTCAAAAGAAGACATTACCTTAAAATCGGGTAACTCCTATTGGTTTGAGCTCAAAGGCTTCCTTGGGAAGACTTCTGACCAATGTGAGGCTTCAATGAGTAGGATAGAGAAGTGGAGAGACAAAATGGGCATGGCTTGGCCGAGCCAAATGCTTTGGGGTTGTGGGAAAAGAGGTATAGGTGGGGGCCTTTTATAAGAGGAGAGGAGGGGCACTCTTGGATGGTAAAGATAAGTTACTTTAGTTTAAAAAGAGTTTCGGATTCAAAAGGTCCCACATTGATATAATTCTAGGATAATGTGATAAGGCATCGAAATACACTCATACAATTGGTTTTGGACATGTGTAGGTCTTAGATTTTACATTATAATTCCATTTTATTTAAATCGTTAAATAATGAGGTCATCGCTGCATCATCATGATGTCATAAATAAATTAATTTATTTAATGTCTAAAAATTATAAAAAAATACTATGATGTAGGAAATCTTTTTATATTTACAATTACTATTTATAATGAAAAATATGTTCTTTATAACCCCATGTAAAAATTGTTTTTGTAAAACATATTATGTTTGTGTCATTTTTACTTTAACATTTAATAAAAAGTTATTTATGTCGTTTTCCAACCAATGTGGCTCCATGGGGTCCCCAAGTTGACCCATGGCTTGTCGTGGTCGGCCATGACACAACCAATGACGTTAGTACATGTGTCTAGGTCATTTTATATTATTAAATCATTATTTTTACCTTAAACTACACTAATTAACACTAAACGCGATTAAAAACTTAATAAGTTACTATTCACCGAAAAATTATTTTTATCCCATTGAACCACATTTTACTTCTTAATGAAAACCATGTATGATGGATTTTTGTAATTCAAAACATAGAAGTGGTAAAATTTCATTTAAATGAAAAATCAGCTTTTACAAGTACCACTTAGTGGTTTCACTATTCATCAAAAATTGAAGTTTTTTCAGAAAAATCCCAAAACATCACTCTAAGATATATTTGATATTTTGAATTCAAAAATGAAGTCTATTTTACAAAATTCAAAACATATAAGTCACATTAATTAATTTAATAGTTAATTCCTGCAGTCTGAGAAAATAGCGTGTTTTTATGAAACAATAAGTATCAAAATATTGTCACTATTTTAAGTCCGATTTCAAAGTGAAATTAATTCCAATGACCACTATTGGATTTATTGGTAAAAATATTTTATAATTTCACTTTAAAACCAATTCAAATGATAATCTAATCATTTAAATAAATTAGAATAAAAAGAGGTTTTGAATTAAAATACAACATTTTACACTATTCATTAAAAATGAACTTTATCGGAAAAATACCAAAAATTTACACAAAGTAAAATTTGATGTCCCGATTCTAAAGAAGAGTTTTATTTGGTCAAAAAGAATGTATAAGAGTGAACAAAACTATATTTAAGGACAGTTCACCATCAAAAGGCGATAAGTGAACCTTTACTAAAAATTAGTGTATAAAAGCCTAAAATTGAATTCTTTCCGTATTTTATGCCTTTGGATAAATGTAAAAACATTTAAAAAACATATATAATCATATTTTAGTTATTTATATCCATTCCCTCCAATACAATGGCTACATGTTAACTACCATAATATTATTTTATTATTAGAGTGCAACGTAAGATTCCCAAGAAACTCGTTGTTGCGTATTGGGTACGCCATCGGGCATAGCATCCCCTTTAAAGTAATATTAATATTTGATTCAAAAATATGGATAAATATAAAGATATAATATTCTTTATATACTTGGGGTGTTACATCCTTCCCCCCTTTTGGGAATTGCTTCCTCGCAATTTTAAAATTGGGGTTGGAAACATCCTTGAAAGTCCCACATCAGAAGAAGAGTCGGTAAAAAAATCACTTTAAAATAAAGAAAGATAAGTACAAAGGTCACCCGAGTTAACCCATAATAGGATTCCAATTATGAAAACATGGACATGGAGGAGAAAACATAGGGTCATGTTCTGATGGAGAGTGATAGAAAACATGTTTAGGAGAAAGTTAACCATGAGAAAATCACAAACAAGTGATGGGTTAAACGGTATTCGATTCCCCAGTAGGAAAAGTTAATAGACAAAATTTTTGTTTTAAGTTACTTTTTATTGAGTAATTTATTCATAAGGAAACATAAACACTTATCATGTTGACTTTCAACTTTTATTATATTCCTTACACAAACTCATATTTTCTCCAAAAGGAGAGTATTTAGGAAGACTTGTTCACATTAATAGTACTATATTCAACTTCTAGAGAATTACCTAACCCAAAAAAGAGAACTATATACTTCCCATGTCTTTAGACTTTAACCAAAACCAAAACCCAAAAGATTAGTACAAGATCAGATAACCTAGAAAAGGATAACCCAATAGAAAGAAAATCTATTCTTAATCTCCAAAATTTGTCCAACAAAACCCAAAGTTCAATGAGGACCATCTGATAAACAATTTGTCCATAAAATTCCTCAATGTAAACCAATCTAAGATTGAAACCCAAACATTTGATGGATTTAGTCACATAGTCTTCCATGTTAAATCTTAACATTTATCCCTAAACAAAATCAGTTTCTCTTAATGTCTCACAATGAAAAGTAATTATCCTAATCACATATCGTCCATGATAGGTTAATAATTTTCATAAATAACCCAAAATCAACTTACTCTTAATTCATAAAATCATATAACTAAAAAGAATCAGTCAAACTAACCATGGACTTAAAGTAGTCCAGTGGAAGTATATAAATACCAGTCGCACTTTGGTTGTGGGTTCGATTCCCGCAGCTTTGTTCGACGCGATGGGTTGTCACACGGTCTGCATGTTGTCCTTTTTCCAAAACTATATAATTCTTAAAACATTCCCCAAAATGATATAAAATCTTCAAAAATAATCATAGCATATTTTATCCTCAAGTATATCTCATGACTTTCATTTTCCATCATATCATATAATAACCCATAATTACCTCAAAAGTAAGGATCATATAAACTCTAATGGTTACCTTTATAATTATTACCTAAACTTATACATCAATTGGTCATCTCATACATGATGCATCACAGAACATACCAAGGTTCAAGTTGTTGATCATGACTCCTTGATAGTTGGTTTAGAACAACCACGAGTTTCCTCATTGAATCCCCCATTTTATCTAGTATCTTAATTAGAGAACCACCACAGTTTTCCTTCAAACCTATTGTCTCCTTGGTGCCTGCTAGATCCATCCATTCACTAAAAAATAGAAATGTCAATGTGAGTATATCAACAAAACCATCGTGTACTAATGAGGAAGGTAAACACTAGGATATACTTACTCATTCACTTTATCTAAAACTAGGACTCTTTCTGAAATCCTAACCATTATGGTAATGTCACTTATGCTTAGAGAATACCCTAACCTCTAAAGTTATCTAAACCGACCTTTGATACCAACTATAAGGCCCCAGCCTTAATCCTTACTTAAAATTTAATTAAATGAATAATTCACATTGAGGATATTTTCAGGTTTAGAGTTTTAGAGAATTAGGACATAACTATTACATCTCAAAAGATTACAAAGTAGTCACTTCTACTAAATTTCCATAAAATAAAAACTCTTAAAAAGAAACATGTCTACTTCCATGTTTTAGGTAGCATGCCTTTCCCTTGATCCCATCCTTGACCCTATTCCACGATAAGTCCTGTGAAAAACATTTCAAAAACTTGGGATGAGCATAAAATGCTCAGTAAGGGATACACAAAGAATGAAAACTGTTAGATTTTCAAAACAACAAGTAAACCATGTATACTTAATCAAAGTAATACTTTTCACCTCTTTGAAGTAGTAAAAACTCTTCGCTGAATAAAATTTCATTACATACCTTTTTGTAACCAAAGGATTACCATAAAACCCATATAAAGAACAAATAACATATAAAGGTAACTTGGGACATAATCATACTTAAGTGGAATAACCATACGGTCGACATCCACACATATCACTTAATAAAATAGCCATTCGGCCAATTTCCATACATACTTAATGGAATAGCCATACGACCGACTTCCATACCCAATGCATTGGAGGTTATAACGTAACCACCCATCTTGGTATTCACGGTACCACCCGTCATATGGTTTATAACCTAACAACCCGTTAAAATGTCCATGTACCAATATAAAATCATAAAACATAAAACCAACATAAAGGAATGATAACATTTCCACATTTCAATCACAATATATATCATAAATATATTGACATAATAGAATCCTTTATCAAAACCATTTTCAATACCAAAATACATAATAGATTATATGGTATTTATTTTATTTTAAAAACATTACGGTTTGTTGAGGAAGCCAAAGACCAAATAATACTCGTGGCGGCGGAAAAGGTCGTTGTCACCGCGTACGTTAAAAAGAAACATTCCTTTTTGTCGTTTTGTAAAACACTTCGTAGAAAAATATTCCTTTTGTATAAAAGTAAAAGTCATAGGGGTTTATACACCGTATAAAAGAAGGTTGTGTATAAAACAAAATATGCCTCAATGAATGGAGATTGAGACGAAGTCTCTTACAAAGACGGTATCCTTGGTTTAAGGATAAATCAATTACATATTTATGTGTGACAAATGAATACACCAAATATAAGTGGATATTAAGTGTAAAACAATCAGAGGTAATTCACACATATTCATAGAACGACATATTCAAGGAGTACAAGTTTATCCCAAAGAATCAAATTTGGGCTACGAAGTTCCCTTGCAAAAATTTGACAGCCTAACGGCGTCACTTCAAAAAATTCAGAAAATGAGTTAATGAGAGATAAAAAGAGTATCTCCTCACTTGGACATAAAATATACATCAATAAGGATATATGAGAACATATCCAAACATAACAATATGTAATTTAAAAGACCCAACAAAAGAAGTCTTTTAAAAAGAGGAGGGTGAAATGTCCCCTTACCGAGTTTGGTAACTTTCGAAACGTACACCCCATGGAAGAAGGGTCATAAAATGAAGATGTGAATACCCATAAATGAAATTATACTACAAAATGTTTGTAATAATGGTCAGTACATACACCCCTCAAAGGAAATTTTGGCAAATGTAGCGTAAATCTCACAGGAATAAAAGTGAGATGAAAAATCCCGTACGAAAACTCGGCAGCCTAACAGCGCCACTTAAAACATCCAAAATGGATTGATGAAAGGAAATATGGTCTCTCATCATATCAAAATAAAGTTTAAAGAAATAGGAATACAAAATAACATCCCCCAACATAACAAAGAGGAGCTTAAAAGAAGTGGGATAAAGAAGAGTACTTAAAAAGAAAGAGAGAGGTTGGATCTCTTACGAAAATTTAGCAGCCTAACGGCGCCACTTAAAACTTCCAAAAATGGATTGATGAGAGAGAATAGGGTCACTCATAATATGAGCATAAAAATTACAGTATGATTAATATAAAACAACATCCAAATAACAAGAAATATGAGCTTTAAAAGGAATGACATAAAGGAGCGTACTTAAAAAGAAAGAGAGGAGTAGGATCCCTTACCTCGGGTCCGACTTGACTCGATCGTTCTTTAACGTCCTGAATAATAAACTTGATATAATTTATACTTGATTAAGAACCTTTTCCAAGTTCATTATTCCTTTTATATCAATTATTGACATGTTATAAACATTATGTAATCATTTAAGTTAATAATGTTTGTTTTGTCGATATTTGGTTCTTAAGTCGAAAGTGGACTTCTTACAATTACATGTTGTTCGTGTGATAAAAGGTTCATTATATCCAGAATGATATTCATGATTTGGATAGCATATATATCATATATATCCAGAATATACATGTATTTATAATATTACATAATCATTTAGAGGTAAGAAATGAAATGCACAGTTCATGGAGACGGTAAGTCGTACGTACGCATGAACGCTAATTTCATTTCTTCGTCATATTAATGGAATTAAAACTAAATGAGAGGTATGTATATTTTACTTCCAGAATTATATTAATAATTTAGATTTATAATTCATTATAAATATCTATTATATACATGTACTTTTAATAGTACATTACATTTGGGGATAAGAAATGAAATGCACCATTCATGGAGACGGTAAGTCGTACGTACGCATGAACGCTACTTTCATTTCTATCTCATACTTTAATGGAAAGAAATAATAATGATATAGAGGTATATTATAATTACAGTATATCATCATATATAATAACCTTAAATCCATCCTTTATACGTCCCGCGTATGGAATTAACGAATCACATCACTTTGAGGGGGCGGTAGTCCGCACTTCCTTAAATGAAGATATCGCATATACCCATAATGGAAGCCATAAAGGTAAGCCACAAATGAAAAATACAGAAGATTAAGTAAAACATAAACATATTATATATCATATATAAATATATTGACATCTTAATGGCAACCTTTGTAGGTGTTATATGAGTGTTGAACAATCATCGTTTCGTGAGGCAAAAATTCGCCATCCACGGAAACCGTATGTTCTTTAACCATTATATGTAGGTGTGAGTAAGTGTAGCTCAAATCCTTGTTATAAAAACATCCTAGTATATTGCAGTTACTGTAGTTGTTACAAAAGAAATGAATAAAAAGAGTTTAGGGGGTTGGAGAAGCAAAATAAAACTAAAGGACTCAAAAGAAGACATTACCTTAAAATCAGGTAACTCCCTTTGGTTTTAGCTCAAAGTCTTCCTTGGGAAGACTTCTGCCCAATGTGAGTCTTCAAGGCGTAAGAGAGAGAAGTGGAGAGACAAAATGGGCAGGGGTTGGCCGAGCCAAATGCTTTGGGAGTGTGGGAAAAGAGGTAGAGGTGGGGGCCTTTTATAAGAGGAGAGGAGAGGCACTCTTGGAAGGTAAAGCTAAGTTACTTTATTTTAAAAAGATTTTCGGATTCAAAAGGTCCCACATTGATATAATTAGAGGTTAAGGTGATAAGGCTTATAAATCCACTCATCCAATTGGTTTTGGACATGTGTAGGTCTTAGATGTTACATTATCATTCCATTTTATTTAAATCGTTAAATAATGAGGTCATCGCTACATCATCATGATGTCATAATTAAATTAATTTATTTAATGTCTAAAAATTATAAAAAAATTACTATGATGTAGGAAATCGTTTTAGCTTTCGAATTACTATTTATAATAAAAAATATGATCTTTATAACCCCATGTAAAAATTGTTTTTGTAAAACATATTATGTTTGTGTGATTTTTACTTTAACATTTAATAAAAAGTTATTTATGTCATTTTCCAACCAAAGTGGCTCCATGGGGTCCCCAAGTTGACCCATGGATTTTCTTGGTCGTCCATGACACAAACAATGATGTTAGGACATGTGTCTAGTTCATTTTATATTTTTAAAGCATTATTTTTACCTTAAACTACACTAATTACCACTAATCGCGATTAAAAACATAATAAGTTACTATTCACCAAAAAATTATTTTTATCCCATTGAACCACATTTTACTTCTTAATGACATCCATGTTTGTCGGATTTTTGAAATTCAAAACACAGAAGTGGTAAAATTTCATTTAAACGAAAAATCAGCTTTTATAAGTACCACTTTGTGGTTTCACTATTCATCAAAAATTGATGTTTTTCAGAAAAATCCCAAAAATTCACCCTAAGCTATATTTGATATTCCGAATTCAAAAATAAATACTATTTTAGAAAATTCAAAAAATATAAGTCACATTAATTAATTTAATAATTAATTCACGATGTCTGAGCAAATAGCGTGTTTTTATGAAACAATAAGTATCAAAAGATTGACACTAGTTTAAGTCCGATTTCAAAGTGAAATTAATTCCAACGACCACTATTGGATTTAATGGTAAAAAGATTTTATAATTTAACTTTAAAACCAATTCAAATGATAATCTAATCATATAACTAAATTAGATTAAAAAGAGTTTTTGAATTAAAATACAACATTTTACACTATTCATTAAAAATG
Organism: Viscum album; assembly: GCA_963277665.1. Classification (NCBI taxonomy): domain Eukaryota; kingdom Viridiplantae; phylum Streptophyta; class Magnoliopsida; order Santalales; family Viscaceae; genus Viscum; species Viscum album. The sequence continues at coordinate 1,322,733,515 of OY728140.1, forward strand.
AACTTTATCAGAAAAATACCAAAAATTTACACAAAGTAAAATTTGATGTACCGATTCTAAAGAAGAGTTTTATTTTGTCCAAATGAATGTATAAGAGTGATCAAAACTATATTTAATGATAGTTCACCATCAAAAGGCGATAAGTGAACCTTTACTGAAAATTCGTGTATAAAAGCCTAAAATTGAATTCTTTCCGTATTTTAAGCCTTTAGATAAATGTAAAAACATTTAAAAAACATATATAATCATATTTTAGTTATTTCTATCCATTCCATCCAATTCAACAGCTACATGTTAACTACCATAATGTTATTTTATTATTAGAGTGCAACGTAAGCTTCCCAAGAAACTCGTTGTTGCGTATTGGGTACGCCATCGAGCATAGCATCCCCTTTAAAGTAATATTAATATTTGATTCACAAATATGGATAAATATAAAGATGTCATATTCTTTATTTACCTGGGGTGTTACATCCTTCCCCCCTTTTTGGGAATTGCATCCTCGCAATTTTAAAATTGGGCTTGGAAACATCCTTGAAAGTCCCACATCGGATGAAGAGTCGGTAAAACAATCACTTTAAAATAAAGAAAGATAAGTACAAAGGTCAACCGAGTTAACCCATACTAGGATTCCAAGTATGAAAACATGGACATGGAGGAGAAAACATGGGGTCATGTTCTGATAGAGAGTGGTAGAAAACATGTTTAGGAGAAAGTTAACCATGAGAAAATCACAAACTTGTGATGGGTTAAATGGTATTCGATTCCCCAGTAGGAAATGTTAATAGAAAACATTTTTGTTTTATGTTACTTTTTATTGAGGAATTTATTCATAAGGAAACATAATCACTTATCATGTTGACTTTAAACTTTTATTAGATTCCTTACACAAACTCATATTTTCTCCAAAAGGCGAGTATTTAGGAAGACTTGTTCACATTAAGAGTACTATAATCAACTTCTAGAGGATTACCTAACAGAAAAAATAGAACTATATACTTCCCATGTCTTTAGACTTTAACCAAAACCAAAACCCAAAAGATTAGTACAAGATCAGATAACCTAGAAAAGGATAACCCATTAGAAAGAAAATCTATTCTTAATCTCCAAAATTTGTCCAACAAAACCCAAAGTTCAACGAGAACCATCCGATAAACAATTTGTCCATAAAATTCCTCAAAGTAAACCAATCTAAGATTGAATCCCAAAAATTTTAAGGATTTAGTCACATTGTATTCCAAGTTAAATCGTAACATTTATCTCCAAATGAAATCAGTTGCTCTTAAAGTCTCACATTGAAAAGTAATTATCCTAATCACATATCCTCCATGATAGGTTAATCATTTTCATAAATAACCGAAAATCAACATACACTTAATTCATAAAATCATATAACTAAAAAGAATCAGTAAAACTAACCAGGGAATTCACGTAGTTCAGTGGAAGGCGATAAATACGAGTCGCACTTTGGTTGTGGGTTCGATTCTCGCAGCTTTGTCCGACGCGACGGGTTGTCACACGGTCTGCGTGTTGCCCTTTATCCCAAACTATATAATTCTTAAAACATTCCCCAAAATGAGATAAAATCTTCAAAAATAATCATAACATATTTTAACCTCAAGTTTATCTCATGCCTTTCATTTTCCATCATATTATATAATAACCCATAATTACCTCAAAAGTAAGGATCATATAAACTCTAATTGTTACCTTTATAATTATTACCTAAACTTCCACATCAATTGGTCATCTCATACATGATGCATCACAGAACATACCAAGGTTCAGGTGGTCGATCATGACTCCTTGATAGTTGGTTTAGAACAACCACGAGCTTCCTCATTGAATCCCAAATTTTATCAAGTATCTTAATCAGAGAACCACCACAGTTTTGCTTCAAACCTGTTGTCTCTTTGGTGCCTGCTAGATCCATCCATTCACTAAAAAATAGAAATGTAAGTGTGAGTATATCAACAAAACCATTGTGTTCTAATGAGGAAGGTAAACACTAGGATATACTTACTCATTCACTTTATATAAAAATAGGACTCTTTCTGAAATCCTAACCATTATGGTATTGTCATTTATGCTTAGAGAATACCCTAACCTCTAAAGTTATCTAAACCGACCTTTGATACCAACTATAAGGCCCCAGCCTTAATCCTTACTTAAAATTGAATTAAATGAATAATTCACATTGAGGATCATTTCAGGTTTAGAGTTTTAGAGAATTAGGACATAACTATTACATCTCAAAAGATTACAAAGTAGTAACTACTACTAAATTTCCATAAAATAAAAACTATTAAAAAGAAACATGTCTAGTTCCATGTTTTAGGCAGCATGTCTTTCCCTTGATCCCATCCTTGACCCTATTCCACGATAAGTCCTGTGAAAAACATTTCAAAAACATGGGATGAGCATAAAAAGCTCAGTAAGGGATACGAAATGAATGAAAACTGTTAGATTTTCAAAACAACAAGTAAACCATGTATACTTTATCAAAGTAATACTTTTCACCTCTTCGAAGTAGTAAAAACTCTTCGCTGAATAAAATTTAATTACATACCTTTTTCTAACCAAAGTATTACCATAAAACCCATATAAAGAAAACATAACATATAAAGGTAACTTGGGACATAAACATACTTAAGTGGAATAACCATACGGTCGACTTCTACACATATCACTTAATAGAATAGCCATACGGCCAATTTCCATACATACTTATTGGAATAGTCATACATCCGACTTCCATACCCAATGCATTGGAGGTTATAACGTAACCACCTGTCCTGGTATTCATGGTACCACCCGTCATATGGTTTATAACGTAACCACCAGTTAAAATGTCCATGTACCAATATAAAATCATAAAACATAAAACCAACATAAAGGAATGATAACATTTCCACATTTCAATCACAATATATATCATAAATATATTGACATAATAGAATCCTTTATCAAAAAAATTTTCAATACCAAAATACATAAAAGAGTATATGGTATTTATTTTATTTTAAAAACATTACGGCTTGTTGAGGAAGCCAAAGACCAAATAATACTCGCGGCGGTGGAAAAGGTCTTTTTCACCGCGTACGTTAAAAGAAACATTCCTTTTTGTCGTTTTGTAAAACGCTTCGTAGAAAAAGATTCCTTTTGTATAAAAGTAAAAGTCAAAGGGGTTTATACACCGTATAAAATAAGGTTGTGTATAAAACAAAATATGCCTCAATGAATGGAGATTGAGACGAAGTCCCTTACAAAGACGGTATCCTTGGTTTAAGGATAAATAAATTACATAATTATGTGTGAAAAAAGAATACACCAAATATAAGTGGATATTAAGTGTAAAAAAATTAGAGGTAATTCACACATATTCATAGAACGACATATTCCAGGAGTACATGTTTATCCCAAAGAATCAAATTTGGGCCAAGAAGTTCCCTTGCAAAAATTTGACAGCCTAACGGTGTCACTTCAAAAAAATCAGAAAATGAGTTGATGAGAGATAAAACATGTATCTCATCACTTGGAAATAAAAGTTACATCCATAAGGATATATGATAACATATCCCAACATAAAAATATGTAATTTAATAAACCCAACAAAAGATGTCTTTTAAAAAGAGGAGGGTGAAAGGTCCCCTTACCGAGTTGGGTAACTTTCGAAATGTACACCCCATGGAAGAAGGGTCATAAAATGAATATGTGAATACCAATAAATGAAATTATACTACACAATGTGTATAATAATGAGTATTACATACACCCCTCAAAGGAAACTGTGGAAAATGTAGCGTAAATCTCACAGGAATAAAAGTGAGATGAAAAATCCCTTACAAAAACACGGCAGCCTAACAACGCCACTTAAAACATCCAAAATGGATTGATGAAAGGAAATAGGGTCTCTCATCATATCAACATAATGTTTAAAGCAATAGGAATAAAAAATAACATCCCCCAACATCACAAAGAGGTGCTTAAAACGAGTGACATAAATGAGAGTACTTAAAAAGAAAGAGAGAGGTTGGATCTCTTACGAAAATTTAGCAGCCTAACGGAGCCACTCAAAACTTCAAAAAATGGATTGATGAGAGAGAATAGGGTCTCTCATAATATGAAAATAAAAATTAAAGTAATATTAATATAAAATAACATCCATATAACAAGAAAGATGATCTTTAAAAGGAATGACATAAAAGAGCGTACTTAAAAAGAAAGAGAGGAGTAGGATCCCTTACCTCGGGTCCGACATGACTCGATCATTCTTTAACATCCTGAATAATAAACTTGAGTTAATTTCTACTTGCTTAAGAACCATTTCCAAGTTCATTATTCCTTTTATATCAATTATTGACATGTTATAAACATTATGTATTCATTTATGTTAATAATGTTTGTTTTGTCGATATTTGGTTCTTAAGTTGAAAGTGGACTTCTTACAATTACATGTTGATCGTGTGATCAAAGGTTCATTATATCCAGAATGATATTCATGATTTGTATATCATATATATCATATATATCCATAATATACATGTATTTATAATATTACATAATCATTTATAGGTAAGAAATGAAATGCATCGTTCATGGAGACGGTAAGCCGTACGTACGCATGAACGCTAATTTCATTTCTTTGTCATATTAATGGAATTAAAACTATATGAGAGGTATGTATATTTTAATTCCAGAATTATATTCATCATTTAGATTTATCATTCATTATATATATTCATTATATACATGTACTTTTAATAGTACATTACATTTGGGGATAAGAAATGAAATGCACCGTTCATGGAGACGGTAAGCCGTACGTACGCATGAACGCTACTTTCATTTCTATCTCATACTTTAATGGAAAGAAATAATAATGATATAGAGGTATATTATAATTACAGTATATCATCATATATAATAACATTAAATCCATCCTTTATACGTCCCACGTATGGCATTAACGAATCACATCACTTTGAGGGGGCGGTAGTCCGCACTTCCTTAAATGAAGATATCGTGTATACCCATAATGGAAGCCATAAAGGTAAGCCAAAAATGAAAAATACAGAAGCTTAAGTAAAACATAAACATATTATATATCATATATAAATATTGTGACATCTTAATGGCCTCCTTTGAAGGTGTTATAAGAGTGTTGAACAATCATTGTTTCGTGAGGCAGAAATTCACCATCCACGGAAACCGTATGTTCTTTAACCATTTTATGTAGGTGTGTGTATGTGTAGCTAGAATCCTTCTTATAAAAACATCCTAGTATATTGAATATATTGGAGTTTTTACAAAAGAAATGAATAAAAATAGTTTAGGGGGTTGGAGAAGCAAAATAAAACTAAAAGACTCAAAAGAAGACATTACCTTAAAATTGGGTAACTCCCTTTGGTTTGATCTCAAAGGCTTCTTTGAGAAGACCTCTGCCCAATGTGAGGCTTCAAGGAGTAATAGAGAGATGTGGAGAGACCAAATGGGAAGGGGTTGGCCGAGCCAAATGCTTTGGGAGTGTGGGAAAAGAGATAGAGGTGGGGGGCTTTTATAATAGGAGAGGAGGGGAACTCTTGGAAGGTAAAGATAAGTTACTTTGTTTTAAAAAGAGTTTCGGATTCAAAAGGTCCCACGTTGATATAATTCGAGGATAAGGTGATAAGGCTTAGAAATCCACTCATCCAATTGGTTTTGGCCATGTGTAGGTCTTAGATTTTACATTATCATTCCATTTTATTTAAATGGTTAAATAATGAGGTCATCGCTACATCATCATGATGTAATAAATAAATTTATTTATTTAATGTCTAAAAATTATTAAAAAAATACTATGATGTAGGAAATCGTTTTATCTTTCCAACGACTATTTATAATCAAAAATCTGATCTTTATAACCCCATGTAAAGTTTTTTTTAACATTTAATAAAAAGTTATTTATGTCATTTTCCAACCAAAAGTGGTGCCATGGGGTCCCCAAGTTGACCCATGGATTTTCTTGGTCGGCCATGACACAAACAATGAGGTTAGGACATGTTTCTAGGTAATTTTATATTATTAAAGCATTATATTTACCTTAAACTACACTAATTACCACTAATCGCGATTAAAAACTTAATAAGTTACTATTCACCAAAAAATTATTTTTATCCTATTGAACCACATTTTACATCTTAATGACAACCATGTATGTCGGATTTTTGAAATTCAAAACACAGAAGTGGTAAAATTTCATTTCAATGAAAAATCAGCTTTTATAAGTACCACTTAGTGGTTTCACTATTCATCAAAAATTGAAGTTTTTCAGAAAAATCCCAAAAATTCACCCTAAGCTATATTTGATATTCTGAATTCAAAAATGAAGTCTATTTTACAAAATTAAAAACATATAAGTCACATTAATTAATTTAATAATTAATTCCCGTTGTCTGAGCAAATAGCGTGTTTTTATGAAAAAATAAGTATCAAAAGATTGACACTAGTTTAAGTCTGATTTCAAAGTGAAATTAATTCCAACGACCACTATTGGATTTAATGATAAAAATATTTTATAATTTCACTTTAAAACCAATTCAAATGATAATCTAATCATATAAATAAATTAGATTAAAAAGAGGTTTTGAATTAAAATACAACATTTTACACTATTCATTAAAAAAATGAACTTTATCGGAAAAATACCAAAAAATTACACAAAGTAAAATTTGATGTCCCGATTCTAAAGAAGAGTTTTATTTGGTCCAAAAGAATGTATAAGAGTGATCAAAACTATATTTAATGACAGTTCACCATCAAAAGGCGATAAGTGAACCTTTAGTGAAAATTAGGGTATAAAAGCCTAAAATTGAATTCTTTCCGTATATTAAGCCTTTGGATAAATGTAAAAACATTTAAAAAACATATATAATCATATTTTAGTTATTTATATCCATTCCCGCCAATGCAATGGCTACATGTTAACTAACATAATATTATTTTATTATTAGAGTGCAATGTAAGATTCCTAAGAAACTTGTTGTTGCGTATTGGGTACGCCATTGAGCATAACATCCCCTTTAAAGTAATATTAATATTTGATTCACAAATATGGATAAATATAAAGATGTCATATTCTTTATTTACCTGGGGTGTTACAATGTCCTTTTGTTTTTTATCAGGTATCAGTGAAATATTCTCTATCAGACAGAATTAAGCAAGCACGGAAGCAAGACAGCGATTTGCAGGAAAAGGTAGAGCTGGTTTAGAACGGTAAGTTTCCTAAATTTAACACTAATAATGATTGTTTTTTGAGGTTTGTGAAGAGATTATGTGTACTTTGTGATTCATTGTTGATGAATGAGTTGTTATGTGAGGGTCATAGTTCCCCGTTTTCAATTCAACCTGGCAGTACTAAGATATAAAAAAATCTGCGGGAGTATTATTGGTGGGATGGAATGAAAAGAGAAATTGCTGAATTTACTGTGAAGTGTTTGACATGTTAGCAGGTTAAAGCAGAGAGGCAGTTACCGAAAGGGATGATTCAGCCATTACCAGTTCCATAGTGGAAATTGGAAAATATATCCATGGACTTTGTTGTGGGATTACTGAGGACATCTCGAGGTAATAATGCAATCTAGGTTATTGTTGATGGATTGACTAAATTTTCTCATTTCCTTCCTATTCGAGATACATTCTCTCTAGATCAACTTTCTCGATTGTATCTTAAAGAGATAGTTAGGTTGCATGGCATTCCCCTCTCTATTGTATCTGATCGTGATCCCAGGTTTACTTCTAACTTTTGGAACGGCCTTCAGAAGTCGTTGGGTACAGAATTAAATTTTAGTACATCTATTCATCCGCAATCAGATGGGCAGTCAGAATGAACAATTTAGACCGTGGAGGATATGCTACGAGATTTCTCTATGGATTATTAGGGAAGTTGGGACCAACATCTTTCTTTGGTTGAGTTTTCTTATAATAACAGTTTTCATTCCAGTATACAGATGCAACCATTTGAGGCATTATATGGGAAGCGGTGTCCTACTCCAGCTAATTGGGATAAAGTGGGTGAAAGGAAGCTGATGTGACCATAATTTGTAGAATAGATGGAAGAAGAAGTTCAGTTTATTTAGGAACACATGAGAACAGCTCAGAGTAGGAAGAAGAGTTATGCGGATAACCGGAGGAAGGATCTATCTTTTGAGGTAGGTGATCATGTTTTCCTAAAAGTTTCATAGTGGAAAAGTGTGATGCGATTTGGTAAGAAAGGAAAGCTGAGTGCATGGTTCATGGGACCAAATGAAATTCTGGAGAGAGTTGGATCAGTTTCATACAGAGTAGCTTTACCTCCGAGTTTATCTCAGGTACACAATGTTTTTCATGTTTCGATGTTGAGAAAGTATGTGCCAGATCCATCTCATGTTTTGAGCCCAGAGGTAGTTCAGTTGGAAGAGAATATCCCTTATGAAGAACAACCAGTCCAGATTCTTTACCGAAGAGAGAAAGTGTTACGAAATAAGGTAATTCACATGGTAAAGGTTTTGTGGAAAAACTATATGGTTGAAGAGGCAACATGGGAATCTGAAAATGCTATGAGGGATAAATACCCCCACTTATTTTGATATGTGAATAAAATTGCGAGGACACAATTCCCAAAAGGGGGGAAGGATGTAACATCCCAGGTAAATAATGAATAAAACATTTTCATATTTATTAATATTTATGAATTAAATATTAATTTTACTTTAAAGGGGTTACTATGTTCGATAACGTACCCGATACGCAACAAAGAGTTTCTTTGAAATCTTACGTTTCACACTAGTAATAAAATAATATTATTTTATATGGTAGTTAACACGTAGCCATTATATTGGCGGGAATGAATAGAAATAACTAAAATATGTTTATATATGTTTTTTTAAATGTTTTTACATTTATCCAATAAAAGGTAAAGGCTTTAAATACGAAAAGAATTCAATTTTATGCATATATACTCTAATATTCACAAAAGGTCAACTTATCGCCTTTTGATGGTGAACTATCTATAAATATATTTTTGGTCACTCTTATACATTCTATTGGACCAAATAAGATTCTTCTTTAGAATCGGGACCTCAAAATTTACTTTGTGTAAATTTTTGGTATTTTTCTGCTAAAGTTCATTTTTAAGGAATAGTGAAAAATGTTTTATTTTAATTAAAACCTCTTTTTAATCTAATTTATTTACATGATTATATTATCTTTTGAATTGTTTTTAAAGTGAAATTTGAATATATTTTTACCATTTAATCCCATAGTGGTTGTTGGAATTAATTTCACTTTAAAATTTGACTTAAACTACTGTCAATCTTTTGATACTTATTGTTCATAAAAACAAGCTATTTGCTCTGACAGCGGGAATTAATTATTGAATTAATTAATGCAACTTATATGTTTTGAATTTTTTAAAATATAAATCATTTTTTAATTTTAAATATCAAATATATCTTAGGGTGATGTTTTGGTATTTTTTCTGAAAAACTTCAATTTTTGATAAATAGTGAAACCACTAAGTGGAACTTAAAAAACTGATTTTTTGTTTAAATGAAATTTTACCACCTCTTTGTTTTGAATTTCAAAAATCAGACATACATGGTTGTCATTAAGAAGTAAAATGTGGTTCAATGGGATTAAAATAATTTTTTGGTGAATAGTAATTTTTATGTTTTTAATCGCGATTAGAGGTAATTATTGTAGTTTAAAGTAAAAAATAATGTTTTAATATTATGAAATGAACTTGAAACCTGTCCTACCCTTATTGGATGTGTCATGGCCAACCAAGAAAATCAATGGGTCTACTTGGGGACCTCATGGATCCACTTTGGTAGGAAAATTACTTTAATAACTTTTTATTTAAAGTTAAAATAAAAATTTCACAAACATGAGTTATTTTACTAAATCAATTTTTAAATGGGGTTATAAAAGTCATATTTTTTACTATAAATATTAATTAGAAAGATAAAAATATTTCCTACATCATGATATTTTTATTATAATTTTTAGACATTAAATAAATTAAAGTATTGATGACACCGTGATGATGCATCGATTACTTCATTTTTTAACGATTTAAATAAAATGAAAAGACAGTGTAAAATCATATACCTACACATGTCAAAAACCTATTGGATGGGTGGATTTCGAACTCTTATCACCTTATCCTCTAAATATATAATTTTGGGACCCTTTTTTATCCGAAAATAATTTTATAATAAAGTATCTTTTCTTAAATTTCCAAGAGTGCCCCTCCTCTCCTATTATAAAATCCCCCACCTCTACCTCCATACCCACACCTCTAAAGCCTTTGGTTCGGCCAAGATCTGCCCATTTTGTCTCTCCACACCCCTCTATTACTCCTAGAGGCCTCACTTTTTGCATATTTCTTCCCAAGGAAGCCTTTGAGCTCAAATAAAAAAGAGTTACATATTTTAAAGGTAGTGTTTTCTCTTGTGTTCTTTTGTTTTATTTTGCTTCTCCAACCCCCTAAACTCTTTTTATTCATTTCTTTTGTAACAACTCCAATATCTTAACTATACTATGATGTTTTTAGAAGAAAAATTCTAGCTACACTTACACACACCTATATCTAATGGTTAAAGAACATACTGTTTCTGTGGATGGTGAATTTCAGCCTCACGAAACGATGATTGTTCAATATTCTTCCAACACCTTCAAAGGTGGCCATTAAGATGTCACTATATTTATATATGATATATAATATGTTTATGTCTTCCTTAATATCCTCTATTTTTCATTAATGGATCACCTTTATGGCTTCCATTATAGGTATACGCGATATCCTCATTTTAGGAAGTGCAGACTACCACCCCCTCAAAGTGATTTGATTCGTTAATGCCATATATGGGATGTATAAAGGATGGATTTAAAGTTATTATATATGATGTATGTTACATATAAATGATGAAAATAATTCTGGAATTAAAAAATACATACCTCTCATTTAGTTTTAATTCCATTATTATGACATAGAAATGAAAGTAGCGTTCATGCGTACGTACGGCTTACCGTCTCCATGAACGGTGCATTTCATTTCTTACCTATAAATGATTATGTAATATTATAAATACATGTATTTGATGGATATATATGATATATATGATATAAAAATCTTGAATATCATTCTGGATATAATAAAACATTGACCACACGAACAACATGTAATTGTAAGAAGTCCACTTTCGACTTAAGAACCAAATATCGACAAAACAAATATTAGTAACAAAAATGATTAAATAATGTTAATAACATGGTAATAAGTGATATAAAAGTAATAATGAACTTGAATAAGGTTATCAAGAAAGTAGAAATTAACTCAAGTTTATTATTCAGGATGTTAATGAATGATCGAGTCAAGTCGGACCCGAGGTAAGGGACTTCGTCTCAATCTCCTTTCATTGAGGCATATTTCGTTTTATACAAAACATTGTTTTATACGGTGTATAAAACTCATTTAATTTTACTTTTATATAGAAGGAATATTTTTTTAAGAGGCATTTTACTAAAAAAAAGGAATGTTTCTTTTAACGTACGCGGTGACAATGACATTTTCCGCCGCCGCGAATATTATTTGGTCTTTGGCTTCCCCAACAAGCAGTAATGTTTTTTTTAAAATTAAATAAATACCATATACTGTTTTATGTATTTTGGTATTCAGAAGGGTTTTTTATAATGGATTTTTTATTTCAATATATTTAAGTGATATATTGTGATCAAAGTGTGGAAATGTTTTTATTCCATTATATTTGTTTTGAGTCTTATGAATTTAAAACGGTACTTGGAAATTTGATGGGTGGTTACATGATAAGCCATATGACGAGTGGTACCGTGAATGCCAGGATGTGTGGTTACGTTATAACCTCCAATGCATTGGGTATGGAAGTCGGTCGTATGGCTATTCTATTAAGTGATATGTGCGGAAGTCGACCGTATAGTTATTCCATTTAAGTATGTTTATGTCCCAAGTTACATTTATATGTTATGTGATCTTTATATGGGTTTTATGGTAATATTTTGGTTACAAAAGGGTAAGTAATGATATTTTATTCAGTAAAGAGTTTTTACTTCTTTATAAAGGTGAAAAGTATTACTTTGATAAATTATACATGGTTTACTTGTTGTTTTGATAAACTAATAGTTTTCAATCTTTGTGTATCCCTTACTGAGCTTTTTATGCTCACCCCATGTTTTTTTGAAATGTTTTTCATAGGACTTAATGTGAAATAGGTTCAAGGATGGGATCAATGGAAATTCATGCTATATAAAACATGGAACTAGACATGTTTTTTAAGAGTTTTTATTCTATGGAACTTAGTTGAAGTGTCTACTTTGTAATCATTTGAGATGTAATAGTTATATCCTAATTCTCTAAAACACTAAGCCTGAAAAGATCATCAATGTGAATTATTCATTTAATTCAATATTAAGTAAGGTTTATGTTTGGGGCCTTATAGACCTAGGATAGTTTTTTCTATCACTTCTATAATTCATTTATATAGTCCCTTTGAATGATTCACTAAACATTAAATTTACCCAAATAATCCATTTTAATTGTCATTGATATGATTATTTCTTAAACATTATCACATTTCTATATTATGTGTTTTAATATGAATTTTTGTCAATTTATTGTGTAAATATTAATATATATGTATACTTTTACTCAATATATATAATTGGTGATAAGTAATATTTTTCATTAAAAAAATATTTTCTTCGATTTATGAGGAAGGATTTGTACTGTCAGTGATGAGTGGGGCATGAAATTTATGTAGTGCCTCGATGCATCAATAGGTTCTCATGAGGAGAATTATTTGAAAAATTTAAATTGGTTTTTATAAATAATTTTAATTTATCTTGTAAAACAACTTGATGGTATAATTATTAATGTTTCTCAATAATGATGTTTAATAATTAAGAATTGTTTTATTTATATTTTAGTTAATTTTCACCAGATTATTTCATATATCACAGAATCTATGGATGAATTGCATTCTTAGATTATTTATTTAACTGATTTTTCTTTTATATATTTTAATATTATAATTATTACATATTTTTGTATTTAAATGATATGTGATATCAAATATTTAACATTCCTTATTTTTTACACACATCCTTCCTAGTGTATTTATTACATTGCATGAGTGTTTAATAATTTACCATTCAATGAAATTATATCCATAACTAGTTATTTGAATGGAAAATTTATTAATTAATTTATACATATATGTTATATATTACATTTCCAGTTATTTAAATTTATTGTGTGCTATTTTATTTGTCTTTCCAATATGTATATGAAATTAATTCCCATTTTTTTGAGTACATGGTATGTGGGATCATTTATTTTTCTTCTAATGTTATTTATACCTTAACATATTTTTTAAATTTCATTTCTACTTAGTGATATTAATTTTCATATTTTTATGTACTTCCATCTCAATTTTCAGGACATGTATTCAATTTCCATTTATGGGTGCATTAAATTTGCCCATATAGTTCATTTAATTTCAAATCACTTCCCCTTCTAATCAATTTATCATCGAGACATGATCACAGTGAGTATTTCAAATTATATTGTCATTGGGTCATAGATCCAACATTCAATGACCTGGTTCAAGACACCTAGGATAATCCTCTCCATGGGATCACGTAATCTACATTACATAATAAATTGAGGATGCTCATGGAAAGGATCCAAGCATGGTCACGACATCTCCCCCCACAAGGCAGGGACTTGGAGTCTATTTCTCTAGAATAAAACCATCTCAAATGGAGTACTAATAATGTTTTCAATTAGTACTTTTTTGTGTACCTTTTATATAAGTAGTTCATTGAGGAAATGATACTAAAACAAGAGCACCATCTACGGAGAATGTGAGAATCGTGTGGCTGAAATAGGGGGATGTCAACATATCTTAATTCCAGGCATGTATTAATGAATGTAAAAGGTATTTTCAATCAAAAAATTTAATGGATGATGGATCTTTTAGCAATGAAATTGATGTGGTGGGGACAATGGAAAATGATGACATATGGGATCTCCCCAATGGTCTTAATGACATGTATCCATGTGTGTACATGGTTTTGAAAACAGATTTATTTGACACCACCCCATATCTTGTTTCTGCGCTAGACAATGATGGTCTAGTGGCCCTGCCCCTAGAGTAGGAGATCATGGACACCCTTATGATCCTATATCATGATAGATCGACTGTCCCATATGGATTTCCTACATCTTTATACATAGAATCGTGGGATGTGGTGAATGGTGAAATGATAACTATTGTTCAAAAATTCTTTATGGGAGGGAAGTTGCCTCGTGTTTCTCATGCTACCACTAAAGTATTCATTACCAATTATAAGAATCCATACTCAATCCATCAATTCTAACAAGTGATTATGTGTACTTTCCCTTATATGATCCTTAGAGTAATCATCAATTCTCTGCTCGTAACTTGTTTTCCTCTTTGTGTCTCTATGGACCATCAAAGTTTTGTAAAGGGGTGATCTATATAGGGGTCGATCACTTTGGCCCATGATATGATTAGGGATATCAAACAGATGTATTTAACGTTCATAATTTCTATCAAACATGATATAATAAAATCCTATGACTAGGTGTAATAGTTCTTCAACATCAATCTATTGACTGGTATGGGTGATCCACATATAATATTTACATCATTTTTCACCGTTTTAGTTCCTCCTGGTCGGCAGTGTCCATTATGGGGATGAATATTTGTTTCTTTTTCAATGAAACATGGGGCCTTTTTCAAGGGGACCACATATCCTCTAGCATCATTGTCATTTTATAGGACTTTCTCAACCACTATATTCTTCAGATCCGGGGTAACAGTGATATCCACCATTATCATCACATATCAAACCTCTCATCTAGGTCACATATAATGGTTGAAGATGAAAATATTTCCGTCTTAAATTCCTTGAGCATCTCTTTGAGTTCATTAAATTGGATGCATGAGGAATACTACCTTTTAAGTGGTCATAGCATTTAAAGAATCCATAGAATTTTTTTCATACCCTACAGATGTCCCCTAACTGAGTTTCCTTAGTGAGTCATCTTTTGGACACGAAAAGAGGGACCTTTCCCATGAATTATCACATATATCCCCTATGATGAGGTAGATTATCTATTCATTATTCTGAAACCCCATCAATAAAATAGATGATCTGGTTCTCAATTGGAATAATTACTTCTTATCCTTTGGACGATGAATTTCTCTAGTGAACATTGATTTGTTGGCCACCCAATAACAAGTGATCTCTATAATTAGGGTTCTTGATAATGTTTTCAAATTAAATAATAGGATCATATAAAACATCAGTTGGGATCCCATTTTTGAGGATAAAATGGACAAGGTTTCATGGAGAAGGATATAGAGTCCCGCTATTGATTGGGGAATAAACGTTCCTATCCAAGAGGAAACACATTGTGGAATGCATGAAAAATTTTCATGGTAGGTCATGGAATAGAACCCTTTGAGGGATCACTATGCTTGGTAATTATTTGGTGGATATAATTTCAATGGGAGACCATTCTACTCCTATCTGGGAAGAGATTGGTCTCATTTTTAATGATCTTTTTCCTCACTCTCACTGGATCATTTGGAGAGGTGACATACTATTTTGGAATGAAAATTGGTGTTGGACAATTTTTTGGATATATGAGATTCACTTTAAAATATATTTATTTTTGGGAAGCTAGATAGTATGCATATTTTATCGAGGCTATTCATAACAGGGACCAACAGCACCATATTATCTTCATCAAGATGTATACTGTTCAGGATCAGTGTTTTTTCACCACATCACCCTCTAGATATTTAAAATTTATGGATTTCATATAAACCTTTGGGATGCAGTCCCTGAGTGATTAGTGGAATGAGGTTCATTGGATCAATAGAATACCCACCAAATACAAGTTCATCCTCTAGAGGATTAGTAATATGGCCCTTCCAAGGGATGAAAACATCCATTGGTGTGGCGTCAACCGTGTTTAATGATTTTATTTTTACATGAGGCATGTTGAAGAGAGCTCAGAACACTTTTTCGGTGAATGTTATTGGGTGTGTGAGGTGTGTAGGTACTTGGGTGAGTTCATGGATGTCCATATCAAATCCATGATAGACCTTGCTTTCATAGAACACTGGTATCACATCATAAAAAGTGGTATCACAGAGATTATGGATCACACAATGATTTTTCATGATGGTTGTCAGTGCTTTTGGAAGGTGAAGATCAAGTGGCTTTATGAATGGGTGACCTCATCGGGTCATGCGATCATAACAAGGAAAAAACTTACTTATCTATCTAATATGGGAGTTTGTAAACTTGAATGATGATTCATATTTGTAGTGTTTCATCACATGGACAATTCATATTTCTATAGGTGGTGGTCTTCTATTGGGAAAATAGAAATGATGGAACCCTCCTTTGATGGGGATGATGCACAAATCCAATGGATCTTGAATTTTATGTGTGATTCATGGGTACATGGTTTTTCATTCCAGAACTTTTTTGATGTACTTGGAGTTCTCTATATGGTTGTTTTAAGGAATATCCCTCCACATAGAGGTTCTCACCAGGAAAATTTGCCTTACTATATATAGATAGTGTGGCTTTCATATTAGAGATGTAGAGATTAACTCAATGGTTTTTCGCAACTTGATTCATGGGCTTGGGATGATTCCTTGGTCAATTGTGTATTCCATTAGAAATTACCATCTAATCCTTGGAGTGTACATTATGGAGACCCCTACATGGTGGGAGGGAACCAATTTTGTAGACTACATGGCCTCGATGGACCCCCTTACCCTGATCGTATTTATTTTCATAATTTGGATAGATTGAAATCGATGGGGTGAACATTATTAGAGGGGAGTCACTATGTCCCCATTACTATAAACCATCGTAACCCCTGTTTTCTTTTAGTTGACCTATGTGGGACATGGACCCTTTGTTCCCCTTCCTTTTTACACATTTTTACCATCTTTATGAATAAATATTTTCATGATGATGGATGGTATTTTTTTCAATTTTTTACCTTTTTATGTTATTTAGGCCTTATTTAGTTATATAAAAGGCATGTTAGTTGATTTATTTACATAAACATATTGATATTTTTTTATTTATTAATGATAGTATTCACTATACATAACACTAAATTAGAATTTTAGGAGACCATTATTTTGTTTCATTTACCTAGGATTCCATTAAGTGTACTAAGAAAGATATGCATGGATAGGCTAGACAGAATAATTTAATTCTCAAAAAAATAATTGTTGGACCATGTTTTTTCATTTCTAAAACAAGAATAAATTTTTATATTGTTTACTATGACAAGAAAAACATTAGTTCCTCTAGGGAATAATTTACATGTATCTTATATTAATGCAAATGTAGTTGGAACTGAATCCAGACTTTTAGGGTTAGGTCGCAACAATATGAAAAATAAAATTATTGGATTTAAAAATATTAAAATGAATAATAATTTTATAATTTATAATATCATGATAATTTTATAGATATATAAGAATGAAAAGTTGACAT
This sequence comes from Viscum album, assembly GCA_963277665.1. Classification (NCBI taxonomy): domain Eukaryota; kingdom Viridiplantae; phylum Streptophyta; class Magnoliopsida; order Santalales; family Viscaceae; genus Viscum; species Viscum album. The sequence continues at coordinate 1,322,751,131 of OY728140.1, forward strand.
ATAAGGGTTTTATTTAAATCTAATTTTTCATATTCATTTTTTAAATTATCTTTTTTTAGAGACCTGAGAATGACTTTTAATGGTATATAATGATCAAAAATTTTATTGAAATCATTATAAAATTATTAAAATACTATTATAAATCAATTGGAATTTATTTATTATAGTATATTCTTAATATCCCATTTATTTTAGACTTTTCATTTTAAACCTTCATTTCTGACCCCTAAAATTTAAAATACTTTTTAAAATGATAATGTTTGAAAAAGGTTGTTGAGGGTGTTAATCAAAATGATAGGGTTTAAATTGAATCCTAAACCTATTTAAAATTTATTGTTTTATTATATTTAGACATTATATTATTTATAATTGTTTTAATTGAATCTATGGATATTTGGATCTAGTTACCAATATTTATTAACATATTATAAAATAATATTTCATTTATTTTCAAGATTACCACCAACCACACATATAAAAAAGGATCTCAACTCCTCTATTATTCACTTATTTTGGGGAATTTATATCCATAAATCACTACCAAAATAATTATTTAATACCACTGACCATGTAATATATGTTTTTGTCCCATAAAAATACTATCCTATAAGGATCGAGGTGTATGACAAAGGTCATTTCTCATAGAATAAGTATGACTCTTAAACGAGTGTTTTCATTTTTATTTATTTTTACCCCTCTATAAAAGCTTATGTAACCATGATATAATTATATCATAAATATTTTACATGTCATAATACACTATAATATTTATTACATAAAATAATTTTAATCTCCTTTCCATCATATAAATATTTGAATCATTGTGCATGTGTACGTGAGGAATATCACATCCATGAAGTGATGAGTTTCATTTTTCATCTCCAATTCACAAGGATATTTAATATAATGTAATAAATGAATATATATTTTATTAGATTCATTATAATTATTCTATAATTATAATATATTAAAATTATTTTTTCTATTCCGTTAGTTGAAAAATCATAATTCCACTCATGTGTTTGTGTAGGATACCACCTCTATAAAGAGATGTGATTCATTTATTAAAATTTCAGTCACCCTAATGTAATTATAATATTTTTTTGACATATATACATGATAAATATAATATTATTTATAATTTTTTTAATTTTTTAATAATGTAATCCTTGACTACGGTCGACCTACTAAATATTTTTTGCGATAATGAACCGAACATTCTCAAAAATATTGAGATGAACATAACTGATTTAGTAAGTATATAAGATATCATAATACAAGAAATAAAATTGAAAAAATTAATAAAATAAAACATAACTTTTTTATTAATAAAGTACAAAATAAATATAAATTTATTATAATGTATTTAATTTATGTATGTGCTAATTTAGAATTGGTGTATGCAAATTTCTTATCTCAATTTTCTTTCATTGGGACATATTCTACATTAAGCCCATGTTTAATTTTGTATACTGTATGTAGATCCAAATATATGCATATTAAAATATATTTAATGAAAATAATGAGGATTAAAATAAGATTTATATTTCTCTCTATCATTATCCCTATAATTAAAATGTTATAAAAGATGTAATAGAACATTCCATAAAATGACATTTTAAATGTTTTATTCTATTTTTCTTTCATATACATGTAATTTTAAAATTTTAAGATTATTTTTAAATTTATAAAAAAATATTTTTAAATTTAATCATTGAGTTATTTTTATTAAAATTATATATGTTTTACATTATTATTTTTAGTTTTCAAAATATATTTCAATTTTTTGACTATTTACTATATTCCAAAATAGATGTATTTAACATATTCCACAAGAGAATAAATTTGAGATTTTAGGACCATAATTATTAAATAGGAATACATAACCATTTTATATGGGTTTTTAAAATAATTACACCCATACAAATTTTCTTATAATTTTTGTTTAATGTTTTTTTCAATAAAAATGGATTATTATGTTTAATTTTACATAAATACTGAATATGCATATTTATATGTATTAAATGGAATATTTTAGTATATTTTATTATAGAAACTGAATATTTTATGTTTCATGGTATGTTAATGTCAAATTAAATTTTCCAGGATGATTTTTGATCATGATATAACATTTAAATTAATTGGGAAAAAATATTTCTTCTCCAAGATATATATATTATAATTAAATAAGTATGTTATTCCATTTATACAAGTTATAATAAGATAAATTTTAATAGTTATATTAAGATACTATCTCAAGATACCAAAATGATTTTCTATGATTGAAAATGGTGTTTCCTATAATTGATTATATTTCATAGTTTATGTTTGATAGATTATGTTTAAATGAATGTGTATTCCCCATTAAAGCATCAAAAATATGTTTTTCAAGAAAATGGTGTCATTAGTGTTCATATATAAAATAATCCTTCATTAATATTATTTTTTACTTAATTATTTTTAATGAAGTGTATTATGAAATATTTTAAAAATGATATTTATTTATAGGGAATGTAAATGATTAATTTAAATCTATGATTATTATGAATATGAAAACATTTTTGATGGTCTTTCAAATAACTCCAAATAGACTAAATAGGTTGCATTATTTTCTTTACACATCCTAAGAATTTTTATAATCATACTTTTCAATTATGATTCATAGGAATTTAAGATGTGAATGAATTATAAAAAAATATGCCAATAAACTATGGAAATTGTTTATATAATATTTGAACTTATTTTGAATTAAACAAGAGTCTAAATTTTAGAATCACATTTTGAGGAATTTATGATCATCTTGTCGTATTTCCGACTTTCTATTCAAATCGTTTGATATGTACATGTTTTTTTAATTCCACAAAATTTCAAAACAACAAGATTACATGAATGTGTTAAAATTAAATCCTTACTATTAGAAAAGAAATTATAGGTTATAAGGAAAAGGTCCCTATATATTTTTGAAATCTATTGATTCCATATTATATGATCAATTCAATGTCTTCATTCATGTGATTTTTTGTGATTGGAATAATATAAACCAAAAATAACTCCAAACATATTCTTAATCAATCCAATTATTGGTAAACACGTTATAGGGGTCCAAAATTTATTGAACTACATATTATATACTTTTCAAATGAATCCACAAATTTATAATCAAAACCAAAACCCAAATTAAATAAAACCAATTCCATGATGAAGAAACCCTTAACATACATCTCAAATATTATTCTCTCCACCACCAAAAACCAAATCATGAGTGAAAATTTTCCAATTAATTTATTAAATAATGTATATCAATTCCAATGAAATACTTTATTCAAAAAAATATGAGAAACTGATAATACATCTATAAGTTGAATATCCATGTACATGGCACAAATAAACCATGCCTAAATATTTCATGAAATAATAGAACATCATGGACATTAATCAACTTCTACAGATGATTATGAACCATAATAATCATATCATTTAATGTATAATCCTTATAAATATACAATAGCTACCAATAAAATAGCCTTAGAATAATCATGAATTTATGATCAAATTTTGACACAAGCATGATATCATGGAATTTATTATCTTTTGGAGGAATGTAGTAATCAAAATCAAAACCTATAAACACATTTTTACCCTTTGAATGGTTAAAAAAATTAAATATCATAATACATTGATGTATCATCTGAATACCATTATGAGGATAATCCCCTTAGATGACAAGATTGATTATTTGAAACTCTAGAGGTATCCCTATTTGGTTCACCAAAGGCTTATTATAATGTTGAAAAATAATTTTAAAATCATATATAAAATATAAATGATATGTATTGATCTATAACCAATATAGTTCAATAATAAGTAACCATATGACCTCCATCCACCACACTAGTAATTTTCAAGTCTATAAATTTAATTCATTGAATATACCATGTCTATGTAAGAGCGATAATTATTATTATTAAAAACATCAAAAAAATAATAAAAAATCTACATGGTCCTCTAAAAAAAAGTAACACATTCTGAAATAATATCGTAATATTTTTTTGGTTTTCACATCAACCGTAATGATTTTATATGAATATAAAGTATATCAAGGGAATTATTGAGATAAAAACCCATGTATCTAAATCATTAACATATAGACACACATTATTTTATCTTAGGATCATGATGAAAACTTATCATTTATAGAACCTTGTTAATCTATAAAAACTTTCCCATAAAAATCATAATCAAATTATCCACCATAATACACTACATTGTCACTATGTAATGAGATTGCAACAAAACTTTTTATAGAGTTATATAGATTGAATCACAACCACCCAGATCTCATGCTTGGATGATAGGAATTTTATTGAGGTGTTCCATTACATACACATGGAAACATCCAATGGTTGTTGTTGTCCATAAAAACATAATTCTTATCATTAACCCAATATTATAATACCAACCAAGATATATATTTATCCACTAAAATAATTATTCCAAAAATAATGACAATTAGAATCTTGATGCTCACCATTCATAATATAACACACTTCACACCATGATACATATTTATCCAGCAATAGAATTATTCCCAAATTGAATAAATGATTCCTAAAATACTGATACATCGTGTGTTTACCATTATTCACTACTAAAGGTGACATATGAAACTCATGAATAATTAAAAGTCACATTATTAAAAGTAGTATTTTCTAAAAAACACTAGAAAATGATCTTTATGTGAACAAACCTTTTAAAAATCTCAATACACATGAGAATATCACTATACTTCCACCACAAAATGAAATACAAAATAATCCTCCTCATGTGAAAATTGGATGACATCACAATAATATAATATATGAATCCACTACCACCAACTGAAAATATAATATGACAAAAGTATGAATGATACGTAATCACCATTTATAGATCATCAAACATTACCATAAAATGAAATCTTACTCAATTCATGAGATATTATGTTTCTATCTCTTATGGTGTAGTGGATAATTATATTATATTCATTTTAAAACATTTCCCAGTATAACTAACATCAAATCAGGAATATCATAGATAAAATATAAAAAATATTTTTTTATAGATGAAAACTAAATATAATACCTTAAAAAGGAATAAAATCTACGGATTCAACGAATATACTACAGCCTCCACCATAAAATCATTGGTGACATAATTATGTTCATGGATATTTGACTACAAAAACATATATAAAATAACTATCCTCTAATAGAATTTTTTAAAAAAAACATAGAACAAAAATAATACCCAATACCTGAAACATAACTCCCTCTTATATAAAATGCAGGATATGAGTGTTGATCGAGTTATCATTATGATACTAAAACTCCACATTATAATTATAATCCTACATGAATATAAAATCCATAGTCATTAAATATATTGATGGGATAAAAAAATATCAATAATACATGAAAATACTATATTATATTGTAGGTAAAATAATGCTAATAAAATATTATACACTCATGGGATACATCTAAATAACAACTACTTTACTATTTAATGTATTATCTAGAAAAACATGAAGATTTACAATATACCTAGTATAATTTACATAAACATGAAATTGGAAAACATATAATAAATTTTATGTAGACAATGGAATCATAAATTAATAATTTTATTCACAAAAAAATTATATTTTTACCTCAAATGAAATTTATGATAACCAATGAACATGACCATAATGTTGGAAAAAACCTGAAATGTTGAGGTCCTGAGTCCTATAAAAATATATAATGATTTAGTGACATAATAATTAATAAAAAATGATTTATATACAAGGATACCTAAATATATCCATTTAGATGTCCTCTTAATTTCCCTTGATATCTTGATAACAAGATCATATATATATTTTTTATAATCAACTGGTTTCCGTCAACTATTTAAAATGATCATCTATCCCTGAAAGGGTATAACTGTTCATCATTATCGCTTAATCCAATCAATGTTAAAGGAATATTAACTATTATCCAAAACACCTTAAAGAAGTTTTGGTTTATTATTATTTAAAAGTTTTGTGTAGAATAATAATTATGGAGATTATAATGTTATAATAATGGTTCAATGAGTTTAGGAAGAAACATGAAATTTTTAGGTGTGTTGAAAAGAAGAGACATCATGATATCCTATATCACATAAGGAAATGTCATTAAAATAGATTAAAAAATTCATGTATTTAAAACTATATTTAATAATTATTGGGAAAATATAATAGAGTAATTGAAAATGCAAGAATGGTCATGTAAATTTTCACACGGAGTGAATAAAATGAAAGTCCATGCAATAATTGGTCACGTCCTTACACAATAATGAAAATATTAAAATTAATAATGATTTAAATAATATGTTAAAGGTATTAATAAACATTAATAAATGTGAATTAGACATAATAATGTTTTTATATAATTATATAGGTCACAACAAGAGATCCTCCACTACACAGTGACTGGTTTTATAGAAGAATATATGGAAATGTATTTTGATCTGTAAAGCATTATTATGACGATGAGATGTATATGTAATATTATTTATAAATTCACTAAAAAGTTATAAATTAATATTACCCCAATAAATTTATCCATTAAATAAATTATATTTTCAAACTTTTAATGGATCATTAATTATAAAGGTGACTATGCCATTATGATAATTTCATTCCACAATGAGGTAGTCACAGTGTAATTAATAAATTTTCACCACAACATGATTTGATGAAGAAAATAAATTAAACAAGAATTTTATAATATAATTATTATAATGTTTATGGTAATAACTTTAATATTTTATGTTATCACAATTATAGATCTATATTTTTAATATTTAAATTGTTAATTCATGGAATTATATTGGTGATTTTGAATTCAATATAGATAAAATTAACAATGGTAATTTTATATATTATCCATAGTAAATTATGATGAGTTTATGATTAAAAAGTGGAATGTATGTTGATTTTATGGTGATAAAAAATTTATTAGTCTCTTTATTAGTTAAGAATCATAACGAAGATGTTGACATAGAAGAGAAAAAAATAGAGAATAGATGATGGATTCAAAACATATTCTGGAATGTCCAGTAATGAAAAACATGGAGGTTATCTCAATTGACGATCATATAGTTAAAAAATGATTAATGTGGAATGAAACTGATATACTCATACTAGTATACCCAAATTCCCAAATTTATTTATTAAATATCATGAAAAAATATAGAATAGTTGTAGTGAGCTATACAGGTTAGTGCATGTTTGTAGTTGTTAGTTATTTTGTGGTATGTAAATTTGGAGGGTTAGGGAAACCAATAAATAAAAAAATAAAATATTTTTTCTTAGTGTTTTAGGTGTATTAAACATATTATTAACATGTTCCTTGGTTTATACTATTTTGGGTAAACTAAGGAAATTTTTTTGTGTCACTCTGCTAATAACTAATATATTTTTATCAACTATATTGGGGAGTTGTATTGATAAAAATTATTAATAAAGATCATTGATGAGGGTTCCAGGGTGAATGATCAACATACTATGATTTCCCCTTTTAGGGTATTTGCCATTCTGATGACCATCAATTTCTATAAGATCCCACTGTTTTATGCGGAGTATTTTCCCATAGAAATGATGTATAGAGTCGCCAATTATAAGGATATTTCAATATTCATGATATATTTATTAAAAATGGATAAATCATATGAAATACTCTTTATAATCAACTGGTATAGATTATTACATGATTTATTGACATGGGATTTATGCAACTCTAGAGAGAAAAGAATTAATAATGAAATAATAAAGGGATATTGATTTTCATTTCAATGGGATCAATATTTTAAAATAAAATTTATCAAATGTAGTTTAATAAGAATTGATTTCATTTAAATATTGGAAATCAATGTGGAAAAAACATATCATCCTTTATATATACAATTCTATGGAACATGATACTAAATTAATAGTTCTTTGGAATATGCATGAGGATATGAGGATGCTCATAAATTAGTTATTTGTTGTATTATTTTATTCATTGAACATTAAGATAATGTAAAAAAAATTCAAAAATAGAACCACTATGATTTCATCATATGAATGATAATCTCTAATATTTTACCACTGTATTTCAATTAAAATGTCACATTGCATGAATTAAATGACCCAATGGAGTCAAAAATGGATATTTTTCACAACATTCTCATTTAACATAATATAAGTAACAATGAAAATGAATAAATGGTAAACGGTAATACTATATGTATTTCATATAAATAAATAATTAAAATCATGAATAATCATGATCCAAACTAAAGTTATATTTACTATTTGATGAATTAACTTTCTATGTATCCTATATGAGGAATATTATGATTCAAAATAATGATTGAACTTTCATGCAACAAATATGGATATTTTTTATTCTCATGGAAATGATTCCTAAATAAATTCTGTGATATTGATGAATATGATGAAATCATAAATAATACATATATGTGTGAGAATGTTATTATAATTTATTTAAAAATTTACCAGAAAAAAGAAGATACATTAAAAATATGATTTCATATTGGATGATAAAATGTTGACAAAAATGAGGACTATAATGTCCCTTATGATAAAATTCTTGTGGTTATCATATATCTTACACAATTGAAGGACTAATGTTAATAAAGCATTATAATTAAGGAAAAATTAGACCTGATTGTTTAATTAGATTAATCTCTTGGAGAAATTTATGTTGCAAATAATATGATGAACAAATCCAATAGTGTGGAATTTGATTTTTTTTAAAAAATATATAGAATAAGGATGATGAAAAAAAAATAATCGATGATATGGGATGATATATACATGTGAATGTAAAAATGTAAATAAAATGATAACAACTATAAGATTAAATTCAATGAGAATGTCTAGATTGTTGGGATCTTGAATGACTATATGGGAGATTGTATCAAAAATAACAAGTCTCATAATGGTGAAGTGTTTATAATGTCATAAAATATCAATTTTCATGAAATAAATTAAACTATTGACATGAAATTTGGATGTTGGATTGTAAGGGATGGACAAAATATAAGGGCGATCAGGGGGATTCAGAGAAAAATTGTAATCACCTTACTATAAGTTTTTTGGTACAATGATAATAGAAAATATATTTACGTGATTTATCAAATGAATATTTCAATGGTGGAGGATGTGAAACCCCATTAACCCACACATAAAAAAATATTATTTGGGTGGTTAAAAAAATGACCAAAAATTTATAAGAATGCCAGTTTGGATATGTAATAATGAACCAGAAATACAATATTTTTTTCATATTAATTGAGGATATAAAATATGTTAAAACATGATAGTATCATATGTATGTATTACAAAATTTTACATGAATAGTAATTAAACCTCAAAATAAATCACACCCTATAAACCATGGTTAACTATGTGTATAGATTATATACCTATATAATGTTAATAGAATAATGTGGACATTTCTCTATAGTCAACCCAACAAAATTACCTTTTTTAAAAATAAAAAATATATACTATTAATTCATCATTGGAGGAATGGAAACATAATAAATTTGTTTCCTTAAATTCTATATAAGGGTAAAAAATGAGTACAATCATAGATCTTATGTGAGAATAAAATAGGCATATGGGTCTAGGAATATAATATATTTGAATGCAAATTCAATAATAGATTAAAATATTAAACAATATAGATAACAAATCAGGATTCATGACATATCGCTTTTGGTGTGAAAAATTCATTAGTCATAGGATTTTGAAAACATGAATCAATTATCATGTGTAATGAAAGGATAAAAAATACATAAAAATTTGGTATATACAAAAGAACATAAAATATTTCATTATTTTGATTCTATCTACTAAAACCATGATCACATATTGGATAGTGTCCGATAGTGTATTGGTTTTTATCCCCAATGCCAAATTTGTGAGACCATGAGTTATAAGCTTTTACCTCATTCATTTGTGGGATAGAAAAAGCCCACATGAAAATTAGTGTAAAAAGTCCCTTATGGGATTATATTTATTCCCTACTCAATTTCATATTATCTAAATATTCTTGAAAAATTAATTGGATGGATTTAACTAAAATAGTCATCATATAAAGATGAAAAATTGAAATTTGTGACCTATGAACTTGAAAATAATTAAAAGTCAATAATATCATATTTAACACATGGGAAATAAACAATTATCATATATACTTCCAAAATTCATCGTAGTAAGACATAAAAAGAAAGATAATGGATGTAATTGATATATAATATCCATAGTGAATCATAAGACACATTAATGATTGACTACATAGATGAAAATCACTTATTTAATAGAACAAAAACCCTCTTTAACAAAAAAAATCATTAATTTTGATAAATTTGATTTTAAAGATGAATTATTTATAAAAGAGTGGGAATTTAAATTATATTTGAAAACCATGAAACAAATTTAGAGAGTTTTATTAAATATATTTGATTAATATGGTGTGAAAATGATTTATTAAGGTAAATTTTTAAGGAAAATATTTTAACATCCCAAATAAGTAATTAATAATAGATATTTTTATCTATGTCTATTTATGAATTAGATAGTGTTTTATAGGCTTAAAAGGAGAATAAATCAAATCTTAAGCATAGAATACACTAATATTTTTAAAAGATTGTTTTACTGCCTTTTGATAGAAGACAATTTTTAAATAAACCATTTGAAAATTTTATGAGCTATATTTTTCATAATAAACATAGTCTTTATGATTGGGACAATGAAATTTAAATTGGATAATTTTTTGGTATTATTCTGACAATGTTCAATTTTTAATGAATAGTGAAAAATACTGTATTTTACATCAAAACTGCATTTTCATATAATTTAATTATATGGACATATTATATTTTCAATTGTTCTTAATGTTTAATTAGAATAAATATTTACCATTTAATCCAATGGTGGTAATTAGTTTTAATTTCACTTTGGAATTGGGCATGAACAAATGCCAAACTTTTCATAGATATTGTTTCTAAAAAAACAGCTATTAGTTTTGACAATCATAATTATTTTTAAATTAATTATTGAAATTTCTATCTTTGGAATTTGGTAAAATGGATTAAATATTTGGAATCAGAAGGTCCAAATTATGTAATCAAGACTCTCTTTTTTTGGACATTATGAATATTAACGACGGTAATTATCTTTAATTATCTTGATTAATTAGTAATCGGGTAGTTAAGGATAATAAAATATTATCATAATAATAAAAAATGACCCCAAAATGTGTCCTAGTGATAATTCTTCTGTCATTCCTGACCATGGGATGCCTTGTGCCAAACTTGTGGACCCCATGGAATTAGTTTTGTGTGATAATGACTTTTTATCTTTTTATTTTTAAATAAAGTTAAATATAACATAGAATGTATCACCTGAGTAAAGAAATTATAATTTTGTCTACATACATGATCTATTGGACGATAAATAGTAATTGGGAAGCTAAAGATACTTCTAACATCATAGTATTTTTTTTATAATTTTTAGACATTAAATTAATTAAATTATTTATGACATCATGATGACGCAGTAATTACCTCATTAATGAATTATTAAAATAAAATGAAAAGATAATGTAATATCTAAGACATAAACATTTCAAAGACCTATTTTATGAGTATATTTCGACCCCTTATCACCATTTCCTTCAAATAAAGCAATGCGGGACCTTTAAATCTGAAACACATTTCAATATAAAGTTACATTTTGTGACTTTCCAAGAGTTCCCTCCTCTTCACTTATAAAAGGCCCCCACCTCTACCTCCATACCCACACTTCTCAAGCCTTTGGATCGGCCAATATCTACTCATTTTATCTCTCCACATCCCTCTATTCATCCTAGAATCCTTACCATAGGCAGAAAGCTCTTCAAGAAACCATTTTGGTTCAAACCAAGAAGAGTTACCTGATTTAAAGGTAATGTCTTCTCTAATGTTCTTTTGTTTTATTTTGCTTCTCCAACCACCTATTATCTTTTTATTAATTTCTTTTGTAACAACAAAAACATATACAATATACTAGGATGTTTTTATAAGAATGATTCGAGCTACACTTACACACAACATCATCTAATGGTTAAAGTGCATACTATTTCCGTGGATGGCGAATTTCTGCATCACGAAATGATGATTGTTCAATATTCTTATAACAACTTCGAAGGTGTACATTAAGATGTAATATATTTATATATTATATATAATATGTCTATGTTTTCCTTAAGCTTATGTATTTTTCATTTTTGGCATACAGTTATGGTTTCCATTTTGGGTAAACGTGATATCTTCATTTTTGGATGTGCGGACTACCGCCCCCTCAAAGTGATTTGATTTGTTAATGCCATATGTGGGACATATAAAGTATGGAGTTAGTGATATTATATATGATATCATACTGGAATTATAATATACCATTATATCATTATGATTCCATTCCATAAAATACGAAATAGACATGAAAGTAGCGTTCATGCGTACGTACAGCTTACCATCTCCATGAATGGTGCATTTCATTTCATAAATCTAAATGTTATGTAATATTATAAATTCATGTATATAATGGATATATATGATATATATGATATATACATCATGAATATAACTCTAGATATAATGTATACATGAAAAAATTTTAATTATAAAGTGTTTATTTTTGACTCAAGTATCAATGATCATTAAAATGGCCATTATTAACTTAAATAATTACATAGTGTTCATGACATGGTAATAAGTGATATAAAAGAAATAATAAACTTTAAAAAGGATCTTAAGAAATTATAAATTAACTCAAGTTTATTATTTAGGAGATTAAATAACGATTGAGTCTAGTCTGATATGAGGTAAGGGACTTCGTCTCAATCTCCTTTCATTGAGGCATATTTTGTTTTATACACAACTTTATTTTATACGGTGTATAAACCCCTTTGACTTTTACGTTTATTCAAAAGGAATCTTTTTTATATGAAGCATTTACTAAACGACAAAAATGCATTTTTTTTGTCGTACGTATGCGGTGACAATGACTTCTCCACCGCCGTGACCATTATTTGAGTTTCGGATTCCTCTACAAGCCATAACGTTTTTTAATGAAAAATAAATACCTTTTGTTTACTTTTCATTTATTTTGGTATTGAAAATGGTTTTGATAATTTTTTTATTATATCAATGTGTTATTGATATCTTGTGACTGAAATGTTGAAATGATATTTTTCAATTATGCATGTTTTATGTGATATGATTATGTTATGGTTCTTGGGAATTGTTTATGAAGACGAGTGGATCCGTGATAAACTATGGGCAGGTGAGCCAGATATAGTTGTCTAATGCATTGGGTAACGCGAAGGGGTTAAACGTTAAGGTTTTTTGGAAGAGATTTACGGAATATACTATGATGGGTATTCCAAACATAACCATGAGGGTTACTCCTTATGTAAGAATGTTATGAATGCCTCAAGTTACCTTTATGACTTATTATTTCTATGATTTATTCATGATTTGACGAGGTATGTTAAAATTCTTATGTTTTATGTGTAAAGTTTTATTTCATACATGGACTAATGTTTTCATTTCGCACTTTTATATCCCTTTCTGAGCTTTTTATGCTCATAACATGTTTTTGAATAGTTTTTCACAGGTCAAGGGAAAGGTACATGATGGGATGATACTGTTAAGGAAGTGTCAAGAAAGAATCTCCGTTTTATTTTAAATATGTTTCTGATGATGGGAAAAATGAGAACTATCTTTTTTGTAACCACTTTGTTTAAATGTGGAGTGTAATGCCTGATTTATGATCTAATTCCTTAAAACTCTAAACCTAAAATGATCCTCAACGTGTATTCTTGAAACATCTCAAGATTAAGTAATGTTTATGGCTGGGGCCTTATAGTTGGTATCAAAGGTCTGTTTAGATAAATTTAAGGGCTATAATTATATTAAATGATTATACAAAAATATTTTTTTATGGTCAAATTGAAATGATATATCATTTGAAGATTACCATGTTGCTTCATCTGAAACATGTTTTTTCAGAATGGTTTTCCAAAGAGGAAATAGGGAAGCAGTGCTAGGAAGGCCTATAGAAAGAAATAACCTTCCGAATCAGCATCTTGAGATGGTCAGAATTGTAACTGAATAGTTTGTTGCAGTAATGGCGCAGTTGACTGAAGCGATAAATGGTGGTGGTGTCCATGCACAAGATCATCTTGATCAACCGCAGAGGAACATGTCAGTGGTGGAACATTTCATGAGGAAACATCCCCCATCATTCAGAAGATCATTTGACCATGTGCTAACTGAGGGATGGATTAAAGAACTGGTGAAGATTTTTTTAGTCATGGGGTGTTTAGAAAATCAAATGGATAGTCTTGTTATTTACCGTTTGGACGGTGAAGCAGATTAGTTGGGGTCAATGGTTAAATATATCAGGGACACTGATGAGATTGATGTTCTCGACTGGGATGAATTCAAAGGTATGTTTCATGAGATGTATTTTCCTAAGGCTATTCGACTTAGGATGGAAAAACAATTCTTGTAATTGAGGCAAGAGAACGACTTAGTGGATGATTATGAAGAGAGGTTCACTCGATTGGAAAGCTATGCTCCCAATTTTATCTAAGACCTTGATAGTAAAATCAATCGTTTTTACTCCGGATTAATTCAAAAATATCGAAGGGCATTGGATTCTCGTGAGTTCATAAGTTATGAAAAGCTTGTTCTATGTTCTGATAAGGTTAAGATGGATTTTTCCAATGATCAAGTGTTCTATAACAACCAATAGAAGAAGAGACCGATGTGGCAGGAGAAAGGGAAGAATTCTTCAAAAAGTTCTGATGGTAAGAAAACTAAGTTTCCAGTTTGTGATAAATGTGGTAAAAGGAATGCTGGGGAATGTCTTCTGAATTCTGGAAAGTGCTACTGATGTTGTAAGATGGGACATAAGGATTGTGATTGCACTAAAATAGATCAGGGTGATGGTAAGACCAAATTTTATTTATAGTTAGTGAAATGTTTCAAGTGCAGTGAGATGGGTCCCTATGAAAATGAGTGTTCGAAAAAGAGATCGAGTGATGGGATGTAGTTAGACTACAACCAAAAAGGGGTGGTGAAATCCATGGCAACTAATTCAGAAGTTTTTGGGCCATCAAATGAAGTGGTATCACGTACTTTGTTTGTTTTTTCAGATTATGCCAGTGTGTTGTTTGATTCGGGGTATACACACTCTTTCATCTTATAAAACTTTTCTAGTAAAATGGGAATACTCTCTCAAGAAATGACTCCTAAACATGTGGTAATAACACCAAGGGGAAATGTTGAGCAAAAAGAATTTATTATAATCCTCCTATCCATATACGTGGAAAGAACCTACTTGCAAACATTATTGATTTACCTCTAGTAGATTTTGATGTTATCCTGGGTATAGATTGGCTCTCTATTTACTATGCTAAGATAGACTGTAGAGGTAAAGAAGTTTCATTTCATAAATACTATCAGTTTGTGTACAAGAATGAACCCTTACAGTTGATAATATATCAAGAGGCTAAGAAACTTGTAAATGATGGAAATGAATGTTACCTTGCACATATTGTTGAAAACAAGGGAACTGTTTAGATTAATGATGTGCCAGTGGTAAATGAGTATCTTGATGTTTTTTCCTGATGAGTTGCCTGGAATAATACCAGACTAGGAAGTAGATTTTACTATTGACTTAGTTCCTGATGCTAATGCAATTTCAAAACCCCCTTATCGAATGGATCAATTTGAACTTTTAGAGTTGAAGGATCAATTACAAGAATTATTAGCGAAATGTTTCATTCAACCTAGCACATCACAATGGGGTGGTCCTATTTTGTTTGTTAAAAAGAAAGATGGTTCAATGAGACATTGCATTGATTATAGATCTTTGAATGACATCACTATTAAGAACAAATATCATTTTCCTCATATCGATGATTTGTTTGATCATCTCCAGGGAGCTCAGTATTTTTCAAAGATTGAACTGAGATCGGGGTACCATAAGTTGTTGGTAAAGGAAGAATATATTACAAAGAATGTGTTTCATACAAGATATGGCCATTATGAATTTGTAGTTATGCCTTTGGGGATAACCAATTCACCTGCTGTATTCATGGACCTTATGAATAGAAATTTCCATGAGTTCTTTGATACGTTTGTTGTTGTTTTAATTGATGATATTTTTGTGTTTTCTAAAATTAATGAGGAGCATGAAAGTCATTTAATGGTTATTTTGCAAACCTTTAAAGAAAAGAAATTGTATTGGAAGTTCAGAAAGAGTGAGTTTTGGTTGAAACAAATTTCATTCCTTGGTCGTATTGTTTCTAAAGATGGGATAACTTTTGATCCTGCAAAAACAATGGTTGTTGAATAATTTCCACGACCCAAAAATGTAACTGAGATTCGTAGCTTCATTGGTTTGGCAGGCTACTACTGATGTTTTGTTAGAAAATTTTCACGGATTTCTAGTAAAATGACTAAGCTAACTTGAAAGGATGTGAAGTTTATCTGGACAAAAGAATGTGATGATTGTTTTAATGAATTGAAAAGAAGATTACTGAATGCTCATGTTTTTCACTACCTTCCAGGAATGGGGAGTTTGTTATCTACAGTGATGCTTCATTAAATGTACTTGGCTGTGTCTTAATGCAGAATGAATAAGTAATTACTTATTCTTCACGTCAGTTGAAGACACATGAGGTAAATTACCCTACACATGATTTGGAATTAGCTGGTGTTTTTATCTTTTTAAAATTTGAAGGCATCATTTGTATGTAGTAAAGTGTGAAATATATTCTGATAAAAAATGTTTGAAGTATATATTCACTTAGAAAGAATTGAACATGGGACAGTGGAGATGGCTAGAATTAATCAAGTATTATGATTTTACAATTCATTATCATCCAAGAAATGCAAATAATGTGGCTGATGATTTGAGTCGAAAAATTAATGCTTTATTAACAATGTTGCATTTGGTACGTGATCCTTTGGTTAAGGATTTGATGAACTTTGGAATAGAAGTTCTTGGTGTAGGATTTTCTTCTATTTTGTTTCAGTTATCAGTGAAATCTTCTATATCAGACAGAATTATGCCAGCATAGAAGCAAGATAGTGAGTTACAGAAAAGGGTAGAGCTAGTTCAGAAGGGTAAGTTTCCTAAATTCAACATTGATAATGATTTTGTTTTGAGATTTGGGAAGATATTGTGTGTTCTATGTGATTCACAGTTGAAGAGAGAGTTATTATGTGAAGCTCATAGTTCCCTGTTTTCAGTTCATCTGTGCTGTACTAAGATGTATAAAGATCATCGGGTGTATTACTGGGGGGACTGAATGAAAATAGACATTGCTGATTTTACTATGAAGTGTTTGACTTGTCAACATGTTAAAGAAGAGTGGAAGTTACAAAAAGATATGCTTCAGCCTTAACCAGTACTAGAGTGTAAATTGGATAATATATCCATGGACTTTGTTTTTGGATTGCCGAAGACACCTCGAGGTAATAATGCAATATGGGTTATTGTTGATCTCTTGACTAAATCTGCTCATTTCCTTGCTATACGAGATAATTTTTTCCTAGATCAACTTTCCTGTTTGTATCTTAAAATGATAGTCAGGTTATATGGAGTTCCCCTATCCATTTTATCTGACTGTGATCCCAGGTTCACTTACAACTTTTGGAAAGGCTTTCAAAAGTCGTTGGGTACTGAATTAAATTTTAGTACAGCTTTTCATCCTTAATCAGATGGGCAGTCAGAAAGAACGATTCAGACTTTTGAGGATATGCTACGTGCTTGTTCGATGGATTATTAGGGAATGTGGGACCAATATCTTTCTTTGGTTGAGTTTTCTTATAATAATATTTTGCATTCAAGTATACTGATGACACCATTTTAGGCATTATATGGGAAGCAGTATCAAACTAAAACTTTATGGGATGAAGTGAGTGAAAGGAAGTTGATGGGACGATAATTTGTAGAATAGTTGGTAGAAAAAGTTCAGTTGATACAGAAACACATGAGAACAGCTCAGAGTAGGTAGAAGAGTTATGCGGACAACAGGAGGAAGGATCTCTCTTTTTTGGTAGGTGATCATGTTTTTCTCAATGTTTCACCATGGAAAAGTGTAAGGTGATTTGGTAAGAAAGGAAAGTTGAGTCCAAGTTTCATTGGACCATATGAAATTTTGGAGAGAGTTGGATTAGTTTCATACCAAGTGGCTTTACCTCCGATTTTATCTCGGGTACACAATGTTTTTCATGTTTCAATGTTAAGGAAGTACATGCTGGATCCATCTCATGTTTTGAGAACAGAGGTAGTTCGAATGGAAGAGAACCTATCTTATGAGGAACAACCGGTCTAGATTCATGACCACAGGTAGAAAGTGTTGCGAAATAAGGCGATTCATTAAGTAAAGGTTTTGTGGAAAAACCACATGATTGAAGAGGCAACATGGTAATCTGAAAATGCAATGAGGGATAAATATCCCCACCTATTCGTTAAGTAAATAAATTGCGGGGACACAATTTTCTAAATTGGGGAAGAATGTAACATCCCATGTAAGTAATGAATAATAGATATTTTTATCTATTTCTATTTATGAATTAGATAGTTTTTTAAAGGCTTAAAAAGAGAATAAATCCAATCTTAAGCATGGAATTCACTAATATTTTTAAAAGATTGTTTTAATGCCTTTTGATGGAAAACCATTTTTAAATCAAACTTTTGACAATTTTATAATATCTATTTATCAACATAAACATATTCTTTATTATTGGGAAATTGAAATTTATATTGGATAATTTTATTGCATTTTTCCGACAATGATCATTTTTAATGAATAGTGAAAAATACTGCATTTTACATCAAAACTTCTTTTTAATCAAATTTAATTATATGGTTAGATTATCTTTTTAATTGGTCTTAAAGTGTAATTAGAATATATTTTTACCGTTTAATCCAATGGGGGTTATTATGATTAATTTCACTTTGGAATTGTTCATAAACAAGTTCCAAACTTTTCATAGATATTGTTTCTAAAAAACCCTCTATTTGTTTTGACAACGGGAATTATTTTTAAATTAATTATTGAAATTTATCTATTTGGAATTTGTTATAATGGATTAAATATTTGTAAACAGATATTCCAAATTATTTAATCAAGGCTCTTTTGTTTTTAGACATTATGAATAGTAATGACGGTAATTATCATTAATTATCTTGATTAATTAGTAATCAGGTAGTTAAGGATAATAAAATAATATCATAACAATGAAAAATTACCCCAAAATCTATCCTAATGCTACTGTTTGTGTAATGGTCGACCATGGGATTCCTTGTTCCAAACTTGGGGACCCCATGGAATCACTTGTGTGATAATGACTTTTTATCTTTTTCTTTTTAAAGAATGTTAAATATAACAATGAATTTATCACCTGAGTAAAAAAAAATTAATTTATTCTACATAAATTATATGTTGGACTATAAATATTAATTGGAAATCTAACAAGATTTCATACATCATACTTGTTTTTATAATTTTTAGACATTAAATAAATTAAATTATTTATGACATCATGATGATGCATCGATTGCCTCATTAATGAACGATTTAAATAAAATGAAACGATAATGTAAAATCTAAGACATACACTTGTCAAATACTTATTTTATGATTATATTTCGAACCCTTATCACCATATAATAGAAATAAATCAATGTGGGACCTTTTAAACCTGAAACACATTTCAATATAAAGTAACATTTTGTAACTTTCCAAGAGTGACCTCCTCTCCTCTTATAAAAGGCCCCCACCTCTACCTCTATACCCACACGTCTCAAGCCTTTGTCTCAGCCAAGATCTGCTTCTTTTATCTTTCCATATCCCTATCTTCATCCTAGAATCCTTAACATAGGCACAAATTTCTTCAAGAAACCATTTTGGTTCAAACCAAGAAGAGTTACCCGATTTAAATATAAAGTCTTCTCTAATGTTCTTTTGTTTTATTTTGCTTCTCCAACCCCTTAAACTATTTTTATTAATTTATTTTGTAAAAAAAACTATATCTTCAATATTCTAGGATGTTATTATAAGATGTATTCCAGCTAGACATACACACACCTTCATCTAATGGTTAAAGAGCATACTGTTTCTGTAGATGGAAAATTTCTGCCTCACGAAACGATGGTTGTTCAATAGTCTTCTAACACCTTCAAAGGTGGCCATTAAGATGAAAATATTTTTATATATGATATATAATATGTTTATTTTTTCCTTAAGCATTTGTATTTTTCTTTTTTTGGCATATCGTTTTGGTTTCCATTATGGGTAAACGCGATATCATCATTTTAGGAAGTGCGGAATACCAACCACTCAAAGTGATTTGATTCATTAATGGCATATGTGGGACATATAAAGGATGAAGTTAATGATATTATATATGATATTATACTATATTTATAACATACCTTTATATAATTATGATTCCATTCCATAAAATATGAAATATAAATGAAAGTAGCGTTCATGAGTACGTACGGCATACCGTCTCCATGAACTGTGAATTTCATTTTTTACCTCTAAATGTTATGTAATATTATAAATTCATGTATATACTGGATATATATTATATATATGATATCTACATCATGAATATTACTATGGATACAATGGATACATGAAAAACTTATAATTATAAAGAATTTATTTTTGACTCAAGTACCAATGATCGTTAAAACGACCGTTATTAACATAAATAACTACATAATGTTCATAAGAGTCAGACTCAGGATGGTGCTCGGGCTTTGGGGGGTGCGGGTGACTCGCGGCCATGGCCGTCGAGGTCCTCCTGTCTAGGGTTCAGCATGCCTCTTCCTCATTATTTTCATTTGACGCTCGTGGAAGGGGAACCGGGAACCGCCTGGAATGCAGATGATGTACTGGTGGAAGACTCGCTTTCAGATCCGGGGCGCGATGCTCGGACTGTTGCTCACCAGGATGGAGGATCCTCGGATCAGTTTCCTGTTGTTACTCACCGGGCTGAAGGAGATCTCATTATTGTTCGCCGAGCTGAAAGAACCGCAGATCTATTCCCTGTTGATCGCAGAGCTGAAGGATCCTCAGATCTGCCATCTATTTTGAAACCCTCATCTGATATTCCGGCTGCTGTTGATGCAAAAAGGGTTGACGATATGCACTTTTCTGAACCGCTGCTTCTTAATCGCCAATCACTGGCTACTGATTTAATATCTAGGGTGGATTGAATGACTATCGGTGCTCACTTGGTGGATGGAATGGGGCGGGACATGGCTCCGGCCAGGAAGAGTGTGTTGCCGATGAGTCTGTCAAATCCCCATTTGAAGGCCTCTTCGAATTTGAAGGCCTCTTAGAATTTGAAGGCTGCTTCAAATGGCAGTGTAAAGGATTCGAGTGTCCAAGCAGGTTGTCCTGCCTCTACCCCTTCGTTTGCTTCATTTATTGATTCTCACTCAAGCAGGATTCTTTGAAAGGGTTCAGCGGCTCATGTTGATGTTAGTGCTGAAATATTTGATGAGAGGATTGCAATTGGTAAGAAATCCCTAATTTCATGTCTTGTTTTAGCGAAGGGTGCAACGTCTGGGAAATTTGATGATCTTGTCAGACGGGTTTCATTCTTGTGGGGTTCCTCTGATTGGTGGTGTGTTTCTCTTGGTCGTGGATTCGTTCATTGCATTTTTCCATCAAATGCTCTCAAAGTTCATGCATGGAGTATTGGATCCCTTTCTTTGAAACCTAGATGGCTTCATCTTCATGAATAGTCCCTTGATTTTAATGACTCTTGTGCAAGGAATGACTTTTCGCGGTTCTGGGTCCGTTTTCATGGGCTTAACTGGGTCCTTTGGAATCCAAATATTCTTCACAATATTGGCATGGCGAATTGATCCCCTATTTTCCTTGACAAGGAAACTGAGGTTGTTCAGTTTGGACATTTTGCAAGAATGTTTGTGGAAGTTGATTTGAGCTCCACCTTTATTGATAAGGCAACTCTTTCCACTCCCAGTGATAACATTAGTATTTATGTTGAGTATGAAAGGAAACCACTTTTTTGTACTGAATGTGTGGCTGTTGGGCACTCATTCAAATTATGTTGGAGGAAGATCTATTGTAGGAGATGTGGGATGAAGGGTCACCTGACTACTCTCTATATAAAGAGACTTGAGGGGAAGCATGTGGACTTGTCAAATCATGAAAGGGATTCTCTCAAAAAATCATCTACCACTACCGCTGAGGTGTTGGCCTCCAGCAAACCTGTGTCTCATGTGAAAGGGAAAGGGCTGATAGTGGATACGTCTCTGATGAGTGGCCCCTCTAATGCTCGGGCTGATCACACGGAGATCCCATCGAAGGATGGTCGTGCTGTTACTACCACTGGGTTGGTTGAGGCTGGACACACTCCCAGCCTCTCTATCTCTGGATCCCCTGCTTGCATTGATCCTCCAAATGTAACTATGATTGATAGTCCGGATGCAGGCTTGATATGTGATGAGACTTTTAAGTTGGATCCTTCCGGGACTTCTCAAAATGATGATTGTCATGAGGAAATTCAGAATCTCTTGATCTCCTCTATGATTTCTGGGAATTGGGGTGACATCTCTGAAGAAGAAGAGACAACGACGGGTTGTGGCGCTCCTAGCACTTTCAAAGATTCCCTTTTTTCTGGGAAAGGGAAGGCTCCTGCTCCTTCGAATAGACGACCAAGGAAGGATTATTCTAACATAACTCGTACGGTGTCTACACGGTCTTATATGCTTTCAGGTGCGCTCAATTATGATATTCTCAAGACCCTCAATCAAGATAAGTCCCACTCTGAATGGGAATCTGCTGATGACTCTGATTATGGGAATGACATGTCTTATGAAGATATGTAATATTGTGTTGGACGGATGAGGGCAAGTTCCTTTGTTTGACCGGACCCAACTCCTCTGTACCTTTTTTCTTTATTTAATAAATAGTCAAAAGCTTAGCTTCTGGCTGATCTTGCTGGTAACTACATAATGTTCATGACATGGTAATAAGTGATATAAAAGGAATAATGTACTTGAAAAATGTTCTTAAGCAAGTAGAAATTAACTCAAGTTTATTATTCAGGAGATTAAAGAACAATCGAGTCATGTCGGAAACGAGGTAAGGGACATCATCTCAATCTCATTTCATTAAGGCATATTTTGTTTCATAAACAACTTTCTTTTATATGGTTTATAAACCCCTTTGACTTTTACATTTATTAAAAAGGAATATTTTTTATACGAAGAGGTTACTAAACGACAAAAGGGCATGTCTTTTTTTGTCGTACGTATGCGGCGACAACGACTTCTCTTCCACCGTGACCATTATTTGAGTTTCGGCTTCCTCTACAAGCCATAACGTTTTTTATGATCAATAAATACCATGTTTTACTTTTCTTTTATTATGGTATTGAAAATGGTTTTGATAATATTTTATTATATCAATGTGTCATTGATATCTTGTGATTGAAATGTGGAAATGTTATGTTTCATTTATGCATGTTTTATGTGGTATGATTATGTTATGGTTCTTGGGCATTGTTAATTATGATTGGTGGTTCTGTGATAAACTAAGAGCGGGTGAGCCTGATATAGCTCTCCAATTCATTGGGTAACGCGAAGGGGTTAAACGTTATGGTTTCTCTGAAGATATTTAGGGAATATACTGTGATTGGTATTCCAAACGTAACCATTAGGGTTACTCCCTACGTAAGAATGTTATGAATGCCTCAAGTTACCTTTATGTCTTATGATTTCTATGATTTATTCATGATATGATGATGTATGTTAAAATGCTTATGTTTTACGAGTAAAGTATAATTTCATACATTGACTTATGTTTTCATTTCACACTTTTTTATCCCTTGCTGAGCTTTTTATGCCCATCCCATGTTTTTGAAATTTTTTCCATAGGTCAAGGGAAAGGTACATGATTTGATGATAGGGTCAAGGAAGTGTCCAGAAAGAATCTCTGTTTTATTTTAAATATGTTTCCGATAATGGGAAAAATTAGTACTATCTTTTGTGTAACCACATTGTTTGAATGGTGAGTGTATTGCATGATTTATGATCTAATTCTCTAAAACTCTAAAACTGAAAACATCCTCAACATGTATTCATGAAATAACTCAATATTAGGTAATGTTTAATGTTGTGGCATTATAAATATTTCATTCAAAATTCCTTAAATATGGGTAAAGGCAATAGAAAATCACCAATTAAAAAAATGTAAAAAACTATTATTTTTTCTAGATTTAAATTGAAAAATTAGAAATTACCTAAATAAATGATTCAACTAAAGGGAAATATATAAATATAAAATAATATATTGATTTACAAGCATTGAGGAAAAATAATCCCAAATGAAATAATAGATAAGGTCCCTTGCACATAGAAAAATCAGTTATATTAATTGTGAATAAAATGAAAAAAATATGGTAAGAAGAAATTTTAACAATAGATAAAACTAATTTATAATAAAAAAATATGGGGTTTGACAATAATTAATATACAATTTCATTTAATTGAAATTTTTTTATAAAAATTCTTGAGAAAAAATATGATTTGAAACAAGTTAAGAATGGTTTAGTAAAATTTGAATCATAATTTCAATAAAAATTAAGAGGTAGATAAATTTTTAAATAACTAACATTTAATAAAATTTATGACAATATAAATCATTACTTCTATAAATAATGAAGATCAATTAAAATATGTTGTGAAAATGTGAAATGCCTTAATGAAGGAAAATTGAAATATGAAAACCATTACATTTATATAAATTTAATTTAAAAAATAAAACATGTACACGAAATATTATATCAAACCTAATGATGATATAAAAAATCATTTTAATATTTATAAATATGAATTAAATATTTATATTATTTGTGAAGATATTATGTAATTTCTAATCAAATAAAAATTCTTTCTATTAAAATCATTTCTAAGAAGGTTTTATATAAAATATTAATTTCTTATTTTAAGTATTTTAATAAGATAAAATAAATATTTTATGAATAGAAAAAAAAATTACATTGGGTAACATTTTTGACATTATTTAGAATATAGATTTTTTAGTGAGTAGTGAAAACTAAATATTTTTATTCAAAACTAATTTCTATTAATAATTTATATAATTTATGAGTCAGAATATGTTTTGAATACAATTTTATGACACTAAAATATAATTTATGACATATTTATTCTACTGAATTGATTTTATTTAAATTATATTGGTTTTTAATATATATTAGTTATTTAATGATGATTTTTAATAAAATTGTTTTCGAATACCTACTTTTTATCTTTCTTAATTAATTAAAATTATCCTTAATTTCGAATTTTATAAATAAATTTTATAGTTTATATATAATTAGATAATAATTTCATTTCATAATATGATTATATTTACTCATTGAGTTAATATAAAAGCAGCTTTATCTATAAAAATACTCTTCATAAAAGCATGTTGTCTTGTAGAGGTTGAGGGATTTATATTAAAATAAAATTTTCTAATTATTTGAATTGAATTTGGGAAAATTTATTTCAAATTTTCAATTAGAGTAATTTATTTTTTTCTAATAATTTGACATTAATTTTTAAAAAAAAGTGAACGGTTTTAAAATTATTCACATTGAATAAGGTAAAAATGGGAATTACTACATGACTAAACAGTAAACATAAGGGTCCAAATGACATAGAAACATGTAAAGAACCTATTTTATGAAAATATTTAGATAATAAAAATTTTATTATAGTGTTTTTTTAAATATTTTATCCACTAGACATGAAAAAACATGGGTGTAATTACTATTTAAAAAATTAATGTTTTCTACTCAACTCCCTTATAAAAGGAATCCTCATATCCTCATATCTTCACACACCAAAAGCAATTTGGTTAGGCCAAGTCCAACCAAAATCACTTGTGTAGTTTAATGATCCCACCCCACAAGAATTAATAAAGGCCTAAATATATCCAAGTAATGACATTGGTTAATACTTGAAGGAGTTACGCGATGAAGAGGTAATGTTCATCAATAAGATTTTTTCATTTATTTATTTCATTAATCACTTAAATTAGTCAGACACAATTCTTATAAAATAAAAACATTGTCAAAGTTATATTAGTAGGTTTTCAGTATATTTTTATGACTAACAACATCATGAACTTCCATCAAATGGGTTATTAAATCATCATTCTTGTGTACGCTAACTAACACCTCACAAAACATTGTTTTTCATGTTTCTATTAAAACATCTAATGGTTGCACAAAATAATTAAAATACTGTTTATATATATTAACATTAAGTTTATATAATAATTAAATTTATTTATTAATTATACCATATAAATCCTTTTACATTTTATATCATAGGGGGTATGACAACATTGCTCATGTTTATGACAGACTACCACCTCACGAAGCGACTTGAAGTGTTTTTCCATAACATGTTACATGATAAGAAATAAGGGTATATAAACTGAATATATGAGATATTAATTAAATAATTATGATATTAATAACATAATTATATAAATATAAATATAATATATAATTTTCTTCTTACATATTCCAACACTGAAAATGTTATAACGTTTTTTGCGGACATGTGGACTGCCCCCTCTACATGCGATGTAATTATTATTTTCCATCAACACACTAAAAAAATGATATGTATAAGTATTTATAAGTAATTAATATTATATTTATGATATAATTATAATTTTGGATTAATAATTTTACATTAAAATCAATCCATAATGATCATTTAAAGCTTGGAATGTTACTCCTGTGTACATACAACCCACCTTCTCCATGATTGCAACATTGGATCATTTTTCATTAACATATTAACGTATATATTTTTAAAGAATAATTTATGGATAAATATGATTAATATTCCGTTATTATTATTCTTTATATATTTAAATATTGACCCCTATAACCATATTTGAACAAAAAAATTCATCTTTAACACATAAACAAAATACGGTCAATGTACCTAACATAAAAATAATTTACTATATAATTTTAGATGTCATTATAATAAGTAAAAAATATAAAATCATGTAAATAATTAACATAATTTTATTATTCTTGATGATAAAGCCACACATGATTAATCTGACTCAATTTAATGGACTTTGACTCAAACTTCATTCGATGAGGCATATCATGCTGTTATGCACCATAATTATTTAATAATGTTTATATAAAGCACTATTGAATTGTTATATCCCAAATTTATCTATTAAAGTGGTGTATAATTTTTTGTTTATTGTTAACCTTCAATGGTTTTTATGAATCACTAGTTTCACATGTGATAAGGGGCTTTTCCTTTAAAGTAATCCACTTTAAATATTTTACCCTCAATCTATATTTATCTTTTGTTTATACATTTTTAAATAATATTACATATATATATATATATGATTTATAAAGTACATCTTAAACGTTACATTTTAAAAAATTCAAAAATAATATCTTTATATAGTCTATATTGATCTTTTTGACAAATTACATGAATAATGTTCATTTCTTATTGTACGTGATAATTGATAGTTTTCCACCACCATGACTATTATTATACTCATGGAATAATTTTTAAAAATTAATATTTTCCATAAATAGATGTCTTATTTCCCTATTAATTTTTATTTTAATATTGAAAACTATTTTGTAAAGGTAATGGTATTTTTGTAATGAAAATGTTTTTATAAAGTAAAGGGGTATTTTGAAACCAAAAGTTATATGTTTACGAGTTTTAACAATATTTACATGTTTTCTATAACGGATAAAGTAAATTCAAAAATGTGTTTT
Source organism: Viscum album (assembly GCA_963277665.1). Taxonomy (NCBI): domain Eukaryota; kingdom Viridiplantae; phylum Streptophyta; class Magnoliopsida; order Santalales; family Viscaceae; genus Viscum; species Viscum album. The sequence continues at coordinate 1,322,779,109 of OY728140.1, forward strand.
ATTCATGATGTGTTATGTGAGAATTATATTATGGGGTAGTATAGATAGCACGTGGTAATCCCATTACAACTTAAAAGATAGGGTGTCCTATATAGTTCCGGGTGATCTCGTTATAACAAAGATGATGGGGTGTCCTATATAGTAATATGTGATCCCATTACATCTTAAATTACTGTTTTCCCATATATATCTCAAATTAATATTGTAATGATCCTTATCTTGTCTTGGAATTAAGAGGTAGTTTTTCAATGGTTTCACTTATGGATTTTACTGGGCAATGGTCACTTCTTACACAGGTTTAAAACATGTTATGAATGTTTATATCTATGTTGAAAAAGTTTTTTTAAATTGATTGTTATGGAGTTTTATGGTTTGAATTGAAGAAAATATTATGTGTGTATGTTTTAACATGAAATTTCATATTTCATATGATCAATGAACATTTATTAATATTGAAATCATTATATTTGTTTCCATGTTTCCGTAGGACTAACGGTTTTCCTTATTCATTTATCCCATATTGATATTATTATGTTCATCACATGTTTATAAATATTTTTTCATCTGATTTATCAATGGTAATGAGAATGTAATATGTAATGTTGATATTTGGGATAATTTTCAATTAAAGAAATCATGGTGTATTTTTCATTAAAGAATTTATTGTGGAAAAAATTATAACTAATTTGACGTGTCCACTTTGTCTTATATGGTTTTGTAATGAATATTTTATGATGTTATTTTATAAAACGATTAACATGGAAAGATCCTCTGAGTGAAAGAAATTATATTCTGATTGAATCTCAATATTATGTAATTTTCAAGGTCATGTCCTCATAGTTATTATGATATGTTAATTTAGATAATATTATAGGTTAGGATAATTATAATAACATTCTCTTGAAATATTTTACCTTATGAAATAATTATAATATAATATAATGATTACCATGTTCCATTGACTAAATGATTTTGTCTGAGAATGGTTTTTAATAGAAGAAATATGGAATATACAGTGACAATAAACCAAGAAGACAATATTCATCCATATTAGTTTCCCAATATGGTTGGAATAAAAAAAATAGTTTGTTATAATGATGGATCAATTTAAATGACTGATAGATGGTAGTGGAATCCATTTTAGAGAGTAACCAAATCTACTGATAAGGAACATGAATTCTGTTTATAATTTCATGATAAAAAATACCCCAAAATATGTGGGATATCTAACCTTATGGTGGCTAACAGATAGATCAATTCATTATATAAGATATTTAATATCATCATATGATCAGAACACCAAAATGTATCTCATATCATTCATCATATTTAGGTAAGTTGATAAAATTTGTGATTTTTTTAATAATACCAAATAAAAATATGACCCTAATGAAATATAATGGGAAATATTAATAAATAATTTACATGATATATGTCATTACATGGTTATTTAACTCTTGATATAATATAAATTCAAGGAATTAAGGCTGAAATATATAGTGTTTTTAGCTGTATAGTAATAAAACATCACAATATTTTCTAGTTATGTACCAAATATTATTCAGGACAATGATAGTAAAATTAATAGACATTACATAGGGATGAAAACATGTTTTTGTAGATAGTTATCCAAAATATAATTCAATTTTTATTGGAATGTGGTTTTTTGTGATGAAAAATATTAGAGGGAGTTTGTCAATATGTTTTTCCTCAATATGGTAGTAATAAGTATATGTCATGGTGGAAGGAAATGTAGAATAAAATAGATATGGCATTTATAATTAATCCACCAAAACGATCCATGCATGGAAAATTACATATCAATGAACATTTGATGTCATATGAAAAGTGTTACTGATGTGGAATTTTTTTCCAGCTACCACTCGAATGAAAGGTAAAGAATCCAAACCAATCAATGAAAGGGGTAACATATACACATCCAATGGCGAGATTACTTAATTATAATGAGATAGTTTATTATGATAATTCATTTCTGATGTTTTTTGAAATGGATTGAAACAATCATGATCAGAAACATAAAGGTGTAATAATGTCATTTTCTACATGATTAATTAATGTTGGGCCACTAAAATAAGTGGTGACATGTATGTTACTTGGTTTTTTGAGTTATCCCAATACCATGACTGACTGTAGAAGTTAAAATTATTTAATTTATGATTAATTTTAATTTAAAATTATAATTTCACATAATTAATGTAAGATAAAACATTTATTAAATCTCTAATTGGATGTATTAAAGTATCCAATATTCGTATTAATTTTTATATTATTAGTAGTGGGATAGTATTTTCAGTAAATCATGTAAAAATTGACATAGTAAAGGTTTATATAATTATTGGTATGGATTCTCTTTTAGTTTATCCTAAATTTTTATATATTTCAGTTCTAATAATGTTGTGTGCAATAATTTTAGGTCATTGATTAAATACCATGTAGTTAGAAAATTGATTATAGATTAAATTGTTTGTTAAAATCATTTTACTAAAAATTAAGTAACTATTCAAATTTGGGATGTCCCAGTATGAAATTAATACATTTATAGTTTTTTAAATTACATTATTGATGTTATTAATAATCCAAAGATTGAGATTAATTTTGAAATAGTACGTGATGAAAAAGAAATGAATGGATGTATTGTCTTACCTGCAACTTCATAATGGAACATGTTGATCATTTGGATAGATTTACAGAGAGGTCATAATATCTGGTCATAACTCTAATCTACAAGATGATTCATACATTTCAAGCCTCTCCCAAGCCCTTTCACATTTCCACTAGAAGGTTGTGATCCATATGTACATCACACCTGATAACTTGCAGCTCGATCATGAAAGGTGTCTAATGATCAAAAACATTGGGTGGTCGGTTCAGTCGAGGATAAATTTTTTCCTCTTCTCATAACAACAAGGAAGGACTTCTAGAATGTGTATGTTGACACTGTTATACATCCCTTCAATGTTTATAGATGTCTTCTACTTTTCATGTAATGGTTACTGTCAATGCATTTTTTTTATGTTTCACGAGTTGTCTTTTATCATATTGTGTTCTTGACATATATCTCTTTCACTCCCTACTCGTGTCAGATATTTGAACATCATTCTTGTACTATTACATTTACTTTAAAAATATTACTACCGGCATGAATTGGGACACCAATTCATGCCCCCACTTTTGTTAAAATAAAAATTATGCTAAACCAATTTCTAAACCACTTATTTAGTGGCTGATGTGGAACATTTAGATTATAAAATATAGTTATAGTAGTTATTATATAAGGGTTTTATTAGACCAAGAACATCACCATGGGGTTCTTCTATCATGTTTTTAAACACGATAAATGGTTCAACATGAAATTTTAATGATTATAGAGACTTGAAAAACATCACTATTAAGAAAATGAATAGTTTTCGTAATATAGATGACTTGTTTGATAATCTCCAGATTTCTTACTATTTTTTGATGTTTTACTATAGGTTTGGTTACCAAAACTTGAATTTTAATTATGCATACATACCAAATATTGTTTTTGGACAACATAAAGGCACTACGAAAATGTAGTAATATGGTTTGGGTTATCTATTTCACCTAATGTATATATAGAACCTTTGGATATAATTTTTCATGAGTTATTTGATATGATTTTGGTTTTTTTATTGATGACATTTTGATATATTATATATTTTAATATGATAAAGAATAAAACTTATGGGTTGTTTTTGTAACCATTAAATAAAATAAACAATATGGAAAATTTTGTGACAATTATTTTTTGTAGATAAAAGTTTATTTCATTGGAAATATTATTTCTAAATACATAATAATTATTGACCATACGAAAATGGATGTTTCTGATGATTTTACAAGAACCTCAAGTATCACATAGATTCATATTTTTATATGATTATCGGTTTACAACCCGAGGATTGTTGAAAACTTTTCTCTATTATCTACACCACTAACTATGTTAATAATATAATTATTTATGTTCTACTATAAAAATTAATGTAATTATTTTTTTTCAAGATCTAAAAATAATATGGGTTAATGCTATAGTATTTTAACTACAATCTAGAAATGTGGAACTTTTCATCTATATTTAATCATTATTAAGAGGACTTGGTGGTTTATCAAAGGATGAATGATATTTTTATCACTCTTTCTTCATGATATATGAAACATCATGTGTTATATTACATGAAATGTGATTTTGAATTATATACTATTTTTTAAAAAAAATTAGAAGAATAATTTTTATGGAGTAAATTATGTTATATATAATGATCAAAAATGATTGAAGTATATATTCACATAAAAAGAAATGAACATGAGACAAATTATTGGGATGTAAAAAATCATAGTCTATTATTGCATGATTCATTACTATCCTAAAATACTAGATACAGTGGATGATTCATTGGATCACAATTGTAATACAACATTAACAATGATAAATTTTTAATCTTACGGTTTCGTTAATTATTTCATGAATTTTTTCATAATTATTCCAGATATTGGGATTTCCAATCTTTTGATTCATAGATTAGTACACTTGACTTTTTAGACAGAGTTAATACATATCAAAGAGAGCATCAGTCAATGTAGAAAAAAAGTATTATCTATTGGTAATGGTATAATTATTGATTTTAATATTTAATTTGAAGGTGGTTTACAATTTAGATAAATAATATGTGCTCTTTTTGATTCCTAGTTGAAGAAGGTGTTATTAACTGAAGATCACTATTCTCCATATTCTATTCATCTGTGTAGAAATAATATGTATATAGACCATTGAGTGTATTAATGTCGGGATATGATGAAAAGGGATATTGAAAACACTACCATGAAGTGATTGAGTTTTCAGTACGTTAAACAAGAATGAAACATACAAAAAATGATGGTTTACCAGTTTCTAGTGCTATAGTGGAAGTTATATAATATGTTATTTGATGTCATTGTAGTATTTTCAAAAAATTCTCAAGGGAAAATTTAAATTTGGGTTATTATTGCTCGATTAACTAAGTCCACACATTTACTTCCCATTAATGATAAAATTTATTTAGATCGTATATATATAAAGGAGATAGTGAGGGTACGTAGATTGACACTTCATATTGTTTTAGACTATGATCCTAGATTTATATCCAATTTTTGGAAAAGACATCAAAAGTCATTGTGTACTAAATTTTAATTCAGTACGATTTTTCATCAACACAATGGGATGTCTGAATAAAAAATTAATTCCTTGAAATATATTATTTTTTTCATTCTCAATGGATTAACAATGATGTTGGGATTTACATCTTTCATTTATTGAGTTCTTATATAAAATTTATTTTTATTCTACTATAGCGATGGCACAATTTGATGAATTATATTGATATCAGTGTTGGATACTAGCTTTTGGAATGAAGTTAGAGAAATGAAGTTGATCGTACTATAGATTGTATAATAAATGGCTATGAAGGTGTAATTGATTCAACAACACATTAGGATAGCTATTATCAGGTTGAAAAGTTATAAGGATAACCATATGAAATATTTTCCATTTGAGGTCGGTGATTGTATCTTTCTCCAAGATTATCATTGGAAAATGTGAGGAAATTTTTTGTATGAAGGGGAAGAAGATCTCATGATTCAATGTATCATTTAATATACTGGAAAAAAAGATTATTTTTAAACATATTGGATTTAGCTCTGAGTTTATCTCAGGTAGACAACATAGTTAATGTTTCCATTTCAGGAAAATATGTCCAAAATTCATCTAATTTTTTAATCCCATATGTACATCAATTGGAAGGGAATATTTCTTATGAGTAATGTAAAGACCAGTTAATTGAACATATAGAAAAAGTGTTGTAGTATAAGTAGATTCATCAAGTTATTGTTTTTTTGTAAAACCCATATGGATAATGAGGTGACAAGTGAATCTATCTATTCCATTAGGGTATGATAGCCCCAAATTTTTAATAAGTGAATAAAAATACAAGGGTGAAATTTATAAAATTTTGGAATAATGTAAAAACCAATGTAATGATATAATAAATATTGTGAAGATTTATTTAAAAGATAAATTTCATAATTCTATTTTTTTAATTAGATAAAATTAATATTAGTTTTCAATTCAATATATGAAATTTTAATTTGAGTTAAATAAATGGATTTTATTAGAAAATCTTGATTTTTCAATAAAAAGTGGAAAATATTTATAATTTTTATATATTTCAAATATTTTAATATATTAAATAATTTTAGGGTCCTAATATTATTTTAATGTAAGTTAATATAACCTAAGTATTATTTAGGATATATTTATTCCACTAAAGTAAATTTTCATCAACTTTATATTTGTTGTTAATCTATGTTTCTATATAGGTTTAGAGATGGTTTTTAAAAAAACTCTTTTAAAATACATAAAGATTATCATTTTTAATGAATTATTGTAATCCACAATGGGGAATATTTTATATGATTTTTTATTCTCTATATAGTCGAATATTAATTTTGTTTTATATAATGATTATATTTAGTAAATTAATTAATATAGAATGATATTTTAAAAAAAAACATTATGTATAAACCCAATATCTCGTAGCAATTCTTGGATAAATATTAAAATTAATATTTTTTTTTCATATTTTGTTAATTGAATTAAGAAAAACTGATTTTATATTTTTAATATTAAAAATATATGATTTTATATATTATTAATGATATTTTGGAACAAAAGGTATTTTCGGAGAGGATTAAAATAAATAATTGGGATTAAGGTAAAAATAAGAATTACCATCTGACTAAATATTAAATATAAGAGGGAAAATTACCAATAAACATGTCAATAACAAATTATAAATTCAAAATTATAATTATTAATTATTATATTGTGCTTTTTCTCTTATTTGATCCACTATAATTGGGTAAAATATGTGTGTAATTTCCTCTTTAATAAATTTACATGTTCCCATTCACCTCCCTTATAACAGGCATTAGTCTCACCTCATCTCTGCACTCCTCTAAAGCCCTTTAAATCATCTCAGACCTGAAAAAATATATTCTAATTTTACCACATACCACACTATAATCATTTCATTGGGAATAATCCTTAAAATAATGACCTTTTTTGAATACAAAAAACTGTTACCCAAATAAGATGCAATGTTCATCAACACGCATTTTTGTTTTTTTTAATCTTCACAACCTTTAATTCAACATATAATATGATAATATAAAAACATAAATATAATAATATAGTTTTATTATAATATTATTACCTACACAGTAATAATAATCCATCAAATGGGTTATGAAATCAACAGCCATGTGTAGGGCAGACTACAACCTTAGGAAAAGATGTTGTTTGTTTTCCAATACATATACTCATGGTTGTGTTTAATGATTGAAATAATATTTACATTTGATATTTCTTATATTTGTAACCTAATTATACATATGGATTCATTATATCATATTTATATTTTTTACTTTTTATTTTAGTGGATATGATAACATCAGTCATGTGTACGATAGACTGTCACCTCACAGAGAGATGGGAATTATTTTTCACTAATGTGATAAATTAATGGAAATAAGTGTTACTATAATGAATTTAAGTGATATAAGTCAAAACATTATTATTTTAATGAGACAATTCATTATTGAGGTATAATATATCATATGTTTCTTACATTTTCAAGCACTGAAATAGTGATAACGTCGCTCGTGGACGAGGGAACTAACAAATAATCGAAGGGATATGTTCATTATTTTTTATAAAAAAATTAAAATTAAAATTTATTTATATATAGAGTTTAAAATAATTAAATAATACTGTATTTATGATATAATTATCATTTTGGAAAATAATTATTACTTACCGTTTTTTCATAATGATCATATAAAATTGGGAAGATTACTCATGAATATGTATGCACAATCATCTCAATTATTCTAAAGTTGGTTAATTTTTTGTTACCATATTCCATGATTCATTTTTAAATAATAATAATATATAATTATTATTATTATTTCATGTTTATTTTTTGGATATATTTAAATATTGATTCCTTTAACAAATATTGTAACTACCAAACTTAATTTTGAGACATATACCAAATATGATCAAAACACTAGACATAATATTTATTCTTTATGTAATTTTTAATAACATGATAATAATTGAAATTAATGTGATAACAAAAATGAATAATATTGTATATAATTTAAATAATTAAACTAACTTTTCTATTCATTAATATAAATACACATATAAAGAATGAGGAAAAAGGTAAGAGACTTCATCTCAATCTCCACTATTTGAGGCATATCCATTGTAATACAACATTATTATTTAATAAGGTATATATATATCTCCATAAATATGATGTATCATTAATTTTTTAATATTCATTGTATTTAATTTTTTATATAATGTTATTTTTAATTTTTTTTTAAAATTCATGTATTTCCCAATAAATAAACAATATTACAAATAAATAAATCATTTTTTAATGTTTTTCCCTAAAACTATATTTCTCTTCTATATATAGTTTTTAAATTTTTTTATATAGAGATAAATGATTTATAATGTACATTTTATACATTATTTTAATTTTTTTTGGAAAATAATAATTTTATGAGTTCTATATAGAGATTTTTGAGAAATAAAAAATTTGATGTTCTATTATTAAATTACATAAAAATATTGAATTTTTCATTGTGACCATTATTTTATTTCTAGATTCCATTGCATTTATTCATGTTTTCCTCTATTAAAAAAATATTCCTAGTTTAAATTGTGTTTTTTTATATTGAAAAGGGTATTTAAAAATAAAATGACATTTTGATCACCAAAATATATTTGTTTAAGAGTTTAAAAGAGTATTCAAAATGATTTATAATTAAAAAAATTAAAGCATATTTTTTTTTATTCATGATATATTAATTTATAATTATATAATTCAGTGTACCAGATAGTGTCGTGTGTTTCCATTATATATTATAAAATTGGATGACGAGACAGAATCAACAGATCCCATTAAATATACAAAAATGGGGGTGGGTAAAATAGCACGAGGTGAGATTATTATCACAGAAACATTTGGTGCGCCAAGATAAAACTCTATTTTATTGGGTATTGTTCAATGTATTAATTGGAAATAAGGAGAAAGTTGAAAAAGAAATCACATATGGATTTAACTGGGCTCAAGTAGATTATAACACATGTTTAAAATATGTTAAGAATGATTTGTTATATGTTAGGGAAAATGGGTTTAAATTGTTTGAAAGGGGTTTTATTGAATTTCATTAATCAGAATGGTATTTTATTCTGAAAATATTTTAATTCACATTACCCAATAACATTAATGATAAATGTTTATATTATGTTATTTTAAATTGTTTTAATAGACTAATATCATTCCTTCATTATATATCCCTTATTTCTATTTTTTGTAATCCAAATTTTTTTAATGTTTTTTACTCTATTTAAGGATGTATTAGTTCATGGAATAACTCATGATGTAATTTAGGGATATTTTATAAGAATTAAATCATGCTTTATTTATTGGATTATTATATTATGGGAATAATTTATACTATATGGATGATTTAACTTTGTATTATATTATTTTTTAATGTATTATTTATGGAATATTTCTACAAAAATCTAAAACTGAAAATGTCACCAAAGTGAAAGAATGTATATTTTTGGATAAAAATCATTAATAGTTAATAGTTGAAGATGGGGCCTAATACAATTAGAATATAAATTACCTTGTTATACAATGTTTAATTCATGATAAATAATCATAAAAAAATTTAATGTAGATTATGGTAAATTAAAAAATGATAACGTCATTGAAATTGATTATATCTCAATGAATGAATGTTGAGAAAATTAATTCCCTTACAAAATTAGATATAAATTAATATTTATAATATGATCTGGGATATTTAATTACAATTTTAAATATGTTGATAAAAAATTAATAATGCTATGTGAATTATATGGGGGTATCATGTACACCATAAACAGATACAATTTATTTATAATTTGAACCATGCCTCAATATGAAGAAATTGGATTGAAACCCCCTTAATTTTTCAACATAAATAAACGAAAGCACAATAAACTCCTACATGATAAACAAAAACTCATTACTTATTTATTTCATAGTCTTCTACATGTATATTAAATTTTATACTCATCAAATATAGTAATTCATTAGACAAATATTTTTTATTTTTTATTTATTTTCATCATCATAGTTAGTAATTTGGGTTATTTAATATAGTTTTAATAATGGATATGTGGATCCATATTAATTGATATAAATTTTATTAATTGACTATTGATATAGGTTGTGGAATATTTTTCCTAAAATTATTTATTTATCCCCATTTTAATGTTATTTAATTATCGACCAGGGTTTTGGATAATAGAATCAATAAAGATAATGTTCAGTAAATTCCTTGATAAAAACGAGACAACTAATAATAAAAATTACACTATATTCTTATATATTTAGAACCATATTCAAGGAATAAATTGCCACATAATATCATATTTGTTTTATTATCTCAATAAATTTCATGATGAAAATGATTATTTGGGAATATCACCTGTCAAGTTAGTTGTTGAACCGTCCAAGAAAATGAAATGAAATACTAAAGAAATTATTAAATGTTTAGGGCTAAACATCAATAATATTATTTTAATTAAATTATAATTCCCTTAATAAAATAAAATTAGTGAATATTTAGTTTTATAAATAATATAGATGATTATGTAAATGAAAATGATTTTTAACAAATAGGCAATTTGTTGAATTCTCTCATTCTATAAATTAGTTCATTCAAAATGATATATTTTCTCTTCCATTATGGGATCAAAGACTTCCAAATATATTATTACAATATATAATATGAATATTGGTATATTATTTATTCTAGAAAAAAATGAAAAGAGTTTATTTGGATGGGTAGAAAATAGGTACATTTATTGGTGAGTTTTGAGTGGAATTTTAGCACACATTTATTCATTAACGTATATGTTTTAGTTTTCAAAATTATAGTGGATAAAAAGTTATAAGCATACGATATATTTCATGAATTACCACATACATAAAATTTAAAGATTACCATTACTAAGGGAACACATTTTTACCTAGTTAAATTTTTTTATGCATCAATGTGAAAGAAAGCTTTATAACTGATTTTTGAAATAATTATTAGAAATTAGAACATTGTTTAATGTACTTAATTTTTAATGTATGATAAATTAAACATTTAAATGAATATAAAAAATATATATAATGAATTTTTTTCATAGAGAAATTAATTTTAATCATCTAGTGTTATTAAACATATTTTTTTAGTGTTTCTTGTAATAACAACATTTATTTTCGGTAATGATTTGACTGTGTAATTTTTTTATTTCTTGAATCATAATTTAATAATAACAAAAATTAAATACATGATATAATTATCGTATATATATTTATAGTAACTCATAAATATTTTTAAAAGGAAATGAAATTCACCGTTCATAGAGATAAAATTTTGTATGAATACTTGAATGGTGATTCCATTATCTTCTTATACTGAATGGAAAAACATTAATGGTATATATATATATAATTATCATATTATTATTTTTATGTAATATATTTCACATATTTTTGTTAATAATATCTTTAATACACTCCATGTTATGTTTTAATTAATCATATTGCTCCGCTAGGTGGTAGTCCACCTTAAACAATAACGGCGTTATTATATTCCAAAAAAATTGAATGAAGAAGTTATATATTATAAAATAATTCCAGAAACAAAAATATATTTTAAATATAAAATATATAATATATAAAAAATATTTCCATCATTATTTATGACTATAAAAAGTTTAAATGTAAAAATGAATAACATCAGTTCGCGAGGTGGTAGTCTATCATACACACAACTGATGATAACATAACAAATTTGTTATATATGTGTAATGTTTTAGGTCATCACAATAACATAAAAAATATATTAGTATATTTATGATGATAATTTTATCATAAAATATTGATAAAACATTAATTATATGACTTGTAGAATGAAATAAAATAAAAATTCTTTTTAGAAAAACATTACCTCTTTTTTTGGTATCGTCCATAATTTTTCACTAATGACTTCATATGTTGGATTTATATAAAACAAAAGGATTATTATATGAGGGGTGGTATTTTTGGTAATTATATTAGATTTCTTTTTGATAACCTATGTGGCTTGAGATTTGTGAAAAATGAGTAGAGTGGGAGTCCTTTTATATGAGTGGGGGGAAGCAAACATGTACATTTTTTAAAGTGGGAATTACACCCAAGATATTTCCTTTTCATGTGGATAAAATATTGAAAAAATATACTATATGATATATCATATAAATATGGCAACAAAATGGGTGTTTTATAATTTTATTGTTCACCTTAATAATTAATATTTTTTTAGTCCCTTAGTAAACTTATTTTTCTCTTAATCCCTAAATTTGTTTTTTACTAAATTCAAAATTAAATTTGGTAAAAATTAATTTTAACTTATTATATGTTATAAATTATTCTAATCTAAATATGGATTACATTTTTTCAACATTATTTTCCATTATTTTCAAATAGTAATTTAAAATTATCTTGTAAATGGGATGATGAAATTTTTTAATGATGATTTTCGAATATTTACTTATTATTTACATCATAATTCAATATAAAACTGATTAAAAGTACATAAATTTTTTATTGTATAATAAATAAATTAATTATACTTTCAATCCAATTAAAAATATAACATATCATCATAAATTATTTAGATGAAAATTACGTTTTCAATTGAAAATCAGTATATTTCTCTATCCATCAATAAACGAAACATCCCATAAAAATCAAATAAATTAAAAAAATTAATATTATCATTTTAAATTAAAAAATGAAGTTTGTTTTTTAAAATATTAATACAAGTTAAAAATAATTGTTTTTTAATAGGTATTCAATTAAAATGTGGTGAAACCCCCTTTGGAAAATAATGTTTTCTATGTGTAAATGTTTATTTCTCCTTATATTATATATTTAAAATAAATTGGATGAATGAATAAAAAATTTGTTTAATTTATAATATATAAATTTCGTCATGATAATTCAATAACATTAATTAATTTAATTTATTAGGATGTAATTTTGCAGTATCATAAAAATAGTATATTTATAATAACAATTTCGTTATATTCAATTATTTATATTAATTTATAATTAATTGGTAACCAATGAATTCAGCCATATATTTTCATTATTTAGTAAAAACTATTTATAATATACCGTTTAATTTATAGAAGATAATTATTTTAATCAATATAAATATTAATTATATATTGTTGTTTAGCAAAACCTAGTATTGCGTATAATGCAAGCTATTGAGAAAAGTCAGAGTTATGTATGACATAATAAAAATAAATATTCACTAAATATCAAGATATAGAATTTATTTAATTTATTTTAAAAAATAACATATATCACAATGTATTAAGATGTTTTATTCCATAAAATCCATGGTGTTATGTTTCATTCATGATAATAAATAAAATGTTATTCTTTTAGAAAATTCATGGTGTTACATTATCCCCACATTAAATAATTTTCTTTCCAACAATTTAAATTATATCACTATATTATAGATATAGAAATTTGGAATTTTTTTAGTAACCCATATTTTATGAAGGGTTGGTAAAACAACCTCTTAATTAGAGACAATGGTTAATGAAAATGTTACATGGAATAAAATATAACTGGTTTTCAAATTTTGATGAAATTAGTGGAAAGTGATAATATAGAAATTGAGGAAACCCAAAATATTTATAGGGAGGGATTGAGTTCATTGGTCATAAATAATTGAATGATCATTATAATGTTTTGGTCCTTATAGCCATAAATCTTTGATTATTTAAAGGACCGTCGACTCAACAAAAAAGATGGTATTATGACATAATTTTTTCAAGATATTTTCTCATAGAGTATACAATTTATATAAAACTATAATAAAATCGGTGAATATACATGTAACGACCAGAAATTTTTTAAATAAATTTTGTTTCCTAATTTTATGTGTTATTGTTATACTCAACAAAAATGTTTTATTTGATAAACATGATTATAATTAAAATGAGATCAGTGGGTTTTGACTATTATATAACCATCGGTCAACATGACCGCTGTGAACAAAATGTTTTGATTGTTGTCTCTAAATATAAGTAATCTTGGTTAATTATTATAGAAAGAAGATTCGATGGCCTCACCTAGTAGTCTTGGACCGATCGAAGCCCATCTAACAGAGCTTGGGAAGGAGGTAGAACCACTGGGCTTTGCTCTGGATCAAATCCAAGACGAACTTCATCATGTGAAGCTGGAACGAAATCGCATTCGTGATAAGTTCAAACTGATAGAAATTACTACTCGGGCAATGTTGACTGAGCCGCCGCAAGCTTCTATCACCATATCACACATTACTCTTATGTCCTATGCTGGTATTATAAGGGGTTATGTAACGAGACCGTAACTACCTTGTGTAATCCTTGTTTTAAATAAAAATTGGGATTTCTTCTTATGATGAAGTTTATGAATTTTGAAATGACCGGATAAATATACTATGCATATTTTTGATGAATTTTAGAAAAAGGATATTTTAAATATGTTTATGTAAACCCTAAATAATTAAAAATGTGTAATGATTTTCAAAAAATGGTCTTCTGCAATTATGTTCAGTACTAAATTTAGAGTCTAATAAGATCAACTTGATTTTTGATGAATAGTATATTATGAATACTGATTTTATGATTAGGATTAGTAATATGACCAAATGGATTTGTAATCTCACTTAAAGAAAGTTTTAAAATAATCTAGGCACCTTGATTAAGTAATGTGATTCAATAAAATAGTTAAATAACGGTTTCATTAATTATTATTCAAGTATTAGTTTTTTCGGGTGAATAGTTTTTTTGATTAAAAATTTAAATAAAAATAATTAGAAAATTATTTTTATAAAAATGACTTTATTTTTGAACTCAGAGCATCGATATTATGTTATGGTAATTTTTGGGGTTTTTTCTGAAAAAATGAATTTTTGATGAATAGTGTTTTTCTTTAAAAATTAAATTAAAAATATTTAGAAAATTATTTTTATAAAATGGATTTCATTTTTGAAATCAGAGCATTGATATTTGGTTAATGTGAAATTTTGGGATTTTTCTGAGAAAGTTGAATTTTCAGTGAATAGTAAAAATACAGTTTTAGGGTTTCGGTATGTTTAATGACATCATAACGGTGTCATGATGATGTCATGAGATATTTTGAGGGTTGGCCGGCCAAGGGTGATGAATTATTGTTTTGGGGGCCCAATGTGGCCTAACTCCATGATAAATGACAAGGGAGAGCACATGGGTTTGAGAAAAGCACATGTGAGGTGTCCCTTGGCCATTAATGCCTTGTCCCCTCACTTTCCATATAAATACCAAGACCTCCTCTCATCCATTCGACTACCCACTCATTCCCAACTAATTTCTGGTCTCATTACCTCCCAAGGAGTCCTCCCAAGGTGCCCCCAAGCCCTCAAGGTCCCAACCTTTGAGGTTTAAGAGTTACATTTTATGGTAAGGGATCCGACCTCTCTCTTTCTTTTCAAGTAATCTCTTTTATGTCTTTTCTTTTATACTCCATGTTATTATGTTAGAGGATGTTCTTTTATAGTCATCCTAATTACTATTTAATGTTCATATGATGAGAGACCCCCCCCCCCCTTGCTCTCATCAATTCGTTTTAAGAATGTTTAAGTGGCGTCGTTAGGCTGCCGAATTTTTAAGGGATTCTTTCACCTTCCTCGTTTTCAAGTTCTATTTTCATTCAAGACTTTCATGTTCCTTTTTATAATGTTGGGGTATGATCTCTAAATTATAATTCTGATCTTTTATGATCATTTTATGAGAGACCCCATTTGATATCTTCACTTCAGTATTTTGAAGTTTTAAGTGGCGCCGTTAGGCTGCCGAATTTTTAAGTGGTTCTTCACCCTTCTCGTTTTGAAGTTCTACTTTCATGTCAATTATTTCAAGTTCCTTTTTGTTATATTGGGTTATTATCTCTATATATATCATACTGGACTCTTATTTTCATATTATGAGAGACCCCATTTTATCTCTTCAATTCAGTATTTTGATGTTTTAAGTGGCGCCGTTAGGCTGCCGAATTTTTAAGTGGTTCTTCACCCTTCTCGTTTTGAAGTTCTACTTTCATGTCAATTATTTCAAGTTCTTTTTTGTTATGTTGGGGAATTATCTCTATATCTATCATACTGAACTATTATTTTCACATGATGAGAGATCCTATTTGATCTTTTCAAATCATTTTTGTTGATGTTTAAGTAACGCCGTTAGGCTGCCGAACTTTCATAAGAGAAATCTAATTTTTTTTCTTCCTTCCATGTTTTTCATTTCAAATGGTATGTCCTTGAAATTTCATTACCATGATCATTTATCCTTCTTATTCTGTCCATGTACTATTTTATGGGTCATTTATGAATGTTTGACCCATTTTACCTCTCTTTTAATGTCTTCTAAAACCTCCGAACATTGCCGTTATGCTGCAGAATTTCTGTCTCAAAATGTCTATCTCTTTTTCTAAAGACCTTTTATTTTATTAAGTGAATACTCAAAGCTCTTTCTTCTAATGGGTTATTCACATATATACCAAAATGTTCTATTTTAAATTCTGGGATTTACATACATGAGACCCACCTTCCTTTTCTGTGGGTTTTAAAGTGATATAAAGATCATTTCTTTAAAGCAGTTTTTAAAAAGTTATGATTATGAAATGAAACCCATTTCCTTTATGCTATATGGGTTATTTATGAAATGTTTGATGATGATATATGTGGCTCACATGATAATAAAGGCAAAATTAAGGGTGCGCCCTGATAGCGCTCCAATGCATTGGGTAATGATGTAACCACTAGAGATTACAATTTTCACGATACGTTGGTGAATAACCTTGGTAATTTTAAAATGACACCTTGGGGATGGACCTTGGTGATATGTTCATGATTGTATATGTTAAATGATGTAGCCACATCTTCAAGTTATGAAAAAGTTTTATTTTTATTAGGATATGCCTCATGATTTCATATTCATGCATTAAAGTTCTTTTCATGACTTTATTGATGTATCTCAAGTTCATATGTAAAATGTTTCACTTGTTTCCCTTGCTGGGCCTTCTGCTCACCCTTCCTTTTGATGTATGTCCCCAGGTTATGAGATGCAATAATGAGCCTAGGGTGAACATGAGAAGAAGCCTTTCAAGTGTTTAAGAAGAATGGTTTTTTTGTTTCATGTTTTATGTTCCCTGTTTCCAAGACACTAAACCTTAAAGATCCTTAGTTCCGTGTAATGGAATGAAAAGTTATGTTATAAAAAGACGGGATTCTATAGTTGGTATCAAAGGATGGTTTAGTTATTTGTGGAAATTAGGATATGAAAACTCTAGGAGGAACCCTATAGAAAAGTTTAATATAGGAAATCTTCCTAGTATTTTGGTGAGTATTGAGTAAGGGGTTTCCAAGCAAATACATCCCTATCTGGATACGAGTAGGTAAAGGTGGCTATGGAACAGATGTACATAGGGGTAAAACCCGAAAACACTGCTTTGAGCTAGACTCGAACGGGAACTAGTACACGACAACGGGCCTTGCTGCACTCTTGGTTACGACACTCCCGGGGGATATGCTTTGGTAAATTCATAAGCTTGGTATGAACCATTGTTAAAGGAAAAAAGATAAAATAAAATAAAGGTTCACATAAGAATATATGATCATTCATAACCTAGATGGGAACCTAGTAGATCACAAGTTAGGGTATACCTTTCATATACAAGTTATCCTTATATGCTTTCAGTTCCTTTTCATGATTATTATCTAAGTACTTAAGCCCCTAATTATGCTTCTCTTCTTAGTTAATGGTGGGAAATGGAAGAACATGTTCCGACAACCAATGTGATAGGAAATGCGACGATTTTCGTATTAATATGACAGAGATGATTAGGGGATTAAAATATGATTATTATTTTGGAAGACGTTCATTATTTTGGGAACCATATTTGATTGAGGTAAATAGATTACTACAGTATTTTCATTGAGGAGTAAGGTTGACTTATATTTTAACGAATCGATGATTTTAAGGTGAACTTATAGTAATTTAGGTTACTTATAGGAATGACTAACCTATCTTGGGTAAATTATGTTTAGGTTAGCTACTTTTTTATAATATGTTAGGAGTGGTTGATGTTGTCTGGAGATGAACAATGAAGTTGTTTTGGAAGACTATGTTATCAAATCCTTATTGTATTTAGGTTTCAATCTTAGTTTGGTTTGTTTTGAGGAATTTTAAAGACCGTTATTTATGGAATGGTCTATGATAAACTTTGGGTAGTACCATGGAACATTGATGATTTAAAAGTAGTTTCCATTCCTATGGGATTCTTTCTTTTTGAAGAGTTGTTTTACCTTAACCTTGCTGTTTTTTGGATAATGTTTAAAGATTGAAGAAATAGATAGTTAATCTTTTGTAGATTATGTGATTCTATAGAAGATGATTCTTGTGCTTTTATGAGACAAAGTGTTTTTGAATTCTCATCATTTAGAGAAAATATTAGTGTTGGTAGGGACTTGTTAAAGGATGAAACTCTACTTGAAGGCAGGTATATTTTCATATGTTTTTGTTCTATGTAGTAAATGAAATCCTCAAAATCATGAAAAGAAACGTAAAACAAAATTGTTGTTGGTTTAAGTTTCCTACTAGGTAACCAAAGACCGTTTACACACATCATTAGTTTGGTATTTTCTCATGGTTAACTTTCTCCTAATCATGTTCTCTATCACTCTCCCTCAGAACTTGACCCTTTGTTTTCTCCTCCATGTCCATGTTTTCCTACATGGAACCCTTGTGTGGGATAACTCGGGTGACCTTTGTACTTCCCTTTCATTATTTTAAAGTAATAGTTTTACTGACTCCTTTTCCGATGTGGGACATTCAATGAAATTTCAAAACCCAATTTTAAAATTGCGAGGACGCAATTTCTTAAGGGGGGAAGATTGTAACGACCCGAAATTTTTTAAATAAATTTTGTTTCCTAATTTTATGTGTTATTGTTATAATCAACAAAAATGTTTTATTTGATAAACATGATTATAATTAAAATGAGATCAGTGGGTTTTGACTATTATATAACCATCGGTCAACATGACCGCTGTGAACAAAATGTTTTGATTATTGTCTCTAAATATAAGTAATCTTGGTTAATTATTATAGAAAGAAGATTCGATGGCCTCACCTAGTAGTCTTGGACCGATCGAAGCCCATCTAACAGAGCTTGGGAAGGAGGTAGCACCACTGGGCTTTGCTCTGGATCAAATCCAATCTGAACTTCATCATGTGAAGTTGGAACGAAATCGCATTCGTGAGAAGTTCAAACTGATAGAAATTACTACTCGGGCAATGTTGACTGAGCCGCCCCAAGCTTCTATCACCCTAGCACACCATACTCTTAGGTCCTATGCTGGTATTATAAGGGGTTATGTAAAGAGACCGTAACTACCTTATGTAATCCTTGTTTTAAATAAAAATTATGATTTCTTATTATGATGAAGTTTATGAATTTTGAAATGACCGGATAAATATAGTATGCATATTTTTGATGAATTTTAGAAAAAGGATATTTTAAATATGTTTATGTAAACCCTAAATTATTAAAAATGATTAATGATTTTCAAAAAATGGTCTTCTGCAATTATGTTCAGTACTAAATTTAGAGTCTAATAAGATCAACTTGATTTTTGATGAATAGTAACTTATGAATAGTGATTTTATGATTAAGATTAGTAATATGACCAAATGGATTAGTAATCTCACTTAAAGAAAGTTTTAAAATAATCTAGGCACCTTGATTAAGTAATGTGATTCAATAAAATAGTTAAATAACGGTTTCATTAATTATTATTCAAGTATTAGTTTTTTCGGGTGAATAGTGTTTTTTAATTAAAAATTTAATTAAAAATAATTAGAAAATTATTTTTATAAAAATGACTTTATTTTTGAACTCAGAGCATCGATATTATGTTATGGTAATTTTTGGGGTTTTTTCTGAAAAAAATGAATTTTCGATGAATAGTGTTTTTATTTAAAAATAAAATTAAAAATATTTAGAAAATTATTTTTATAAAATGGATTTCATTTTTGAAATCAGAGCATTGATATTTGGTTAATGTGAAAATTTGGGATTTTTCTGAGAAAGTTGAATTTTCAGTGAATAGTAGAAATACAGTTTTAGAGTTTCGGTATGTTTAATGACATCATAACGGTGTCATGATGATGTCATGAGATCTTTTGAGGGTTGGCCGGCCATGGGTGGTGAATTATTGTTTTGGGGGACCCATGGGGCCTAACTCCATGATAAATGACAAGGGAGAGCATATGGGTTTGAGAAAAGCACATGTGAGGTGTTCCTTGGCCATTAATGCCTTGTCCCCTCACTTTCCCTATAAATATCAAGCCCTCCTCTCATCCATTCGACTCCCCACTCATTCCCAACGAATTTCTGGTCTCATTACCTCCCAAGGAGTCCTCCCATGGTGCCCCCAAGCCCTCGATGTCCCAACCTTTGAGGTTTAAGAGTTACATTTTAAGGTAAGGGATCTGACCTCTCTCTTTCTTTTCAAGTAATCTCTTTTATGTCTTTTTTTATACTCCATGTTCTTATGTTGGAGGATGTTCTTTTATATTCATCCTACTGCCTATTTCATGTTCATATGATGAGAGACCCCCCACCCCCCCTTTGCTCTCATCAATTCGTTTTAAGAATGTTTAAGTGGCGTCGTTAGGCTGCCGAATTTTTAAGGGATTCTTTCACCTTCCTCGTTTTCAAGTTCTATTTTCATTCAAGTCTTTCATGTTCCTTTTTATTATGTTGGGGTATGATCTCTAAATTATCATTCTGATCTTTTATGATCATATGATGAGAGACCCCATTTGATCTCTTCAATTCAGTATTTTGAAGTTTTAAGTGGCGCCGTTAGGCTGCCGAATTTTTAAGTTGTTCTTCACCCTTCTCGTTTTGAAGTTCTACTTTCATGTCAATTATTTCAAGTTCCTTTTTTTATATTGGGGTATGATCTCTATATATATCATACTGGACTCTTATGTTCATATGATGATAGACCCCATTTGATCTCTTGAATTCAGTATTTTGATGTTTTAAGTGGCACCGTTAGGCTGCCGAATTTTTAAGTGGTTATTCACCCTTCTCGTTTTGAAGTTCTACTTTCATGTGAATTCTTTCAAGTTCCTTTTTGTAATGTTGTGGAATTATCTCTATATCTATCATACTGAACTCTTATGTTAACATGATGAGAGATCCTATTTGATCTTTTCAAATCATTTTTTTTGATGTTTAAGTAACGCCGTTAGGCTGCCGAACTTTCATAAGAGAAATATAATTTTTTTTTCTTCCTTCCATGTTTTTCATTTCAAATGGTATGTCCATGAAAGTTCATTACCATGATCATTTATCCTTCTTATTCTGTCCATGTACTATTTTATGGGTCATTTATGAATGTTTGACCCATTTTACCTCTCTTTTAATGTCTTATAAAACCTCGGAACATTGTCGTTATGCTGCAGAATTTCTGTCTCAAAATGTCTATCTCTTTTTCTAAAGTCCTTTTATTTTATTAAGTGAATACTCAAATCTCTTTCTTCTAAAGGGGTATTCACGTATATACCAAAATGTTCTATTTTAAATTATGGGATTTACATACATGAGACCCACCTTCCTTTTCTGTGGGTTTTAAAGTGATATAAAGATCATGTCTTTAAAGCAGTTTTTAAAAAGTTATGATTATGAAATGAAACCCATTTCCTTTATGCTATATGGGATATTTATGAAATTTTTTATGATGATATATGTGGCTCACATGAAAATAAAGGAAAAATTAAGGTTGCGCCCTGATAGCGCTCCAATGCATTGGGTAATGATGTAACCACTAGAGATTACAATTTTCACGATACCTTGGTGAATAACCTTGGTAATTTTAAAATGACACATTGGGGATGGACCTTGGTGATATGTTCATGATTGTCTATGTTAAATTATGTAGCCACATCTTCAAGTTATGAAAAAGTTTTATTTTTATTATGATATGCCTCATGATTTCATTTTCATGCATTAAAGTTCTTTTCATGACTTTATTGATGTATCTCAAGTTCATATGTAAAATGTTTCACTTGTTTCCCTTGCTGGGCCTTCTGCTCACCCTTCCTTTTGATGTATGTCCCCAGGTTATGAGATGCAGTAATGAGCCTAGGGTGAACATGAGGAGAATCCTTTCAAGTGTTTAAGAAGAATGTTTTTTTTTGTTTCATGTTTTATGTTCCTTGTTTCCAAGACACTAAACCTTAAAGATCCTCAGTTCCGTGTAATGGAATGAAAAGTTATGTTATAAAAAGACGGGATGCTATAATACATATGTGATATGTCTCTATTTCATAAAAACAATTTCATCTTATTGTTATTCATTGAAAAATTCCCAATTCATTCTATACTCGATCGAATGGATATCCAAAAAATATCTATAATACAGGATTAACTTTTAACATATCATATGATCTATAAAATAGTAACAAGATATTTCACATATCATTACTAAAACTAAAATGGTTAGGAAAGGTTATAAAAATAAATTTCAAGTTGAAGATAATCAATTCCATAAAAATTTAACCATAAATATTGTCCAAAACATGTCTAACTAAAATTTTAAATAATTTTACTAAATAAACATTATATTACCCAGAATAAATAAAGTGGCTCTAAATCGTCACATACCACCCATGTGAATAACTACGTCATTTATTCTCATAAAACATGTTTATAATATGAATTAAAATAAAAAAATAATAAAACTTTAACGTTTCATTATTCCTTATGTAAAACATTGGTTATTTGATATATTCCTTAAATCCTAAAAAATAGTAAAATCCATCAATGATATTATAAACCAATTATTTATCCAGTGATTAATCAAATCAAAGGTAGTTAAAAATATCTGATTTAATTTATCCATATCATTCATCTCATTATCTATATTTTTAATATATGTATTTTTTATATCAAACATCAATCTGAGGAAATAATATGTAGATGACTCTTCCACTATCATGTTATCAAATGATATTATGTCCTCATATGATGCGAAATTTTTAGAGACTATTTCTATTAAAAATACTAGGTCAAATCCATTAATGAAATAGTCATTTATTATCCTTGGATTATGTGAATTAATGCGATTCCATTCATTATTCGATGTTCAATTTCACAATAATATCATACATTAGAGTAGATCATATCATTATAGAGCTTGATGAATAATCCCAAAATGATGTAAACACGTAACACAAATTGAAAAATTTATACATAAGTAATCTTATAATCATAATAATAGTTTCTTTTGTATTTTTATGTTTACATATCCTCAAATTCTATCAGGATATTATGTTCCATAATATATGTTTTCCAAAATTTTGTTCACATGATTTCAACTAAATGTCTTATGATATCAACTGTAATGACCCTGAACATAGAAGCTTAGTTATGGTTCCATACATTATTACATTGTCATGTATATTATATTTATATCCCAAAGCACCAAAAGTTTCACTAGTATTGAAAAAATAGGTTACATACATGATACCGATATTACATTGGTATAACAATATAAATTACAGAAAAAGTAAAATATCAACATCCTTAAATTTCATTCTATGAAATAATATTTATATTAAAGGGGAAAGGTAAATAATAATGGTGTGATAATATTATTATTATTTGTTATATATAGAAAAAAATTCATGAATCAATAAGGAATAATAAATACAAAATGGTATTTATCATAACAAACATTCCATTTAAATTAATAGACAATAGATAATCAATATGTAATGGTAAATATCTAAAAAACATTGAATTTAGATAAATAATTAAAATTAAATGCATCCATTTATAGTTTAATAAGGAAAACAACATGGATAATAATAAAAACAACTTTATTAGTTAATTAAATTCATTATTATTTCATAACATGTATCATAAACATGCGAAACCAATACCCTAAATAACATTCATAACATGGTCTAAAACATCCTTGATAAAACCCAACTTATTTAGAAAATATATTCATCTCATTAGAATACATATATACTATGGTATTACATTAAATGGCCCCCACCTCATGTCATACAAATCCAAATAATTCCTCATATATTGAGTAAATTAATTTAACTTATAAATAATGTTCCTCTTTAAATATATATATTGAGTAAATGAAAATTATTTATAAATGTTTACCGAGTCAATTAAATAACCTTCAATTTAAAAAACCATATGTAAGTATAGATTATATATTATGAACTAATAATATTCATTACACATGATCATGGATATTTAATAGAAATGTAGTGTGTGATGAAAAATGTTTAAAATAATGTTCTTTTTAAGATAAATTTTACATTCACTAAATAAAGTGTAATTTCATAATAATGTTTACCACATTGTAATTTTCAGCTAAAATGTCCTTGGGTGAGTTAATTAAAAGTAAAAAAATATAATTATAGTATGAATACAATTTTTATGAGTTTACATGTTAAAATAATTCTATATAAACTCCAGAAAAGTGAAATGGGGAATAATAATAAATAAGTCATAATGGATTGTAAATTTAGATGAAATCTCTTACCTTGAATTTAATTATGGTTAGTAATTATTTAAATATGTTTAAATTGGTATTACTAATTTTATAAAATATTATTAAAACTTATAAATATTTATTATAATATATATGATCCTCTTATAACATATTATAAAATATTAATTAATAATCATTCAATATTTTCATCATTCTAGGTAATAACTACTTTGTTTTCAAATATATTTTGAATTTTTATTTTTATATTAATACATCGATCATAATATAAATATATATAAAATTTAAATATGTATAAGTATATCATATATGGTATATATATATACATAAATAGTAATCAATGGAATTTTTTATAGGAAATGAAATACACTGTTTATGGTGATTGTATGTCATATATACGCATGAATGGTGTGTCCATTATCTTATCAGATTTAATAAAAATAGTAAATGACATATATATATATATATATTATCATTAATATATCAGAATTTTTTTTCATAATTATTACATATTTTTGTTAAAAACATCCTTAATACATTATATGTAAATCATGAATGAAGCACATTGCTTCGTTAGACGGTGGTCCGCCGTAAACATGAATAACATTATCGTATTCGAAAAAAATTAAACCAATGATAGTATGACCTATAATATTTACAAATTCATAATGAAATAATAAATATCTTATTTAAATATTATATACATCATTATTCATAACCGTAAAATACGTTAATGGGAAAATGAACAACATTGGATCACAGTGTGGTAGTCCTCTATAAAAACGAACAACAATTTCAAAACCCATATGATGGAAGTTTGCGAATTTATAGGTAAAAAACATGAAAAAATATCATTAAATTTATTAAATTGAATTTATTATATATTCTTTATATAAAAATAATATATGGAGTTGGAGAAAGTAATAAAATAAAAGCACTATTTATAATACCGAATCTATTCTTTGGGATTCCTCATTATGTGTTCAATAATGCCTTCTAATGATTGATTTCAACCAAATATAAGAATTGAAGTACTATGTTATGAATGTTGGTGTATGATTTGGGTAAGTCTTTTCAAAACAAATTTTTTTTAGAGGTGTGTAAAATGGGGAGAGATTAAGGACCTTTATTAGATGGGTAAGTGGAAAACATTAAACATTTTGGAAGAGGGAATTATACAAATGTTTATCGTTGTAAATCATAAAAGAATATATAAAAACTAGATAATATAAGGTATATGTTTTATATATTTCCATACAATGAATGTTGGACAAGTTTCTATGTCATTTTTCCAATTAATATTAAATTTTATTACCTTGGTGGACTCGTTTTCTTATTAATCATGGTAATTAATTATAACTAAATTCACTAAAACCATGTGTAAAAATATTTCGTTGAATTATTATAAAATATATATGTATATGACCCCAAATAAGTAATAAATTTTTTGAAATTAAATTCCCATAAGTGGAGAAAAATATTTTAAATAATCTCGTGGATGGGATGAGAAATTTTGTTTTTAAAGTGGCAATGTTTAATTATTTACTATGTTTTAATATCCAAATTCCATATATTTTCTTTCAATGTCCTAAATTGGATTAATATATATATAATTAATCTTATTTTAATTTCAAACATATTAAAAATATAATTTAACATTAAATAATTTTAGGATGGAAAACAACATTACAATTAATATACTTCTTTTTAAATATTCATCATAAAATCAAACATCTCATAAAAATACCAAAGAAACACCCTAATATTATTTTAATATTTTAATATCAAAAGTTATTTTATTTATATAAATAAAATTTATTTTTAAAAATTTATTTTTAAAATTCTAACACCATAAAAATTCATAAAATTTTCTTTTACAAAAATACAACTATTTATGTGTCAAATAATATTGTTATTATCTAATTCCTTTGAAATTTATTTTGAGAATGTTAAAAAAAGTTATTGGAAATATAATAAATAAATAAATTTTTGATTTTTAACAAATAGTATCTAATTTAATTTAAAATCATAAAACCCATTTACATAAAAATATTTTTTTTGAAAAAAATCATTTAAATTTAATGTGTTTTTACATTCATTTCCAATTAATTTTTAATGATTGAATTTCACACTATATTTTAATAATTTCGATAAACCGACTTATAAATGCCTGTTTATTATGAATGAGTTAAATATCATAATCAATAATAATATTAATAGTATATTTTTATTTGGAAAAATTTGGACTTGCCTGTAACACAATATTTCAAAATGAACCATTATTACATATAATAATAGATAGCTCCATATTGTGTGAATATAAATATATATAATAGATTGAATTCATTAGAAAATATTATGAATATAATAATGTATCTTACTGTTATATTCCCTTCAACTAATGGTATTGTGTGTCGTACACATTATCGAATAAAATATTATTCTCTTAGATTTTTGGGGGAATTACATACTTGGTGTGATTTTCATAGAACTATTCACGTATGATATATAATATATAATACCAAATATTAATAATTTCATCCTATAGAATATAAGACAAATAAACACACCAGATATAATAATTTTTCATAGTTTACCCAGAATGTAAAACCTCAAAGGAGAGACCACCAATATTGTGTCATTAGGATATAATGAAATATTTATAATTAATATTGTGGATACAATTTTTTTGATATTTTCACTACATGTTATGATAATTACCATTAAAATATATAGGGTATAACTCATTGTCAAAAAATGTCATCTCTATTTACACTCTCTATTTTTTCACTTATTTTAGAGGGAATCCATTTTTTATAATGGAAAATTCATGAATTCACAGTTTAATTATTTTTGGACTGATTACTGTATATTAATATCTACAATTCTCTTTCAGATATTGGTTTTGAAAAACACTATTTTTATAGTTTATTTTCTAATGGATTTATTAATGAAGTACTATCACTATTAGAAACTACTGAAATAAGTTTTAATAAATATTTCTGTTTCTCACCTAATCAAAATAACCAATACCAGTTATCACACACCACATCATTTTCATTATGAAAATCCTCCACTTTTTCCCATTATAGCTTGTTTCATGAAACATTTCACTCTTAAAAAATTGGGTTTTTTTATCTCTCTTCATTCATGATAATTTCACTATGTTATAAAAATATAAACATTTTTTAAAGATGTAGTCTTACATGAATCAAAATTTTTATGGATATAAAAAATTATTTTATTCATAAAACTGATGTTCATATGAATGAATCAAATGAGAAAAAAGACAAAACAAATCATGAATTTATGACTATTCATTTTCAATACTTCAAGATTTTTCAATTTTTTAGTAAAAAACCTATTTATATATGTTTTCAGCCATTAGAGGTTATTTCTCTCCATGTACCACCTTCTCATTATGCACATTATTAAATTTTAAAAAATAAAATTATTCATAAAATATTAATGAAAATTTCCCCATCATTATTTTTTTTGGAAATCATATCCATTTCAAAGGACATTTTTCCATCAAAAAACATACCTCCTTTAATGAACACCCTTAAAAACCAATATATAGTTATTAAGTAATAAATTTTTAATGTCATACCTTTTCAATATATTGAAGATGAATTATTGAAATTCATTTACATTAATCTTTATGTGTGATAACTAAAACATTCCACATTACAATCTTCTTGAATTTTCCATTTTCGATGGGGGAATCATGAATATTTTATATCATAAATATTCTTAATACTCATACTGATATTCCAGAAAATGATTAACATGAATGAGAATAATTCCTATTTTATTTTTCTTGATAAATCATAGAATCAAAATTTCCACAAAACATTTAATGTTATCATGTATTATTTATATTCTTTATTTTCCTATACTATATTCCCACACACTCTCAAACAATTCAATACCCATTTCTTTGTGGATTCCTCAAGGTCCTCACTATCCTAGAACTTCATAATAAACATTCATGATGTAGCCCTATCTGGGTGTTCCTCTTTCATCAATATTTTTAAAATTTATCGTCTTATTATCTTTATTGAAATTATGATCTCTCAGATTTCATCACAAAATATGAAACATCAATTTTATCGGAAAACAAATCTACTCATGCAACTATCACCTCATTTTAATCATCAATAACATAACCATGTTAGAATATATTTGACATGGTGAAAAAAAATCCATTATTCTCAACCACACCATGTAAATGGTATCATGATATCTAACAAACCAACACAATAGGGTTTAAAATGATTGTGATAACAATCAACCCACAACAGAACATATAGAAACCCAAATTCTCATTTGTTCCCAATAATATCAACCTTTGGATTTGTTATTAACACTATTATGAATTCATCGACTCTATCTTGGGGCCACCTAAAAAAA
This sequence comes from Viscum album, assembly GCA_963277665.1. Classification (NCBI taxonomy): domain Eukaryota; kingdom Viridiplantae; phylum Streptophyta; class Magnoliopsida; order Santalales; family Viscaceae; genus Viscum; species Viscum album. Next base: position 1,322,808,356 of record OY728140.1, read on the forward strand.
ATTTATTTATACCAATAGTCTGTTAATATGAATAAGAAATATTTATTAATGTTCGTAATTAATATCAATTTTTTTCACAATCCATGGAACATGGTGATAGTAATAAATTTAACCCCACTAGTAAATTTATATCATCAAAAACTCATTCCATGATATATAAATATTGAGGTGACATATTTTTAATATACAAATTTACATCCTTTACTTCCAACTTCAATTATGAATGGTTAGGTGGGATAAAACAAAGATTCTTGATCATTTATTTTTTGGATGAAACAACACTGGGATTCAGGAATATGTTACCAATAAACTTATATGCGATGATTATTGGACGCCAATGAGAATACATGTTTTTGTGGGTTTATTATTGGATTTTGTTTTCAACCATATCACAGTAAAACATTTTATGTTAGTGTATTTTGATGTGGTGTTTCAATTAACATGGTGTATTGGAGAACATTTTATTTTCTATTCACCATGTTTATATTTTCACGAGAGGTGTTTTTTTTTCAAACCCACTTTGACACAACATTAATCACAAAATAATTCATATATTTATATTCAATGAATATACCACTTTGACATCATTAAATTTATATCCATAACTTACAACTCTACTTGTGAATTGATGTGTAGGAACATGGAAAGATTCATTATCCATTCATCTTTCATAATTAACTATTCCTAGATTCATGATCCTTTCTTCTACCCAAATGTCATCTATTCCAATGTATAAATTATACCATATGAAAAATATATGGAATATAAATTCAGAAAAACCTATAGAAATAGGGAAATCATATTTATATATTTATTAATCTCCCCCTAACATATTGACGTTAGAAAACATAATCCTATATTGTTTAATTCCATTGAGATAATGATTTATATTGTTGTATTTTTTATTTATTATCAGTTATGTGTATAGGGATATTTATAATTATTCACATACATCAATATTTTCATTATATTAGGGGTTATATTTGGGATTTTCATTTCATGGTTCATTTTATTAAACTTCCTTATATACCAATGCACAAACTCTTATTCCTTAGGAACTCTTTCCAACAAGGACCTCCTAATATTTTACTTATTCGATCATTTATATCCATATTTTCATAAAAGTCATTTTAGCCATTAATTATTTACTATCATTCACAGCTTAAGATTTATTTAAGGCTATATTTCTCACATGAGAGTCCTTTGGAGTTCTTTTTGTTTTTAAAATCATCATATTATCATTCCAGGAACCCAATTATTCAATTATTCATTAGGAAATTCACTTTAAAAATTTATTTTTCATTTTCTTAGGAACCCAAATTTGTTTCTTTATATATTAAGTTATTCTAAATTTTTTAAACAAAATATAAGAATTTATTATATATTTTATCTTCTATCACCCATAGACTCACTGATGATTTTTCTTATCAAGAAGACCCTTATTTGCATGTTCGTCCATTTCTTGATAGCTAGAGAAGCTATATTATTTTTTGTGAAGAATTTTTTAATTTATTTACAATATGGATTTTATGAGTAAACTAGTGTTCATTCTTAATCAACCATAAAATCTGGTCGATTATTCTTATATATAGATTTAAATATATTCTCTCACATAAAAGATATTCTTTTTGTGAAAGTATTATTATCCATTTTCCCGAGAGTGAATCATTTTATATAACGCATTTAATTTATTTTTTTATATAACTCATAGTTATATGTTGTTATATAGATCAAAAAAAATCACTTCCTATAAAATCTATTTCTTGTATATCAATTCATCTATTCACATATTTTTCATCACAATTACATCTTACTTTATTTTATTAGGAAATTAGATAGGTATTCATAATAAATCACATGAATAATTAATATTATCACTTAGTGTTTAAATTCTATTTAGATTCACCTCTTTCAGTTTAGGAAATATCCTTTTTCATAATTAAATACTCTATATTTCGATAATTTTAGTGTAAATAAATTTAAAATCCCATAGTAGAGATATTATATTTATCTTTTAATATTTTATTCCTTATATTGAGTACTGTGATCATCAATATATCTCCTTAAATTGTGCATTTATCTCATTATTAATTGATATTTCATGATTTTTGAATTATAACTTCAATTTAGTTTATGTTTTTAGTGGGATAATTCAGTTTTTAGATACTTATATATTGACAAAGTTATTTCCAATTTATATGAATGTTCATCAAGTATCTAACTTGGAATCATAATCTATCCTTTCATCCTTATAATTTATTTATTTTGAAAAAACATTTCATGTTTCAACCTGCAGTTAACAGCAACCATGTCATAAATATAAGATCCCAGTTAATCCTTCACTGAAGTTATATCCAAGGAAAAATTAATTGGTCATTGATTATGTATTTTATTTTTTATTTCCTCAATTTTAAACACATCATCATGGATTCGATAAGATTTATTAATCTTTATAATATTCATGTTTTCTTCCTTCATCCCTTATTCCAACTCTAATAATATGTGGAAATAATCAATCATTTTATATCTTAATATTTCATCATAATTTGTATTTACAACATTTCATGGAATATCATGATCCACATATAGCCATATAGAATCATTTTCCAAAAAAGTATATAAAAATTATGATTCATCCATACCTTCTATTTGTGAGTTGTTGGGGTCCTTTAGTAGGATAAACCTTTACTAAATACTTTTTAATTATTTATAATTAATTTTTATTTAAACTTCATCATTATTTTATTTTTATTTTCCAAGTAATAGGTGGAATATATTTCAAATCATGAAACTAATTAGATAAGTTAATATCAAATGAAATCCAACAATAGAAATCCTCTAACTAATACCATTTATTAATGCCTATTATACTTTGGTGAGAGATTATTTTTGGGTATTATTATATAAAACACATTAGTGTTTCCCCACAATGAAATGAATTTATCAATAACATAATATATCATTATGACACAAATAATTTGGGTATCTATTGTTTTCAAATGTTATGTGATGATCTGATTAACTATTATGCTTGTCTTATAAGTATTATAATAATATTAATGTTAACTAAATCCACATGTATTGATTTGTTTTCCGATAAAATATAGGAAAAGAAAGAAGAAATGATAGTTGATTTTTACCATGTTCATGCACATTTTTCTATGTATAAAATAAATGAATGAAAATTATTTTCATGTACCAAAATCCAATAATAATCACATATAATGTGGATACAATATTTCTGCTATAGTAAAATCATTCCAGAAACAGTACCAATATGTGATTTGGGGTTTGGCTTATTAGGAATAAGTTTCAATCCATTTTCCTTCCATTTTTTACCACTTATAGAGGTAATAAATTATGCATCATAGTATAATTCCTGATTTCATTGTTGGAATGTTTTTTTATTAATTAGTACGCATTTATCTCCACAATGTTCTTTTAAAAACTGGTCATGAGGATCACTTTTATAGTAGATTCACATTCCATTTTTATGAAGTATTTATAGAATCACTCCCACATAAATGTCTTAAATAATTTCCAATCACATTGTTTATTTTTTAACAAACATTGACGCCCAAAACTCACACTCACACAACACCACATGATATTTCTAAACACTTTCACTTTCATATTACTTTTTCTTTTGTAACTATCATAACCCTAGTTACCTTGATCCAAAATCTTCTTTATGAAATTAGAAAAAAAAATATGCAATCATATCCAAAATATATGAATGGTTAAGTTTTCATGGTAAACTAGACGCATATATGTCTCTCATATTACATATTTTATCATTGTTCACAATATATATATTTTTCAAATAATATCACTATTCACCTAGAATATCCATGAATATCATTCTTAGTACACATCATGTATTCTTAGAAAGAGATGATAAATAAGGATGAGCTAAAATTATCTTTATGATTCCTGTATAATTAAATATATTATTTATAAAAAATGAATAATAAATATGGAATAATAAATATCTAAAAACACATTCTATGTATTCCATAAAATGACTAAAAATATTTGATATGGAATAATCAATATCACAAGGTAAATAAATAATCACAAATACCATATAAATTACAAAACAATCATGAATATATGATGAATAATCTTTATTTTATTGTAAATAAAAAACACACATTCTATTTAAATAATTTTAGTATCAATAATAGATAAGGTTTAATCAATATGGATTGGGAAATAATTGAAAAAAAGTATCATTTAATCAATAAAATAAAAATGAAATGCATCTAGATATAGTATCATTGAAAAATATATAACGGTTTATAATAATGTATTTTTAATGGTGTAAATTCATAAATTTTGGATTTCATATTCTCAAACATCGTGATAACTACTTAGTTAAGATCTTTAGCAGTATTGTTTAAAATTTATGCGTAGTTTTACACTAAAAACCCATTTAACAATGGATAGAAAACATACTGGTCTAATGATATTATTAATGTATCATGGGACTATCTATAACTGATAACCACCCATATAATCATTTAAATATTATTACTCATATGGTGAATAATTTATTTAATTCATGAACAATATTCCTTATCAAAAAAATTAAGTATCAACTAAGGAATTCATATTAAAAATAATTTCCCCAATCAGTCATATAACTTAAACCCTTATATAATAAATGTAGAAATGAAATAAATTTTTTTTAAAATGCATCTACAAGATAAATAATATGATTATTTAGATGAAATTTAATGTCCACTAATCACAAGAAAGTAAACATTTCAAGGGAAATTTAATTAATAAAAAAATGAATCAATAAATTGAATTTCAATACATTCCAGGGTGAAAATGATAATAAACCATATACACAAAGATTTATTGTATGAATAAAAAATATCCACAGTGTAGTATAAATAAAATAATTGTTTTTTCATAGATGAATTGAAATACCAAAAATATATCTTTAAAAACAATCTTTAATGAAAATATCAGTTTCATTTTGAAAATCAAATTTTAAAAATATAATATCACAAAAACGTTTTTAAAATAAATTAATATGATATTATCATTTTAATATTTTAAAATAATGTTCAAAACATTGAGTGGTCATGGAGGAGTAGTATTTCATAAATTCTATATATGCTATAAATTTTCATTTTCACATTTTTCAAAAATTCCATAACATGATTTCTTTAGAAAACAACATGAAATTTTATTTCAAAAAAACTTTTAAAATGTAAAAATATTGAAATATTGATTTAATAAATCATTTAAATAATGTATAGGAAATTAAGAAATATTATAATACATGGTTTTTAGGGAAAATGATTTTATACTGAATATTGAATTGATACCATATTTGACTAAAGTCATTTTATCAGTCATGTTCAGTTCCAAAGAGAAGATTATGTTACTATTACATAAAAAATCAGGAATAAAAATAAGAGAAGAAAATAAAATGGGTTTATTATACAATTATTAAAATAATTTGCATCAATAAAAAGTCATGTATTGAAAATCATGATTAAAATGAGAATGTAAAATAAATCCATACAGAGTTAAAACGTTGATGTGATAATTAATAAATTAATATACTCATTTTATAAAATATATATCCATATAAATCAATTGAAATTGAAATATATTGTATAATAAATTCTTTACAAACACAGTATTTTAATTTTGAGTACAATGAAGAATTAATATATCCCAATGCAATGAAAATGAGTCATGAAATTCTTTACAACTTTTTAATTTTCAGGTCAACTACCATTATATGAAATAACTAAAAATAATACATAAGTAACCATGAATTTGAAATTGTTCATTATATTAAATTATAATTGTTAATTATAAAAACTATATAGGTTAAATTCGGTGCATAATTTCACAATATGACCTAATAACGTGAAATTGAGACGAAGTCCATTACCTCACACTTTATCTGGGTTGAACATACATTAATCTCTATTATAAGATGTTTAGTATTCTTATAAATTTATAATAGAACCATATTCATATTCATTATATTATATAGTATCCACTTATAAAATTTTACCATGCATTTATTAATAATATTTTATTATGATCATTTGTTTCTTGTGTTATTTACGTTTTTTTCTCATGTGAAATTTATTATGAATGTTTTTGGTTCTTGGGTATAAGATACAGTTAACTAATAAAGGTAAATATTTTAATTTTATAAATATAATATTTACTAATTATGTTTATTTTAACTCATTTGTGAATTTAGTAGATGGAAAATGAATCACATCGCATCATGGAGATGGTGGGCCATAAGTATGCATGAGCGGCGATAACCTTCCATTAATTAGTGGAAGGATAAGGAAGTGAGTGATATATTAATATTATATTATCGATATAATTACATATATATCAAAAATATTTATTAAATTTAACCTTATTACATTCACTTTATTGATTATGTGATGAACATATCACATCACCTAATGATGTGGTAGTCCTCCTACACACTAGCAACATTATCATAATTTGAATGGAATAGAATTTACGAACTAACATGTGATAAGATAATTACATAAGTATAATAACATAAAAATATTATTTTAATTTGATAAATATATCATTAAATCCATCCTTCATAGTTGGTGATGGAGAACATATTATATCTGTTCCAGAGGTGGTAGTCTAACACAGACAAGATCTACAATTTTGGTTCCCATTTGATTGAATTGGATATGAATATAAGTAATTACCATATTATTAAAAAATTAATTTAAATATAATATATATTGGATAATTTATTATTATGGTTTAATTTTATTTTATAGTGTTATAGGAATAAAAAAAATCATTCAAAAACATTAACTCATCTTCATAAAAATCATTTTGGTTTCACTAAAATCATTCCTAGGGTGGGATTATGAAAAAAATGGCTCTATAATGATTTTATAGGTCTTAATAAGTTTTTTGGATAGTTTTTGTATTAATAATAAATCTATAATTGTTGATAGGTGAGGAGAGGGGGTGGTATTTTTATGCGGGGAAGATGACACAACTTAAACTATTGAAAAAGAGTCAATTATGACAATTTCTAATCATAACATTATCCAAAAAATAGGTCATTATCACATATTATTGGAGTAATTTATAGATATGTATTTATAACAGGTTTTGGAAATGTTTCATGTAATTTCAACACTTATCTCATTTGTATAGCCACCACCCCATTAAACTCGTTTTTACATAATTATTGTAATTAATTTTTACTATTTTCACTTTTAATTATCAAAAAATGATTGCTAAAAATATAATATAATATAAATTAACATAATTAGAAAAATTCAAAACAAATTTATAAATATAAATAACCAAAGTAGAAGAATCCAAATTAAAATTATACTCATATACCCAATTAAAAAAAGGGTTTCCAATGTTAAAATTATTATTATCAAAAAGGTTTTTAAAATAAAAACTCAATATGAAATTTTTTAAAATATCCAAAATTATATAAATATTCATATAGTTTATATAATTTTACATTAAAAAATTTTATTGTATAATTTAAACATTTATATTATTTAAATGAAATAGAAGTTTTAAAAAATATATATTTTTTCAGTGTTCAATGAAAAAATTCAAATAAATCCCAAAAATGAACCAAAATATATTTTATATATAATTATTTAAAAATTAATTTCATTTTATTAAAAAATAATTATAATTATGTAAAATATTATGGTTAAATTATGTACACACTTTAACAACCTTGATTTGATAAATGATATTTGATTCTTGAATTAAATTTTTATTATAATATATTATTCAATATCATACACATCCAACACATAGAGAAACCAAAGAAATAATTTTTTAATTAACGAAAACAATTTAATTATAAAAATACTAATATTTTATAAATTAAAAATATTAATAGTGGGTAGATAATAGAAATTAAAAAACTACAATGGGAAAATATGCATCGCCCCTGTCTGTTAGAATCAACCCTCCCAAAAACAATAATATTGGAAAGCAAAAGAAATTTTTAAACCAATCATCATTATTGAAAAATAATTATATACCATTGAGATACAATGGATTTGGATTATGATTGAATGAATTTAGATGTATTTATAAGAGTTAATATGACTATTAAAATAGTTATGTGACCATTATAATAGTAACATGGTCATTGAGAATAGTAACATGACCATTGGGATTAGTAACCCAATTTATTGAATAGTAATTTTACCTCAAATTAATAATTTTTTATATAAATAATATTTATCATTATTAATTTATCTAAATATAAATATTTTGTCTCAAAAAAATATCATGATAAAAAACACAATGAAAATATCAACACATTTATAATAAATTATATTTTAATGTATTTGGTAAAAACAATAATTATTATATTAAATTTTTCAAATAACTATGTTAGAAATTTATATTTAGAAAATGAATATATTTTTAATAATTAATATGTACAATTTTTTCTATGGTTATTTTTGGGTAAATTTCTAAAATAATGTATCTTTTATATTAATAGAAAAAATATAGTTTTTTGTCATAATAGTTGTATCTTAAAATACATAATTCAATAAGTAATAATTACAAATTAATATCTAGAAATTTGGATTTCGAAAAAATATATTTAATTTAAAAATTGAGTACATATAATAAAATAAAATAAATATTCAAAAATAAAAATCATTTTTTGATGTATAATGTGAAAAATGTTCTTTTAAAATAGGTATTCATCGTTTTTTCCATTATACTTTTTAATAATGTAATAATTTTTAATAATATATGTGATTTAATTATTGAATCAAATTATATTATATTTATATATGATTTATATTGTAAAAAAAATTTATTATATGGATTTCCTTAGATATTTTAATTTTTCAAAATTTTATTCTAATAATACTGCACTCTTAGAGTATAAATACCCTTCTACATCCCTTTGGAAAACCATTACTCTGACCAATTATATGGAAAAATATCAACAAAAATCCCCTCAATTATTTCTCTTAGAATAAATTGGGGGATTCTGGATTAATCATACTCTAATTATCAAGAGGTATTAGTTCCGTAAAATGGACGCAACATGAGGAATAAGGTATGGTTTAATTGAATCTTCTTTTTATTTTCCTCTTCTATTCCACTTTTTATCCATTAATTTTAGATCCAAATAATATAATATTAATTATTAAGTATTTAAAAATTATTCTAACAATATTAAAATAAGAAAAATATTATACCATTGATATATTTATATTATATTACTCACTTTCTCCACGATTGGAAAACATTCTTGATGACAGCTAGTTAACCACTAATGAGGATTTTTCATACATAATTCCTTATAACAAACATTATATATTGACTAATTAAATTTTTTATTTTATATAAATGTATTAATAATTTTAGTTTCATACTAATTAATCTGTTATACTCATTTATGAATTACATTGATTAATATATATTAATGAAAGTGATATAATAAATTTTTAATGAAGTCATGATATTAATATAGTTATTTTTTTAAGAAACATTTATGAATATAATAAAATTATTATAATAGATAAATAATGAAATAAATTAACATAATCCAATTCTGATTCAATTTGGTTGGAAATATATATTTATTTAATTTATAAAAAGTGAAAGCGAAGAAATAAAGGAGCATTTATGTTAAGGGGATTCTCAAACCCAACACTTTTTTTGGGTTTGTTCCCCGTTCATGATATATATGTTATGTATAACCCACTAATATTCATTAAAAATCATTTAAATAATTTTTCATTTTCATTTTAAAGAAAAAAAACATTCCACCGAGATTTTTAATCAGAATAGAATGATTTACACTAACATATTTTTTCCAAAAAAATCATTAACTCATCGACTTTTTTATCTTATCCAATGGAATATTTTAATTTCTTCAAATTTATGATCGTGCATTTTAATTTAGGAACCACATATCATATTTATGAGTGTATTGTTGATGAAATGCTAATGATATTAATGTCTATACATGAGTTATTACAAGTATATAATAGTTAGATTTTCTATGTGGCATGTATGGTTTCGACTAATTATGATATAAAGTGTAGGATCAAAATTATATAGATCATTAATGAGTTGGATAATGTCATGTATCTCATGAGATAATTATTATTATTCCGGAACATGATTATAGATATTTTCTTATTTATGATGTAATAATTATGCACATATGTTATTCATGGACCTGATTCTAGATTTCCTCACAACTATGTGTGGTATTTGACAAATATGACATGGAGAATTTTTGTATGCATCACCACATTCCATTATTTAATCATATGTACCCCCTGTGATATTGATGATAATTCCTTTCAACTTATATGATGATGTTTTTTAATCTCACAAGTTTATTATTGATTTAGGTCCCATATTTCTCTCCTTGGTGGGATTGTATATCTCCATTTCATTAACATATATCATCACATGACTGTTTGTTGAAAGGAAAATGTGGTATTATAGAATGATAAATAATTAATTTTTAAATAAATATTGAATTTTTATTATGTAAATATGTTGTATAAGACTAATATATCAAACACTCTAAACCTTTTCATCTGGAATTGTTGCTCTACTACATTTTTTGTCATAAAATTGATTTAAATATCAATTAATAAAAGTATGTTAATATTGTTGGTATAAGCATTATAGTTTAGTTGATATTATTATTATGATTATAAAAATATAGATAATACCATAAGTATGTGTCTATGTATAGATAAAACATCCTAGAATAATTGTTTAAGAATATTCGAAACATTGGGATACTAAAATATATTCAATTAATATTAGTTATCTAAAATAATATATTATTTATCTGTGGTTTAATTATATACGTTTTGATCAATGATTTTATTTTATATAAAATTTATGGATCCATGATAAATAACTCCAGCAACCCATGTAAGGGAAAATAAAATGATTTCTCAAATAACATCACCAATTCAATGGGAGGTGGAGTTCAAAAACACTATAGACATTATTACCTATCCATTTCGGGCTTTAAAAAATAAATGGAAGCACATGGAATTTCCACCATCAGATAAGAAGAAACAACTATGAATTGAGACTTTTATGTTGAAATGTCCACTAAAATTTAATGGAAATTCCAATCCACTTTCAAGAGAATAATGGGCTAACTCAAATTAGAATATATTTTTTATTCTCCAATTCTTTGAAAATGGGATGGATACTCTAGCGGTATATCATTTAAATGAAAAATATGATCAATTTTTTTATAAATAACAGAAAGATTAATGTTAAAATAATATATATATAGTTGGATTTCTTTAAGATAACATTTCTTAAAAAATATTTCCCTCAAACTCATTGAACATATATAGGGAGAGAAATCATTGAGATGAATTAAAAGTAAGCTTATTATATAACTTAATATGACGAAATATTAATATGGTATGGATGACAATACTAATTTTTTAAAAAACAATGATAAAAAATAGATAGATTTTTTTATTAATTTATAAAAACACTTTAAAAAATATCTAACTATCTGGGACATTAGGAGTTACAATGAAGTACATCAATGTTTTCACAATATAGAGACAGATTATTGAGAATGGTGTCAATGTAATGGAGATAACAAGTGAATAATGGTGTTTCATTCTAGAGGGTAAAATTAAAAAGGGTTAAAGATGTTAAAACTACATGCATGTCAAAAATGTGGGAAGAAACATTAGGTTAATTTCCTCAAAGTGGGGGGGAAATTCTTTAAGTGTGGTAGAAATATCAATAAACCCATAATTGATTAAATGAAATGATGATTCTGAACAACTTGATAGAGGAATGGAATAAACCACCTATTAAACGATTAATTTTATAATGGTTCAACTCTATGGGAAAGGGAACTATGAAATTTAGTGATCTAAACCATGTCCCCTTGAGGTAAAGTCGTGTTATAAAACCCCAATGATGAAAGAGTATATGAAATATTGTTTCATTAGTTCTATCAATATGGAGCATAAAAATGAGTTTTTAAGGGATACATTATATTAACTAAGTAATTTAATAATTTTTATTTAATTCCAGTTATAAATATTTCATTATATCTATCAGGTTTGATAGAACTATTTATTACAAACACCTATGCCTAGAATTAGATACATTTTTAAAAAACTCACGATGGGATCATTGTAACTGAGTTGTTGAACAATTCTACGGTTAATTTATATGGGTGGTATCTTATTTTGAATATCATAAACAATCCCTTGATTTAATTTTATGTTATACTATACATAGATGGGATCTCATGATATAGATAATATATCAAATATCCAGAAAAGGAAATTGATTTTCTATTTCTGAACAATCCCATGCATTTCAGAAAATGAAATAAATATTTTGAATATCATTTTGAAAATAAATTATTTGAATAAGTGTTGATACCCTATGAATAACCAATGATTTCCTAAATTTTATAGTTAAAGGAAGGTTTCAACCTAATGTAAATTCCCATTTGGAGGGAATACTGTAATTTATTTATTAATCAATTACCATGACATCCCCCATATATGAAGGTAGATTTCACTATATAACTTATACTTGGATACACTCCTTTCTATTTGTTCCCATATAGGATGGCCAATATCGAACTATATGAGTGAAATAATAAGCCTCATGTTAATTTAGTAAAAGGTTCTATACACCCTAGTGCATACAATGGGGTATTCCTATTCTCTTTGTCATGATCAAGGATAGTTCAATGCTGTTGTGTATTGATTACAGGTTGATTAATATGATCACCTTATAAACAAATATCCTTGGAAAAGTAAAAATTTCTAGTTAAATCAACTACAATGGTATCCCAATTTATTAATACTAGATCTTCATTATTGATATCATCACTTAATGGTGAAGAAGGAAGATATTAAGAATATTTCATTCCAAACAATGTATGGACATTATGAGTTCATAGTGATTTCCTTTAGACATTCTAATTCCAATGAAATATTGATGGATTTTATATATATAGTATTTCGATACTTCCTTAGAAAAATATTGGTACTGATTCATTATGATATTAAATTTAAATCCAAGTGCATAATGTAGCATGAGGAGAATCTAAGTATTGTGCTGGAGAAATTATGGAAGGAAAAATTTTATGATTAGTTCAGTAGGTGTGAATTTTGAATGTTACAAGTCACATTCAGGGGGAATATGATTAAATTTTATATTACTAATATGGACCATTCAAAGAAAAATAAATTTTGGAATTGACCAGAAAAACTAGTGTCACAATAATCCATAGTTTTCTTCGCCGAGTAGGGTACTAATAACATTTTGAGAGATATTTTTAATGAATTTCTTTCCATATAAATTCATTAGTTATTTCAAATCATATGGATGATTTAAGTAAAAAAAATTAATATTTAAATTTTTAAAAATATTTATTTTTATCATCTTGAATTTATTAAACTTATTTATAAATTATATTGTATAAAATATAGAAATTAAAAAATAGGAAATTTGTAAAAAAAACATGACATCAAAATGTTTCAAATTTAATAATTGAAATTAATAAATATAATAAATATATTATAATGGATAAATTGGGACCGAAATTAATATAACTAAATTATCATTCAATATTTTAATGAATTGATGTTTATTAATCAGTAGGAGTAAAAAGAATGAAATAAATTGGGATTTACAATAATGAGATTCTCAAACTCAACTCATTTTCTTTGGGATATCCATCTATCCTAACATCTTTAGTTTGGATATTCCACTATCATTCCTTAAGTATAATCTCAATATTATTAAATTTTTTGTGTTATAAATTCCATAGTATTATTTTTATGTTAAATGAAATGATTATACAATAATTATATTATTTCAAAAAACTATCCTACATCCCATGTGGTGTTTCTTATCTAAAGATTAAAGAAATATTATTCTATTTTTTGATATCAATTTGTCATTGGGTAACATAAATTTTATTCATTAATGTATTCTTTATTAAATCCATAATAAATCTATTATATTCTATAGCTTATTTCAAGAATATGATTTTTATATGTACTATGTGGCATGAATTATTTCATGATTTTTTTATATGATGGGTGGGAGAGGAATTATATATCCCACCAATAGATTGGTCACAGTGGTGTACTTCATGAGAAAATGTTTATTATGAATGAACATGATGCTATATTTTTTCACAATGAATTTTTATCATTATTAACAGAGGTTATTCATGAACATGATTCCATCTTTATTCACAAATATTTGTGATTTTTTCCATGATGGAATGATGTTTCATTTTTATGAAATTCCATATTCAATTAAATTATCATATTTATCCATCATAACATTAATTATAATTATATTGTTATTATATGATGATGTTTATTATTCTCATCCATGTATTATCACTCCATGTACCTTATTTCTCTCTTATTTTATATGTATCCCATCCCTTTTTAAATGTATATCCATAGGTAACTATATGTTCTATGGAGAATGTTAACACTTAGATTGATAAAGATAAAGCATTTAAATAAAATTTTATTTTTTATTATGTATAATTTATGTATCTGAAATTTATTAAAGAGAAACTAAAACTTTAGATTATATATTTTGATTATATTACACTGTTCCCTTAAAAATAATTTAATAGTCATGTATGAGAATTTATGGTTATTATATATAAATTGTCACAAAACCATTTTTGAGGAGAATATTTTTTTCAAAATAAAATAAATTATTTTCTTCTAAATTATTCTAATTTTATTTATTATAAATAGATAACCACAATATTTATAATATATTTAGTAGTATTCATTTCCAGAAATTAAAATAATAGGATATAATAGTGTACTATATTACAGATCTTTAAGAATAATTTTTTATTCTTTCAATAGATATTGAAGAGATTTAATTTATAGAAATATATTTCCAAGGTTGATCAATCTCAGTGTTTCACATCGCATACACTATCAAGTAAAATGAGAATATTTTATAATTTTTTGGTGTTATATTATCCCCACCTTAAATAATGTGTGTCATCACAATTTATCATTGCACACAGAGATCAAGTGTTTTATATTTGAAAACTAATGTATTGAAAACCAATATCAAAAAGGGTCCATAAAATTCCTTCTTAATATGAGTGAAAGGGAGAAAACAAATTTATTTATAAGAAGACATATCTAGTTTTTTATGTAGGATGATAGTGGTTTCATGTGAATATATAAAAATGGAAAAAACATATATAATAATATACGTTGATATAGATGATTAATCCCAATAAATGTAATGATTAAAGGAATGTTAAGGACCTGCATACCACAAATCTATGATGATATAAATGTCCATTTTATTCATATGATATAGATTTAATACGATGATAATTTCTTTGAGACCCTTTTCATAATAATGGGGAATTATTTAAATATCTATGAGTATAAATAAATATATTTAATTAATTTTTTTATATTTCACAAACACCAGTTCATCCATTGGTTGTTTTTTGACCAGTATTCAATTCATTTATTACTCAATGAAATGAATAATAAAACTAATTTTTTAATCACTAAAATTAACTTTTAATGGATCATACGATCCATAATTGATTAATAATTCTTTCTATAAATATATAACCACTGTCTAAACCCATAATGGTTAGAATATTTTATCTAATATAATTCATTAATATTTAAACCTCAATAATAAGAAATAATCCTTAAATAATAATATTTATCCATTATATCATTTATGTAAAAATAATGAAATATTGAACTGAAAATAACTTCGGCATATTTTGTAATGGCCCAGACCCTCATGGCCCATTACTTTTCCAAAATTGAGGCTCCACCAAAACATAGGCACCGTGTCCTCTTCACACTTTTCTAGTTCCTGACCTTTCCGGTCCCACATCAATTAATTATTTTACCCTTATTAAAGCCCATAATTACTATCTAAAAATCCCGATGAATGTCCCCGATAGGGGATATTAAATAACCACTTAATACCATCGTGTGTAACCACCCAAACCACGTGGGAAACCACGATCCCGCTTTCAAGGCCTTCAAAATCACCATATCCTGTAACAATACGATTATATATATATATCATAGAGGAAGTTCTTCTTCTCTTCTTCGTTTTGGCCAACTCCTCTCCTTCTCCCTAGGGCGCATGCGCTCAAGTCGTCTGCTCGTCCTTGGAGTTCTCGATATCCCTCCTCTGCAAATTGTGTATCCCCTCTTCTTGGCGCGTGGAGAAAAACGCCGATCCATGATCAATCATGAAGGTATTTTCTCCTTCATCTCTCCTTTCTGTTTATCATGTTGGGTGGGAATGCTCTTTCCTCTGTGGAAATCGATGAAACTGAACTTAACGAAGATAATGAACGGACATCTAAGGAATGAATGTGGGGTGTGGTCGATTTCTTGTTGTACTCTTTATGTTGTTATGTGTTGTCAATTGTATGGGAATATGCTCACTAAAAATCATGGTCATTGGTGGTATTTCTCTGAGCCCTAATGAACCTCGGTGGTCCTAGATGTTCAAATAATCATTACATGGAATTTGTTAATTACGTATACACGGTTAAATAAATTGAAAACACCAGGATCAACCCTTTTCTGTGATAAACCCGGTTAAATCATAGTGTAATTGAAACCATTGAGTGTGTTAAATCATTTAAATCTGAAAATAGGTGGATGGGTCTGCCTTGTGTTGGTAATATCAGTTTGGTTGTTTCTATCACAGGCCGATTGATGGGGTTATATGGATGGGGATGGGATCCCCAATTGTTATACTTTTGCTGGTTGCGAATTTGAGGTTGTGGGGTTACTCTGCTTATATCATGAATTGGGGTGGAATCGTCTATTATTGAGAAACCATTGGCTCTTGGATTTTGGGGACATGGGGCTGTGTCTCGGGGTTTTCATTGGTTCCAGTACTTTGAGGGATCTCACTTTTTCCTTTGTTATTGTGACTTTACAAGAGAACCGGGTGTGATTGTTTATGTTGTTTAACTATCTTATTTATCTTGCTTGCTGTTTTTTCCTGGTAATTGCCTAGTAGTGTAGCTTTCATCTAAATGGATCACTTGAACATGAAAACAAGATTTGGTTAAATAGAGAAACTGGTTCTTGGAATGGGTTGTGACCTGTTTGTGGGTTGTTTACCTTTCATGAATGAATAGTAACGTGGTGTTAGAGCTTAGGCTAGTTTCAGAACACTAGGTTGGGTTGAGTGCTTGCTTACTTATGTATATACTTGTTGTTTTTATGTTTCTTATTCACGCCCCACCCATGTTGAGCACTTAAGTGCCGAACACTCCCATTTTATGGGAGAGGCTGTTTTTTCCAACACTCCTATGAGTGGCAGTTTTTTATCTCCTTTTCTGATCCCTTTATTGAATAGCCCAAGACTCTTCGGGCAGGTTGTGATGGCCTTAATTCCATTATTAGACCAAGAATCTTTGGGCAGGGTAGTTATGGTGGTTGGCCCTGGTGTTTGCGGGCATGTTTTTTCCTAAGTGTCTTCGGGAAGAGGCCCAGGTGTCTTCGGGCATGGTAGTAGTTGTTCTGACCCCGGTGTTTGCGGGTGTGGTTACGCGTGGTGGTTATGGCCCATGTGTCTGCGGGCGGGGTTTGGTAGTGGGACTGTGGTGAGGTTGTGGCACAGGAGTCTGCGGGTCGGGTTTGGTAGTGGGACTACGGTGAGGTTATGGCCCAGGTGTGTGTGGGTGGGGTGTGGCAGTGGGACTGCAGTAAGAATGGAGGGATTGGTTCGATGCGTAGGATGTTGTCAATAACTAGTGGCAAGGTGGCGTGGGGTACCCAAATATCAATTTTCTATTATTATACGTTACTCGACTTGTGTTATTTGGGGAGCGTGCCTTGGTGAGGTTTGGGTGGATAACCATTCTTTGATGGGTGTATTGTTAACTCTATTTCCATGGGACATTAGAATGTCTCCTCACTTATGCTCGTGAGACATTGGTTTTCCCTACTGAGTATTCTTTTTTTACTCACCCTACGTATATAAAACTGCTTTTAGGTCTCCAGGAGGACTTCAGGGATCGAGCGGGACCGTACTAGCTCGGACCTTTAGGGAAGTTGCAGTTGTTTCTTTCCATTTCTTGGTATCTTTTTACCTTTGGAATTTTGTGGATTGTATCTTTTACCTTTGAACATGAATATGGGAATGTTTTAGTTTCAGTCGTACTTGTACTTTCATTTTTGGTGTTGTGGGATTTACTATCTTATCTCCCGATACTATTAGAAGAAAAAAGGTAATTCCTTCCATTTAGTGTATGATTTTATACTGTTGGTGCTAGTCACCCTCAGTGACCTAATGAAGGTGGGTCTCGAGGGTAATTATCTCTCCTTCAACTTGAAGAAGGAATGGTCTGGAAATCTGTTGTCCCTTCCCACAACATGGGTATGTCGGGTCATGACCGAATGATATCAGAAGAAAATTTGTAAGATAAGATGGATTCTGGAGTCAGGCATAGTGAGGATTGCATGTGATGGTAAGGAAACAGTGCTGGGTGACCGTGGTGTGTGAATTAGGCCCGGGAAGACCAGCTAGGAAACAAGATTTTAGGGCCCCCCGTGATCCGATGCAAGGACTCTGGACCTACTGAACGACCAAGTGAGGCCACACTTATTGTAGGGTAGAGACCCTAAGAAAGGTACAAGCATCATAATGAATTGTGATTTCATGTTTCATGGGTGTCTTGGGAGTTCAAAATAAATGAAGAGGTCTATGACATTTTAAGAACAATATTATACACAACTCGGGCATAGGCATTCCTTGTTTACCTTGTAGCTATGGCACCTGGGAGGCGACTACGAGTAGTACAGATGATCGAGGACCAGAAGTTTGACTTGTCCGATCGACAGAGGATCGACCGAGAGGAGGATAATCAGTGGCAGAAGACTCTTTGATCTTTTCAGTGACAGACCATTGGGAAGTATGAGGGAAGCAACTCAGACGCGGAGACAGAGAGCTGGCTCGAGGATCTAGTGATAGCTTTTGGCATGATTCGGGCTCCGATGGAATAATGGGTTCCTCAAGCCATCATCCATATGTGGGGAGCAGTGCATCAGTGGTGGACGCATTATCATGGAGAGATGAGGGAGACTAAGGTTGTGTGGGCTGACTTCGAGAAGGAGTTCCGGGCGGAATTCCCCTCTTCCACAATGAAGGATAAAAAGAAACAGGAGCTACTCTCCCTCCAGCAGGGGAGTATTTCATTGATAGAGTTTGGGATCAATTTCAAGGATCTCCTTCACCTTGTTCTAGACCTCATTCCGGATGAGGAGTCTTAGGAGAGACGTCTATAGGAGGCACTCCGACCTCCTCTTCAGTGTGCCGTTGTTCCCTTTTCCTTACTGACTTACCTGGAGGTGTAGAAGAAGGATTAAGTGGTGGAGAGGATGCAATTTCTGGGAGGTGTGTCGCGAGAAAGGATCCAGTTTGGCTTGTCGAAGGTAGAAGCCGTCAGTAGCAGGCCCCCAGCATCCGGACCCTCTAGGTTTCGACCGGTAGGAAGTAGACCTCCGCAGTTCCAGTTGGGGTCCCCGGTCCTCGCCCCTTCCTTTTGGTCCCAGGAAAGAGGTGCTTCTTCTGTGGGATCCATGGAAATCTTCAGATTCAGTGCCCGGATAGAGTGCAGTACAGCGGGGGTGGGCAGGTTCAGTGCCCACTTCAGCCACAGCAGTTTCCAGCCAGGCCCATTCAACAAAAGAAGGGGCCTCAGGCTCTCTCCCCTCCGAGGGAAGAGGTTACAGGAAGAGGCCGACCTCCGGGTTCTCCTCAGGGACCTCTGCCTGGGCGAGGTCGGGGAGGTGGCCGATAGTAGAGAGGCAAAGGAGCAGGGTGTGGGAAGTTGCATGCTGCAGAGGCACCAGTTCCAGTAGGTCCAGAGTTCATTTGAGGTAAGATCAGCTTTTTTTGTACTCTTGAAAATTCCTTGATTGATATTGGAGCCTCGCACTCTGTTTTTACACCCGGTCTGGCCCGTGCTTTGTGTTTAGAAGTCGAGAGAATTTTAGCTCCTCTGCTACTGAGCATGTCTATCGAAGGCCACACTGACTTATCTTATGTTTGTCGAGGGTGTAGACTGATGATAGTACCGCATCAGTCTATCAGGGATATACTATTGTTTTAGATACAACCATATGATGTCTTCCTAGGCATTTACTGGCTATTCTCTGTGGGGGACATCATTGACTACTTCCGAGGAAGGGTTGTGTTTTCAGATTTGGGCAGTCAACGTGTAACCTTCGTCGGCGAGCGGGGTTGTCAGAGAAGCAGCGGGCAAAAGGAGCCCTTACTTTCCTTTTTGGATGAACATTCAGTGGAGTCAGTAGATTCAGAAATTGTGGAAGTCCCAGGAATATTCAGTGAGTTTATGGAAATTGTTCTTAAGGAGGTGGCAACTCTACCCCCTCGACGCGATGTTGAGTTTGGGATAGACTTGAAACCTAGTGCCCTCATGGTTTTGATGGCTCCCTATAGGATGGAAACTTCTGAGCTGTGGGAGTTACAGATCCAGATTGACGATCTAATGAAGAAGGTTTTTGTTCGGCCAAGTGAGTCAGTGTGGGGTGCGGCTATGTTGTTTGCGAAGAAATCGTATGGTAGTCTAAGGATGTGCATATACTACAGGAGGCTGAATCAGGTGACGATCAAGAATCGCTACCCCCTCTCGAGGATAGATGATATCTTCAGCCATGAGAGTGAAGCGGGTTGGTTCTAAAAGATCGATTTGTGGTCTGGATATCACCATGTACAGGTGAATGAGGATGACATCTCGAAGACTTCCTTCATGTACATATATGGGAACTTTTAGTTTGTAGTCATGTCGTTTGGCGTTACGAATGCACCAGTTGTGTTCATGGGACTCATGAACTCCATCTTCCAGGGGTACCTGGATCGGTTCATAGTCATGTTTTTCAACAACATCTTGATCTACTCAAGATTAGAGGAGGATCATGCTGAGCACTTGAGGATGGTTTTAGAGGTCCTCCAACAACACCTGCTCTATGGGAAGTTGTCCAAGTGCATGTTCTGGACACGGGAGGTACATTTTCTTGGGCACGTGGTGTCCTACCGAGTGATAGCAGTGGACCCATCGAAGGTCGAGGTGGTTTTTTCTTGGGTAGCACCCATGAATGTGGCAGAGGTTCGTAGTTTCCTCGGGCTACCAGGTTACTACCTGAGGTTTGTGACCAACTTCTCACGAGTTGTTGCACCTTTGACAGCCTTGACCAAGAAGGACCAGGCTTTCATGTGGAATGGGAATTGTGAGGTGGCCTTCAGTTATCTAAAGGGAAGGTTGGTATGTGCCCCATTGCTGAGGTTGCCAGAAGAAGGGGCAGCGTATGAGGTGTTCTGTGATGCTTCAGGGAAAGGCCTCAGATGTGTGCTGATGCAGCGGCAAGGGGTGATCTCTTATGGGCATAGGCAGTTACATCCCCTTGAGCTTAACTGTGCCACCCATGACCTAGACCTTGTGTTGGTCATGTTCGCACTAAATTTGTGGCGGCATTACCTTGTTGGGGAGCACTGTCTAGCCTTCACGGACCACAAGAGCTTGAAGTATATCTTCTCCCATCGGGACCTGAACTCACAATAATGGAGGTTGATGGAGTTCCTTCAGGACTACGACTATGAGTTTTCCTACACCTTAGGAAAGGGGAATGTGGTGGCTGATGCCTTGACCATAAAATCACAAAACGATTCCATCCTAGAGTCGGTAGATGCTTAGAAGGCAATAGAAGAGTTGGCTGCCCTGCACCTAGATGCAGGGATAGAACATGGTAGAGTTTTCCTATATCAGACGATAGTGCAATCTTCTCTATTGCGGTAGGTAGAGATGTCCCAATGGGGAGATTCGGAAAGTGAGGTGATTCATGACCATGTTAAAAAAGGGGTTGCTCTGAAAGGATGGACGGATGATGGTATGAATCGAGTGCTTTTCCGAGGTAAGTTGTATATTCCAGAGGTGATGCGTGAGAGAGTTCTTAGAGAGTTCCACAACTCGCCCCTTGTAGTGCATCAGAGAGTTTCCAAGATGTACCGG
This sequence comes from Viscum album, assembly GCA_963277665.1. Taxonomy (NCBI): domain Eukaryota; kingdom Viridiplantae; phylum Streptophyta; class Magnoliopsida; order Santalales; family Viscaceae; genus Viscum; species Viscum album. The sequence goes on from OY728140.1 coordinate 1,322,830,458, forward strand.
GGCATGAGAGGTCAGTTCTGGTGGCCTGGGGTGAAGCGAGCGGTGGTAGATTTCATGGACAAATGCTCGGTATGTCAGCAGGTGAAGGATGAACACCACGTTCCAAGCAGTTTGTTGCTGCCTATGGATGTTCCCGAGTGGAATTGGGATGAAATATCTATGTATTTATTCATAGAACTACCTAAGGATCAAGGAGGTTGCGACATTATCTGGGTAGTGGTGGACCAATTAATGAAGTCGACTCACTTTCTCGCGATAAACGAGTTGGGTGTAGTAGATGCCTTAGCACAAAGGTACGTGGATGATGTGGTGCGGTTTCATGGAGTTCCAGGATCTATAGTCTCGGATAGGGATGCATGGATTACCTCATGAGTCTAGAGAGGATTGTAGCATGATTTTAGCACCCAGCTATGTCTTAGCACTGCTTTCCATTCCCAGACAGATGGACAGACAGAGCGCACTTTCCAGTCCTTGGAGGATATGTTGCGGGTGTGTGTTCTGGACTCAGGAGGATCGTAGGTGCGACACATGACTCTGGAAGAGTTTGCCTACATTAATAGTTGTCACTCTACCATTGGCATGGCTCCATTTGTAGACCTATACGGAAGTCTGTGTCGCTCACCTGTGTGCTGGATTGAGGTTTGGGAAATGAGCATTCTTTTCCCGAAAGTAGAGCAGAGCACGGAAGAGAACGTTCAACTTATACAGGAAAGGATGAAGGTGTCCTAGAACCGATAGAAGTCATATGTTGATAGCAGGACGAGGCCCTTGGATTTTGAGGTTGGAGACCACATGTTCTTGAAGGTCTCCCTTCGGCATGGACAACGGAGGTTCGGTAGAGGGAGTAAGCTTTCTCCCAGATTCATCTGACCCTTCTAAGTGTTGCGGTGGGTCGGTGAAGTGGCTTATCATCTAGCATTACCACCTCTTCTATTCAGGATTAATGATGTTTTCCATGTGCCGTAGCTCCGTCAGTATCTACACAACGGTTCACATGTCCTCGGCTGGGGAGAGATAGAGATCAAGGATGACATGACCTTTGTGGAAATATTAGTGAGGATTGAGTATCGTACAGAGAAGGTGCTTTGTGAGTGAATCATCCCTTTAGTTCGAGTATTTTGGATGAATGGTGGGATTGAGGAGAGTACCTAAGAACAGGAAGCACAAATGCACTCCCATTACCAAGAGTTGTTTTGGGTTTTGTGCTATTCTGTTTATACTTGTTTGTGATGGAACGCTTCACCTTTTTGATTGTGGAATGTGTAGTTTTCCTTTTTCTCTGAATGTGTGTGAAAATTACTGGTTATGGGGAGGGGAGGACCCGATCCCTAATCAAAACGCATTAAAGTGGATGTGATTAAACCCGTGCGGGCAAGTTAGTACCGCACAAAGATGATAGTATCTTGACATGGGGGAAGAGACTCCCCAACCCATATGACTTGGAAATTTGACCCTGCTATGTTTCTTGGCTCTTGAGAGGGATGTGTTTCTAGATAACGATGAGCTTAACTCCTGAGAGGTATCTTTCGAGGTGGTCATTCAGACCCTCTCTTCTCTTCTAGTTTGTTTTGATTCTCAAGGGTGAGAATAGTTTGAGAGGTATCTAATGTAATGGCCCAGACCCTCCTAGCCCATTACTTTTCCAAAAGTGAGGATCCACCAAAATAGTGGCACCGGTCACTGTGGAACCGTGACGATGGCACCATGAGGGTGACACCATGATGGTGGCAGCGTGAGGGCGACACTGTGACGGTGACACAGTGTCCTCTTCTCCCTTTTACAGTTCCCGACCATTCCATTCCCATATTAATTAATTCTTTTACCCTAATTAAAGCCCATAATTAATACCTAAAAATCCATAGGAATGTCCCCAATGGGGGATATTAAATAACGACTTAATACCATCATGTGTAACCACCCAAACCATGTGGGAAACCACCATCCGACTTTCAAGGCCTTCAAAATCCCCATATCCTGTTACAAAGGGATTTTATATATATATCATAGAGGATTTTCTTCTTATCTTCTTAATTTTGGCTCACTCCTCTCCTTCCCCATGGTGCACCTGTGCTCGAGTCGTCTGCTCGTCCTTGGAGTTCCCGACATCCCTCCCCTGCAAATCGCGCATCCACTGTTCTTGGAACCAGGAGAAAAAACATTGTTCCATGATCAATATGGTAGGGATTTTATACTTCATCTCTCTCTTTTGTGTATCATGTGGGGTGGTCATTCTTTTGCCTATGTTGAAATTGATGAAACCTAACTTAACGAAGATAATGAACATATCTTTAAAAATGAAAGAGGGGTGTGATCGATGTTCTGGTGTACAATTTATGTTGTTATGTGTTGTGAATAGTACGGGTCAATTATCACTAAAAATCATGGTTGTTGGTGTTCTTTCTCGATACACTAACGAACCTCCGTTCTCCTGGATGATTAAATAACCGTAACATGGAATTGGTTAATTATGTATACCCGGTTAAATAAATTTAATGCACCAGGATCAACCCTTTTCTGTGATAACCCCGGTTAAAGCAAAGTGGAATTGACACCATAGAGCGTGTTAAATATTTAAAATCTAAAAATACCTACATGGGAATGCCTTGTGTTTGTGGTAGAGGTTTGGTTGTTTCATTCTCGGGCCGATTTCTGGGGTGATATTGGTGGGTATGGGATCCCGTGTTGTTATACTTTCGCAGGATGTGAATTTGAGACGGTGTGATTACTCTTCTTAAATCATGAATTGGGGTGAAATCCACTATTTTTCAGAAACCATTGGCTCCTATATTTTGGGGACATGGGGCTGTGTCTCGGGGTTTTCAATGGTTCCAGAACTATGATGGATCTCACTTATCCCATTGTTATTGTGACTTTACAAGAGAACTAGGTGTGAATGTTTGTGTTGTTGTTTGACAGTCTTCTTTCTCTGGCTTGCGGTTTTTGAATGTTAATTTCCTATTAGTGTATCTTTTATCTAAATGGATAACTTGAACATGAAAACATGAGTGGTTTAGATGGAGAAACAGGTTCTAGGAATGGGTTGTGACCTGGATGTGGTTGGTTTACCTTTCATGAATTAATAGTAATGCGGTGTTTAATATTATACTGGTTTTGAAACCCTAGGTAGGATTGAGTGCTTGATTACTTATGTATATAATTTCAATTTTTATATTTATTATTTTCGCCCCACCAAAGTTGACTACTTAAGTGCTGAATATTCCCATTTTTTGGGAGAGGGGGTTATTTCCAACACTCATATGAGTGGCTGGTTATTAGCTCCATTTCTTCTTCCTTTCCCAAATAGCCCAAGACTTTTCAGGCAGGCTGTGATTGCCTAAAGTCCATTATTAGCCCAGGAATTTTTGGGGCAGGGTAGTCGTGGTTGTTGGCCCAGGTGCTTGTAGGCACGTTATTTCCCAATTGTCTTCGGGATGCGGCTCAAGTGTCTTCGGGCATGGCGGTATTTGTTCTGACCCAGGTGTTTGCGGGTGTGGTTACATGTGGTGGTTATGGCCCAGGTGTCTACGGGCGGGGTTTGGGAGTGGGACTATGGTGAGGGTGTGGGCCAGGTGTTTGTGGGTGGGGGTTGGCAGTGGGACTGCAGTGAGATTATGGCCCAGGTGTGTGAGGGCGGGGTATGGCAGTGGGACTGCGGTAAGAATGGCGTGATTGGTTCGATTCACAGGATATCTTCAATAACCAGTGGGAAGGTGGCACGGGGTACCCAAATATCGTTTACTATTACTATACATTACATGACTTGTTTTATTTGGGGAGCCTTCCTTGGTGAGGATTAGGTGGATAGATTTTCCTTTTTGGGTGTTTGGTTACCTCTTTTGCCAAGGGACATTAGAATGTCTCTGCACTTGTGCACGAGAGACTTTGGTTTTCCTAACTGAGTATACTTGTATGCTCACTCTACATATATAAAACTGCTTTCAGGTCTCTAGGAAGAATTCAGGGATCTTTCAGGGTTGTACTAGCTCAGACCTTTGGGGCAGTGGCAGTTGCTGGTTTCCATTTCTTGGTATCTTTTTACCTTTGGAGTTTTGTGGCTTTTATCTTTTACCTTTGAACATGCATATGGGAATGGTTTACTTTCAGTCGTACATGTACTTTCAGTAATGGTGTTGTGGGATTTACTATCTTATCACCAGATCCTATTAGAAGAAAAATTATAATGCCTTCCATTTAGTGTGTGATTTTATACCCTTAGTGCTAGAGGCCACTCTAGGACCTACTGAAGGCGGGTCTCAGGAGTCATTATCTCTCCTTCAACTTGAAAAAGGAAGGGTCTAGCAATATTTCGTCCCCTCCCTCATGTTGGTGAAGGCGGGTCGTGAAATATTTGAAGGTGAAGCACCATTTTCAGCCTTCAGTTATGAGCTCAAGACCTTCTTAATTTTCAGATGTGAATATTTTCACTATGTTTATAGGTTGCCCTTTTCTAGAATAAATATTATGATAATTCAAATAATGTTCCCAAACTGTTATAACTAAAAATTACCTTAACAAAAAAATAAGGTAATCTCTAGTGTTTACTAATAACATTAAAATTAATCACACAAATTTATGGGAATTTTTCAAAAAATAAATTAATAATTCAAGCATATAATAAAATTATGGGTTTTATTACCATAAATATTTCCAAAAATATCTTTAATAATGTTAGAATATACTAACATAAAATGTAAAAAGGGATGTCTAAAACTATTAAATTAATATGAATCATAAACTCGTAAATTACTGATGGTATCTAAGATCGTTAGTTAAATGAATACATTTTGATACCAAAATATACACAGTACATAGATTATTCAATATTCATATAAAAAATATTAATGGTGAAACTATTTATACAATATTATTATGAAATCCCAATAAATAAGTCAACTATTTTATTTCAAGATAGATCTTTATATATTATTGGATTTAACCATTGAAAGGAGTCATTTTCTCAGATAATATATAGGATCTGCACATTTATTTCACAAAACATTAAATGGATGACTAGGATGAAATTAACTTCCTTCCATAATAACATTATTTTTCATCATTTATTAATTGTATTATACCCTTCTTTTCCACACCTAAATATAAATTTAGTTCCTTTGAGGCACTTTCCTGGGTGTCTCCTTCCACATTTTTTAAATGAAGTAAATCAATCAGTCATTCCACCGTGGTCTCCATCACTCGATCCCTTTCAAAATCCTTTATTTTATTTTTTGGTAAGTTTGAGAGTTGATGAATGTATATATTTTTAATAATATTATGATAACATAATAAGAATAACATTTGACATCAATAAATATCCTATTTGGCTTCTCATAGTAAGAAAATAATATGTCTTAATAAATTTTAACTAGATTCCTTTAGGTTCATACCATTATGTAAAACAAGAATACATAGTGTGAGGAATAATAATCCTAGTGGGAAAACAATATAATCATTCATAGGATTTATATTTAATTATACAATCTTTTTAATCATGGACATGATTTTTTTTTCTGTGGTCAATAAATATTATAATCTATGCAAATATTTTATAACGATTTATAAAAAATGAGAATAATTCAAATAATAACCATTTAGAGTTTCAAAATAGGTGCTAAGTAATCCCTATTGTCGTTTAATTGGTAATTCTTGAGCCAGAAATGTTACTTTTTGTACTTGTTATAAATTTTTTACATATTTTCTATAACCAAGTCAAAATTTGTTATCAATAGAGGGAATTAATTATAGAAAAACAAAAAAATTTATAATATAAGAAAATATTAGATTTCTTCTTAATATTTATCATAATTTTATATCACAATGATTCATACCCTGCTATTTTTTCCCTAAATAAAGTTACCATGGATTTTACTAAAAATTCTAAGATACAAAACATAACATCCTTAACCCAAATAAAATAGAGCTAATTTATGTTTTATTATTGTGGAATAAGATATATGGAATCATATCCCAAATGTGAAAATATTTTAGTGGTTCTAGTTAACAAGATACAAAAAATGATACCCACATTACATTGGAAAACAAGAATTACTAAATTATTGTTTTTGATAATATCATAATTCCCTCTAACATATCCTTTAATAGGATTCTTAGCACACTTAGTTGATTCTTTGGAGAGGGGAAAAATAAGTGTGATCACAAATGCACAATTAGAGTCACTTAATATGGGATCTATCCTGGGTAAATAAATAACACTCAATATGATATAACCAAGATGTAAATATCAATATATGAATAAATAATACAACTAATAAATAACATGACTGTCATTAATTAATTATGAATAATCAATTTTGAATGGAAAATAACTGAAAAACCGTTGCATTTAAGTAAATTTACTATATTGAGTAGATAAGGAATAATCAGTATAGAATTTTAAATAACTAAGCTGAAATTTCATTTAAAAAACCTGGCACTCATTAATTTATATGAATTAATAAATATGGAATGATAAATAACAGGAAATATGAGACATTTAATCAATAAAAAGAAAATAAAAAACATCCATGAATAATTTAATTATAAAAAACTCATGGATAATAATAATTATATTCCTGAAAACGGAAATAAAAAATAATCTTACATCATGATATAAGTTAATATGATACCAATTATGTCGAAAAAATGGAAATGAGACATTAAATTTAATTAGCATAACTACACCGGAAACCCTTTTTTCTATGTCTAGCAAAATGATTCATCACGTGAGAATACTTATACATAAAGGGATTTTCTATAACCAATGCTTACAGATAAATACATCTATAAATAATCCATCATATATTTAATAATCAATTCAATTAATAATAAATATTCTTTATCAACAAATTTCTTCATCATGTATGGAAGAATGAATGACAAAAATTTCCCCAATATATAACAAAACATTAATGGTATAATATTTTATATAGAAATGATATATTATTTACGCAATAATTATATCAATGATAAATAATATAAATATTTAAGGAATTTTTAATTTCCATTGATCGAAGGGAAGTAGATATATAAAGGGAACGTTAATGAGAACATTACTATGTTATGAAAGTGAATGTATATACTTTTACTAGTCAAAATGATCATAAACCATCAATAAAAATAATAAGGGTTGTACAAATATGATATATACCCAATGAAATATAAGATAAATAAAAGTCATTTTCATTTTTATAAAGAAATATTAGTAAAATATCTCTAAATATAATAAGTAAAATATAAATTTCATATTTTAAATCCATTTTAAAATGACATGTTTAAAATAAATTGAGAATTATTTTATTGGAAAAAAATAAAAATATTAAAATCCAATTTAAAATATTGACATAGTTCTATTCCCATTTGATTTTATAATGTCATGGAAAATAAATAACTATTAGAACCAAATGAAAATAAATTGAGTTTAAAATTTCTTATCACAGGGTAATTCTGATGTAAAACCGAGATAGATGAAATAATTAAAATTATGACTTAAAACCCCATGAATTGTGAATTATTCAATATATTACACAAGAAATGTGTATTTTATATAACATATAAATTATATTTTGTTCTTAAAAATAGAATATTCCTTAGTAAGGATAAATTGAGACGAAATCCCTTACCTCAGAATTTCATTTTTATTAAATTTACATTAATATAAAATATAGTGGTTTTAAAAATGATATTAATTTATAGTAGAAACATATTAATATTCATAATATCATATAGTATCTTCCTAAAAATCATTACAACTATTTTGTTAGTAATATTTCGTTATTTATTTTGTTTCTTGTGGTAATTTCCTCTTTTTCCCATACATGTTTTATCATGAATATTATGATTATCGGTTCCATGATATAAATAAATCATCTCTGACATTATATAAATTTTATAAATACTATTGGAACACATTATATATATTTCTTGAATAATTGTTGAATGTTGTACATGGATAATGAATAACATCTATTTATTGGGAAGATATCTCGTGTGTATACACAAGTTATCATATAATTCCATTGATGAGTGAAATGATAATTAATTAGGGTACATATTAATATTATCTAATTGATATAATTTCTTATTCAACACATTTTTGACTTTAAATTGAACATTATTACTTTTTATTTAATATATAACTGATACAATAATCACATCCCTTCCAGATATAATAGTCATATGTACACACAAGTGACATTATCATATATTAAATTAAAAAGAACACAAGAAGGTAAATGTGATATTATAATTCCATAATTATAATAATAAAATATATCTCATATAAAGTTTTTAAGAAAATAATTTTATATATCCTTGAATGGTAGTGTTGGGAAAATAATTACATCGGTTCGCCAGACAGTAGTCCTCTATACACACAATAATCATTTTCATTTCCCACTTAATAGAATAAGATATAGATATAGTCAATTACCTAGAAATAATAATATCTAAATATATGTAAAATATAAAAAAAATTATAATAATACTTTAAAAATATTTTAATGATATGGAATAAGAAACGAAATAAAAATAGTCGTTTAAAAATGATACCTCTTTTTCATATAACTTCATTAAGATTTCATGAAATCAATTAATATGTTGAATTTATGAAAAAATAGATTTTTTATATTGATAATTAAATAAGTTTACACATAGGAAATTTATGGCAAATCTAAATTGTTTTGTATGTGTGAATAGGGGAGGAGTGGTAGCCTTTTATAAGTGTGGGAGAAGGAACACACCAAATTTTTCAATAAAAAACAACTACACTAATGTTTTTATCATTATAAAATGTTGTAAAATAGGGATATGTAAAACTATATATGATATATGGTCTCAATTTGTCCATAAAATGGGGTTTTATATATTTTAGGTTATTTTTAACCCTTATCTTGTTATTTAAATCCCAATTGAACTCATTTTTACATTAAATATTGTAATTAATTTTTACTATTTTCACTTTTGAATATGGTGAAAAAAATGTTAAACAAATTAGATAATAAAAATTATTATCATTTCAAATATAGAATAAATTTTCTCTAATTCAATACATAAATTCGGAGGAATTGAATTTAAAAGCATACCCATAGATGCGAAAAAATAATGGGTTTACAAGGGGAAAATTATCATATGTATATATTTATTAAATATCAAATTTCAATATTTAATTGATTACAATGAGCTATTTTTGTTAAATTAGATATTAATTTCACAAATTTTACTTTTAAAAAGTGTTATATAATTTAACCTTGTAAATTATTTAAACGAAAATGAAGCTCTCCATAAAATAATTATTTTTCACTGTTTATAAAATTAAAGAAACATATCAAAAAATACTAAATAGTTACCCTAAAATAATTTTGATATAATAATTTCAAAACTAAAGATAAAATTTAAAATTAAATTTTATAAAATTAGAAAATATAAATTTTAAATTATGTCTACATAACACAACAATATTTATTTTTTTATAAAATTAAAATTTTTAGAACAAGATTATGTTTCATTTAAATTATTATTATTTTTTTCTAAAAAATAGAGAACTATAATTTTTAAATATATATTTAACTATTCATACCAAAATATTTATCATATAGGTTATAATGGATTTCTATATTATAGTTAATTTAAACTATGGGTTTCATGTTCTACAATATCTCAATGAGATTATATAAAATGAATTACTTTTCATGGGTTATTTAATATCATTGTTTCTTGTTGAATTATCTATATAATACATTATCATATTTATAATATATGGGGGCCAACCGGATATTTTTAAAATAGAATATTTTGGGAAACATTTAACTCTATCATTAAACTCTCTAATTTCGTGAAACATTTTCCATGTTAAGAAACTAAACACACTTACCAAACATGAATTATTTCAGAAATCACAGTTGGTACAAATAGACACATGTCTTATATTTAATAAATTGATCTTCCTTGGAATCCATCATGAAAGAAAACGCCCCATGTAATTATATTGTGAATTCATAATCTTTATATATTCAACATCACTAGGTTTTTCCAATGAGGGGGTGACTACCTTTTTATATACGCTTCTACCACATCATGAATATTTCTCCCACACCATATCCATTTAAAAAAACTACTTCATTATATATTTAAAACAACCTTTATTTGTGAGAAATCATGGAAAAAATATACAGCATTATTTTTCCAAAAAAAATTATTATCTTCACATAGCATTTCACCATTATAGAATCTAACTCCTTCATGAATCTCAATTTTTGTGGACTAACCAATCTTTTCTAAACAATAAATAATTTTAAAATTCAAAGGATTTTCTGTATATTTTAGAGGTAATCTAAATCATTATTTCTTTAAAACATATCTCATGTTCAAAAAAATTTCATATTAATAAAACTCTTTGGTGAAATTAAATATTTTTCAATTATTTGATATGGGAATCGTGAATCTTCAATTTCAGGAAACATTAAAAAACAGATTATGCCTTTCATGTAACATTTTTACTTACAATACAATATTTTCTTTTATTTTTTTCTTAGGATGGCTCAGAATCCAAATATTTTAGGAACATATTCTTTGTAGGGGTATTATTCATTTTATCTGTTTTTATGCACTAGATTTCCATTTTAAATAAAACACATCTAAAAAAATTTCTTCATTGATACATAAATGCATTAAATATCTTCAAACATCAACATAAACATTGAAATATTAAACCCTGCCTTGGTGATACTGATTCTTTTATTATTTCATACTCTCTCCTAGTATGATCATGATCAAAATTTTGGGGTCACACATTTCTTCTTGAAATTTTATAAATTTTTTTTCAGTAACCCCATATACTTATAGATTTATTCCTGCATTCATTTAATTGGGATCATATATGTCTTATTCATCTATTAAAATGGTGAAAAATTACAATATGCTCCACCACACAATATCAAGGGAAACAACACATTTGATACACCATACTAGGGTTGATATTAATGAGATGTAAATGAATCCAACACAAATCAAATGGAAAGTGAATCCGTATTGGTGCCCTAAAAAAATTTTATCAGAAAACAATTCAATTTTATGAAATAATTAGTGGGAAATAATATTTAATAAAAAATGTTAATAATTAATTAAATTATTTTAAATAAAATATTATAATTAATTATTATTTTATTATTTTATTAAGTTTTTAATCTTCTAATTTTAAATTAATATATACTTTTATTAATTTATTACTTTTAATGAAACATTGTATTATTTTATATCAATAAAATATATTATTTTTCATTAGTTTAATATTATATTTTTTATAATATATAATTAATTAAATAATCTTCTAGAAGAAAAAAATACTAATATAATTAGTTATTACATAATATATATGATTTATATAAAATTGAAAATTTTAGGATATAGTTTAACTGAAATTTTAAAAATTAATTTCCTTTAGCGAGTATGTTATTAATGGAAATTATTTTTTGTGTGATGTTAGGGGCCCAAATTCATATATTTATTATTAAGGAAACAATGGTGTGTGCAATGGTATAAATGAATAGAAATTTATCCATTAAAATAATATTAATCATGTTGGATGAAAACACATTATAAATTTACAGTCATAAAACATGAGGACGGTCCATAAGAGATAGATGTAGACCAATATTATTTACTAAAATATTAAGCAATGTAGTTATCTTGTATCAAGAAATAAAAATATCATAAGGAAGATGAAATATATTTTTCATAGTAATAAATATAATAGTCTATAGTGTCTATCATTAATAGTAGATACAATTCATATGTGCTGGAAACCCAAAATTGTTCATGAGTATCAAATATCACAAACTGAGTATTGTTTATTTTTTCAAATGATAAATCATTATGAAATATTGGAAATAAAGAATACAAGATCAATAGAAAGTAATTGAGGTGCACTAATGTCTTGGTGGGTGAATTCATTGGTAAAAATTTAATATGAGTAAGGGAGTAGAGTGAATTGGGACATGTGGTAGATTTTAATAAGAATTCATGTATCATTAATGGTATATTTGTTATAGGTTTGCTGAAATGAAAGCACAGAAATAAAAATCAATACCATATTGGTGGATAAGAGGAAATTTTTTATATATCTATGGAATAAGAGAATAACATATAGAATAAGGGTATGACAATATGATCCAAAATCACATAGAAGTCATTGTGAAGAATAAAGTTTCTTGTTCTATGAATAAAAATTCATATAAACACAGTAATAGGTGTGATAATTTTTAAAATGTGATATTCATAAGATATGAATATAATATAAAAAATAATATGTCAATTAACATTGATGAGTTGTTGTGTATTGATTAATTTAAAAAACAATATCCAATCCCATCGATGGAAAAATATATTATGTTTTATTTAAGGAAATATTTTTAAATTTTGAATGTGTTATAATAATGTATCATAAATATGAAGTGGTCAGGTCTAATAATCATTAAAAGACTGTGGAAAATAAGATAATAAAATAAATCATTTGGATGTTTTGGACTAAAAAATTTTAATTAAAAAATTATATTTACATGGAATAAAATATTTAGAAGAAATTGGTATGGATTTATGTGTCAATACTATGATTCATCAATAAAATAGTGTCATAAAGAAGAGTAACTGGAGTGTAAATAACATGGATCATAAAAATCTAATAGAGAATAATCTAAAAGAGACATATTCTAATGATGTTGTGATTATAATAGTTTATATCTATAACATCGATCTTTTTATTAGTGTAGGGAAAATAACTCGTATGATATGTTTTATAGTAAACAAATATAGCAATGATGTACATTACAATTTTCATAATAATAATCCATTATCAAAACAATTACATGAATTCCTGGGTTGAATAACATATTGATGAAATCATTTTTCATTTATATTCATCCAAAATATAGGTGTATATGTTTTTCCACAAAAGGCTTTGAAATTTTATTGAAATTAAATAAGTAAGAGTTTTAGAAAATGAATTTATTTGACAACCTAGCTAGTTGTTTTCATATTCAGATAGTTATAAAAAATCAATGTCCTAGGATTAATTTTTCAGTATAAGGGGTGCATATGGGGTAGTATAATGGTTGGAAGAAGATGCTGATTATGATGAAACTATGATAATAGATTCAATGAAAATATATTGTCGAGTTCACATTAATGTAAGGAGTATTGTTACTAATTTAATAGATCTAATTTAATCACAATTAATTATGACTCTAACAAAACATCACTATTTTTTTATGTAGAGCTTATATGTTTTAAAATGATACTAATGATAAAACATGGACAAAAACTTTTCCTCTAGAACATCAACAAATTCTGAAGAATTTAACATGGGAAAATGTCATGAGAATATAAACCAATATTTCACCAAAAAAATGTGGGGGTTCCATAACAAAATAATAGAATATAGTGACCTAGGTTATAAATATTCACAAGAAGTTTAAAAGTATTTTTTCAAAGTGAATAAAATTGAGTTTTATGACAAATTTTCATCAATTTCAGGGTAAAAAAAATTGACTTTTCAGTGAATTTGTTTTTTGTGAAGAGGGTTTATGGATTAACATATAAATGTTAAAAATTATTTTAAAATGAAGTTCAATTCACAAAGAGGAAAATTAATTAAAAAAATTATTTCATAGATAATATGATGACCGTATATATAACTAGTTTAATGAGTCTTTTTTTAGGATTGGTAAATAACTAAGAACCTAGTATTCAATTGTTTATCAATACATTAATAATAATGGATTCTAGGTTGGTGAGTTTGATTTCAAATATATAATATATTAAAATAATTTACTACCAATTATATATAATAGAATCATGGTTCATAAATTGTTTCCACAAGTCATGACACAAGGTTAAAAAAATACCCAAAGTAATTCCACTTGATTTAAATACAAAATCTTCTTTTATATATCAATACAAATGTGGATTTCAGGAGTTTGTTATAGGATAACAAAATATGATTTTATGTTATACAAGAATACATATTTTCCTCGTTATACAATTGGTATCATGTCAACATTGGGTAGTGAATTTTCTCATAGATATTTGTTATTTTATTAGATATAAATGATTAAATTATATATCTAAAATAATATTATAATGTATAAATTTATAGAGGATAATAAATTGTGTAATTAGTTTCTGTTGATGTCGAAATTTTTTGGATATGATATTTGATGTTATGAATCCTATTCAGTAATTTGTTGATAACATGAGTGTTATGTCCATAATTATAAGACATGGAATATCAATATAAAGTATAATTTCATTATGGATAATTTTTATAAAGGGATATTTATGTTAGATTATATGAAAACATATATTTATTCCGAGAAATTATAATGGATTCACTACCAATCGATGATTTCTAAAGGCATCACCTAGATATATGAGTCTAACCATCACCATACAAGTAGATAGTTTAGAGATGAGACCCTCTAATCCTCAGGATATTTTTTATTAAAGAAATTATGGTAAAAACATAAATCTGTTATTTTATTCATACCGTACCTTTTTAATGTTTAGATATGTTCTATATGGGTTCATTAAAAAAAGGTGGATTCTTTTAGATAATTTTATTTAGATGAGTTATACTTGATGAGGTATAAATATGACCAAGAGTGTAGTTATTTATCGGACATAATTAAATACAATGAGTGGGGTGGGGTGAATTAGGTTATGATAGACTAAACAAATATTCATTTTTATATTGTTTATTATTAAAACAACTATCACCTTTCTCTCATAATATAATGATATAAATGTATATTAAATATGGTAGAAGACACAAATATTTAACAAGGTTCAAATTCATTAGGTTATGTACTAGGAGAATAAAAATTCAATATGATGATGCATCAAATCCACTAATGTGGATTGTTGTTACAAAGTTGAATGTGGAATCACTATCTCACCAAGTTCACTACAAATAACAAAATAAAATATCACTAATCACTCAACTAATGTGTTCTCAGTAATGCTTCATAAGATTATTTAATTGATCAATATAATTAAAATTGTTTAAACCCCATTTTTTCATCAAGGATATCTATTTTCTTACACATTATGAATACATATATATTATATAATTTATGTACAAACCCAATGGTTTACATAATATTAAATATCATGATTCTCCAAATAATATTTTTGAAACATTAAAATAATTTTCAAAACATTTTATGTTCATAAAACCAACACCATTCATCAGGTTCTCTAATTATTTAGGAACATTCAGTTAATAATGAACCTAATGTTCTAATTAATTGTTCATATAATAAAAACATTCATGATATTACACTTTGAATTTAGATCCTTTGGATCATCAATATGGATTTTTACCTTTAGAGGAGATAGTAGTTACATATTTATATATGTTTTCTTCACTTCAAAAAAAACTATGATCACCACATGAATTGTTATTTAAACTATTAAATCTATTCCCAAAACACCCTTTATCAAGAAAACATTCAGGGTACTATTTGTCATTGTGAAACATACTTCTTTTAAAAAAATCCAGGTAGATTTTGATCATCTAATAATATCCTTAATTTTAGGATACATTCTTCCACAAACTATAAATAACATAATTAAATATTTTGAGGATTTCATTCTCTTCCCTTGTTTTCAAAAGGAATCCCTAAAAATCTATCATTCATTAAAAATTTCCAACAATCAATATTTTGGACCCAATAATTTTTAAAAACCGATGAAAATGTCACCACTATGTACTCACAACTTTTTGTATCACTTTTGGTTCTTGGATACCTCTATCATAATGCTTTTTTAACATAAAAAGTCAAAAATTATATTGTAAATCCAATTCATACCCTGTTATATTTTTTTCAATAAATTCAATAAACCAATATATACTTTTATTTAATGAAGATAATTTTTTTCCCAGTGATTAATTATTATTAATGAATGTGTTTATTATTTTTCCTTAGTTTTATAATGGGACAGAGTGTATGGATATATATTTAATTTGATTATTTCTGTATAGATATATTTAAGGGAATAATATTTGAATAACTACATTAATAAGGAAATATTCATTTAAAATATGTCTGTTAAGATTATCTTGACACATGTTTTCCTAGAATTTATATTTCAGGAACCATTGATGAACTATCTTAAAGAAAAATAATTTGAAAATGGTTTTTTTCTAATAATATGTTCTCAAATGCAGATATGATTAGACTATTTTTGATGATTTTTCAACAAAAACAAAGGGAGATATTGTGAAAAACATTCCATTGCAGAATTTTTATCTTTTGTTTATTGAAAATGTTTTTTGGAATACATCCAATGGTGCATAAAAGACTATGATAATGAAGAATATATTTTTTGAATGAATCATGAGGTAATTCTATTTGCGTGGTTAATGTCACAGCATAATACCGAATATAACTCTAACATAATAAGTCCTTAGAAATGATAATTGGAATTAATTACCATTATATAAAATAGAATTTGGGATGATTAATAATTGATATTGAATATAAATGAATTTTATTTTAATTTATCGCCCACAGAATAATATAATTTATACCACAATCATACTATCTAAGGAATGAAACATCTATGTTAGATGAAATCATTCCTATGTTTTGGATTATGATGAAGATGTACGCCATGAGAGTACACCATATGGATTGGGGCTCAGGTTTTTTGTCACTAGTTAATTAGTTCATACCATGTAGATTTTAAAACACAATGAGTGGTTTTATTAATGAAAATATTTGAAAATATTTGGATATATAAAGATTATTATTCCAACATTGATATAATGAATAAAATTGTTATCTCCATAACTACAACAGATTCATTAATACTTCACTCTATTGTATTTTTAAAGAATGCAAGAATTTATTTGGGAATAAATTTTTGGTTCTGCCATTCAAATGGTGACCTCGATGTGACGATGATGTCTATTCAGATATGATATTGTCATAAAATGAATTATTCATTTATCCCCATTGATATATTTTTATTTATGATAAATGAAATTTATTTGCTTATTTTTACACACCATGACACAAATGGTCCTAATACTAAGATTTAAATTGAATATAATTATATATTTTTGTTTTATATCTTCCATGTGATAACTTTGGTAATTATGTATGTGATTATACTTTGAATTAAAATAAATTTAATGGTGGTGTTTGGAATAATTTCCACCACATAATAAAGGTGATTTAATGTTTGATTAAAATTGAAAATTAGTAATTATATAGAGACATAGAATATAAATTTTTATCATTATTACATGAAGAAGGATTAAGAATCTTGAGATACATAAGAGTGAAAATATGAGAGATCAAAGGAGTTAAAATCTATGTTGGATGAAATTTATTTAATAGACTGGATGTTATCTCACTAAAAATTCATGAAATTAATAATTAGATGAAACTATAAAATAATTGGTAAAAATGTATTATTTAAAACTCACTCTATGAACTTGAAGATCAAGGAAATGAAACACTTAGTGTAAATTAGATATATATCATAGTTCTAGTAGAGAGTTATTTATTTATGTAATAGTTGAAAACCTAAAATGTTGTTCTGGAATCTTATAATTATAATAAAAGTAGTATGGGTGGTGTTTAATTTTAATTTTTATTTTATTGTCGAATCATCGTTATATTAGAACAATTTTTTAAATGATTTAATTTGGATAATTCCTCTCTTTTAATTTCATTATCTCCTCAAATAAATTTTTGAGGTGATGTGTGTTCTTAACAATAATGGAACATTGTCATTTGAAATAATAATTTTGGAAAATGTTCATAACCTTATTTATCAACCCTATTAAGATATTTACCGCAATTTAGAAATACAACAACCACATGATATCATCTCCCATCCTGGTGAATAATATTGAAGCACACATTGGAGATATAAAGGTATAAATAAAAACACTCTCCAATAGATTAACAATCCAAAACATCAACATCCTTAACTCAAAATTTTACATCTGATAATTTTGCATAATAATTAATGAGACATAAAGTTGTAGCTCTATAAAGTAAATTATGTTATGTTGTTGTGGTAGTAACACATTCTATTTATAAATTTCATTATGAACTCCCCGAAAACATTCATAAATACTATAAAAATATAATCCCCGAAACATAACATAAACCCATATATAAAAGATTAATGGCTCTCTAAAACATGTTTAAGTAAACTAATTAACCCTTATATCAATGATAAGTGGTTTGTACCAAGGACATGATATATCTGTACTATATATTGGTAATTCATGAATCTGAATAACTAGTTATAAAATATTAATATTAACTAAAAATAATATTACAAATTTATGATATCATGTTATCATTATATCATTTAAAATATAATAAATATGGAAATAGAAACAATATATATAATCATTAATGCAAGTATACATGGACACAAATGGTCCCAAGTAATGGATATTTGGCAAGGGGAACTGGTAAGGAACCACACATGATAAGAGAATAACATGAACCCAATTTAATTAACATCACTTAATATCACCCATATATATGTGAAATATTTGGTAACTCCATTGATTATGCCACATATGAACCTAATCCATTTTGTAAGGAATAACCACCATATCTTTTCTCTTCTATGTCATTACCTTTATCAGTTAAAACATGGCCTACATACAACTATTGGGTGTATATAGTGTGTGAGTGTAAATTGACTATTATAATACCACTATGTGTTCCATGTAAAACCTTTTTTATAATATATATAAATCCATGTTTCTATTCAGTTATAAAATTTCTATTTTTATTTTAATATTAATTTGTAACTACAATTAACATTTATTAAAAATTTATTTAATGAAATTTCATATGAATGTAACAAACCATTTCGAAACAAATACACAAGAAATAATCCTTGGGATAACTCTGTGGAACAATTTTGAAGACACACTAGGATCTCGATATAATTCTATTTCTTATATAAATGTTTCCATTAATATTATAAACAAATTATGTATATTCCAATAGAGAGAATGGGATCCTAATATAGAGGGTGAAATCACTATCTATAGAATAATCATCCACTCGTAATGTAAAGTATATTTCATATTGAATATCATAAATAATAACCATTGTATTATTTATCTATGTATCACATATAAGCACTCGAGTTTTTTATGAGTAATGACTAAAATCAAGGTATTAATATTTCATATCAAAGTCATATTATCATAATAATGTGTTTAAACAAAAGTAATTCATTTAAAAAAATACCACCATTAATTTATATCCTTTGAAACAAATCACCTTTTAATATTAAAACCCATTAACTCTATTGAAAACAAATCCATGTATTTCTTTAAAAAATCTAAAATAATAAATTTTATAATAAAAATATCAACTAGAAATCCATTAATTTCAAATAATAATGGGAAATTGTTTAAATGAAATTATAAAATATATTTCTCCAAAAATAATATATATATATCTTTAAAAAATTAAAGTGTTATTGTAAACAATAATTCACTCATTATGAATCAATGAAGGGTAACACATGGAACCACAATCAATTATAGATATCAACATTATAGGAGTGTGTTATTCAATAAAAATAATAGTGAACCATTATTCAAAATACTTAATAAAGGATTTTTAATTAAAATTAAATCATAAAAATATTCATAAAAGAAAATATAATACATTATTTTCAATGGGGGGATAATAATGGATGATAGGGTAAGAGAATATTGGTTGAGTATGAGGAGTACCACTTAATTTTGTGATATTACTTTATTTTGTTAAAGATTCACCTAGAATGATGGTAGAGACAAAGGGGATTCAAGGTAGGAGAATAGATTATGATTTTGGATAACAAAATGTTTTTTTGGGGTAAAAAAATCATACAACTATGTTATATTTTTAAAACAAGTAATTATTATTTTTACATACTACAATGTTTTTATTGATATTGTTTCTTTAGGCATGTTCCAACCTTGTGAGAGGTTCCCGAACCTATACTCTAAATAAGAATTATTTATTTTTATAGTCTATTTTAATATAAGATAACTATGTGAAAATTTCTTGAATTTATTTTTCTAATATTCTAAATGTACATTAATGGTTCGTGAATTCTGTAACTTTTAGTATTTATTCAAAAAAATTACTTATTTATAATATTAATATATATGAGAAAACAAAAAAATAGATCACATTCTTGAAAATTACAATAGGGTTTTGGATATAATCTCTAACATATATATTGATATTGTTTTAATGTTAATATAAATAATAATGATACAAATATTATTGACTCTAGTGCCACATTATATGAGGCAACCACGACCATTTTACATGGGATTATTTATAAGTAATAACAAAGATCCATAATAATGTAATGGAATTATAAAGAAGTAATTTTTTCATAGAATGATGGATTTCAATTGTATGATTCCTCAAAAAAATGTATAATTTTAATTTTAATTTCAATAAACATACCATTTAATAGGGATCGTATTGATAATTTTTTAATTTATTTTCAAATAAATATATCATGAATCATTTTCACTTGATAATAATACACCAATTAATAAATTAATTTACTAATTATTTTAGTGATTTCCATGGAACCTCCATATATCATAGATAATTTTCCTTATCTTACTCATAATTTTTGAACTAAACAAAGGGAAACTTCTGGTGGACATGACCTTTCACAAAAATATCATAAGTATATATATAATCTGTATTATTTAATATAATATTCTTAGTCACATTAGTGATGATTCACCCTACATTTTCATATATAGTGAAGTTCGACAAAGTAACAACAACTCAAATGAAGGGAATTTTCAAATAAGGTATTCCAAGATATTACTATAAGAATATTTAACCAATAATAAATGTATATCACATGATATTATATAGTCCAACACACTTTCATGGATCATGCCTTCTATAATATGAATCAAATATTTCATTTCAATTTCCATTCATGTATTGTATGTTGTTTGTGAATTGATCTGATCCCTTTGACTCGTGAAGGAAATTATATTCTCAGGATGTAAATCATACATCTCTATTAAAAATGATAAATATGTCATAGTATATAATTTCATGATCCCATGAACATATATTATTCCCATATACTCCAATATTAATTTGTCTTTGATTGTAATGAACTAATCTACTTTCAAAATCCAATTTGTAATCACAAAGAGAAAAATCATTATATAGGGTTACAAGTTATTCCCATGTTGAAATCTATTGATATATTTTCCTAAGTAATAGTTGGGCTATATGTGAGGATAAATCATAACTAGGGGAATAAATTTTCTCAATTTTTTAAAATAAACCTTGTAACTTATTGAATCATAGTCTATATTGTCTCATTTCATCAATGTAAAGAAAACTATCATTTCACCTCATATTCTATATTAGTGGAACTTGGATGAACTAGGCATTGAGAGTGTTGAAAATATTATACTAAATATTTTCTCATGGAATTATAGACCACATAAATAATCCAATAACAAATTATTTCATTAAAAATTAGATTCTACTCAATTGTGGTCTACTAAAAATATATATTCTTATAATACATTAAAATTCATCATCAATTAATTTATCAAAATGAGTATTTTGAATGTGGGAAATTTTAATCTGAATATTAGATGAAAACAATCCCTTATTCTCTTTCATTACCTCTAAATACATTTTGGAAGATATAATCACCATGTTTAACGTGGAACTAAATTTCATCAGATTGTATAAACATAGAATATCACTAAGAGTATCGATTGACACATTCCCATTCAATAAAATATATGAGAGATCAAAACCAAATTATTTTTAGTATTCAACACATAACTTTTCTCTAATATTTAATTATTTTCAATCTAAACATTAATTCATAATTATATTACAGTTATAAAAGGTGAAATTATCTCTAATGTGATAAAATCAATATTTTAGTGGCGATTTCATGACTGCTTCTAACTCAACATCATGGGCCATGTAATTCCAATACTGTGAATGATGTTTTTAAGAACCATAATCAACCACATACTTACCTTGAATACATAAACAATCCAACCTTAAAGAGCTTTTTTATATTTATAACATAAGTAATTTAACTCTACAATGGTATATATTATTCATAGAAAATTATTTTTTTAATAAATTTTTTAGAGGTATCTAATAATGGCACATAGATTCAAGAATAAATAAATTATAAATACATTATTATCTTCTTCCCAATGTATAATATCCTTCATCTTCTTAGTATAGTAAACTAGGATTTCTTGCATATATATTACATTTATTTAAGTAAATATTCAACACATTATAGAATCAAATGCATGAGGACCATAATTGTTTACTATATTAGGAGACTAAGTACACAATATTATATTTTTGTGAAATTTATTCAACATAACACATTAATATATTCTTATTATTTACACTTCACAAACATACCCTAATTAAAACTATTCTTAATAACATTAGGAATTGGAATATAAGAATATGTGAGCTTAGATGGTCATTAATTGTAATAAACTGATATATCAATGATTTCATTAGTGTGAAAGAATCACAAGATTATGAGAATATAATATTAATAATTGAAAACCAAACCATATATATAAGATAAAAACCAATTGACACGAAATAAATCATTGTTGTTCATAACATACGAACGATAATGAAATCAAAAAACAGGAGCTATGGGAAAATAAAATTAAATTATACATGGAATTGTGGCATAAAAATCACAATTGAAAATTATTTTCATAGTAGTAGAGGGTAAATGATAAGGAAACCATTTTATAATTGGTTAAATCCATAATCAATCATAGTATTCAAGGGTCCCTTCAAAAACCAATCATTATTGATAAATTCCCATACTGAATCACATTCATGCCGCACTCTAGTCTTGTACATATCATGAGATATAAATAATTACCCAATGCATTGGAGTGAGATATATTTCCATTCATAACATAATGAATGTAATACATATTATTCCTAAAAAATTATAAAACTATCATCTTATCATAACCCATGAATTGAAACATATTTCACAATCATTATATCATATCTTAACCTACAGAAAAGTGATATGATTCTTAGAAATTTAAACATTTAATCATAGAATAAATCATGAAAATAAGTTGGATAAGCATTTTATCATGGTATAACCCATGTTATAGAATCTTGATTCATAAACAGATTGACATTAAAACATAAACCAATCATAGAAATAATAAGAATGGTTTTGATGGATTATATTACCTATAAAACGTAAGTAACAAATAAATAATGTCATCTTAGATGAAAATTTATTTCAAAATAATACATGGAACATTTCATGATAAAAATTACATTTCATTAATAATAAATTTTTAGCATTAAAAATTCATAATATAATTTTTAAATCTTATTCCATTGAAATAAGATTAAAAACATATATAGGGTGCCTCAAAATTATTTAACACATTACTGAAGAACATATATATTTATATTTGAAATGAAAAATTTAAAACAAGAAACATTTTGACAATAATTTTATTAATAATTAACGGGGAAAAATTAGGGAATCTTCAAATAAATAAATTATCATGAAAGATGGAAATTTTGTTAATGCAGTTGACATTAAAGTAATTCCTTTTACATTTTTAGGGAAATAAAAATATAAATTTCCAGAAAAATGAGATGAATATTAACATAAAAACATATTTAACGTAAAGAATATGTAAAAATTTCATTAATAAATAATTTTAAAAATTCAGAGATAATTTTTATAGAAATAAATTATTAAATGTGGTTTTGGGTGAGTAAGGGTCTTCAACTGAAGAAAGAAATATTTATGATTTTTTATAAAATAACTATTTTATACCTTGAGTACATAAATAGAGTAAATGTATTGGAAAAACTATTCTTATGAAAAAATAAAAGAGGATAAAAGTAATAAGATTATTTAAATATGTATCATAAATTGTTATTATTTGAAATATAATCATAATTAATCCCGATAAAAGATGAAAATATAACATTAAATATATACCAGTTTTGTAATATGATATTTAAATAACCATAAATAAACAATATTAAATGAAACATAAAATGTTATGAAAATAAATATATTCATGATATTACATTTCCACATGTTTTTATATACATCTCATAAAAGAAGAACTATTTATAACAAAACATATGTATCAAATAAAGAAAATTTATATTAAAATAACTAACAAAAAATAATCTCTAATTAATTATAATCCCATTTAATTAAAAGAATCAAATGAAACCTCAAATATCATGATAAATTCATATTAATGGCTTAACAAGTAACATCCCCAGTTTTATGAAAGAAACACTATGCTAAATAATGTACATGATATGCTAGATTGAGATTAAATGAACAATAGAATATTTTTTTAAAATGCTACAATTATAAACTATCTGTCAGAATATTGGTAATGAAAATTATTATCCTAAATATGGAAATATCATTTAATTATTTTTATATAATTCTTCCTTGGTTACCATGTTTAGTTGTAAATTAAATTAAAAAAATGAATATAAAGAATGTGTTTTTTTGAAAACACTATAAATGAATAATATGTGAGTTATAAAATAAGAAAACAAATATATGTGGATTTGTTTTAATGAAATATATATGAAATATATTAAAATTATTATTTCAAATCTATCTTATATGTTTTAGACACATTATATAAGAACAAATTCAATTTTTTGAATAAAATGAGTATTTTTCAAAAAATATTTTTTTACCACCATTTCATGGATAACCAATTTCAAATAAATTTTTCATAAAATTCGATAAGTTCTATTTTTTCAAAATAAACTTATTATTTGAAATCAGGGCATCAAAATTTACATTGGGTTACATTTTTATATTTTTCTGAAAAATTATTATTTTAATGAACAATAAAAAATAAAGCATTTTTATTAAATACTACATTTTTTCTAATTTATTTATAGAGTTATATTATCCTTTTAATTTCATTTAAAGTGTAATTATATTAAATTTTTATCATTTAATACATTTTTTTCCATTGTAAGAAATTTAAAATTGATATTTTATATAAACAAAAGTCAATATTTTGATAGTATTTAATCTTAAAAACACATTTTCTTATATCGTCAATAGTAATTAATTTTAAATTATTTTCCACAAATTTTATGATTTTAATTCAAAAAAATTGTTTCTTTATATTTAATAATATTTTTCAAATTATTATATTAGTTCCCTTTTATTTTTAGACATTATGAATTGTAAATTTTGTAATTTTAATTTACTACGGTTAATGGTAAATCAATTAAATTAAGTTAATAAACAATATTATAAGGATAAAAATTATCGCAACCCCTAAAAAATAATATTGGATGAAAAAAATTAAACTTGTATCACTTATGTATCGAATTTATTGGTTTAATAGATTTTTTTAATATTTGTTATATAATTAATATTAAGACAAAATAAAGTGACCACATGTCACTCTCTTATCTTTAATGAGTATAATAATTTTAATGTACTAATTGGCGTTATGAAATTAGGAAATAAATAGCCTCTAGAAATATAATGATATTATATACATCATCTGAATTAATTTATAATTTTTAGAGATTATATAATTACCATAAATATTAAAACAACTGTGATATAATAAATATTTTATTAAGTGAAATATCAATAAACGATATTATAAATGTTAAAATAAATATAATATGAAATTATTACTGTCATCTAACATTATTATAAGTCAATAACATTATAATAATTTTATATAATTTTGTTCAAGGTTATCTTTCTATTTAGATTTTATTTCAATTCAATGAAATAAAGAGTGTAAAAATTGACATAAATGATGTTTTATAATGATAGTAATTTATTAAATTATTTAGAAAACATAAAATTTTATAAAATTCACAACGACTAGGATTTTTTCTAAATGTTCATTAATTATCCATCAATGTAAAATTTACCCCATATAATTGAAATTAATAACCTTATAACAATTAAAATTTTATTACTATAATTAAAATTTAAAGAAAATAATAATGGTTAAACAAAAAAAGATGAGGTTTAAAATAAAATCAATACATGTCTATCAATTATTGGATTAGAGTGTTAATAACAATCTTAATATTTTATTAAACATATCTCATTTTAGATTTATTTGGATTAAAAAATTTACTTATATTAATTTAATATTTTATGAATTTCTGGGTTGACACTCCCCTCTCCTATAAAAATGTACCATCTATGTACTAATACTCACACATAAAAATATTTTTGTATCTAACAATATCTGATCAAACCACTTCCTAGAATCCCTCCCAACTTTTTAGAGGCCTTATTTTAGATATAACACCATAATAATAGGTGTTAAGTTGTTCTTAAAGGGTGATCAGTCTAATAAGATGTATCATTTTCTTTATGTATTTAAATTTTATTTCTTCTATCAATTACATTATTAAATATTCTTATTCAAAGACATGTATACTTAATATTCTGAGATGTTATTATTATAATAACATCACCAAAATTAACATCTACATCTATTAAAAGGTATCCTAATTATTTGTTTGTGTGTACATGTGATCTATCACCTCTACGAAGCGATGTGAATCATTTTTATTCACCACATAACTTGTATGGTATATATAAGTATATTTAAATTACTATTTTTATGTTAATAATATTATTATAATTCTTTAAATGTAAAATAATAATTAAACTATTTCCATAATGATGAATGAATAATTAAAACATTACTCTTTCATATGTACGGTCTACCGTATCAATGAATATAACATTGTTCATTTTTCATAAAAATTATTATTGTTATGATTTAAAATATATTATTAATATATAAACAAGATTATCATTTTAGGAATAATATTCTCTATATGAAGTACTTATGACCGCGTGGACTATTGATATCAAAACTATGATCATTTTTGACTCAAGTATTGAATATCAACAAAATGATTGATATAAACATAAATAATTATATAATTATATAAAATAGTAATAATTTTTAGAAAATGAATAACAAACTAAAAAATTAATCACATTAAATTATAGATTAAACTACATTAATTTTTAATAAATATAATGATTTAATGTGATAAGACTGACTAAAGGTATGTGAACTTATTAACCAAATTTCCACTCATTGGGTTTTATGGATACTTCATTAATTATATTAAACTATGATTATGTGTGTAATAACTATTTATTTATTTATGTTGTAATTTAAAGTAAATTTTTTTTAATATACAATATCTACACATAACCACCTGATTGATAAATTCGTATGTGATAAGTATAAATTTTGTATAGGAAATCATAACTCAATTTCAATTCATTGAGTTAATTATCTGTGTAATTGGTTTTTATTTTACAAGAATATGTGTGAATTACATATTCTTGTTTTACAATAATGATCCACTAATGTTGGGTTTATTTATATTTATCAAACTTTATTATTTCATTCATTTATCAATAATCTAATGGTATGGTCTTTGTAAGGGACTTCGTCTCAATCTCTTTTAATAGAGGCTTAATTTGGAATTATACTCCTCCTTATATTATAAGGTTTATAATAAACAACTTTTTAATTTTAATTTCATTCAACAGTTTTCAAAAAGAATATTTTTTATATGATGTGTCTTACTAAATGATAAACAGAATTCTTCTTAACATACACAGTGATAATGACCATCCTACCACTATAGCCATTATTTTGTATTTGAATTCCTCTACAAGTTGTAATGTTTCTTAAAGAAAATGAAATACCATATTCTATTTTTAGGTATTTTTTTATTTAAATTGATTTTTAGATTTAATTTATTATATCTTTTAATGATATCTTATTATTGTAATTTGGAAATGTTATTTTTCATTGTGTATCTGTAATGATTGTGTTATGGTTCCTAGGAATTTTTTATATATATGAGTTGTTCCATGATAAACAGAGGGCATGTGGGCCCGTTATATCTCTTCAATGAAGTGGGTAATGAGATATATGTAAATATTATGGTTTTTCCTAATATATTTATTGAATATATTGTGGTGGGTATTCAAAAAATAACCATGATGGTCACTCCCTATGTAGCTGTGAATGCTACAATAAATGTATGATATAGATGACACATGTTAAAATTATGATTTTTCATTTATAGATGTTTATTTTACAAATCTGTTTAAATAATGTGGTATGGTAAAATGTTTATGTTTTATGGGTCAAATTTATGATTTTTGAAAATTTATTTATGAGTTTCAAATATTCATAGACTAATGTTTTTTTCATTAATTTATATTCCACAATGAAATTTTTATGCTCATCCCAAGATTTTTAGTGTTTTTCACCTGACAAAAGGAATAATATAGTCAATGATGGGATCATGGAAATTTTACGCTCATATAAAATAAAAGAAACCATGTTTCATATGAAATGTTTTTTTATAAAAAAATAGAGTGAGTAGAAGTGCCTACTTTTTAATATAAAAGATGTTATTTAATATTTATGTCCTAATTCTCTATGACTCTAAACCTGAAGATATTTACAATGATAATTCTTGAATTAAATCAGTATTATGTAATGTTTAAGGTTGGGTCTTATATAACAAGTAAATGGAGAATCATATTCACAACACAAATTAAATGAACGCTGAATATGGGATAAGTCTCCAAGAAATATAAGACTGTCAGTAAAATCCTTACGTTAATCCAAAAAATTATTCAACCATGTCCAAAAATAATATATAACAAATTTAATGTTTTTATAAATATATTACATGAACAAATAATATATATATATAAACAAATATTATTTTATTATGACCATTTTTTACAAATTTGTTAACAGTTTAATGTTAAAGTCATGTTTCGAGCGATAACTACATTTTTTCATGTATATTTTGATTGGATGATTTCATTCGTAATACATTGATCATTGTTCTATATTATGCATAATTTTGACCATTATATAAATATCATATATAAAAATTATATATCTTCTAAGAGTATTGAATAATATTAAGATATTGAAAATGAAAAACACATTTCCTAGAGATGGTTGGTTATACATATGCATGAAATCTATTTCCATTTTCATAATAGATTGAAATAAAAAATTTAAAATAATTTGATACCAATATATAGTTTTTTTATTTAATAAATATCTCATATTATAGTAAATGTTATCTTTATTAAAATTCATGAAATTCATGGATGAATCACATCACTTCACCAGGTGGGAGTCGGACATACACACAAGCGACGTTATTTGAGACTCATGGAAGAATAAAAATGAATGGATATATGATATAATAAATCCATATGATTAATAATATAATAAATGTTTATATAAATTTGTAATACATGATTATATTCATCCTTGAGATGTTTTTTATGGAAAATGACCAACAATAGTTCGTAAAGAGGCAGTCTGTCATCAACATGAATGATCATTTCATATCCAATTTTTTGTAAGAGGATAGGGTTGTAAGTAAAGAACATAAAAAAATCATATTATATTTAATATAATTATTTTGTTTATTTAATATTGTTTAAATAATTATTTAAGGAGGTGGATCAAGAACTAAAATAAAATTCGCATTTAGGGATGCTACCTGTTCTTCAAAAACAATTCTAGTTTTGTATATAATTGATTTATATGATATATTTATAAAATAAATAAGAATCACATGTTGTTATTATATAATTTAGGATGTTATATTTTTATTTTATTTATAATATAATTTTTTTATTGTCTTAATAGTATCGGAATGTGGGTGGCAATTTATATACGAGGTTTGTGTCACACTTGAAATATTTGATTGAAAAAATTTATACCCATGTTTTTAACTAGAAAAAATATCATAAATGATCCCCTATTTATGATATTGTATTTATTGAAATAATATGGCTATGAAATGGTTTTTATATATGTTTTGTGTCATTTTCAACCCTTATCATTTTTGTGTAACCCCCTTTAAACCCATTTCCCCCTTAACTATGGTAAATATTATTTTTTATTTTTAATATTATATATGTAATAAATTATGTTAACCATATTAGATAATAAACAATATTATTATTAAAAATAATTAATCCATTTTTTTAACTTCCATTCACATAAGTTGAAAATTTAAATGTAAATTTATTCTCCCACATATGATGAGAAAGAGAGTTTTTATAGGGTGAGAGGTCAAATATTTAAAATGTTGTTATATCAAAATTAAATATGAAATTCATAAAAATTACCAATATTGAATTTATTGAAATATAATTTCAATAATAATACATTTAAAGGCATCTTAAATCAATTTATACGTTATAATATAATTTTATAGGAAAGAAAATTGGTGACAAAAAATCAATTTTTAACTATTCATTAAAATTTATTCTTAAAAATAATTATTAAACGTTTTTTGTAAGTTAATCTTGAAAATATTATTTGAAAAATTAATTTTATTTTTAATTTTTTTTAACAAAATTGGAAAATTAATATTATTTTATGTGTGAAAATTATGATAAGACTATTTTTATAAAAATATATAATTTATGAGAATAATTGGATTTATTGTTATCTCTTATATACAAAAAACATAAGATGTTTGTTAAAAAAATTTATTGAATTTATGGTATATTAATATCATTAAATGTATTCATGAAAAGTTATTTATTAAATTTATTGAAATATAATTAACTTTTATACATAATAATACATATTTAGAAAAAAATTCCATTCATTTAATTTTTTTTAAATTTATTACTAATTAATTGGTGACCATATAATTCATCAAATTTTTTCATAATATATTTATTAATATATATAACCACCAATCCAATGAATTAATTATAATTATTTTATTTAAAAATATTATTAACATAGTATTTCACATTTCATTTAAACTCGGTTTTGCGTGTAACACAAGATAATCTCAGTGTATCGTGTAATGAAATATAAATACATTGTGGCCTCCAATTAAAGATAAACATGATTTCTCATGTTATGAAATAATTTCCAAAATACAACACTAATTTGAAAAAATATATTGCAATAAATCAATGTCTATTAGATTCTATACCGTTAAATAAATTGTGTCATCATGAATTAGTTACTGATTTATCAATAATTTCTATTCATATCAATCATATATGTATCCAAACTAAATTCCATTTTCTCAAAATCAGAAATATATATTAGGGGCCATATTCCAATTATAAAAATTTCAACATTCCATTAAATAAAAATTATAAGACTTAAACACCATTAAAAATATATTTGAATACCCTGATGTAAAAAAATAATAATAAACAATCCTTATATAATTTATGACTCATATAATATAATACGTGAATTCCAATACATTAACACTAAAGTCATCCCACTTCCTTGTCAATCCATTAATGACGATTCATCAACATATTCATTAATACCTCTTCCAAATTATATTAAATATGAATCATGTATTTACATTAATTAACATTAATTTATCATGCTTATAATTTTTAACATAAACACTATAGTTAGAATATCCCATACCTTTTATATGTCATTGGTAGTTTCCTCATGGCCAGTATAACAATTAAAAATACCGCCTTGATAACTATCTTCATGATTTTTCCCGTTAAGATACCCATTTTCATAATTTGCATAATTTCCCCATTTTAAATATTCTACCACTGATGATATCATTGGGAGACCATTATTATCATCCAATATGTTAACCAATAATTTCGCGTTTAATCTAAAATTACATGCTTTTTTTCATTCCTTTACGCAATCAAAAAACATTTCACTTCCTTGAAGACTCCAACATCGGTGTGTATTCTGATATTCTCAACATATATAAAACTGAAACATCTTTCCTCCATGGCTTACACAACCCATACTCTCGTTGAACTCTATCATTCTCTTCTTTTATTAGTTTGAGAGTTGGTTATAGTGAATTTTTTAAATCATATGTCATGATAACTGATTGAGAGTAATTATAAATTACTTTACTTAATTAATCATCCCATTTAGCTAACCATTAACACATTTTCAATCACAATCGATTTTTTTCTTTTCCCTTCATGTTTCCTCTAATGAATATTTCAAAAAAGCAATGTGTGAGTAAAATTATTCATAATTTTTAGACACATAATCCGGGAACATCATATATTGGATGTATAAATCATGACCCCATTGGTTTTATATTATTTCATTCATATTCATTATCTATTAAAATCATTCATGATTGTTTGTAATGATGTTGTGAATTTTGTGTGTTTGTTACAAAAAAAATGTCAATAAAAGTGAAAATAAGGCCTATTATAATACACCAGATAACGATTGAATTCTAGTTCATATTCAATATTCTGAGTTATAACCCATAGTTACATCTATGAAAGACCCACATTCTCATGTAGTATATATATATAGGGATGAAATTTCAAGGAAACCACTCTCGCTATATTCACCAAATTTATAATACGTTTTCCTATATGTTAAGATATAATTAGATGTTTTCTTAATCATATCCTTAGAAATATCCCAAAATATTTAAATAATTATTTTTCATCATTTCTTCCAAAGGATACCAAAACCTATTATATGATACCAACAATAGTGATCGATTATTTCTATATATAGATTAAATTAAAATATAGTGAAATATAGAAACACTTTTCTGATGAAGATAATATTTTAGTATCATTAGAGAGTAGTTAAAAAAATTCTATTTTTATGAAAGATAATCAACACACACAATAAATATCATCCTCTTTAGTACTCTTTATAAATATACCGTACCTAAAACTATTACTATTAACATAGTGAAGACAAACATAAGAATATTTGTTCATAAAAAATCAATAAGGGTAAGAAATTGATATTTTAATGATCACAGAAACATGAAATGAGAATAAGTGTATGATTATATGAAAATAAGTGTATGATAATATTGGTAACATTTAATCAAATTCCTCATTAAGGAATATAATTAAATGAAACATTAAATATAATGAGAATAATGATATTCAAGATATTACATATTGATAGGGATTTATATACTCCTCATAAAATAATATATGTGTATAACATTAGATATGTATCAAAATAGGAAAATTGAGACAAATATACGGTATCACTTTAGTTATATCATGAATCATAATATCAATTAAATAATTAAATAAAATTAAACATTAATTATACTAAAATTATGTACAATCAGGATAAAACATATACGAAGTGCGCTCTATACGCCATTCAAAATAAATATGTGGTGATTATAGAATAAATCGTCAAAAAATAAAAGAGAGACTATAAACACCTTACATTAATTATTGAATTACTTAGAACATATTAAAACACCCTATTTAAAAAATATATAATAGAAATATTATCATATATATTATAAGATATATTATTTTCTTATTACCTTTTATTATATTTTTATTAACAATTCAATGTTAAAGTTGCATTTTAGGGAATAATTTTGTTATTTTTTTGTTTGAACAGTTTTTTTTTGTTTTCATTACTCATACTGTAATCAAGGATAAATCATATCTATAATATGAAACAGAACATATATAAAAAAATATTTTTTTATATTTTTTTAAAATTACTTTATTTAGAGCTTGAATATTAAATACATCATTCTTGTAGATGGTATGACATACATAATTACGAATGAGATTTACATTATCATGATGGACAAAAATATAGAAAGGAAAATAATCTTTCTTCACTCTATAATATTTTTTATTCTATATATTTAATCTTTTTGCTTAAATCCATCCTTATTACCTTCCATGTAAGGCATGAATGAATCCCATCACTTCACAAGGAGGTAGTCTGTCATGCATACATGCGATGTAATCATGAACCAACAAGATGTTATATATGATGTTATATGAGATATAATAATTACGGAAGTAAAAAAATATCAATAATATAATAAATAAATAATTAAACCATCATTATATCCATCCATGAGATGTGGTGATGGATATCGAAAAACATTCGTTCGTGAGGTGGTATTTTACTGTACCTAGGGATGTTGATTTCATTTCCAATTTTATGGAAGAATATATTTTTGTAAAACATTAAATTTTATAAAACTAATAATCAAATTAATTATAATATATTTATTATATCATAATGTTTTAATAATAATATTCTGATTTTTTCGATGATACGAAATAAACCTTTGTGTTAGTGGTGATACCTCTTCTTCGGAAAACATCTATTGGTTTACACAAAACGTTTCAATAGGTTAAAATTTTGAACAAAATAATTCTTTTAGTACGGTAGGATAAAATTAATTATGATATCATGGTTCGAATATTATGAAAAAAATGTGTTTTCAACTGTGTACATGATAGGATATAGGGTGTCCTTTTATAAGTGAGGTGTGTGACATACATGTAATTTTTAAAAAATAAATAGATTACCCATGTTTTTCGTATGACAAAATGATTTAAAATGATTCATTCTTTTGTATTGAATATATATTGATTAAATATTTCTACAAAATATTTAATAGATACGTTTTTATCATATTAAACACTTATTTATTTATAATAACCCTACGATAAACTAATTTTTACCTTAATCATGGTAAATAATTTTTACTGTATTTAATATTTATTATGTTTATAAAATATTATTAAATTATTATATAAAATCAATTATGATCAATTAAAAGTATAACTTGTTATTCCAAATTCCATTAACATAATCAGAAAATTTTAATTTAAAATTAATCTCGTAGACCAGAAGAAAAAGGATGTTATTATAGAGAAAACATACAACAGATTAAAATGATTTTATATCAAAATGAAATATTTATTTATTTATAATGGAATAAAAAATTATTAGACATATAATATAAGTAATATTATATTAAAATCCAACTTAAATGAATTTAAATTTTTTCATTTGGTTAATGAAATGATAAAGTATTGTAGAACATAGTATTTTTAATTATTAATTAAAAAGTTTACCTTATTATAAAATTATCAAGAATTCACCCTATTAAAATTGAGAAATTATTATTGAATAATTAATTTAATTTATTATAATATATTTTCTCAAATAAAAAATAATATTCTTAAAATATGTTCGTAAAATAAAATAAGACATATTTTAGAAAAATACAGTTTTTGAAGGCAATATTTAGATTTATTTTAGTCTATTTCCTCGAAAAACAATATGATAAATTATGGGACATTTGGTTGAAAATATACTATATAAATTTCATTAAAATCAGTATATAATTCATTTATTTAGTTTTATTATATAAAACTACATTGTGTTCATAAAAAATTATTTAAAATATGATTTCATTTATTTTAAAATGTTGATTTTTATTTTAATATCTAATTATTTGGTAACCAATGAATTGATCTTATAAATTCATAATTATTTTCTTCCTATAAAAACTATCCATTCCCATGACTCATTAGTAACGATCATATTAGATAATATTATTTTAATTGTATTTCCTGTTTTGTTTAAACTCGGTGTCACATGTAACACAAACTAATCATAATGTTTCATGTAACCTATGCTAAAATAATTGATTATTATATCAGAATGTGAATGTAGTATATCATGTAATTAAAAATATATAAATTTAAAAAAATTATTTTTATAAAATATTTCCAAAAACCCGATGTAATTCACCCAGGATCAATGGAAATTAATTTTTACGATACTCAATTTCAATAAGAAAAATTTCATCTTATTTCCAAATGTTATGCAAAGAAATAATTCAAAAGATGAAATGGATTTTGATATTTAAATAAGAGAATATTTAGGTTTTGTCCATACCCATATTGTTTTAGAATAAACCAAGATGTTATTGATGAATACAAAAACATATTAATTTAAATATTGATGTAATTTCACAGAAACAAGATCCATGAACACCATTAGTGTATTTATTTACATAAATGTCATTAAAATTTACTCAAAATTTCCATATCTAATTATAAATATTTCATTGTGAATGTTAGACTCTTTTCCCTTGAGCTTATGGTACCTTTATCTATGATTAATCATTGATAAATATATTTTTATTTCAATTTATCTAAATGTTTTTGGGTATGAGGATAAAGTTATTTAATAATTAGGTTCACATAATTTTTTTTCCTATAATCAAAAAATAGGTGTACAGTTTCACCTACCTACTATGTAAATATTATATGCACCACATTAGACGTTACACAATAGAAAATAAATATTCAACTTCAACATCATCGAGGGAGAAATTGAACTCATTCAATTCAAAAGGTTTCTTTCGTTATGGTATAATTAATATATTATATGTCCCATGAATCAGATTGACTTAGAACTCAACTTATCTTTCCAAAGGAAATCACTAGATTTAATCAAGATACACTTTAAGAAATTAATTATCCATAGTTTGTGGCTTACTCAGATAATTAACTTCATTTAATTACATATAGGATGAATATATGTGGCAAACTAACCAACTTAATTCGGGAATAGGAGGTCCCGCACCATTATGCGAAGGGTCTGAATAACCTTGATGAGAATTAGATATTCAATTAGAATTGATAATGGTCACCCACTATTTATTTTAATCAATGTGAGGCTTTAATACATCCATTAAATATAATCCGTGAATAATTTTGACCATATAAACAACAAGAATAAGAGAACACTAAATCAAATAAATATTAGATATATATATATATATATGAAATAATGGTAATCAATGGTGATATTATTTATTCTTCTTAATGGGAGTAGATATATCCATTACATCGGAAATGTGTGATGATATTAGATATACTAAATGGTTGATATTAGAAGAAGTAAATTATTGGATGGAAAATACTTCAAAATAAGAAAACTATTTTAATTATGAAATAAGTACAATATCTGAATCAATTAACATTCCTAATTTAAATTCATTCAGAATATTCTATATATCATGAATATTTCCGATTTTAGGACAGTTTGAGGGAATATTATGGTCTGATGAATTACTTTAATTGAATCTACACATAGGATGAACCACACTCCTTCTTTAGACAACCTATTAAGATGTATCTTTTTTAATGTAATTAAATTTTAATTTAGTTCCCCTAAGTGTAATATAATCACACTATATTATAGAGAGATATCTAGATATTTCCCATTTTTTCATATCAATTAAACGATTTATGGGATTTTTGATAGTTTATTTCACAGGACCAGTCATTATACACTGATGAAATACAAGATGCATTATCTCAAATCATACTGATATGATCAACTTATAGAGTCACCATGAGCCTTTTATATTTCCTTAAATGAAATCATCTAACATCTTATATTGTTTTATAAATCCACATTAATTTCTTCCAAGGATAAGAGGATCAACAATTAAATTATAATTTTTAGCATGATTTATCTCTATAGGAAAATACTGATGCACATTTATGTAAAGATATTAAGTAACAATTGAAAGGTCAGAGGTCAAATTTTTAACATTAGACACATTTTAAAATATTTTTCATTGATCTTATCATTCTATAAATTCTTTGGTGTGAGGGTAATGAACATTGAAAACCAATTTGAATATTCTATAACCTTAAAATTACCACATTACAGATAAAAAAAATATATTTTTCTAGTTCCATAGTATACATTAAAACTATAGAGTTAACATGAACTTGATTCCCTCTAACTATATATATTCATTATATCTAGTATGAGCCATGAACTCAATCATTTCTTATTAGACCCTCAAGAATTGTATAAGTTCATTTCATAGTTATAGATTCAAAATTATCAAGTACTTTTTATATCCATTAAATAATCATCAAATAATCATCCCCCTCTTCAGGGTTTTTTCATCCTCCAAATATATCAGTCGTATAGAAATGAAACTCCTATGAACAAAATTTTTAATGGTGTCGACTAGGTAATTCTCCCTTATATTGAGTTTGGGTATGGAAAGCCTCTTGATATATGTCCCAAAATCATTTCACTACAATGATAGTGATGTTTTGCTCGACCAGAGGATTATATTTGTGAGATTATCCACATATATTTTAGGAGGGCTCATCATGGATCTTGAGGGAGAATGATCATGACATCTCCAAACTCATTCACCTAGATTCATATGGTTTTATACTATTGCAAGGTTTTATTACAAGATATTTCATACCCAAGATATAAATTTGTGCATTATTTCATATTTTAGATAAATGAATATATATTAAATTACGTTATTTTAAATAAAAATACATTTTATGAAAATAAATGTTCTATTATCAAAAAACATTGCATGAATGTATGAATTTAAATACATTTTTAATAAATAAATTTGTTTTATAATTAAGAAAACTGATGTATAATTTAACTTATACATAAATGGTTTCGTCATTCAATTTTTTTTATTAGTTATGATAAATATAACCATTATTCTATTAAGTAATATGTAAGTATGTTAATAGTTTTATATAATTTAAATAAATTTATTTTCAAAAAATAAGCTTAAATATATGATTCTTTACAAAAAAATGATATTTAAAAACCACATGTTTTATATCTATCAAATATATTATTCTATTTTTTGAAAAATTATCTTTATATGAATCCAATTTAAATATATTTTACTATGTGTTTTTTAAATATCTTTTTGAAATCTTATTTTATTAATAAGTTATAATGGATATAAATTTCAATATATATAAACAGTATAATATTTAATTTTTATATCATTAATTTTTATTTTTTAAATGTTTAGTTATAACACTATTACCATTGAAGAGTCTATTATTTTTAATCCTATGATAATCGTGGGATTTAATTAACTATTTAATTTTCTTGAAAAATATAGAAAAATGTTAAAATTATTATTTGAGTAATAAAATTTAATAGTAATTAAATTAATTATTAATCGTATTCAATATTTATATTAAATAATTATTCCATATAACATTATTTTAAAAATAATCAACTTAAAATTACAATATTACCCAGAATAAAATTTTCAATAAATAATTATAAGTTAAATGAAATTATTACTCGTATTTTTAATAAAAAAACCCCAAAAAACAATGGAAAAGATAATTGTACAGCTCAAATACCTTGTCACACCCACTTGGGGTAAACCACATTTAGACGACACCATCCTTGGCCATCCCTACATGGTAGAATGGTGATGTGCATTGGTTGAGCATAACACCCACATAAATAGAATGCGATCAGGTTTAAAACCTGATGACCATTTATGGGTTTGGCTATACACATATTATGTCTGTGTATAATTCCATTCATAACCATACCATGTTTAATTATTCTGGCAGGCTAAACTCACAGTTTATCTTATATTGGAGTAGAGAAAAATGTTTCCTATTAATGTTTGTTCTCTAAACATAGGAACTGTTCAACCGCAATTAAATTTTAAATTTATATCATATATGTTCGATCAAAGTTTAATAACCATATGACCATATACTAAGTCATATACCTCTTTGTGACCACCCTCACATGACTGTTCATCCCTTACCCTAAAAGTCAAATTGATACAGTGTTACCATTATCCTCCCTTCCAATCATTCTCTAGTTTCTCATCCTCCTTCCATTGGAATCCACTAATAGGATGATGACCTATGTACAATATGCTACATTATCATTGTTACCCATGATGACAAAACTGAAAACATTGTAGGAATCATCCTACCATTAACATCATCTATAAATAATACTCATTGATTTTAATGGAATCATGGAATATAGTTCACACACATATATGTGGTTACCAAATTTTAAATTGTAATTATTTATTTCAAAATAAAATCATTTTTATTTTTTTAGATCCCTTTTTTCTTATGTTACAAGATACAATGGTTTCATCCTTCGTTTAAGGTTTTATTGGGTTATTGGTTCAATGAAATCCCAGCATCTCATGGAAACTTAATCCAAAAATATATATACTCCTATGAATTTATATATACCTCAATTTACATTGGGGACGTATCTCAATTCCCAAAAAATAGCCCTTTTGAAAAACATTATCTTTTTTATTTCCCTTTTCAATTTGGATTGAGCACTCTCGTAGTGGGAGAGCTACTGCACATTAGGTTTCCAAAACTTGGAAAGGGTATATATATATATATATATATTATTTTCATATTTGAATTTTATATTTATCAATCATAAATACATTTATTATTATTTTTATTACAATTTCTTTATTCATATTAAGAATTTTTTCAGGTTTATAAATTATTAATAGGATTATTTTTATTTTCAAGACTATTATATGAATTTATAATAACATTTTAAAAAATTATACATTATTTTTTATTTCATTTTTATCCCATTTATATTGTATGTTACAAAATTAATTAATCTCAATGTTTTATGAATTTTTATACTTCTGATATTCATGTATTTAAATATATATATATACATTTACCATTTAATTCATGTAACACCTGAGACTTTTATGTTATATAAATCATCAAAGGAATCTTTTTCTACACAACACCTGCTTGGCTTGCTTACATGAAATTGCAGCCTTCCTCGATAGCTTGCGTCGTACACAATACCGAGTTTCACTAAACAACAATATGCTATTAAAATATTATTAAAACTAGCCGTTATGAATAGTAATAACCACTTTTTGAAATTTTATAAATTTTATTTTTTTCAAAATGGACTTCATTTTTGGATTCGGAATATCGAAATTAGACTAGGGTGAAATTTTGGTATTTTTCTGAAAACTTTCAATTTTTGATTAATAGTGAAACCACTAAGTGGTAGTTAAAAATACTGAATTTTTCATAAAACATAATTTTACCGCTTCTGTGAGTGGAATTTCGAAAATCCGAGAGACACGGTTAATATCAAGGACTAAAATGTGGTTCAATGAGATGAAAATAATTTTTAGTGAATTGTAACTTTTTACTTTTTTTTACCACGGTTAAAAGTAATAGGGTAATTAAGGGTAACGATGATATTATTATTACCCTAACACATGTCCTAATTCTATTGGATAAGTTCAATTCGACCAAAAACAAACTTAGGAATAAAATAAGACCATTTAGGCCCACTTGGATTAGATTAAGACATTTATTATTAATTTATTTAAAGAAGGGTTAAAATAGTTAAAATCAAAGTTTAATAAGTAAATAATTTTTAATATAAGGTTATACATAATATAAATTCGACTATAAATATTCATTAGAAACCTAAAAATATTTCCTACATAATTATATTTTATTTTTAATTTTTAGACATTAAATAATTTAATTTATTTATGACACAATGATAATGCAGTAATTATTCTATTAATAAAATATTGACATAATTGATGTTATAAACACCAAAATAAATGTAATTTGATACTTTTTATTAATTACACTAATTTTATAGGTTAATATGACATGTTAGTATTTATTTAGTTAACTTGGTTCGAACTAATAATTCTGTTATGATTTTCACAAAAATCAATTTCTAAATAGTGTCAAAATTGACATAAAATAGTTTTTAAAACAAATATTATATTAGTAATTGTTATTTTATTCCTAAAAAACTATGGTTCGGCCAAATGACATAGATATGGTTATATATATTAATAATAAACAACTTGGGGTTCGTTTGACTTCTTATAGTAAGTTTATTAACCTTATAGTATAAGAACACAAGAAGACACGGTAAAAGTAAACTTATTTAACTTAATGTTAAATCTAAATGATACGGTTACAATATGAACATAAACTTGTATAAATTCTATTGGATGAGTGGATTTCAACCCATACCCACCTTAGCTTCGAAATATATCAATTTTGGGCTATTTAAATCTGAACTTGACTTTATAATAAAATAATATTTTTATTTTCCCAAAGGTGCCCCACTCCTCCCTTATAAAAGGTCACCTCCTCCCCCTCTTCCTCACACCACATTGAGCCTTCAAGATCTGCCAACCCCTGAAAATTCCTCTTATCCACTTCCCTAGAGAAATCCTAGAGGTCCTGGTCTTCTTTAAAGACCAATTTTAGTGCCCTAAAAGAAGGTCTCAAAGAAGCACTTCAAAGAAGAGGTAATGTCCGTTACCGATTCTTTCATCTTTATTTCTTCTTCCACTTCTTATTCATTAGTTTTTTAATTATGAAGTAATAACATCAGTATCACTCATATAATGATATGTTATTATAAGTATGAAAAAACCCTATTTCACCATCTATCCATCCTACGGAAAAAGAAATCACCGAGTGTGCATACGTACGGAATACCGTCTCCACGCCGTGGTGTAATCTATTTTCCACCACCACCATAATTGTATGGGTATAATGGTGTATATAATGACTATATATGACTATTATAAAGTGATACTGATTATGAAATAGTATACATACACTCCAATACAATTCCACGATCATAGGAACGATATCATCACTCGTGCGTACGTACGGAATACCGTCTCCACGATGTGATGTGACTCGTTCTACATGATCTTCATTTCATAATGATTATATAAATGAATTGAATGAATGAATATGATATATATTACACTAATACCATTCTGGAAATGAGTTATCTGTAACCTAAAGATAAGAATAAGAATTTATTCGACAAAACACGCATAAGAACAAAAAGTTATAAACACCCGAATAACAAGTAGCAATGAAATATTA
The DNA here is from genome assembly GCA_963277665.1 of Viscum album. Lineage (NCBI taxonomy): Eukaryota > Viridiplantae > Streptophyta > Magnoliopsida > Santalales > Viscaceae > Viscum > Viscum album. The sequence continues at coordinate 1,322,873,157 of OY728140.1, forward strand.
CTACTAAGAAGCAAAGAAAATGACCATATATGATATAATAAAAATAAGTATGATTCTGGAATAAGTCAATAACATTATTTAAATCATTATACAGGAGGTTCAGACACTTACGAAGCAAAACTGACCTAAGTTAAGGAAAATATCACAATCTCATTTTATCCGAGATTGTTTATACTTTGGTATTTATTAGGGAGTATTTTATCATCCACATCCATGTTTCCTCAATATGTAATATTATTTCTATCCACCTACAATTGTTTAAATCCTATTTTACCCTTCGGTGAGTTTTTAGTAAAAGATATGAAAGGAATCTTTTGTCGTTTTTTGTATGAGGTACTTTTTTGAATTTTCTGACAAAAGTACGAGAAGAATGTTTTTTTAACTTCTTTTAGTTTAATGATGTATGACATGTTAAGAAAGGAAAAATGTTTTTAAAGTAGAAAGGATATTTTCCTCAAGAATGGAGTTCAAGTGTTTTATCAAAATTATTTTCCATCTAAGATAATAAAGGGTTCGGTTTCTATCCCTATTATTACATGGATTTGATTATGTTGTGATGGAAATATTTTTATGAATTCCTTTATCTTATATGAATTGTTTTATGATGTCTTGTTGTTTAAGAATCCCATTTTTATTACATGGGTTATGCTATGATGTATGGTTTATGATTTTGTGGCACACATAAGAATGGTATCATTATGAGATTGGTGGGACCTATATCTCCCTCCAATGCATTGTGTATAGATTTTATATCTCATGAGATAGACATGGATGGAACGGTAGGTTATACTGGTTCAGTGAAACAGGAATGAAACAAGGAGTGAACTCGGTTCAGAAAGGGACATTGTCCACTAAGATGGTCTTGGCCATGAGCCTTGACTAATAAGAAATGATTCACTATGATTATGTGTGTATGCCACAAAGTTTCATGTTTTAAGTTATGATTATTGTGATTACATTTCACTGTCATGATTTATCCCATGTTATGAAATTATGATCTCTTTTGCAGGTTAAGATTTCCAAATGTTATGTGCTTATGTATAAGATGTGATTGATATTTATTTTGTTTACCCTTACTGAGCATTTGAGCTCATCCATTTGTATGTTTTCTTTCCCCAGGTCAGGAAGAAGGTTATTAAGTAAGATATTCCAAAAGGGACTATAGATATGATGAAATAAATGGGAGATAGTGTAGACGCATTATGAACCAGTTTTTTATGTTTCCCAGTTTCTAAATACACTATACCTATACGGTCCTTTCGTGGTTTTGTTATATGTTGTAATAATAATGATTCAATTTTGAAATATTAACTATGTATGTAAAGTATGGGTCGTTATAGTTGGTATTAGAGGAAAGGTATAGTCAACCATTGGAAACTAAGATGTGAAAGCCTTAGTAAGAACCCTAAGGATAAGTCTAAGCATAGAACACAATCTTAGTTTTTTAGAAATGGCCATGAATAACCTAGGATAAGACCTTAAGTGTGAAATTTTATTCTTGATTATGTGTTTTTCATATTATAATTAGTGTTGCTCACACTATTTTTCTTGGTTTTAGTCAATGGCTGGAACCCGAAGGAATCGTGTTAATGCGGAATGCGACGGGCAATGCAATGATTGTCCCCCTGAGCAACCAAACGTTATAGGAGTTGGAATGAAAAATCTTGTAGCCATGCTCACACAACTTTCTCAAGCTATGAATCATGCAGGACTTCCAAACGAGCAAAGGAAGGAGTAACATTCTGTTGAATCCTTCATGAGGCAGCGTCCACCTTCTTTCAGCGGGTCTACTGATCCATTAGTTGCTGAACAATGGATTAGTACTACTAAAAAGATATTTTCAGTTCTTCAATGTTCTGAACATGATAAAGTCCTCCTAGCAGTGTATCGTTTGGAAGGAGATGTTGATCAATGGTGGAATCTTATTAAGAATATGAGTCAAAGGGATGAAATTGAGTCCATGGAATGGGACGAGTTCAAGAACTTATTTTTCAATAAGTACTTCCCTCGTTTTCTCCGAACAAAGATGGAGAAAGAGTTTCTTGAACTGAAGCAAAAAGATGATGAATCTGTTGGTACCTATGAAGCAAATTTTACAAGACTTGAAAGGTACACTTCTGGTATTATTATCCAACCTGAGAGTAAGATCTATTGATTCTTTAGTGGCTTAAAACCAAGTCTTTGAAGGGCGTTAGCCATAAGGGACTTCAATAGCTACGAGGAAATCGTTCGATGTGCTCTCAATGTCGAGATGGAGATTGGAGTAACCCATCAGTCATATGGGTTTGATAAGAAGAGGAAAATGGAATTAAAAGGAAAATCTAAAGAGCACACTGAAAAGAAGATGAGATTTCCCTTATGCTCAAAGTGTTGAAAGAAACATGGAGGGATTTGTCTTAAAGGGACAAGTAAATGTTTCAAATGGGGAAAGGAAGGTCATCGGGAATTTGAATGCCGCGATGATGGGGAGAAGATGTCTAATGATGCAAACAAAAGAAGGGATACACAGAATGAACCTAATACACTTCAATGTTTCAAGTGCAAGGAGATGGGACATTATGCCAATAAATGCCCTAATCCAAGGGTTGATGATGATGGTCGACGTCAATAAACTCTTAAGGCTAAAGACAAATGAAATTCACATGCAATTTCTATCAGCTATGTGGAGTACGATAACGATGTGTTGAAAGGTACACATACCATCCACTCTAAAGTAGAAAATGATTTATTTGATTCTGGATCCACCCACTCTTTTATTTATGAAGAATTTTGTAAGGGTATCACTGTATTACCTCAACAATTAGATGTTGTGTTAGCTATGACAACACCTAATGGCACACCAGTCGCATCAAAAGTTTATAATTCTTCTCTGATCGAAGTTTGTGGGAAAGTGCTTCCTGCAAATCTTGTGATCCTTCCTATAGTGGAATTTGATGTGATTCTTGGCATGGATTGTCTTTCTTTATATGGAGCTCATATCAATTGCCAAAGAAGGGAAGTCACATTTCATATTCCAGATCAATCTATGATCGTCTATCAATGCAAGGATGAACATAACCTTCCAGTGGAAATTTATTCCATCTTATGGGTCTTGATTCCACTAAATGAAGGTTATTTATCTCAAATGGTTGGTGAGAAACTCATGATTAAGAATATGCCCATTGTACGGGAGTTTGATGATGTCTTTCCAGAGGAATTACCGGGACTTCCACCAAATCGTGAATTTGAGTTCTCAATAGAACTTCTAATGGGTGCTTTTCCTATTTCAAAGACACCTTATAGAATTGCCCCAATTGAGTTGTAGGAATTGAAGAAGAAACTCCACGAGAATCTTGATAAGGGATTCATACGCCGTAGTGCGTCACCTTAGGGAGAACCTGTTCTATTTGTTAAGAATAAAGATGGATCAATGAGACTCTGCATTGATTATCGAGAACTTAACAAGATCACTATCAAGAACAAATGTCCTCTCCCACGCATTGATAACTTATTTGACCAACTACATGGAGCTCAATACTTTTCCAAGATTGATATTCATTAAGGGTATCATCAATTAATGGTAAAAAGGGAGGATATACCAAAGACGGCTTTCTGTACAAGGTATGGACACTATGAATTTATAGTGATGCCATTTGGTCTTACTAATTCCCCTTCTATCTTCATGGACCTGATGAATAGAGTCTTTAGAGACTATCTTGATCAATTTGTGGTAGTCTATATAGACGATATTCTTGTCTATTCAAAGAGCAAGGAAGAACATGAAGATCACTTGAGAATTATATTGAAGACCCTGAGAAATGAGAATCTTTATGCCAAATTTACCAAGTGTGAATTTTGGCTTCAAAAAATTGCATTTTTGGGTCACATAATCTCAAAAGAGGGGATATCTGTGGATCCAGCAAAAACAGAGGTTATCGAAAGATGGTCGAGACCAACAACAGTAACTGAGATCCTAATATTTCTTGGATTGGCTGGATATTATCAACGTTTTGTGAAAGATTTTTCATGATTATCTAATCCACTCACCATGTTGACTGAGAAATGAGTTAATTTTGTCTGGACGGAGGAATGTGAAGAGAATTTCATGGAGTTGAAAAGAAGGTTATCCAGTGCACCTGTGCTCACACTGCCTTTTAGTGGAGAAAGGTTTGTGATCTATAGTGATGCATCCAAGAAGGGATTGGGGTGTGTTCTTATGAAAAATGATATGGTGATTGCTTATGCCTCATGACAGTTAAAAATCCATGAGCAAAATTACCCAACACATGATTTGGAGTTAGCTGCGGTATTCTTTGCATTAATGATTTGGAGGCATTACCTTTATAGTGAATGGTGTGATATTTATACTGATCATAAAAGTTTAAAGTATATTTTCACACAAAAGGAGCTGAATATGCATCAAAGAAGATAGTTGGATCTCATTAAGGATTACGACTGCTCAATCCATTACCATACTGGGAAAGCAAACAAGGTGGCAGATGCATTAAGACGACAAGACCATGCTAGTTTATCCATGATGAGGATCACAAAAGATCCAATATTTATGGATTTACAAATGATGGATCTTGGAATTATAATGGAAGAGGAAAAATCTTATCTTTCTCAAATAAATTTTCAACCATCTATACATGTGATGATTAAAGAGGCACAGAAAGAAGATGTCAAGTTACAAAAGAAGGTGAGAAACAGTCCTGAATTCAACCTTGATAGTGATGGGATAATAAAGTTCAGGAATCGGGTTTGTGTTCCTCTCATCCCCGAATTAAAGAAGGAGCTGCTGGATGAGGCTCATAGTTCTTCATTCTCTATTCATCCTGGAAGTACGAAGATGTATAGGGACCTGAAAGAGTACTTCTGTTGGGATGGCATGAAAAGAGATGTTGCTGAATTTGTCACTCGATGCTTGTTATTTCAACAAGTTAAAGCTGAGAGACAGAAGTCTAAGGGGATGTTACAACCATTACCCATACGCGAATGGAAATGGGAAAAAAACACTATGGACATTGTCACAGGACTTCTTAAAACATCCAAAGCCAATAATGCAATTTGGGTCATAGTTGATCGTCTTACAAAGTCTGCACACTTCATTGCTATTAGAGAGGATTTCTCTCTGGATCAGCTTGCCATGATATATGTAAAGGAAGTGGTAAGATTGCATGGAGTACCACATTCTATTATATCTGATCGGGATCCGAGATTTACCTCGAAGTTCTGGTGAAGTCTTCAGCATACTCTGGATACAGAGTTGAGTTTCAGCATTTCTTATCATCCTCAGACAGACGGTCAGTCTGAGAGAACAATTCAAACCCTAGAAGATATGTTGAGAGCTTGCTCTATGGATTTCAAAGGTGGTTGGGATCAACACCTACCTTTGGTGGAATTTTCTTATAATAATAGCTTTCACTCCAGTATTCAGATGGATCCTTATGAAGCTCTCTATGAAAGAGAAATGCAGGGCTCCAACTTGTTGGGATGAAGTTGGGGAAAGAAAGCTATTAGGACCCGATCTCGTGGATGAAATGGCAGAAAAGGTCAGATCTATTCAATAACACATAAGAGCAGCTCAGATTCGACAGAAAAGTTATGCTAACAACCGAAGAAAAGACCTAGAGTTTGAAGTGGGTGAAAAAGTGTTTTTACGAATATCTCCTTGGAAGAGGGTTATGAGATTTGGAAGGAAGGGGAAGTAGAGCCCTAGATATTTCGGTCCTTTCGAAATACTGGATCGTGTTGGGAAGGTAGCTTACCGATTGGCGCTTCCACCGAATCTCTCTCAAGTTCACGATGTGTTCTATGTATCTCTCCAGAGAAAGTACATACCTGACCCTTCACATGTACTCAGCTCAGAAGTTGTACCGCTGGAGCAAGATATTTCTTATGAAGAACAACCGATAGAGTTCTTGGATTGTAGTGAAAAATTTCTACGAAACAAGACCACTCGATTGGTGAAAGATTTATGGAGGAACCACCAATTAGAAGAAGCTACATGGGAGCTTGTGGATATGATGAGGGAGAGGTATCCTCATCTGTTTGTTACAAAGTGACGAATTTCGAGGGAGAAATTAATTTTAAGGGGGGTAGAATGTAACACCCAAGACTTTTATGTTATATAAATCATCAAAGGAATCTTTTTCTACACAACACTTTCTTGGTTTGCTTTACACGAAATCGTGGCCTTCCTCGATAGCTTGCGTTGTACGCAATACCGAGTTTCACTAAACAACGATAAGCTATTAAAATATTATTAAAACTAGCCATTATGAATAGTAATAACCACTTCTTGAAATTTTATAAATTTTATTTTTTCTTTAAAATAGACTTCATTTTTGGATTCGGAATATCGAAATTAGCCTAAGATGAAATTTTGGTATTTTTCTGAAAACTTTCAATTTTTGATGAATAGTGAAACCACTTAGTGGTAGTTAAAAAAACTGAAGTTTTCATAAAACTTAATTTTACCGCTTCTGTGAGTGGAATTTCGAAAATCTGAGAGACACGGTAAATATCAAGGACTAAAATGTGGTTCAATGAGATGAACATAATTTTTGGTTAATAGTAACTTTTTACTTTTTTTACCACGGTTAAAATTAAATAGGGTAATTAAGGGTACATATGATATTATTATTACCCTAACACATGTACTAATTCAATTGGATAAGTTTAATTCAACCAAAAACAAACTTAGGAATAAAATATGACCATTTAGGCGCACTTGGATTAGATTAGGACATTTATTATTAATTTATTTAAAGAAAGGTTAAAATAGTTAAAATCAAATTTTTATAAGTAAATAATTTTTAATATAAGGTTATACATAAGATAAATTCGACTATAAATATTCCTTAGAAATCTATAAAGAGTTCCTACATAATAATATTTTATTTTTAATTTTTAGACATTAAATAATTTATTTTATTTATGACACAATGATGATGCAGTAATTATTTTATTAATGAAATATTGACATAATTGATGTTATAAACACAAAAATAAATGTAATTTGAGACTTTTTATGAATTACAATAATTTTATAGGTTAATATGACATGTAATTATTGATTTAAGTAAATTTTTTAGAACAAATAATTCTGTTATTATTTTCACAAAAATCAATTACTAAATAGTGTCAAAATTGACATAAAATAGTTTTTAGAACAAATATTATATTAGTAATTGTTATTTTATTCCTAAAAATCTAAGGTTCATCCAAATGACTTATATAAGGTTATATATATTAATAATAAACAACATGAGGTTCTTTTGGCTACTTATAGTAAGTTTATTAACCTTATAGTATAAGAACACAAGAAGACACGGTAAAAGTAAACTTATTTAACATAATGATAAATCTAAATGATAAGGTTAAAATAGGAACCTAAACTTGTCTAAATTCTATTGGATGAGAGTATTTCGACCCATACCTACCTTAGCTTCTAAATATATCAATTTGGAGCTATTTAAAACCGAACATGAATTTATAATAAAATAATATTTTTAGTTTTCCCAAACGTGCCCCTCTCCTCCCTTATAAAAGGGCACCTCCTCCCCCTCTTCCTCACACCACATTGAGCCTTCACGCTCGGCAAACCCCTGCCAATTCCTCCTATCCACTCCCCTAGAGACATCCTAGTGTTCCTGGTCTTCTTCAAAGATCAATTTTAGTGCCCTAAAAGAAGGTATCAAAGAAGAACTTCAAAGAAGAGGTAATGTCCGTTACCGATTCATTCATCTTTATTTCTTCTTCCACTTATTCTTCTTTAGTTTTTTTATTATGTAGTAATAACATCAGTATCACTCATACACTGATATGTTATTATAAGTATGAAACAATCCTATTTCACCATCTATCCATCCTACGGAAAAAGAAATCATCGCGCGTGCGTACGTACGGAATACCGTCTCCACGCCGTGGTGTAAACTGTTTTCCACCACCACCGTACTTGGATGGGTATAATGGTGTATATAATTACTATATATGAATATTATAAAGTGATACTGATTCTGAAATAGTATACATACACTCCAATACAGTTCCACGATCATAGGAACGATATCATCACTCGTGTGTACGTACGGAATACCGTCTCCACGATGTGATGGGACTCGTTCTACATGATCTTCATTTCATTATGATTATATAATTGAATTGAATGAATTAATATGATATATATTACACTAATACCATTCTGGAAATGATTTATCTATAACCTAAAGATAAGAATAAGAATTTATTCGACAAAACATGCATAAGAACAAAAAGATATAAACACCCGAATAACAAGTAGCAATGAAATATAACTACTAATAAGCTAAGAAAATGACCATATATGATATCGTAAAAATAAGTATGATTCTGGAATAAGTCAATAACATTATTTAAATCATTATACAGGAGGTTCGGACACTTACGAAGCAAAAACGGACCTAAGGTAAGGAAAATATCACAATCTCATTTTATCCGAGATTATTTATACTTTGGTATTTACTGGGGTGTATTTTATCATCCGCATCCATGTTTCCTCAATATGTAACATTATTTCAATCCACCTTAAATTGTTAAAATCCTATTTTACCCTTCGGTGAGTTTTTAGTAAAATATATGAAAGGAATCTTTTGTCGTTTTTCGTACGAGGTGCTTTTTTGACTTTTCTGACAAAAGTACGAGAAGAATGTTTTTTTTAACTTATACGGCATGAATGGATTTTTAAAACATTATTTCCAAGAAGATTACTTTACAAGTTTTCACGTTTTTTTTAATCAACTTCTTTTAGTTTAAAGTTGTATGACATGTTAAGAAAGGAAAAAAAATTTTGAAGTAGTGAGGATATTTTCCTCAAGAATGGAGTTCAAGTGTTTTATCAAAATTATTTTCCATCTACGATAATAAAGGGTTCGGTTTCTATCCCTATTATTACATGCATTTGATTATGTTGTGATGGAAATATTTTTATTAATTCCTTTATCTTATATGAATTTTTTTATGATGTCATGTTGTTTAAGAATCCCATTTTTATTACATGGGTTATGCTATGATGTATGGTTTATGATGTTGTGGCACACATAAGAATGGTATCATTATGAGATGGGTGGGACCTATATCTCCCTCCAATGCATTGGGTAAAGATTTTATATCTCATGAGATAGACATGGCTGGAATGGTAGGTTATACTGGTTCAGTAAAATATGACTGAAACGAGGAGTGAACTCGGTTCAGAAAGGGACTTTGTCCACTAAGATAGTCTTGTCCATGAGCCTTGACTAATAAGAAATGATTCTCTATGATTATGTGTCTATGCCACAAAGTTTCATGTTTTAAGTTATGATTATTGTGATTACATTTCACTGCCATGATTTATCCCATGTTATGAAATTATGATCTCTTTTGCAGGTTAAGATTTCCAAAAGTTTTGTGCTTATGTATATGAGGTGATTGATATTTGTTTTGTTTACCCTTACTGAGCATTTTAGCTCACCCTTTTGTATGTTTTCTTTCCCCGGGTGAGGAAGAAGGTTATTAGGTAAGATATTCCAAAAGGGACTATAGATATGATGAAATAAATGGGAGACAATGTAGACGCTTTATGAACTAGTTGTTTATGTTTCCCAGTTTCTAAAGACACTATACCTATGCGGTCCTTTTGTGGTTTTGTTATATGTTGTAATAAGTATGCTTCAATTTTGAAGTATTAACAATGTATGTAAAGTATGGGTCGTTATATTTTTAATGACATGGATTAGTAAAAAAATAATTTAGGAATTTAATTTAATTTCATATCATCATCGTACATATGATGTTAATTCCAAATTATGCATGGATGAAATGTTTTATAAAAAAATGACACCTTTTAAATGTTATGTGTATAATATAATTTTATTTTAAAAATTATATATTTATGGTATAAATATATTTTTTCATCTGACAGTTTATATAATGAATGATTATATAAATTTAATAGTATTAATTAATATTAATAGTAATTTTATAGTTTTTATTACAATATATGAAGGATTCATACCATCACACAACTATTTTATATAGAAAATGATATTTTCCAAAATCAAATTTTAAAATAAGAAAATGTGTATCCATTTTCGTTATTCAAGGATGAATTTTAAATGATAAAATTTATCTTTTTATGTTATACTATTATTAAAATTTTAACTTATATGTTTATGAATGAATTTTATTCTCAAATACATGGATGATAATCACTTATTTTTTAAACTCCCATACAAGTTTTCTATCTTAATTTTGAAACTGATTTGGTTTTACCAAATTTATAAATTGATTTACTATTACTATATATATTTATATTTATAAAAATACATTTAGGTATTTATATACGAATACATTGTCTTATTATTAAATAAAAACAATCTAGTGAAAAATATGCATATATATATATATGTAAGTTATGGTAAAAATGTATATATAAAATTTTAAACATTAAATTTGAAAAATATTTAGGGAATTTAGGAGTAAACTCTCCCTGTTGGAAGTGGATAGGCCTAGAAAACCTCTAATGAATCATGTGGCCTCATGGTTTTCTTCTCCAAATCTTACATTATATTTTCTAGAAAATCACTTGATAATTTTTTTATTAAATGCCTTTAACAAGTGAACAATTTTTAAAATCTATTATAATATATATATAATTATATTCAATGGTATTATATTTTGAAAAATGTTTTTTCAATGTCATGTTTTCTAGGATATTTAAAAGTATATTATATTTGTTATAATTTTAAATTTTGTTTTCAAAATTATAAGTATCTTTGGATTATTTTAGTAGTTTTTTCCAAAATATGTTTTGAAATCCCTAGAATATATATATACATATATATATATATATATCATATATCAATTTGGATATAATTTAAAAATATATCCAAAAAAATTTCATACTTATTTTTAAAATGTTTTTAGATTGGTTTTTAAGCTCCTCTAACTAAGAAATTATTTTCACACTATGTTATTAAATAAAATTTAGGATCATTTATAAGTATCATTGTTATTAGCTTATCTATGAACATTTCATAATAAAATTAAAATACAAATAATTTTTATTTTATTATCCCTTTTAAATAGTAATAGTTGTCTTTTCCTCCAAATCATATACAATAAATGATACTTTGTTGAATAATGGACTATATTTTTCCAAATGTTTTTATATAAAATATAAATTTCATTATTTGGGTACAATATCCTAAAGAGTTTTTCTCATGCACATACAATTTAAAATAATGGGATTTCTAGATACCTTTGTAGATTATGAAATTTTATTAAAATTTTGTTATGTTTCTTAGTATTTTCATTTAGTAAAACCTATTTTCTATAACCATTCAGATTGTGGTAAAATCTATTTAATAGAAATTTACTTTTGAACTAAACGGTAATTTAATTAAATTTAATAATATATAAGAAGAGTTATTGTAGTTTTTAAAATTAAGAAAATAGGATTTCATAATTTTCATTAGGTTCAAAAATGAATTTTGAGGGTTAAATTCCTTTTGTAGGGGTAGAATGTAAAATCCCAGAAATTTCATCATTTTAATAATGTTTTCGTAAATAAATTTTTATGATTAATAAATCTATAGAATAATTTATCATAAACAAAAAAAATTTCTTAATTATTTATATTTAAAATTCATATAAAATACTACATTTATTATATTAATGAGTATGTAATTATATTAATATATTTATATTATTAAAATAAATGCATTTTATAAAAAATATATATATCAAATGATTTTTTATATAAGAGTACATTTTTCCAATCCTCATGTTTTATATATGTTTAATTTATTATTATACATAAAGGAAATCAAATTATATGAATCCTATGTAAATTCATTTTTATGTTTTTATAAAATCCCGTTTTTAACTCCTTATAAATATATTAAGTCATAATAGATTAAAATTAACTTATATATAATAATTTTAATATAATGTTTATAATATTATTAGTTTTCAACATTTATTTTCTCTAATTAAATAAATTACTATTACCAATAAAGGCACTATTTTTTTTAAACATATATAATTTTTGAACATTAATTAATTGGAAAATTATTTTGTAAATGAAACAAATTTAATATTAATATTTGAGTAAAAATAACTATTAGTAACTATTTGATTTAAAATACATATTAAAAATTAACAAAAAATAATCATCATTTATTTATTTAAATAAATATTCAATTTGAAGTTATATGTTTCACCTAAAATGAAATTTATTTATAATAATTTAGGTGAAATTATTTATTCATATTTTTAACTAAAATTAAAACAAAACCAATGGGATATGACCAAGGGACAACCAAATCTCATTGTAAGACCCAGTAGGGGTAAATACCAAGTATGCGACATCATCCATGGTTATCCCATCATGGTAGTAAGGGGATTCAATAAAGGTTGTGCATTCCTCCAGCTAAGAGTGAACATGGTCGTTTTTAAGCCCTAATGACCATTAATGTTTTAGTATAAATAAGTGTTAGTCCCTTCTATAAAGACAACTGAGCTTTCACCACGACTAATGCTCATGGATATATAAACACATAGTTCAAATAATATAGGAGAGGATTAATGTGTATACCTTTGACATGGGATCACTTTACTTGGGTACTATTCACCCACTGTTAAAACTACCTTTTTAATTGTCTATTTTATTAATTAATCAAAAAAACCTAATATTTTTCCGAGTTTTCTTTCTCCTCGCCACCACCCTCCCTCAACTGTTAATCTCATATCCTACAAGCCATCTTTAAAAACTATCACCATTTTTATATCCCCTCATCTCTACCAATATTCTTATCCACCCCCAATTGTAATGAAATCAATAACATGATGAACTATGTACAGTATGATACACTATATTTTCCCTATAAAGAATAACTAAATACCTTTATATGATTTAGCCTACAGTGAAGAACATCCATAAATAACAATTATTGCTTATTAGATATTATTTTAAGATAATACTCATGCATGTATATTTCAATCAAATTTGAAATCAGGTTTTCCAATTTCAAAATAAAATCATTTCAATTTTCTTTCAAAACACTCAACTCATCTGGTTCACGGTCCTTCTATTTAAACCCACGATTCTAGTCTCTTAGGGTTATATGTTCACATTAATCTAAAATTCTCATGGAAGTTCAATCCACTAATTTCCAAAAAACCTATGTATATATATATCTCTATTTATATAGATAACAACCCATAACCCAAATAATAATCCATTCCATAAAAAGAATTTTTTTCCTCCATTTCCATCATGATCACGAAAAAAATTAGTAAGATAGGTGCTATAATTTTAATTTCTATAATTGGTTAATATTTTATTTATATTTTTATACATTATTTTTAAATTTATTGTTAATATTATTGAAGAATATATATATATATGTATATATTATTTAAAATTATTATTTTTATTTTAATTAAGTATATGGGTTTCATATGAATAATTATATATTGGTATTTCATGTATTTTTATAAACTATTGTATGAATGTATAGTCTCATTTTTATATGTTATAAAAAAAATTTGATTTCATTTCATACCACTTAATATTTTATGTACCAAATTAATTATTCTCAACATTTTGTGAATTTTTATACATGTGATATGTGTGTATTTATAATAATACATCCACAATTTTATATTACTTCATGACATGAAGGATTAAGAAATTTATTCATGAAATTTATTTAAATTTAAAATTACAATCATACCGATGTTGAAATTTTCAAATAATACAAGGATAGAATATTTAATTCAGAAAAAATACTATTTTAAATTTTATGTGTATAATATAATGTTGGTTTCATAATTATATATTAAGGGATTAATTTTTTTATTCCAATGATTATTTCATGAAATAAATATTATATATATATATATATATTATTAGTGAAAAAAAATTAAAATTAATGTTATTATATGTAATGGATTCTAACATTCACACTATTATTTTAAATAATAATGATATTTTAAAACATTATCTTTTGAAATAATTAAATGATTATCTAATTTAATTATTCAAGGATTTATTTTAAATTATAATGATTAGCATTTTTTCTTCTATCTTCAAAAGAATTGATTTAATAATTTTTGAAATGAATTGTAATTTTAAAAACATGGATATAAATCATTTATATATGAAAATGATATGCATGTATTGAAAGGAAATTTCACTTGATATTTGGTTGTAACAATTATTAAAATTAATTTCCTATGAATTTTCATATATATATATAGATATATATGTTTTAAATATTTAATATTTCATTTTCTTGTTTTTAAAGAAAAAAATAAAGTAATATATATAAATCTATATATGGAAATATTAAAATGATTTTATAAAATTTCTCACTTGAACTTCATAATCATGATAGAGTTTTGTGGAGTTGACCCATGCATCAAGAATTGGGTAGGATTAGATAGCCTTCAATGTATCAATTGGAACATTAGTTTTATAAAATGATTTCATAATATTTTTTGAAAAATCATAGGATTATTTTATTAATTAATCTCTTTTCACTGAATATGTATTTTAAAATATGTTATACTATATTAATTTCTTAATTATTTTTAATGGTATTATATATTAATGAAGTATTATCAAATTCATGTTTTTGAAAGTATTTTTAACGTATTTTTAAACATATTAGGTCTCAAAAAGTGCTTATATGATAATTTTTTCCAAATTATATGTATTTTCAATGGATTTTAATGATTATTCAAATTATATATTTTTAAAACCATAGATTTATATTTTAAAATTTATATATATATATAATATCTATTTCAATATAAAGTAAAAATGAATTCAAATGAGTTTTAAAAGTTATTTTAAAAAAATAACACTTGATTTTTTAAAAATCCTTCATATGATGTTATTTTCTCTGTATGTTTTTAAAAACGTTTTTTGGGTAATTTAGTAGTTTCAATGGTATTAGCTTCACTATGGAATTAGTGAATAAAAATTCAAAAAAATACCTTAATATTTATTTCTTAAACACTGATTATATATCATAATAGTCATTTTCTTCCAAATCATAGTGATGAAAATATCCTCAATACTATAATGGAAAGTATATTTTTAGTTATATTTATAAAAAATAATACAATGTAATATTTCTAATGGATTTAAAAGCGTGGGTCTTGGGGAATTATAATTATTTCATAATGGCTTATATCAACAAGATTTTAAAATATATTACACCTCTTCATTTCAGGGTTAAATGGGGGGATATAAGTGTGTTAATTAACATACCCAATAATTTATAGTGTACAATAGATGATAACCTAGAATAATAATTGTATAAGAAATATTAAATTATGTTTCAAAAAAAGCATGAAATGTTAATATATAATTTTTAATTATTACATGGATATATTGAAAATATAACTTATCAATCACATGTATAATAATGAATTATTATTTAATGATAAAAATTCATAATGGAAATCATCAAAAAAATATTTTTAAGGTATTTTTTCAAGACATTATTCACATATAGGTCGGTATATATCAAATACACAAATAATATTACACATATAACCTGTTGATGCATCAAGGGGAAACAAAATTCGGGGACATTCCATTTACACGATAAGTCCAATACATCCATCATATGGATGGAATATAGAAATCGTACAATATAACAAAATACCAAATGAACTTCTTATAATACCCTGAGTTATTATGAATCATTTTCCTAAAATAAAGTATATTTTCATTTATTTATTTCAATTCACTATTTCAAACATTCCTGTAACATAGAAAATACATAATGTAGGTTACATGAAACATTAACTTGGTGTGTGTTACACTGAACACTGATGTATATATGAATCATCATTTTGTAGTTGTAATTATTTAAATGAGATAATTATAATCTAACTGTTAATCATACTAATATGAAAAATTATAAATAATTTTAAAATAGTTTATATAATGGTTTAATATAAATAAAACATATTTATAATAAATAATATAATTTTTAGAATAGTCCTTATATGTTTAGAATTACTAGTTTCTCAAACAAACTACATTTCATATCACTTTATGAAAAATAATTTAACAAATTTAGAAAAATAATCTGATCAGATAAACAAAAAAAATAATTTAGAATGACAAATATTTCATGGGTTTATGTGTTGGGGTTTTTCAGAGAAAGATCATTTTTTGATTAATAGTGAAAAATACAATATTTTAATACAAAAAAAACATATTGAAAAAATTTATTTATAATTAAAAATTATATTTTAAATTGTATTAAAATTTTAATTAGATAAATTTTATACAATTATTAAAATTTAGGTCATTGATAGTTATTTCTAATTGAAATTGAATTTAAAAACATAGCAATATTTTGAATATTTTTACATAAAAATCACATTATTAACCCAACAACTAGATTAATTTTATATTAATTTATTCCACTTATGAGATTAGAATTTGGATTAATTGGTTCCATATTTTAAATCATAATAGTTTACAACATTTAATAAGGTTATCATAGATTTGTCCAAAAACTTTAGTGAACATTATCAAATATAATTACATCAATTAAGCTAAAATTAAACTTATCTAGGGACTAAGCCTTAAATATAAGACCCAAAATGAAATAGAAAATTTTCCAAATACCATTATATAGATGTTATTTTTACATTAAACTTATATTATTGAGTTTTGATTGATTGGTGTGAGTTTTGTTTCGGTAAAAAAGTGGGTAATCCTATGTTTTTTTAAAATACCAAGTGAGTACTTTTCCATCCCTAAAAAAGTCAACCAGCTATTCCTCTTCTTTACAATACTCAAACCTCAAATACGTTGCCAATATCTTCCTAATAAAGTTACCAACATCCATACCTTCCTCCTTTAATCATCCTTTTGTTATGAAATATACCTTATTAAGCTATTTGGCACAAACCATAAGAAGTTACCTGATTAAGAGGTAACATCTTCTATCAAGCACATTTCTTTTATTTTATTTATCCACCCACTACAATATAATTATTCAATTAATTTATAACAAAAATGTATTGTCAATTTAATAGGATTTTTTTATCTATGGATTGTACCTACACTTATAAACCCCTACATCTAGTGGGTAATAAACAAATTATGTATCTGTATGGCGAACTACCTCTTCACTAAACGATGATTGTTCATTTTTCTTTTACCTCCTCCCATGGTGTACATTATGATGGAAAATCTATTTATATAATTCATATATTATATTTTTTTATTTCATTAAACTAATTTATTCCTTTTTTACAAAAGATCCCATTTTTACTTTCCATTTGATATAAATACTATAATTTCGTTTGAGGAAGTATGGAATACCACCCCATTAATGTGATGTGATTCGTTCACAAACTATAAGGAATGTATTAATGATGGGGTTAGTGAAAGTATAATTCATTTATGACAAAATAATTCTACTTGAATAATGATAGATATACATATAAGGACCAAAGAAATAACAGAGTAAGACATGTGAAAAAAACAAAGACAATATTACCAAAAGTGAAACCCTAGCACAAAATTCTTAATAAGTGGGTAATATTTAGTGATAATAAAACCATATATGATATTAAATGTAATAATATGGTACAGTTAATGGTTTATAATAAATTTATATTAATTATATATGTGTTTTATAAGACTACAAAGCGTGTCAAAACACAATGTAATAATATTTAATCTCACTTCTTATTTCCATGAGACACATACATTATTCCCAACTCATTCCTTTTCTGTCATGTGTATAATAACCATTGATTTATTCACTAATTATTATACCTAATAATATTGTTATTTACATATCCATTTTATAACCTTTGTTTCATGGGGTTTAGGATTCAAAATATACCAAATTGGTAGAATAGTTTTGTCTTAATTATCCATCATTGAGACTCATGTTTTGATATGCACCTAAGTTATTAATTTATTCTTATATACTTCTATTTTTAATATTATGTAATGAATATACATATTTTTATGATATTTTATGATTCATTTAATTTCCTTTTATTTCATGGAGAGTATGTCCCCCAGTAAGCTAGTGGTAATTGTTTATTAAATCAATCTCATTACTTTTCGAGATTGATTATGGTTATACTTATTTGATTAAATATTTTGATCCATATCTTAGTAAAACTCGTGAATTTTATTCTTCAATTGTTATTAAAAATATCATCATATATTAGTACCATTTTTCCACGCTTAGGAAATTAATGTAATGTTTCAAGTTAAATATAATTTTCTATTTGTTATGTTAGAAATCATTTGTTTTCAAAAAACATGTATCCAAATATGTTTTCAATATTTTCTAAAAATGAATATTGAAGATGATTTTCCTGGAAAATGATTTTAAAAACATTTAGTGGTTTTAAATTCCTTAATTATAAGTTTTAAATGTTGTTTTCAAAGAAAATATTTTTCAAAATGTTGTATGTTTTAAAAAGTTCTTTTCAATGGATAAATAATATTTTACCCAATATTTTGTTTTTAAATGTTCTTAAAAATTATTTCCCATCAAAGAAAACATCCATTGGTGTCAATCATGACATTGTAGGGAAATTATTCAATGTTTCCATTCAGTTTATTTCTCTTAATAGAATATTTTTTGATCGATTGATGCTTATGTAACACATTTCACTTTCTCGGGTTATATGATTTTGAAAAATATATTATTTCAAAGGGTTATGTTTATAATGAAATGACTATGAAAACTATCTCTTTCCACATGTTACCATATTATTGCATGATTATAATAACCAATATTTTCAGGAGTTATTTTATGATTAATTGTGATATTTTGGAACATGTTTGTATAATATCATTATGAGATGGGTGGGACCTATATCTCCCTCCAATGAATTGGGTAATGATTTATATCTCATTAGATATAAAAATTTTGAATAAAAAATTAACTCAATTAATTAGTACATGGATTATTGGGAAATGAACATGGTTAAGTATTATAGGGAAAAAATAGGGAGTGAAATCAGTATAGTAATATAAGGTTGGGATAGGGTATGAAATTAGTTTAGTAATTAACAATTTCCATTACGATGGTCTCAACAACAATTTTTTGACAACTATAGAAGTCATTAGATATGCATATGTATTTTCCATAATTCAACATTTTATTCATATTTCATGCTTTAATGGATTATTTTATTCATTTCTATATGATTCATTTCTTATAAACTACAATGATTTATTCAATTATTTATTTTCATTATCATTAATATGCAAGGTATGATCTTATATTTTTATGACCATGTTCTCAACCCCTTATCCTATGCAGTATGCCTTCATAACTATCTTGATTTTAATTACTAATCCTATGATATGTCCAATTTTTATGTTACTTTTCCCCATGTTATAAGGATATGTACGATGTTTGATGTGTCTAAGAAGGTTGACAGTCAATAAGAACCTAGGGGGAGATTATGTATAACATTTATATACAAGTTTTTTTGTTTCCATGTTTCCAATATCACTAGACTATTATGGTATTTGGTCATATGTTTTCCTTATGTTTTAATTATACTGAAAATGTGTTCAAATGTTAATGTATGAAAAGTGATTATTTCTATAGTTTTTATTAGAGTAACTTTTAGTTAACCATTTCAATCAAGTATGATAAATCTGTTGTGAAAACCCTAAGGACATGTGTATGGATACATACAAGGATAAAGAAATGTATATAAAAATTTCCTCAAATTATGGTAATGGATATAGTGATTGGTTTCAAACTAATACATCTCTATCTGGATACTAAATATTGATGTGGATCTGACATATATGTAAATATGGGAAACAACTCCAAAATGATGTTCTAGGCCTGACTCAGGGTAATCAGGTACATGATAATGATCCTTATTACATACCTTATTTTACAGTCATGGGAGATATGATATGTGAATTAAATAACACAACATGATATTTCATGAAGGATTAAAATAGAGTATGGCTACAAATAACCATGGATAAACCTAATATGTCACAGATTATGTAATATGTCTTAATTTAGGCCTCTTATAAGTGAATTTTCATGATTATGTGGTTCCAAATTATAATAATTGTTTCTAACTCCATGCTATTAGTTTTTAAAAATCGATAGAACCTAAATGAATTGTGTAAATGGTGATTGATAAGTAAAAATAAATTATTTTCCCCCTTAGCAAAAAATGCCAGGGGAGATGGAATGTAAAACTGTATCGCCATTGTTACACATCAATATGAAGAAATGAATCATGGTGGACATACAAATGAGAAATAGAGGGAATAAAATTCACTAGAGTTATACATGAGGAAACCTACACCTTTTATCATAGGGTCTTCTGATCCTCATGTTGATGATAAATTTATCAGTATTATGGAAACGATATTATAGATTCTCTAGTGTATGGAGCATGATAAAGTCATTATCAATATCTATTAGTTAGAAGGAAAAGAATACTACTAGTGGACTCATATAAAGAATATGCGGTAGAATGTTGTGATTGAATTGATGGATTGGGATGAGTTCATGAACTTATTTTAAAATAAGTACATTACTTTAATTTTTTTTACCAATATGGAGAATGTGTCCCATGAGTTATAGAAAAAGAATGATTATTTTGTTTTTACTTATAAGGAAAATTTCACACGACTTCTGAGGTAAACATTAGGAATTATCATCTGACCCAAAAGTAAAGATGATAGGTTCATTAGTGGCATAAATCTATGTTCAAAAATGGATCTAGACCTACAATATTATAGTAGATATGAAAAGATTTTACATTGTGCAATCAATGTTGAAATGGAGGTTGGGGTCCCAAATAAACCTCATGATTTTGACAAGAATATATTGATGGAGTTTGAAGTAAAACCTAAATACCATAAAGGGAATAAGATGTGTTTTACTTTATTCTATATATGTGGGAAGAATAATGGAACAACACGTGTTATAGGTCATAGTAATTTTTTTATGGGTGGAATAGAATTTCATCATAAAATTAATTATCAAAATGATGGCAATAAATAAGCGCAAAATTCCAATGGATCGAAATGTGCACAGAATGCACCCCCACGGTTCAGTTATACAAGTGTAAAGAGAATATTAATTATTCTAACAACTGACAAAAAATGGAATTTTATGATGATCTACATCAACAACCTCTTAAGACGAAGGATAAAGGGAAATCTAAGGCAATCTCTATTTTTAATGAGGGGTGCGATAATGACATAATGAAAGGTACACATGCCATCCAATTAAGAATTTTTTATGTCATTGGATTATATATATACCCACACTTTCATAAATATATACTTTTATAAGGGTGTTATGTTTCCAGATAAATAATTATATGTTGAATTAGTAGTGAAAACCCTTAATAATATGATTATTTCATCTCAAGACTATGATTCTCTCTAGTTTATGTTTTTGAGAATACACTTCCTCAAATCATTCCATTCATCATTTGGTTTAATTTGATGTCATCTTAGGCATGGATTGTATTTCATTTCATAAATCCCAAATCAATTTTCAAGGACGGGATTATACTTTTTATATTCGAACCTCATATGGTCATCCATCCATGTAATGATAAGTACAAACTTCCTTTGGAGTTTACATTCGGAATATGGGTATTAATTCCAATTACAAAGGTTTTTTTATCACTAATGGTTGGGGATAAAATTTTATTTATTGATATTCCTATAATTTAATAATTTATTGATGACTTTTGGGATGATTTTCCTAGTCTAATAACAAAACGTGAATATGAGTTCTCAATAGATCCAATAAATGGTTCCATACCAATAATGAAGTCTACTTATATAGTAGATCCAATTGAGTTGTATGAACTGAACAAGAAACTCTAGGAAAACCATGATAAGGGATTAATTCCATCAAGTTTTGCATGTCAAGGTGAAACAGTTTTATTTTTAAAAAATGATGGTGGATCAATGAGACTTTGTATTGATTATTTGGATTTGAACAAGATCGTAGTCATTAACAAATAAGATATTCCCCATAATGATGACTTTATTGATCAAATGTCTTTACTTTAATACTTTTCCTGGTTTCGCCTTCAATCAAGATATCATCAACTACGGGTGATGAAAGATAATATACACAAGATATATTTTTGCACAATGTTTTGACACTATGAATATATAATGATTCCTTTTCGTCAAACTAAATCTCCAGTTATATTCATGGATTTAATGATTATAGTATTTAGAGATTACATTGATTAGTTTATGTAATTCATTATATATGATATTATTATCTATTAAAAGAGTAAGTAAGAGGATGAATATCACACAATAATTGTACTAAATACCCTCACAAAGAACAATCTATATTCAAAATTTAAAAAGTATGAATTTTTTATGCAAAGTGTTCATTTTTGGGTCATATAATCTCAATAGTTGGTAAAGATGTAGATCCATCAATGATAGTTTCTACGGAATGCTATTTGAGAAAAAACATGGTGATTGTGATCTATAGATTTCATAGTTTAGATGGATATTATTGACAGTTTGTGGGAATATTCTCAAGAATATATAATCATCTAACAATATTATCCTGGATGGCTATAATGTTCATATGGAAAGATAAATGTGATAAAAAATTCAAGGAACTAAATAGAAGGATAGTAAGTGAACCAATGATTATATTAACATCCATTATAAAAGGTTTTTAAATATATTATCAAGCATCCAAGAAGGTAATGGGATGTCTTCTTATGTGAAATAACAAGGTTATCGCTTATTCCTTATGGAAGTTGGTGATTCATAAGAAAGATTACCCAGCTATGGATTTGGAGTTAGAAGAGGTAATTTTTTCATTAAATATATGTAAAAATTGTTGTTATGGAGAAGATTTTGATATATATACTGATCATAAAATTTATAAATATATACTCACATAGAAGGAGTTGAACATGCAACAGAAAATATGGTTTGATTTGATTAAGTATTTTGTATTCTAATCACATTACCATTATGAACTGGGTTTTTGACTCAAGTATGGTTGTCATGACCCCCTCCCCAAAAAGTGTACCCCTCCTGGGCTGGCAATGTGAAAATGGAGATAATGACCCCCGATTCCCGCCTCCAGTAGGCCCCGGGTTGGCGACTAGCACTAAGGGTATAATAAACACACAAATGGTAGGCATTTCCCTCTAAGAGAATACATGCAGAAGAGAGAGATAAGATAGACACAAACCAAATCCAAATAAGAACTAAAATATAAAAGAATCCCGATTACATATAATAAATTACATGCAAAAGTACTACAACTGAATAGGGAAAACATCAAGTACCCAAAAGAAAGTAAAAAAAACAAAAGCAAACACAAGCCCGAAAGACTCCAGTAAACACAAGCTAGTAGTAACCATCCTGACCTCTAACCTACTCCAAGTGACCTGAAAAATAGTTTATGTATATGTTGGGTGAGTATAACAACATACTCAGTAGTATCCTTAGTGAATCCTCTCATGAAAAAGTAAGGAAGGAATGCTAAAGCACAATGAACAACATTGAAACTAACTCATCACCTAACAGGTATACTATGTTCCCAACCTCACCATGGCTACTCTCATAAAGTAACGCATAAAAGAATATATAATATAATAAAGAATATCAAGGGTACCCCACTACTACTTCCCCATTGGTTTTCCACTTTTCTATAACGACATACGTCTTGTGCATCTCTCTCCAAAGTTTTACACATATAAACATTGGCTAAGCTCCACAATTAGCACCACGTGCACCACAATGGCTTTCCTGCATACACCTGGGTGAAGCACCACACCATCCTCACAACCAAAAGTAACCAGGTAAATTCTGGGAGCCACCACATCCCGCATAACATGTATCATTTGTTGGATATTGTACCTCAAGCCATTACATCCCATACACCGCATAAGGATCCTCAAGCAATCACAGCCTATACACATTACTCCTATAGTATTCCATAGGATACTACATCCAGAATATATGTGTGGAAGTAACCACAAGGCATTACATCCCTCTACACACATATATGGGGTGAAATAACCAATGTGCCAACGACACTAGTATCTACAAAGGGAAGAGAGTGGGGTCAAAGGAGGTAGTCATCAATTCACCCTCCCATCAGAATGTTGGGGAAAACACCCCCCAGGGTTCAGAATCCCCGAGGTGTCAATTTCCCTTACTGACAGGGTGGAGTAGCATATATAAACACAAAACGTATAGAGTTTATATAACTCACAACCACACTATGGGCATAAACTAGTCTTAACTCATCTGCAGTTAACGTCTCTCGGATTCCCGGCTGCAATTTCTAAGACTAAGCATCCTATAAGCACACAACCAGTTAAAGAACATCATTTGGTTACTTCATTCCATTTTTCATCAATTCCACTTTACGTTAATTTATTCTTTTCACGATAATTAACCATGAATAGAAACCACATTTAAAATTTCTTGACATCACATTCAAAATCAACTGTCCCTTCAAAAGGTCTCAACCTCATTATTAAGATTCATCAAACTCCAACCCCATGGGTTAACATCATTTATTTAAACATTCATTACAGAATTACATTCCCATATTCCAAAGAATTCTAAAAAAGAAACCTATGCTAGTAAACACAAGGGGCTAAACACGGTGAGTAGATGTAATACCCATCGAGTCTTTGCCGTTTATATCATGAGCATAGACCCATTCTACATTCTAAGGTTAAACACGGAAAGCACGTGGCATATCCCACGTGTCTTCACCTCCTTCAGAAGAAGGGTATGAAAGACCAGATTCCTTGAGCAGTGAGGAAAATTAAAGCAGATAAACAACCAATCAAACCACCAAGTATCCAACAACCACATCCTTCCCATTCTATCATCCCTGGTGTCCTCTCTGACACCTACATGAATAACCCAATGCATCTCGCCACTCTAGGTGTCTTCCACTGCCACAACCACAAGGGCCCCCTGCCTTCACATATCACAACACCCCTCTAGCGTCACATCACAAAAAAAGATATCACAACACCCCTCCAGGGTCACAACATTGCACAAGATATCACAACACCCTTCCAGGGTCACAACACATCACAAGCAGTAGAAAAAAACATCACATCAAATTGGGCTCTTGGCCCTTTAACAAGGCATCTAGCCTTCAAACAACAAGAACCAATAGATTTCAGTTTTACCAACCATCTATGTTAATCACGTACATCGACATCAATTTTATTAACATCAATTTGGAACGGCATCCACAACAAAAAAAATCAGATTCATTTACATGCCTCTTTATCTTTAGCCAATTAATTATCAATAAATTACGGATTTAAGTTATTTATCAATTTCATCAAGAGAAACATGCTGACAAGCAAGGCATATATATCACAATATCTAGCAAATAAAGAGGCGAACTTTTATCACAGTACAAATCAAAAATATGTGATCACAAATTCTTTTAATCCGGTTCAAGTATTTAATTAGGTAAATTCCATTGTGATCCAAAGGAATAAATCATGATAACTCTACAATTTCACCTAAACAATTAGAGAATCCATGAATCTTCTACCTCAAAGGTTTTCAAGGAAAACCACAACAGTCGATGAGCGCCCATGAAACTGGGTCGATTCTCCACGAATCATCCTTAGATCTACTCTCCTAACACAACCAAGAACAAAACTCATCATAACGACATCCACTCACTTAGAACAACCCATAACGGGCGTAGATATAATATCCCGAGAGAAGAGGAGGTGTATATCTACGTATATCTAAGAAACCAAACAAAAGGATCACATACCTCGAGAAACTGGCTTCGATTTGTGAAGAGAAGCCTCCAGATCTCCTCTAAAATGCATGGGATAGGTTCTTCTATCTCTGAGGAAAAGTAATCCCGATTTATAGCCGATTAGGGGCTTAAATGAAGATATTAAAGGAAAAACGAGTTAGATCCACAATTTTAGAATCAAACTTTATGTGCTCACACGGTTAGTCCGCATGATTTAACAAAACGCATTCTAACCGTGCATTAGCTTCTACCTCGAAAATCACTCCTCACATGGTTAGTCTGCAAGGTTAGACAAACCGTGCGCTAACTGTGCGTTATCCACTGCCTCCATGACCAGCCTTGGATGGTTTGGCCGCACGGTTTAGGCAAACCGTGCACCTCCCATGCGAAATCCATAACCCATTAGATTTCCTTAAAAGTCCACCAAAATGCACCCCCAAGTCACATTGACCTCTCAGAACACCACTAGAACAAAATTTCCACAAAGGAAGGGACCAGAGCGGTCCGGGCCAGATACCTCTCAAAACATTCCAATCGTCGAGAATCCAAAACCCACCTAAAGAGAAAATGAAACCGGGTCTGAACAACCACCCATTGAGATACCTCTCAAAAAATATCAAGCCACCAATGAAAACAATAATTCCATCTCATAAACATGAAAGTTTCATAGCAACAAAAGTTACAATGATACATGAAAAGAGTGAAACATCGAACAAATATGGGTACTGAGCACGTATCTATGACTCAAGTTCCTATTTACTCTTTTCCAAGTAGTCATGTCGCCACAAGACATTAACTAAAAGGATGGATTTCCCATAAAACACCCTCTTTTTGTGGTATTGGATCTCTATAGGTCGCTCCTCAATGGTGGCATCATCATCAACATCGATCTCTCCCTAATCAATGATGTGAGAGTCGTAATAAAGATAACGACGTAGCTGTGATACATGGAAAACATTATATATCTGACTCATCTGTGGCAGAAGTGCTACTCGATACGCCAAATCTCAAACATGAGTTAACACCTCGAAAGGCCCAACAAAGTGGTGAGAAATCATACTCCCACGACCAAACCTTCGCCGCCCACGATGGGGAGTCACATTCAAGAACACATGATCCCAAAAATTAAACTCTAAGGGTCTCCTCCTTTGATCGGCATTGGATTTCTGACGATCTGGCGCTTCCTTCATCCTCTCACGAATCACTTGAACCATCTCTGTTGTATTCTACACTAGTTTCAGTCTGATAATTTTTTACTCTCTGACCCCAGTCCAGCAAAACAGAAAAAGGCATGGCCAGACATACAAGGCTTTATACGATTCCATACCGATGGTGCACTAAAAATTTTTATTGTAAGTGAACTCCACCAAGGGTATGTGCATCATCCATGATCCTCCAAAATCAATAGCATAAGAGCGTAACATGTCTCCATGATTATGGATGGTTCGCTCTATATGTCCATCCGTTTGTGGGTGAAAAGTAGTGATAAAGAATATATGAGATCAAAAAGCATGTAGGAGACCCCTCCACACCCTGGAGGTGAAACGACGATCTTGATCAGATATGATCTTCCTTGGAAGTCCATGATGTCTCACCACCTCTTCTAGATACTACCTCGACAAAACATCCACTGAGATCGACTCCTTGATCGCTAAGAAGTGGGATTACTTTGTTAAACGATCAACTACTACCCAAATAACATCATGTCCACCCAGAGCTCAAGGTAAACCTGTAACAAAGTTCATTGAGATGTCTTCCCACTTCCACTGAGGAATCTCTAATGGCTGGGGAAGACCACCAGGAACACGGTGTTCGACCTTCAACTTCAGGCATACTAAACATCGAGACACAAACTCTGCAACCGCACGCTTCTGCCCAGGCCACCAAAACTGACTCCTCAAGGATCGGTACATCTTTGTTACACCAGGATGCATTACTAATGGAGAACAATGGAACTCTCTGAGGACCGTCTCACACATCCCCATGGGAACAAAAATCCTTCCATGATACAACACTCTTTGGTTTTCAACTTTAGACCAACCATCAGGGGCCTCACCATAAACAACTAGGTCTCTCTAGACCACCACCTCATGATCCCACAACTGGGACTCTACCACCTTCTGCATTAGAATTGATTGTACGATAATCTGAAAAATACAACCACTACCTCCGACTTCTCCCATATCAAGATATAAGGTTGACAGTTCTTCCATTACCCTCCAGGAATCCCCTAATTCACACATAGCATCACTACGTGACTTTCGGCTCAGCAGATGAGCTTCAACATTCCCTTTTTCAGGTGTATACAATATCTCAATGTCATATTCTTGTAGGATCTCCATCCACCGATGCTTCCTCAAGTTGAAGTCACACTGGGAGAAAACATACCTCAAACTCTTATGATCAGTGAAAACCACAAAGAGTTCACCAATGAGGTAATGTCTCCACATATTCAGAGAAAACACCACGGCTGGCAACTCAATA
Source organism: Viscum album (assembly GCA_963277665.1). Taxonomy (NCBI): domain Eukaryota; kingdom Viridiplantae; phylum Streptophyta; class Magnoliopsida; order Santalales; family Viscaceae; genus Viscum; species Viscum album. The sequence continues at coordinate 1,322,901,455 of OY728140.1, forward strand.
TCATGGGTGGAATAGTTGAAATCATGGGGGCGCAACTACATAGACCCATAAGAAACAGATGACCTCTATTGCATGAGGTCACAGCCTAACCCCAGATGTGAAACATCGCTAAAAACATCAAACTGAACTCCCTCAGCTGGAAGAAAAATTACTGGAGCACTTACTAACATCCCTTTTAGATACTCTAAAGCTACCAGAAATTGATCAGTCCATATGAAAGCATGCTCTTTCTTGGTCAAAGTTTTCAGAGGAGTTGCAACTCGGGAGAAATTGGCTAAGAACCTCCTGTAGTAGCATGTGAGACCAAGGAAACTTCGCACCTCTGACACTATCTTGGGGACTTCCCAATACACAATAGATTCTATCTTCTATTGATCCAAAAATACTCCATGTTGGGACACAACATGCCCCATAAAATGGACTTCTCGATCCTAAAACACACACTTCGACAACTTTCCAAAAATCTGATGTTGACGAAGAACTCCCAAAATAGCTCATAGATGATCAGAATGCTCCTCTTCAGATGTGGAGTACACAAGTATTTCATCGATGAAAACTACAACGAAATTTTATAGTAACTCATGGAACACAACATTCTATAAACCCATGAATACTTCTGGAGCATTCGTCACACCAAAGGGCATTACAATGAACTCATAATGCACATGACGTCAACGAAAAGCAATCTTTGGGATATCTTCTTCCCTCACACGCATCTGATGATATCCTGGCCGAAAGTAGATCTTTGGGAACCCACTTGAACCTTTCATTTGATCGAATAAATCATCGATCTGTGGAAGAGGATAGCAGACTTTATTGTCACTTTGTTTAAGTGACGATAATCAACACACAACTGCAAACTGTCATCGGCCTTCTTCATGAACAGAAATGGTGTACCCTATGGTGACACACTTGGTCGAACAAAACCACACTGCAACAGACCATCATGTTGTATATGTATCTCTCGTAACTTAGAAGGGGCCATCCTATACGGTGACATAGATATAGGAGACACTTCTGGCTGTATCTCGATCCCAAACTTGATCTCCCGTCGAGGGGTAAGGCGACAACCTCTTTTGGAAAAACATCAGGGTGCCCCTCTATGACCCTAGGAAATTCCAACTGCCAAACCTCTGAAAAGCTCAGCGTCATCCCATCCTCCATGGTTGATAAGGATGGAAATCACCTGTGACCCATCCGTGGATCTTGCTCACCAACAAACACCACTTTCTCTCTATCTGCTTCAAAGAAAATGATAGTCTTTCTATATCAATCCACAATAGCCTGCACCAAATACAACCAATCCATGTTGTGGATGACATCATATGGTTGTATTTGTAAACATAGGAAATCTCCCCAAGAGTGGTGCTGCCCCAACACTACCTCACAGTCTCTACATACTTCAAACAAGTCAGCTCGACCTCCAATTGGTGTAGTTAATGCTAAGGGAAATGGAAGCCTCTCTGCCTCAAGTCCCAAGGCAAGGACAAGGGTAGGTGATATTAAGGATTGTGTTGCTCCTAAATGAAACAAGGAATACACCAAGGTAGAAAACAATCAAAGGGTACCTCGAACGACGTTTGGCTCATCTGGAGCTAGCAACGCTAGAGCATGAAGCTGACCACGGCCTCCTCCACGGCCTCTATGACCCTGATGATGACCACCTCCATGGCCGCGCTCTGCTCTCTGAGGACGGGGAGCATTATGGGGAAATCCTCTACTCGGACCGTCTCCTCTTTGCTGATCGAAAACTTGTGCAACCTGATGCTGCTACCTCGGCTAGAACTGCCTCAACGGAGGAACCTGGAGTGGAGTGCTCGGTGCATGATAACCGCTCTGAATGGTCGGGAACTCCTGCTGCTGATGCCCATGACCACCACAAGAAAAACAAGAACCTGATCCCTTGGCATAGGATTGAGTTTTGCTGCCTTCAGAGAAATTAAATGTGAAGGGTTGTGTCCTATCCCCAGCAGAATGAAAACTCTTCTGCCCTGAAAACCGGGAACCCCAGACCGCAACCTTGCATCATGAGGAATCAAGAGGATTCCCCACTCGTGATGATCCGGTCCTGGCCAAAGCCCTCTCAACAACCTCTGCCCTCACCAACACCTCAACATATATGTTTAACATAAATGGGGTGACCTAGCGTTGGATCTATGGATGCAAATCCTCCTCGAAATGCCTCGCCCTGGCCTCCTCATTTGGTAACAGGTTCGAAGCATATCGTAAAAGGTTCCGGAAATGTATTCCAAACTATTGAACAGTGGATATCGCCTAGCGAAGGGTAAGAAGCTTGTGGGGAATGGACCCCTTCGTAGTCGAAGAAAGAAACTGGACTCTAAACTTGTCTCGGAACAACTCCCATGAGATCACTGACTCCTCACAATCCCTAAGGAACCACAACCACCACTGCCGTACTGATCCACGTAGCATTTTCCCAACCAAGACCACCCAGTGGTCCTTCCGAGCATGGATCGAACTGAATCCTATATCGACCTCCTGTAACCATTCTTCCATGACTTCATCTGAAACGGAGCCTTCATACTTCTGCAGACTATGGCACTGAAACTCTTGGAGTGTCTTCCTCCAAGTGTCGTCGTCGTCAACCTCTACCCTACAGCGATCTGCTGGAACATCCTGCTGAACGAATTCGACACAAACCTGATGGGGATGTCGACCTGGAGCCATACTTTAAAAATAAAAAACAATTAGATCTCCTAATCCTAGAATATGGAAGACTCAAAATTAATTAATTAATTTTTTTCATTCATTTTTTTAGGTTAACATATCCCAAGGTCTACCCATTCAAACACAGACACAAAGAAGAATGATGCATGATCCTTTCCTAGATCTCTACCCAACAACAAGTAACACCTTATTTAGTAGCCATTTTAAAATTAATGGTCCTTACAACAAATCATAGGGGTCCTTAAATGCTTATGTCTCATCCGGTATCCAGTGTTTACCTCATTTGCTAAACATGAATGACATTGTTGCCCTACCAACCCATGCAGACTCACCTGTACCTAAACCAAATTTCATCCTATCCCTCAACTAGACCTCTGATACCACTCTGTCATGACCCCCTCCCAACAAATTGTACCACTCCTGGGCCGGAAAAGTGAAAAGGGAGATAATAACCCCTGAGTCCCACCTCCATTAGACCCCGGGTTGGTTACTAGCACCGAGGGTATAATAAACACACAAATGGGAGGCATTACCCTCTATGAGAACACATGCTGAAGATAGAGATAATATAGACAAAAAACAACTCCAACTAAGTAATAAAATATAAAAGAAACCCAAGTACATATATGAAATGAAAATCCAATGTACTACAACTGAAAAGGGAAAACTGCAAGTACCCAATAGAAATTAAAAAAAACAGCAGCAACCACAAGCCGAAACAGCTCCTGCAACCACAAGCTAGTAGTAACTAGCCTGACCTCCAACCTGCTCCAAGTGACCTGAAAAACAGTTTATGTATACTTAGGGTGAGTATAACTGCATACTCATTAAGATCCTCCCCGGATCCTCTTGTGCAGAAGTAAGGAGAGCATGCTAAAGCACAGTAAACAAAAGTGAAACTAACTCATCACCTAGCAGGTATACTATCATCCCAACCTCACCATGGCTACTCTCACCAAGTAACGCATACATGAATATATCATATAATAAATAATATCAAGGGTACTCCACTACTACTTCCCCATTCTTTTTCCACCTTTACACAACGACATACGTCCTGTGCATCTCTCTCCAAAGGCATTCCCGTATAAAATTAGTTTAAGCTCCACAATCTGAACCATGTTCACTACAAAGGCTTGCTCGCAGACACCTGGTAAAAGAACAAAACCATCCTCACAACCAAAAGTAACCAGGTAAATTCTAGGACCCACCAAATCCTTCATAACGTGTATCATATGTCGGGTATTGTACCTCAAGCCATTACTGCCCATACACCACGTAAGGATCCTCCAGACATCACGTCCTATACACGTTAGAACTATAGTAGTCCATAGGATACTACATCCGGAATATATGTGTGGAAATAACCTCAAGGAATTACATCTCTTTTTCACGAACCTGCCCGGGTCAACCCTGAACCGGTCACCCGACCCGGCCCGCGGCATGGCCTGAGAGGTGTTCCCGATCCCCACGGGCTGGAAACTAGTGATAGGCATCAAAAATTAAAACATGGGAATGATTTGGCCCATGAAAAATATATAAACAAACAAATAAAAATTGACGATAAAAATAAAAACTAGCAGCGGAATGAAAAAAAAAGAACGGTAGACATTCCTCCATGTGACCCTTCGGTCACCTCCCAACCAAGGCCAACATTGGTCCCAAAATGTGCAAATCAGCCAAGGAAACATGAACAAGGGAAACCTAAAACTCAAATGATATAATAGGCATGATCATTAAAAATGATCAGAAGGGATGCCAATGTAAACCACAGAATCCAACCAAGACCACTTTCCAAAAACAAACCAAAAAACACTAGTTTTCATATAAAAAGATAGAAGATAGGGTTTTCATATTTTAATGGAAAAAAGGATACTGATTTACCATGTCAAAAACCAACACACGCCACAACCTATTTTCCCAAAACAATGTATTTCATGAAAAACTAAATTTCAAATCCATCTTTATCACATTTGTGCAAAAGAAGAACATGTGATAAGTAAATGTTGGAAACCAAGTCCAAGTAAAAGTAAAAAATCATATATAAGCAATAACCATGGGTGATCCTAAACATCCCTAGAAAACCCCTAGATGTACTCGGTTTCAGAATAACTGCCAGGACGGTATTCCATAGTCAATAACCAACTGGCCGCCCTAATTGTCAACCAGTGGCACACCCAACAAGACCTATCTACCACGGGGGATCCAACCCGTCTAATCGGGGCTGGCTAGAAACCATCTCTCGATATTCTAACGGACGCCTAGGAACACATGGTGATTTTGATAATACTGTGTAAGTATGAGGCCCTCGCATGTGGAACTTATCTCACTGCACATGCCAACCCATTACAGAGACACAACTACACGACAACCCTAGAAGGGAAGTCCCCTGTAGAGATGCCCAAAAATATGTATACATGAAATTCTTTCACATTAAACAAGGTTCCAAACTGGCCTTCACAGCATGTATAGTTTCAAAACATTTCGTGAATGAGTTAAGTTGCCAATCGGGCACACACACATTTCCCAAAAGTCATTACAAACACCCCCATTCAAAACCCAATAACAAACGGGCCTTCAAACCAAACAACCATTCAACTCACACCAAAGGCCAACCGGGCCAACATCATTTCATCCCTCTTTGAAATACCAAACCATTCCATCAAAACACTATATTTAAGAAAATATAGTTTTTATGTGTCATTTTCATTTGGACTCACATCCAAGGGAGCACCTAGTGCTCCCATGGATGTGACAACATCCAATGGCACATCTAGTTTTTAGAAGAATCACCTTATAAACCATTTTCATAAAACACTTAGCATTGAAACCATATGAAATTCTTTCACAACACTTTATAAAAGCAAATTGCATCTTTCAATCCAACTACCATTTCCAAGAGTTTTCTAAAACAACCTATTGGTTCATCATTTTGTTAAAAAAACACACCAAACCAAATCTTACATTTCCAAAACACAATCACAACCAAACACATCAAAAGGAACTCAATTTAACATTTCCAAGAACCCATGCATTTCATGTAAACCAACATTAAAATCAACTTTCATAAATTTAAAACAACAAAACAACTATGTAAGATTCTTTTCATAAACACAATATAAATGAAATGATATAAAAGAACTAATTGAAAACATTCAAGTGCTCAAGGTTTGAATCAAGAAGGGAAAATGGTTGGAAACACCTACCTCGGTTAACCCATGTCCAAAATGCACACTCTTCCCACAGCAACCGTCTTGACAAGTCACACAGTTGTGTGCACGTGCCATTGATGTGCATATATAGATATACACACATATATATATATATATACACACACACATATATATAAAACATACACATATATACCATAGGTATATATGTATCCTTCAATGCAAAAAGAGAGACATTGCTAAATTAATAATTCAGGAAATGACGACTCTAGACCAGATAAAGACCCCACGGGTCCACAACTCAATTTATAATCAAATTCCCATTAAATGATTTTGTGAACCACATTAAAATTTTATGGAACAACTCCAAGCAGGGTCAGAAGATATTGAACACAAAATCCCACCCCAAAACCTCTTCTAATGCCAAACGCACAACACTCACTTGTCAAAACAGAATATGCAGCCCGTGCACAACATAATAAACCAACTGCACAATTTATAGAATGGTGATAAACAGCTCAACACCGGTTTTTCACAAAAAGAATCAAACTCATTTTGCATAAACGTATCACTAATGAATCAAAGCATGTCGAACCACAATTAGAACAATTTTTCACCAAATAAATAAATTAACGAACATAGAATATTAATCAAATAAACAAGAAAAACATCATAGAAACAAGATGACATAAGCTAGGAACCGACTCAAAACATACTTTTAACCAATTCTAAAAATTTCAGAACTCTACAGCAAGATAATTAATGGTATAACGAATCTACAAAACCAAAAAAATGGCGTAAAACTATACCTTGGATGTCGGTGGTAGACCGAAACTGCTTTTCCTTCAGCGGTGATTGTCGGAACGCACACCAAAGGGACTTGAGTGGCCCTTTGCGCAACCTCGGAAGGTGGTTACAACCTTGAAAACACAGGGGAAGATGAGATTGCATCCAAGTAATCATTCGAACTACAAAGACAATATCAACAATTAAAACACAAATATTACACTCAACTAAAAGTGTGAAACCCTACAATTCTAATGAAACTATAACCTCAAAAGGTGGTGACAGTCTGAAAACCGATAAGGGGATCACGTCAGAGCAGCGGGTCGCCGGAGTGGGAGACGGACGAATGAAAGGAGGGGTGGAGTAGGGCTGCATCATGGCCGGTTGGAGGCCGCAAGGTTAGAACACATAGGGGGTGAGGTCTAGCAGGAGTAGGGCCCAGTCAGAGGTAGCTGCGGTCGGCCGGAGGGACGCCAGCGTAGGGGAGGGATACCGGCGGAGGGGAGGGATACCGGCGGAGGTTTGGGGGAAGGGAGATCCGCCTAACAGCCGAGGAGGAGGGTCGACGTGGGGTTCGGGAGCGGTGTCGAGGGGGGTGTGGCGCGGTCGGCCGACGAGAGCGGAGGGGGAGCCGACAGGGACGGCATGGTAGGGGAAGAGGGAGTTCCGGCCGAAGGGGGGGGGGGGTTTGTGGCAGACAGAAGGAAGGGGGGAAGGGGAAACGGGGGAAGGGGGCACACGGGAGAAGGGGAAGGGGGCTGTTGGGAAAAAAGATAGGGTTTTTATTTTTTTTCTTATCTTAATAATAATATAAATATAATAATAATAATTCTTATTATTATTATTAATTTTTAAAATTAATAATAATTATAGTCAAAAACATTTATAATAATAAAACCATTTAAAAACAATTAACACACACACACATATATATATATGTAAACATATATAAACCTACTAATATAGACATAGATACATATATACATATATGTATCTATAGACATATATATAACATATATAAACATATATGAACATATATATAAACATATATACACATAAGCATATAATGTTAAAACGTATTTATTTATAAACATATGTGTATATATATATACAACTATAAACATATATACACATACATATATATATATACACACACATAATGTTAAAACATAAACATATAAAAACGTAGATACACACATATATACACATATATAAATAGTTAAACATACATATACATATATCTACATGCATAATGTTAAAACTGGATGACCGTGCGGTATTTGTGCACAGTACGACACCCAAACGGACATCGTGTTTTAAACGTATGGTGTTTTCTCACTATCCCAATCCATAAACTCACCCCAATATAAAAAATTTAAACTGTGAATCACCCGCACTTACGCAAAAACACCCGACGCCAAGAGAAATAAAATAAATAAAATGACTAAAAAAATAGGTGTGACAATTCTCCCTACCAAAAACACTTTCTGCCCCCTTAAAGTCACCAAGCCAAAAGTTAGCATAACTGGAGTCCATGCGCAGGAATAACTAGAAGAAACTGAGAGGCTCGGGGTGAAAACTACCAACACAAATCACACTCGACCAACTCGAGTACAAACATTGTCTGAGGTTGAGGGGAGAACCCGTGAGGGTTCTCCCCACCACATAAATTTACTAACACGGAAACATTGAAACTCGAACACACCACCCCAGGGGGGACAACACGAGAACTCCCCAACTAAATTAATCATACCCTCTCAATGCTAACGGCACAACTCCACCACTTGGATTAAAAATATTCTGGGAAGAAACTGGCACAACAAGACACTGGGAAAGTGGAATCCCCTAAAAAACTCAAACACACTAAATGAAAACTCACAAAGAGGCATCCGACCTAATAACAAGCCCCAAAACGACACCCATTAATTTCAGAGAACCAAACATCCCCCTAATGTACGTAGCTGAGACCATCCTCAAGATCAAAACAGGTTTGTTTAGTCACAGACCCGATGCCTTTTAAATATTCTGAATGATTTAGAAACTATATAATGAGAAAATGAGGCCACTTGGATTGCTGCAGAACAAGCTCATCATGCGACCACACCAAGTATGTACTTACAACGAAGACAAGAATATGACAAGATATATTTGGATATTTCCCTTCATAAATATGAAAACCTAATCCGAAGCGAGGTTTTACGCACCCTCTGCAACTCCTGACTGTGCGCGAGCTTCACCCTGAGACCTGCGGTTGGGGATCTGATGGCTGAAGCATCCCCTACCTCACAGTCAGGCATTTGCATTCTCTAGTCCCCAATGTTTTCCTCCTCTCGATGATTCAAATGACCACAATGGTGGCACGTTTTCAAAGTGAAGAAAGATGGTGGCTTAGAATGCTCAAACTGGCCATACTGGTGGCACACAAGAGAACGGTTAGACTACAGGAAGTTAGCACTGATGATGATGGTGTCTTGGTGACAGGTTCTTCTGGCATACACTCCTCGCCATATGGGGAACCCATACTTGAGGCAATTACCATTATACACACCCAAACGTCAACGATGGTGAGATTTTTTGTACTTTAAAACTCCAAAACTGGACCCTCAAGTAAACCTGAGATGGTAGAGACCCTAATAACCATGGGAGTTCCCAACAACCTGACAACCCACTCTAATTCCACAACCACACAACCGCCCCTCATGGACTTTGATTACATTGATCGATAGGCAACATGAAAAAAGAACTGATAAATGGGCATGACTCATTAGAAACCTTATCGACCTTTTTGGGCGGCATACTCAGAACAACACAAAAAAACACAACTAAAATCAGTATCTAGCCAAAACTCAATCAACGCAACATCCCATGTCAAAGGCAACAGGCGCATAAACCTAACATATACAAACACAAGGAAAAATTAATTTTCCAAAACCCGTCATTTCTTTTAAATTTTAAAACATGCCTATGGCCCCTTATGGACTATCACATGTGCGTTCACCCAATCCTGCCTACATCGCTCTCGGAGAAGTGCTTCCACGCACTCTATGCACATATCGATGCACATGTGATCCTCCTTAAGAAATACCGAGGTTTGAACACTTATTTACCTTATCAAATCCAAACACCCAATCAAAAATTCCAAATTGAAACACTCCCAATTTAAAAACCAAGTTCACTAATTTAAAAACAATTTAAAAGAAATAATATTTTTTCCATTTTTAAATTGCTTTCATTTTTAACACATGCTCACTTTAATCGAGATCAAAACGTAACACAATCAACAACAAACCACCAGAACGAGGAACTAGTGCATATGCCTAACTTGGTGACATTGTGGTGAGCCATATCCCAAGTAAGGTATATCACTAAGAGGACCTTGGACTGGACACTTGAACTCCACATGGATCACCACCCTATGTGATGCCACCACATGAACTAGTTCTCCTTCATTATCATCCCTCATATCATAACAATCAATGGCAAAAGACACAAAACCTAGACTACCCCTGGTAACTCAGGTCTCGTCACGGGTGGTGGTGATCATGCACTGACCCGTAACCTACCTCCCGAGTCCCGACAAATCCTAATCTTCGTCTACAAGACATCCCAAATATCAAGGGCCTCCTCTGATACCATTTTTTCACGAACCATCCTGGGTCAACCCTAAACCGATCACCCAACCTGGCCCACGGCATGGCCCGAGGGGCGTTCCTGATACCCACGGGCTATAAACTAGTGTCGGGCATCTAAATTTAAACGTTGGGAACAATTTGGACCATGATAAAAAGATAAAAAAGAAAATAAAAACTGATGATGAAAATAAAACCAAGAAATGGAATGAAAAAAAAAACTAAACAGTAGACATACCTCCATGTGACCCTTCGGTCACCTCCCAACCAAGGCCAACATTGCTCCCAAAATGAGAAACTCACCCAAGGAAACTTGAACAAGGGAAACCTGAATCTGAAATGATAAAATAGGCGTGAGCATTAAAAATGCTTAGTAGGGATGCCAAAGTAAACCAATGAATCCAACCAAGACCACATTCCATAAACAAACCCAAAAACACTAGTTTTCACATACAAAGATAGAAGATAGGGTTTTCATATTTTAAAGGAAAAAGGATCCTAATTTACTAATTAAAAAACCAACAAACGCGACAACCCATTTTCCCCAAACATTGCATTTCTTGAAAAACTTAATTTCAAATCCATGTTTATTAGATTGGTGCAAAATAAGAAAATGTGATAATAAATGCTGGAAACCAAGTGCAATTTAAAGTAAACAAGAAAATATAATCAATAACTATGGTTGATCCTAAACATCACTATAAAACCCCTAGACGTACTAGGATTCAGACTACCTGTCGGCATAGTACTCCATAGTCAATAACCAACTGGCTGCCCTAATAGCCAACTAGTGGCACGACCCACAAGGCCTCTCTACCAAGGGGGAACCAACCCGTCTCTTCGGGGCTGGCTAGAAACCGTCTCTTGATATTCTAATGAACACCCAGGGACCCATGGTGATTTCGATAAAAATGTGTAAGTAGGAGGCCCTCAAACGCGTGACTCATCTCACCGCACTTGTCAACCCCTTACACATACACCACTACACGACAAACCTCGAAGGGAAGTCCCCTAGTAGAGATGCCCAAAAATATGTATACATGAAATAATTTCACATTCAACAAGGTGCCAACCGGGCCTTCACAACATGTATAGTTTCAAAACATTTTATGAATGAGTTATGTTTCCAATCGGGCACACACACTTTTCCCAAAATCACAAACACCTTATCTTTAAGGAAAATTGCTTTCTTAAAGAAAATTGCTTTTATAAGGAAAATTGCTTTCTTAAGGAAAATCGCTTTTATAAGAAAAATTATCCTTATCATATTTTCATAAATATTTTTCTTAAGTATGAGTTTCAGATTCATTTTCTCGGAATCATTGAAACTTTGATATAAAGCATTCTGTTTTAGGGTTCGGATTCTGGACAAGAACTATAAAGAAGTTTCATTCCGAATTCCGGATATGAACTCTGACTAAGTTCTATTCCAAATTCAGGATACGAATTCTGAAGAAGAATTCTCATTACGAATTCTAATGAAGAAATCCCATTACGAATTCTCATTACGAATTCAGAAGAAAAATTCTCATTACGAATTCCAATGAAGAATTCTCATTACGAATTCCAATGAAGATTTCTCATTACGAATTCCAATGAAGAATTCTCATTACGAATTCTAATGAAGAAATCTCATTCCAAAATCTCATTACGAATTCTGATAAAAAATTATCATTATGAATTCTGATGACGAATTCTCATTACGAATTCTGATGACGAATTCTCATTACGAATTCTGATGATGAATTATCATTACGAATTCTGATGATGAATTCTCATTACGAATTCTGATGACGAATTCTCATTACGAATTCTGATGATGAATTCTCATTACGAATTCTGATGATGAATTCTCATTACGAATTCTGATGATGAATTCTCATTACGAATTCTGAGGATGAATTCTCATTTTGAATTCTGATGATGAATTCTCATTACGATTTCTGATGACGAATTCCTATTCCGAATTCTCATTCCGAATTCACCTGTTAAACAGAATATGATTATCATTGTTTTATACACTCTGAATTTATTCATTCCGAACCTCCACTCTGAAGTTTCTATTCCGAACCTTTATGTTAGAGTTTAAAACGATGTCGTACTTTCTGTTACACTCACTTTGTTATAAAACGATGTCGTCCATTTTGTTATAAACTAACCGTTGTCTAAGTAACATGTGTACAGTTCCCTCCGATCTTTAAGGAAAATATGACCGTTGGAGAGGAGCCGACCTTACATATAAATAGAAGCTCATTTGAAAGAGCTCGATGCTGATGGCTAATATGCTGATTGCTGAAAAAGTGCTTACATGCTGTTGAAGTGATTTCTAGAGAGAGAGTCTCTTATCAACTCTCAAAGCTTCGTGCGACTCCGAATGTTGGTGATTACATTCGAGGGCTTCCGGGGATAGGAAGACAGAGGTGCCGACTACCTTAAAGATCGAGGGCTTTCTTGCTGAGAAAGACAGAGGTTACCAACTACCTTGAAGTTGAGGGCTTGCAGGGATAGCAAGACAGAGACTCCAATCTTCATATCGAGGGCTTACCCTGGTGTTGGTAAGACAGACTTGCTTGAAAGTATAAATCAAGGGACCTTTATCCAAGGTTGTTTGATACCCTTCTCTTTGGGTTAAAAGACTATTATCTTGTTACTAGTAGTTTTACTACTTGTCTTTATTCCGCTGCATTTTGTATCTTAAGGAAAGAATAACTTTCTTATACTTCCTTACTTACTCTGGTTCATTTAGATTCTATACGCTTTAAGATAGAATCTCATATTGTAACTTTTGTTAAGTTTCAATTTCCGGAACCATATTTCCGGAAACTACTTTTGGAATTTCTTTCCAAGTTTAGTTCGGTGTTAGAGGTGTTGTGAATTTACTTAGTTTAACTTTGTTAAACTTAGCCCTTTCCTTTTCTTAAGGAAACTATAGTTTCTTAACTAACTTTAAAGGTTCCAAAGGAATTTTTAAAGTATACAATTCACCCCCCTCTTGTATATTGAGCATCTCATATTATATTTCGATCCTACAATTGGTATCAGAGGTTGGAAACCTCTTACTCTATACCATTCTCACATTTGGTATCAGAGCCAAGGTTACTGAAATACTTGTACTCACATACAAGTTTTTCTTGCTCACTTTTCATTCCAAACTTTGTCATTCCGATTTATCCATTCCGAACTTTTCTTATTCCAAACTTTGTTATAACAAATCTTTGCTACTAACAAGTTTGTGTGCAAAGTTATTTTTAGTATGACAGGAATTAATGTTGGATCGATTGACAATCTGAATCCTACAAGACCACCTATATTTGATGGTAATGATTATGAATACTGGATAGATCGTATGAAGACATTTGTTATCAATACTGGGGTAGATAACTTTGTCATGCTTACTGGTGACTATAAAATTCCTGACAAGGAAGTCAGAACCTTTACTAACCAGGAAAAGCAAGAATATCAACTCAACTATAAGGTACGCAACACTTTACTATGTTCAATGACTAGAAATATATATAGCCAAATTTCTTCATGTGAAGCAGCTAATTGTATATGGAAGAAGTTAGAGGTTACACACTTTGGGACTTCTAAGGTGATTGAGACTAGAAGAGCTATGCTTAGAGCTGAATATCATGGCTTCAATTTTCCTTATGGAGAACCTATCTGTAAAGTTCAACAAAGATTTATGACTATCGTCAACAGTCTACAATATATGGGAGAGAAAGGATTAGATGATGAAGCTCTTGTGGACAAGATAATTGACATTATGCCCAATGAGTGGGAATCCAAGAGAACAGCTATTGATGAGAACAGGAAGGTCACTCAAATTACTCTTGATGAATTATTTGGAACTCTTCTACAACATGAAACTAGAATGAAGAGAGATGCTGACAACATCAAGAAAAAGAATGGAAATGGTAATGTTGCTTTTACTACAACTTCGAATCAGATGAAAGCTAAGACTCCTGAGAGAGTAACCAGATCCAAGTCTAAGAAACTTATTTTCCAATCCGAATCTAGTGAGAGTGAAGTTTCAGAAAATGAATTAGCCAATCTTGCTCGAAGGATGAACAAGATAGCTGGACAGAGAAACTTTCAATCCAAATATAAGAAGAAGGACAAGAAAGATAAGAAAGATGGAGAAGTAACTTGTTATGAATGCAAAAGAGCTGGACATATTAGACCAGATTGCCCTATGCTCAAAAAGAAAGAAAGAAAGGAAAGACATTCAGACAGGAACAGAAAGAAGTATTACAAAGCTAAAGCTATGAAAGTTCTGAAAGCTAATGACACCTGGAGTTCCAGTGGTGGTGACTCTTCAGATGAATCTTCTGAATATGAATCTTCAAGACAGAAGAATCTTGGTCTTATAGCCAGATTACCTATTAATAATCATTGTCTTATGGCTAAGGTACGAAATGCCGAATCGTTGACCAATGTTTCTTTAAATTATAATGATAGTAAGTATTATAAATCTTCTAATGAAGAATCATCTTCTGATGAGGAAAATACTTTACCTACTTATGAAGAAGTCTCTAGGTTTGCTAAACTTCTTGAGATTGAGAATTCCAAACTGAACAAGAAACTTGACAAGGCAAATTCTAGGAATTCTATTCTTACTAAAGAGATATCAGATCTTTCTAAAGATCTTGATAAGAAAAATGCTGATTTTGAAAATATTTCAAAAAATCTTGAGGAAGTAAGTTCTGAGAAGAATAAACTTTCTAAAGAGTTAGAAAAAGTAATTTCTAAGAAAAATGTTTTTGAGCCTAACTCTAGTTCTAAAACTAATTATTTTGAAGATAAAAACTTGGTTGTAAAACTCAAGTCCAAAATTTTTTCCTTAAAGAAGTGTTTATCAATCTTTACCCATGGTAAAGAAAATTTTGATAAGATGTATTCTCAAATACGACCTTTAAGAAATAAATCCGGATTTGGTTATACCCATGCAAAACCAGTTTTCAGTAAAAATTATTTTGTTCCTCAGAGTGCCCCATTTTGCACTAAATGTCAATGTGGTGGTCACTAGGCAAAAAATTGTTCCTTAAACAAAACCCAATCCTTAGGTTTTCACAAATCTTATTTTTCTAAGAAAATGTGGGTTCCTAAAATTTTATTGTCTGGAAATCTCGGATCCAAACAAGTTTGGATTCCGAAAATCTAACTTTGATCTTGATTTCAGGAAAATAAAGGAAGTTCCAACAACAATATTTGGTACATGGATAGTGGATGTTCCCGGCACATGACTGGTAACAAAAGTTTTTTTGAAAAGATTATTAAAACGAAAGGAGGAAAGGTAACTTTCGGAGACAATGCTAAAGGAGATATTATTCTTCAGTTTATCGGAACGCAAGATCAACTTGCTAATATATTCACAAAGTCTTTGCCTTCTGATAGATTTGAATATATTAAACAGAAGTTAGGAATGATAACCGTAAGGTAATATTTCTCAAGTAACTTTTTGTTCAAAAAGTCTCCTTACAGTAATAAACTCCTTTTCATAGGGGGAGTACATTTGATTATTTGTTTAAACAAAGTTTTTCAAAATTTGTTTTCAAACTTTTCGGAATAAAGATTTCCGGAATGAAAAAAGCCGGAATGAAAATTTTCCAGAATGGATATTTTCTTACAGAATACTTCTGGAATGGAAGTATTCGTATTTGAAATTTCTAGAATGAAAAACTTTCGTACTGGTATTTTCATAATGGAACATTCGTACTGAATCTTCCATAACAAGTTTTTTTTCTCTTTTTCGTATTAAGTTTTTCGAATTGAGTTTTTCGTATTGAGTTTTTCGTATTGAGTTTTTCGTATTTAGTTTTTTGTATTGAGTTTTTCGTATTGAGTTTTTTGTATTGAGTTTTTCGTATTGAGTTTTTCGTTTTTTTTTATTATTGAGTTTTTTGTAGTCATCTTTATATTACCCATTACGAACAACTTTCCTAAGCTAATCCGAAAGGTATGATTTCCTTACTGAAGTTTTCGTAATCATATTTTACTTGCTGGCATTTTCTTATATTGTGTTGTCGGTTTTTAGTTTTCTTAAATCCTTGTTTTAATAAAACCTCAAAAAGATCGGATTCAACCTCTCAACCGTCAGATCTGATCGCAGCTCATTCCAACCGTTAGATCATCTATGTAATGTCAACCGTCATCTCGTTGCCTATATAAAGGGGACCTAATTCCTAGTCCCACATCGGTTTCAAGCTTTCGCGTGCTGAAGCTCTGACTCTCCGATTTAAGGCCGTTCCGAACCACAGTTTTCTCTGCTCCGAAATTCAGTCTTCTTTGTTCTGAATATCTCAGAAGACTTCAGATCCGAATGTCTGCAGAGTTAGCTTCTCAAGAAATGTCTTCAACCAAGCATATATCTCAGTGGTTAATATACAGAGAAAGGTTAGTTCATCCGACTTTCTTCAGCAACTATGATTCTGTCATTTCAAAGAATATCAAGTTAAATGGCTGGGAAGATGTTGCGGTATCAAAAACCGGCAACCAAGATGAAGTGTACTCAGATTTGCTTGTTGAGTTTTATGAGTCAGTTGCTTTCTTCGAGGAAGATAATAGAGAAAATTTTTCGTTCAAATCATATGGCAAGACATATAAGCTTTCTTACACCAAGGCTGCAATCTTGGTAGGGTTATCTTATGAAGGTGAAGCTGAGTTTATTTCTCACATATTTCCAGACTCCAAGGGTAGCTTCAATAAGGAAAAAGCCTTAGAAACTCTCGTATTGGATGATGACAAGGCTCCGAAAATTGCAAGCCTATCTACAAACTTCCAGATTCTGGAGTTATGGGTGAAAGGGCTTATCATACCGAGAAAAGGCGATAAGGATAGCTTGAAGAAGAGTGAGATATATATCTTATATTTCTTGATAAATCTAAGAAAGTTTAACTTGATGAAGCATATTCTTCTTAATATTGAGAATTTGAAGAAGGGGAATCTGAGAGCACAGATTATCATGTACCCAGCAATATTATCAAAGATCATAGTTAGGTGCCTAGAATCTTTCAAGGTACCTTGCAGTTCTAAACCGAAAGTTTGCAAGATCATGTTGCTTAGTGATAGCACGCTTAAAAGGATGAATATATCTTTTGAAAAGAAGTCTGGGAAGTTTATTGATCTACCTCCTCAAGTAGAAGTGACTCCGAAATCTGGTGATCCGGAATCATCCAAGCCAGTAAGGAAGAGAAAACTGAAAGAAGTGGTAGTCGAAGCCGAGGAACCTAAGTCTAAGGAAGTACACTCCGCACCACCAAAGCCTAAGAAGAAGAAGACCTATCCTGATGAAGTCGTTACAAAGTGGAGAGCTGACAAAGAGAAGAGGAAAGAAGGGGATCCGCAGTTCGGATTGGACCCTGCGGAAGCTAAAGCTTTGAAGGAGAAAGCTGCTGATGAGCTTGAGAAACAAGCTAAGGAAAAGAAGCTTAATAAGAAAATGTCAGAAGCCGAGGCTGTTCAAGCTTTGTTGAAGTTCAACGAAATAGTTTCCGCAACTATCCCAGTTCTGAGATCTTTCTCCCTGGAATCTCTACCTGAGACTCCAGGAAGAAATCTTGTTGCTTTGGAAGAGGCTGTTGTCACAAATACTGAGGAAGTAGAACAAGTGGAACAAGTTGAAGAGGCTGCTGAAGGAAGTGGTGAGACAGGAGATGTGAAAAAACAAGTTGATGAGTACAAGGGAACTCCTTCGGAACACTTATCACTCCGGACTTCAGAAGCTGAATCTTCGAAGCTTGTCACTCCTGCGATGGAAGAAGAGAAAGGAGAAGAAGAAGTTGCCTATCATGGAGAAGAAGAACAACTTTTACAAGATATTTCTCAGATGGGAAACGTAGAGATTGGTGTTCAAGAAGTTGCTGATGAGGAAGATTTGGTTGTTCAAGTTTCTGACAGTGAAAAGAAAACTCCGGAACAGGACTCTATTCCGGAAAAAGATAAGGGAATGAAAATTCTTACCGAGACTCCGAGCTCAGTATCAAGAAAGAGGAAGGAAGCTGGTAGTTCTTCTAAGAGGAAATTGGAGATTATTGAGGAAGAAAATTCTCCGAGAAAGATTTCAGATTCGGAGTCATCTTCGTTGGGGCATGATTTTGTTGTTCAGTCTTTGAAGAAGTTGGTAGGAACCATTCCGACCTTCTCAAGCATTGATTCACGATGCCAGATGCTCCAACATGCATTGAATCAGAAAACCGACTCTGTATCGATGGTTATGGATAAGTGTGTTGAGATTGAAGCTCAGTTCAAAACATTCTTTGTTGGTTACGATGCTCATAAAAGATCTTGTAAGAGGATGACAAGCTGGTCGAAGAAGAATGTGGAAGAGATGAGGTTTCTTGATGAGTTTCAAGATAATGTTAAGGATGCCTTTGAGACCGAAGACAAGAAGATTAATGAGCTGACTGCATCCTTCGAAGAGAAATTGACAGAGGAAAAGAACTTTCGGATTCATGAAGTGAGAGATCTGAATTGAAAGCTCAATTCCATTAATCAAAGTTGGAAATTTGAAAGGGATTATCGGATCGAGTTTGAAGAAAGGATGAAGGCTCAGGAAGAGAAGATGAAAGCTCAGGAAGAAAAGTTGAAGGCTCAGGAAGAAATAATTGAAGCTCAGTCAGCAAGAATAGTCGTCTTAGAGAAGCAAGCAGAGGAAGATCACAAAGACTTAAAGAAGATCAAGACGATTCTTAAGGGGCTAATGTCGAAGGAGAAAGATCCGAAATAACCAATCCGATCTTTTTGTTGTATTTTTTTGTTGTCGAGATTCTAATTTTAATGAAAGTCGTACTTGTTGTTTCTATTGTTGTCATTACTAATTTTTCAGGTACTTTGTTATGTTTTTCCATTCCCTCCAATTATTTTTGAAAATCACAAAGGGGGAGAAGGAAAAGATCCTTAATAAAAAGAGGAACTCTAATAAGAGTTTATCAAAGGAGGAGAAAGAAAAATACCCAAGGAAAAAGAATTCTAATAAGAGTTTGTTTAAGGGGGAGTTTTTCGTAAAGAAGACATTCTTATGAAACATCACTCCGGAAATATGAATAAGATCCTTAGAGTTTCAAAGCCTAAGGGGGAATTAGTCGTATTCATCTATATACTTAAACCGAGGGAGATAAGCTTTAATGTGTTTCTTTCTTCTTGGAATAGCTTTTTCGTAAGTATGTTTGTGTTTTCCAAAAAGGGGGAGATTGTTGAGTCAATAAGGTTTTCCTTATGACTTTTCCATTCCTTCTTGTTTTGAAAATCACAAACACCTTATCTTTAAGGAAAATTGCTTTCTTAAGGAAAATTGCTTTTATAAGGAAAATTGCTTTCTTAAGGAAAATCGCTTTTATAAGAAAAATTATCCTTATCATATTTTCATTCATATTTTTCTTAAGTATGAGTTTCGGATTCATTTTCTCAGAATCATTGAAACTTTGATATAAAGCATTCTGTTTTAGGGTTCGGATTCTGGACAAGAACTATAAGGAAGTTTCATTCCGAATTCCGGATATGAACTCTGACTAAGTTCTATTCCAGATTCAGGATACGAATTCTGAAGAAGAATTATCATTACGAATTCTAATGAAGAAATCCCATTCCGAATTCTCATTACGAATTCAGAAGAAAAATTCTCATTACGAATTCCAATGAAGAATTCTCATTACGAATTCCAATGAAGAATTCTCATTACGAATTCCAATGAAGAATTCTCATTACGAATTCTAATGAAGAAATCTCATTCCGAATTCTCATTACGAATTCTTATAAAGAATTCTCATTACGAATTCTGATGACGAATTCTCATTACGAATTCTGATGACGAATTCTCATTACGAATTCTGATGATGAATTCTCATTACAAATTCTGATGATGAATTCTCATTACGAATTCTGATGACGAATTATCATTACGAATTCTGATGATGAATTCTCATTACGAATACTGATGATGAATTCTCATTACGAATTCTGATGATGAATTCTCATTACGAATTCTGATGATGAATTCTCATTACGAATTCTGATGATGAATTCTCATTACGATTTCTGATGACGAATTCCTATTCCGAATTCTCATTCTGAATTCACCTGTTAAACAGAATCTGATTATCATTGTTTTATACACTCTGAATTTATTCATTCCGAACCTTCACTCCGAAGTTTCTATTCCGAACCTTTATGTTAGAGTTTTAAACGATGTCGTACTTTCTGTTACACTCACTTTGTTATAAAACGATGTCGTCCATTTTGTTATAAACTAACCGTTGTCTAAGTGACACGTGTACAGGTCCCTCCGATCTTTAAGGAAAATATGACCGTTGGAGAGGAGCCGACCTTACCTATAAATAGGAGCTCATTTGAAAGAGCTCGATGCTGATGGCTAATATGCTGATTGCTGAAAAAGTGCTTACATGCTGTTGAAGTGATTTCTAGAGAGAGAGTCTCTTATCAACTCTCAAAGCTTCGTGCGACTCCGAATGTTGGTGATTACATTCGAGGGCTTCCAGGGATAGGAAGACAGAGGTGCCAACTACCTTAAAGATCGAGAGCTTTTTTTCTGAGAAAGACAGAGGTTACCAACTACCTTGAAGTTGAGGGCTTGCAGGGATAGCAAGTCAGAGACTCCGATCTTCGTATCGAGGGCTTACCCTGGTGTGGGTAAGATAGACTTGCTTGAAAGTATAAATCAAGGGACCTTTATCCAAGGTTGTTGGATACCCTTCTCTTTGGGTTAAAAGACTATTATCTTGTTACTAGTAGTTTTACTACTTGTCTTTATTCCGCTGCATTTTGTATCTTAAGGAAAGTATAACTTTCTTATACTTCCTTACTTACTCTGATTCATTTAGATTCTATACGCTTTAAGATAGAATCTCATATTGTAACTTTTGTTAAGTTTCAATTTCCGGAACCATATTTCTGGAACCTACTTTTGGAATTTCTTTCCAAGTTTAGTTCGGTGTTAGAGGTGTTGTGAATTTACTTAGTTTAACTTTGTTAAACTTAGCCCTTTCATTTTCTTAAGGAAACTATAGTTTATTAACTAACTTTAAAGGTTCCAAAGGAATTTTTAAAGTATACAATTCACCCCCCCTCTTGTATATTGAGCATCTCATATTATATTTCGATCCTACAATTGGTATCAGAGGTTGGAAACCTCTTACTCTATACCATTCTCACAGCCTTCACAACATGTATAGTTTCAAAACATTTTATGAATGAGTTATGTTTCCAATCGGGCACACACACTTTTCCCAAAAGTCAGTACAAACACCCCATTCAAAACTCAATACCAAACGGGCCTTCAAACCGAACAACCATTTAACCAACACTAAAGGCCAACCAGGCCAACTTCTTTTCATACATCTTTGAAATACCAAAACATTCCATCAAAAACCTATATTTATAAAAATATAGTTTTTATGTGTCATTATCATTTGGAGGCACATCCATGTGAGCACCTAGTGTTCCCATGGATGTGCTAACATCCAACGACACATCTAGTTTTTAGAAGAATCACCTTAGAAACCATTTTCATAAAACACTTAGCATTGAAAACAAACCCAATTCTTTTACAACACTTTATAAAAGAAAATATCATATTTCAAAGCAACTACCATTTCCAAGTCTTTTCTAAAACAACCTATTGGTTCATCATTTTGTCAAACAAACACACCAAACCAAATCTTACATTTCCAAATCACAATCAAAACCAATCACATATCAAGGAACTCAATTTAACATTGCCAATAACCAATTCATTTCATATAAACCAACATTAAAAGCCACTTTCAGAAATTTAAAACAAAAATGCAACTATGTCTGATTCTTGTCATAAACACAACAGAAATGCAAGGATATAAAATAAATAATTGAAAACATTCAAGTGCTCAAGTTTTGAATCAAGAAGGGAAAATGGTTGGAAACACCTACCTCAGTTAACCCATGTCCAAAACACATGATCTTCCAGTAGTAACCATCTTCACACGTCACACAGTCATGCACACGTGTCTTTGATGTGCATATATACACACACACATATATATATACACATATATATTCACCATACAATTATATACCATAGGTATCTATATATCCTTCAATGCAGAAAGGGAGACATCGATAAATTAATAATTCAAGTAATGTCGAACCTGGACTAGATAAAGACCCCAAGGGTCCACAAATTAATTTAAAATCAAATTCCCATTAAAAGATTTAATGAACAACATAAAAATTTTATGAAAAAACTCCAAGCAGTGTCACATGATATTGAACCCAAAAGCCCACCCCAAAACCTCTTCTAAGGCCAAACAAACACCACTCACTTGTCAAAATAGAATATGCAGCCTGTGCACAACATAATAAATCAACTGCACAGTTTGTAGAATGGTGATAAATAGATCAACACCGATATTTCACAAAAAGAATCAAACTCATTTTGTATAAACGTATCACTAATGAATCAAAGAATGTCTAATGTCAATTAGAACAAGTTTTCACCAAATAAATAAATTAACGAACATAGAAGATTAATCAAACAAACAATAAAAACATTGTAGACACAAGCTATCATAGATTATGTAATTTGTTATAATTTAGACATCCTATAAGTGAATTTTCATGATTATGTGGTTCCAAATTATGATAATTGTTTCTAACTCCATGCTATTAGTTTTAGACAGTGGATGGAACCTAAATGAAATGTGTAAATGGTGATTGAGATGTAAAAATAAATTATTTTCCCCTTTAGAAAAAAATGTCATGGAAATGGAATGTAAAACCGCATCACCATTTTCACACATCAATATGAATCAATGAATCATGGTGGAAATCCAAATGAGAAATAGAGGGAACAAAATTCAGTTGATTTATAAATGAGGCAACCTCCACCTTTTATCATAGGGTCTTCTGATCCACATGTTGATGATAAATTTATCAGTACTATGGAAAAGATATTATTCATTCTCTAGTGTATAGAGCATGATAAATTCAATCTCAATAGCTATCAGTTAGAAGGAAAAGCATACTACTAGTGGACTCATATAAAGAATATGCGGCAGAATGTTGTGATTGAATTGATGGATTGGGATAAGTTCATGAACTTATTTTCAAATAATTACATTCCATTAATTTTTTTACCAATATGGAGAAAGTGTTCCATGAGTTATAGAAAAAGAATTATTATTTTGTTTTTACATACAAGGAAAATTTCTCAAGACTTGTGAGGTACACATTAGGAATTATCATCCGACCCAAAAGTAAATATTATAGGTTCATTAGTGGCATAAATATATGTTCCAAAAGGGTTCTAGACCTATGAAACTATAGTATCTATGAAAAGATTTTACATTGTGCAATCAAGGATGAAATGGAGGTTGGGGTCCCAAATCAACCTCATGATTTTGACAAGAATAGAAATATAGAGTTTTAAATAAAACCTAAATACCATAAAAGGAAGAAGATGTGTTTTACTTTATTCTCTAAATGTGGGATGAATAATGTAAGAACATTTTTAATAGGTCATAGTAAATTTTTAATGGGTGGAATACAATTTCATCGTAAAATTATTTTTCAAAATGATGGCAATAAGTAAGCTCAAAATTCCAATGGATTGAAATGTGCAAAGAATGCACCCCCAACGGTTCAGTTATACAAGTTTAAAGAGAATATGAATTATTATAACAACTAAAAAAAAGGGAATTTTATGACGATCTACATCACCAACCTCTTAAGATAGTGGATTAGGGGAAATTGAAGGCTATCAATATTTCTAATGAGGGGTGTGATAATGACATAATGAAAAGTAAACATTCCATTGAATTATGAATTTTTTATGTCATTTGATTATATATATACCCACACATTCATAAATAAATAGTTTTATAAGGGTGTTATGTTTCCAGATAAATAATTATATGTTGAATTAGTAGTGAAACCCCTTAATGGTAGGATTATTTCATCTCAAGTATACGATTATATGTAGTTGATGTTTTTGAGAATGTGCTTCCTCAAATCATTTCATTCATCATTTGGTTTAATTTGATGTCATATTAGGCATGGATTGAATTTCGTTTCATAAATCCCACTTCAATTTTCAAGGAATGGAAGTTACTTTTTATATTCCAAATCTCAAATGATCATCCATCAATGTAATGATAAGTATGAACTTCCATTAGAGTTTACATTTGGGGTATGGGTATTAATTCCAATTCTAAAGGGGTTTTTTATCACTAATGGTTGGGGATAAAATTTTATTTAATTATATTCCTATTGTATAATAATTTATTGATGATTTTTGGGATGATTTTCCTAGTCTAATAACAAAACATGAATCTGAGTTCTCAGTAGATCAAATAAATGGTTCCACACCAATATTGAAGTCTCCTTATATAGTAGATCCAATTGAGTTGCAAGAACTGAATAAGAAACTCTAGGAAAACCATGATAAGGGATTAATTCTGTAAAGACCCGTAAAATTCAAGAAAACTTTTTTCTTAATTTTCTTGGGAATTTTACAAGAACGCAGTTTCTAACGGAACCTGATTCCGAGGCCCTGTGTGCCCAGAATCATTTTCCGAAGTTTAGCTCGGGTACGTTCAGTGAACAAACAAGCGGGTTTTTCTAACTTTTTAACTGGTTCTCGGAATCAAATTCTGAGGGCACCGATGGAATCGATGTGCCGGTATTTTCTTAGAAACATCTTTTCCGGAGTTGCATTTACTCGGTTGTGGTTTTTAATTTTTGGGGTTAAGTTAAGAAATAAAATAAAAGTGGTACAACCGATTTTTATTTTATTTTTCTTAACTTATATTACATGGATGATGTGGGACCCACAATATCCTACCCACTTGGTATGTTATTTGTGAGGTGGGGTCCACATGAGCCCCACCGTTTCTTTTCTTTTATGTAATGCACCCACACCCCCTATTAATGAAGTCAACCCTTGCGTTTATTTTGGTTAAGAAATGCCTCATTAATGTGGCGGTTTAAGCGTTGAAATTAATTCACTTAATTGTTTCTTTCGTTTTTTAATATTAAAATGAAAGACTTGTGAAATAAAAATAAGACAACTCTTATTATTATTTGGCTGGGGTGTTGAGAGGCTAGGTAGTTTTCACTCAGGCTCTTGAAGATCTTCTCTTCCTCACGAAGAACGTGAAGAACGCGAAGAACGTCAGATCCTCGGAAATCAACGAAGCTTATTCCGCGATGCTTTTTCCACAATGCTTCTCCGCGACGCTATGATCCTCCCTCCGTGATGCCTTCTTCCGCGATGGTTATTTCCACAACGAATCCTCGCTCATCGAATTCGACGAGGTAGGGATTTATTTTAATTGTTGTTCGTGAATTCTTACATTGCATTTCGTATTTTCTATTGGAGTGTCATGTTACCACAATAACGGGAGGGGTCGGACCGCACGAACATGGCCGCCATCTTCTCCCTTTTGGTTGTTTGATATTGTTGCATCACGAGCAAGGCAACACGGTGCCGACACACTGCGCGGGAATTATTAAGGAATGGGGGAGAAGCACAACGTCGTCGCACCATGCCGTTGAAGACGAACCAAAGAAGCGGCACTGTCACGCCACACCGGAGAACTGAAAAAGCACCACGACCGGAGCAGGGCCGCGACGGAGGGGCGCCACCCTGTCGCACCGCACCGGATGAACCAAGGTCACAGCCGGTTCCGGGCCGCGGTGGAGCAGGGGGACCGGCGGCCGGTTCCGGGCCGCCGGCATTGGAACAGAGGGACCGTCCCTTGCCGGTCCCATGGCGGCAGCAGTAGGATGGCCAGAGCGGGCTGACCGGTTTGGGGAAAACTGGGGGTTCGAAACCCCCGGTCGGCCAACAGGTGTGGCCCCCCACATGTGGGCCGCGTGTTCTCAACGCGGGGGGGGCAGCGCCCCCCCCCCCCCCCTTCAACGTTCGGCCATTACGGCCGAGCCGCCCGGCCGCTGGCTGCACCAGCGCACCGGGCCGGGCCATGCCCAAGCAGGCCGGACCCGGACCCAGTTCAGTTCAACCATGTTCGGGCTGACCTTGGGGGCATCGGGCTAGGTCGGACCGGGCCCGAACCCCATAATACCGAACATCTTTTGGCATGTTGCCTATAACGTGAGTTGTGGATCTTCGATCGAAGAACCGTCAGTTGTGTAGAGATCCTTGTATCGAGACGGTCATTTCAGTATAGTACACTCAAGGTTTTAGAGTACTTTGTGTTCGGCCGGGTTGGTTCGTACACGAAACCAACCAGGTCCTCAGAGCGGAAACGCTAACTTGAGCTTCGGACGTCCGATTGACATGCCATAGACTTTGTTGGATTCCTCTAAGTGAGACGGAACATTTGGACTACTCCGCTCGAGGTTTGGACGTAGTTGGAGTACGGTCGGGTTGGTTTTGACTTAAAAACCAACCGGGTCCCTAGGACGAACAAGCCAATAACTCTCAGACCGGGCGTCCGATCGACGCGCTGTCTGCCGCGTTGAGTTCCAGTTGACGATACGGAACATTAAGATACATCAACTCCGTACTATGAGTCAGTTGATGTATCAGCCCCTCAGCTCATGGAGCAGACCCTCCCGAACGAGCTTGCTGTGTGCAGGAACCCAAGAGCTAGCTGCAACTGCGACGACGATAACAACTGTACATAAATCCTCCGTGGATTCGACGGCGACGACTACAGCACTCATCGATCCTACGTGGATCAGTGCTACCGATCTTGTGTGGGTCAGATCCTATGTGGGTCAGATCTTGTGTGGGTCAGCGCTCAGCGGTCCTGTGTGGGCCAGCGCATACAGATATTGTGTGGGTCCGATCTTGTGTGGGTCATTGCGTGGGTTAGTAACCTATTGATCCTCCGGGGATCAGATCCTGTGTGGGTCATTGCGGGGGTTAGTTACCTATCGATCCTTTGTGGGTCATTGTAGGGGGTTTGTTACCTATCGATCATGTGTGGGTCAGGTTCTTTTGTGGGTCATTGCTAGGGTTAGTACCTATCGATCCTTTGTGGGTCCGACGGCTTAGATGAATCAGTGGCTATATCTGATCATCTTTATCGTCATATGAAGAAGTATACCTGTGTGAGCTGAATATTGATTTTATTTCTTGTGTGGATTGTGTTGTGTTATCCTGTGTGGATGTGATCGAACTTGGGCTCGCATGTTGGACCGAACTGGAATTGATGACTTAGGTATATGTTTGGGCATATACCTAAGTAGTGTCGGATGTTACTTCGTGATTGTATCTTTAATTTGTGTATTATCCTTTGTGGATTCTGGGAGACTATCGGGGGTCTTAGGGTCCCTACTGAGTAGCTTATACTCACCCCTACACGGGCTATGCCCACACTACGTTGTGTTGGTTGCAGACGATGGAAAGCCCTGATCGTGGTTGAGGCTTGCGGATTAGGACGGTACCTGGAGGTGGACCACTGGGCGGGATGTACTCAGAGCGGACGGCTGGACCCGAGAAGCTGTGGAGGCTATCTGTACCCACCCTTGAGGTGGGACTTTCAGTGGAAGGTTCAAGGCTACGGCTTCACTTTTCAGTTTCTGTACTCCCTTTTTCAGTTGTACTTTACTTTCAATTTTGGTTTGTATTCTGGCCCACTTACTTTTCTGCACTTACTGTTGTACCCAGCTTTACATAGTGGTGCTTCTTCTTGCTTGCTTGCTCTGTGGTGTTTTCTTACTTCACAAAGGCAATTCCTTCCCTTTTTATCAGGAATTACACATGGGTGGTAGTCGCCAGCCCCTGGCCTATGGAAGGCGGGCTTGGGGTAGTCACGGCACGGGCCCCGAGGATGGGTCGTGACAAATTGGTATCAAAGTAGTTCGATTCTACCACAGAACTCAAGACTCTGATATTTTTCTCTGTGAAGAAATAGTGTTAAGAGTATTGGGTGTGGTTATCAGTCCAGGGAGTCCAATGTTGGTGCGGCGACCGATGTATCCGTACACTAGGACCCTGACTTTTGATTTCAGACTTAATGCACTAATACATTGATTGCATGTGTGTTTCAAGTTTTCGTTGTGATTACTTTGTGTCAGCTCACCAGGTATACTGTTCTGACCGTGGCACACCTGTTTCTTTTCAGGATGGCCCCATGACGGCAGCCAGCTAGGGTTCCGAGCGTTGTGTGTGACGACAGCCCATCGAGCGACGAGGCCTCTGTACAGGGCCCTTTGACAGCAGAGGCACCGATGGTACCTCTGCCCGCCGAGCCACCGATGATACCAGCCCCATCCGCTGACCATGCATGTCACCTTAGTGCACTGCAGGAGTTTCAACCTTAGAGACCGCCCATGTTCCGCGAGGAGATGGACCCTCAGGTATCCGAGGATTGGTTGGAGGTAGTTGTATGAGTTTTCAGGTTAGTGAGGACACCAGCAGACCTCATGGTGATCCTCGCAGTGAGCCTACTGCACGCGGAAGCAGGCAGATGGTGGAGCTTGATTTTCTAGGTGCACGATGAGGCATCTCTCATCTGGTTGGAATTTGAGAGCCTCTTCCGCTCGGAGTTCGTCCCATCCACCCTCCGTGCGGTGCACATCTAGGAGCTTCTACAGCTGCGGAAGGGCAGCTTGACGGTCGCCTAGTACTCGGCGAGATTTACCGATCTCTCACGCTACTCAACAGACATGGTACAAGACCCATTCTTTCAGGCCCAAACCTTTGAGCAGGGATTGAGGCATGAGATCATAGCATCGCTGATCTCCCTCAGCATTCTGACATAGGCACGAGTACTGGAGCGAGCCCTTCTCATCGAGAGCTTTCTTGCTGAGCCGACTTCAGCAGCGAGACCTACCGTAGGGTGGCACGCAGTAGAGTCTTATGTAGCCGGAAGTCGACCGATGACTCATTGGTCCAGGCAGACCAGACCTTCAGGCAGACGACCTCAGGACACTGGCTCAGCAGTGTGGGTCACACAGCGCGGTTCCAGCCTTTCGAGAGGTAGACAGTGCTACGCATGCAGCGGGCAGGGCCACATGGCTCGTGACTGCCCGACCTGCCGTGCCGAGGAGCAGCAAACGGTTGAGGTGCCACCCAGACAGAGGAAGAGGGTCGACCGTGGAGGTCCATAGGGAGTAGGCGGACTAGGTAGAGGAGTTGGCCGAGAAGTAGGTGGTGGGCGACGCTTTGAGGCTCTACCACCACCACCACCAGGAGGTCCACCCCGACCACAGGGAGCTGGCGGGAAAAGAAAGGTGTTGGCACCAGAAAACGTGTCCCCAAAAATTTTCAAAATTCTTCCATATATGATCCAAGATCGTAGTCCATTTCGCAAGCTTCGATTTGGTAGGTCGTAGGGCCCGAACGGAGTTACGGATTAGGAGTTGTGGACATTTGGAGTTTGGCTGGAAAACTGGTTCGCAAAGCCCATTTGCGAAGCCGCCTCCGTGATTGCGGAGCGCCGCCACGAAGTAATGAGGCGAGAGGCTCCATGAACGAATTTTATATTCGCGAGCCCACCGCGAAGCTCCAGAGGCGGTACCTCTCCGCGAACGAATATGACATTCGCGAGCTCGTCGCGAAGCTCCAGAGGGGGTACCTCTCCGCGAGCGAATTTGACGTTCGCGAGCGCGCCGCGAAGTTCCTGAGGAGGCGCGCGAGTTCTGCTTCGCGGCGCCCCTTGAATATAAATACCCAGCTCACCCCCCTTCTCTAGAAAGATGGCCATGGCCACTTCACCCCTTGGGCGGCTGATCTCCCGGCCGAGCGGAGCTCCGCATTGCGGCTCTGCGAGGCGATGCTCCCCGAGCAGCTTCCTTTGCATTGCTGCTCCACGAGCCGAGGCTTCGGGAGTCCATGCTCAGCGAGCCAATGCCCCATGATGATGCTTCGCGAGACCATACTCTGTGATTCCATGGTCCGGGAGCCAATGCTCCACGATTCTACTCCACGAGAACATGCTCTGCGAGACCCCTTTGCTCCGCGAGAGACCATTGCTCCTCGAGGCCATGCTCCGCGAAGCTACTTCGTGAAGACCCATAATTTGCGAGGATCCTACCTTTGTGCCCACCGGTCCATACCGTGGGGGCTGCACCCCCGCACCCCCCCTCGGGATCAGTTCCAGGCTGTGCTCCCGGCCCTCCGGGCCGGTCCCTTCGCAACCGTCACAGACGCCCATGAAAAATGCAGGGTCGCACTGCGACCTTTTCGGGCTGGGACGTCGGGATTTTCCATTTCTCCCTTATGCACTCCCACCTTCAAACTATAGAATACCATGATTTGAGACACTCCTCCACACATCTTGAGTTGATGTATTCCTCTTGGTTCATTTCCTATGTCATGGGTTGAGGTTTTCATCATCAATTCCCCAAGTACCTTGAGTCGAACCATTCCTCAGGAAACTCCTCCAAACCCTGTCACTTGGCTCCTATGCCAGGTTGAACCAGAAAGGGCCAACATTTCGTAAGACCCAACACCATCCATTTCTAGGCACCTTATGACTAATAGTCATATCTACATGACTATAAACTGTAGTACACCCTATCTAACCAATGATAGGATTCCTCTTGCCCTATACGAGAGATGCCTTATGCTCCAAGCATGAGATGCTAATAGTCCTATCTACATCACTATAAACTATAGTACACCCTATCTAACAAATGATAGGATGCCTCTTGCCTTATACGAGAGATGCCTTATGCTCCTGGCATGAGATTCCAACAGTCCTACATACAAGACTATAAACTGTAGTATTCTCCCTATTTTCCAAACATAGGATGCCTCTTGCTCCAAATAAGATATGCCTTATGCTCCTAGCATGAGATGCTAATAGTCCTACATACAAGACTCTAAACTGTAGTACTCCCTATGTTCCTAACATAGGATGCCTCTTGTTCCAAACAAGAGATGCCTTTTTCTCCAAGCATAAGATGCTCAATGTCATGACTATAATGGCATGATTCCAACGCCCCTTGGCATTGTCCCTCTTGTGCACAAGTGCATAGGTGAAGGCCTCAATTCATCAGTGAGTTGGATTGCCCTCATGGCCAGACATGAGGAAGACATTACGAGCAGCATCCTTGCGTAAGCCCCATTCACCAGTTCCGCTCCATAGCGGAACTCAGGCAGCACCCTTGCGTAAGCCCCATTCACCATTGCCGCTCCATAGCGGCACTCGGGCAGCATCCTTGTGTAAGCCCCATTCACCATTGCCACTCCATAGCGGCACTTGGGTAGCATCCTTGCGTAAGCCCCATTCACTAGTGCCGCTCCATAGCGGCATCCGGGTAGCTCCTTGAATAAGCCCCATTCACCATTGCCGCTCCATAGCGGCATCCGGGCAGCTTCCTAACATAAGCCACATTCACCAGTGCCTTACCATAGTGGCACCTGAATAGCTTCTAAGCGTAAGCCCCATTCACCAGTGCCACTCCGTAGCGGCACCCGGGCAGCTTCCAAGCATAAGCCCCATTCACCATTGCCCCTCCTTAGCGGCACCCGGGCAGCTTCCAAGCATAAGCCCCATTCACCATTGCCGCTCCATAGCGGCACCCGGGCAGCTTCCTAGCGTAAGCCTCATCCAGCATGACGTTAAACTGCATGCCCTCATCCAGAATGACATTAAACTGTATTCCCTTGTCCCGCATGACATTAAACTGCACACCCATTTAAACTACAAGGTCTTTGATCCATGTCAAGGCATGGTACGTAGGAAGCCTCCACGAGGATCAAGCCACCCATCATTTCATCACGTCGAGTTCTACCTTCGTCTAGCATGACGTTAAACTGCATTCTAGTCCGACGGCAAGCCATTGTGACCATCCCGAACTATGAGGACTTTGATCCATGTCAATACATGGTACGTAGGAAGCCTCCCTGAGGTTCAAGCCCATCCCCCTTTGGACTAAGGTCCCTCCTTCCTCACGTCATTTCACCAACACCCACCATCCAAACTACGAGGACATTGATCCATGTCAAGGCATGGTACGTAGGAAGCCTTCACGAGGTTCAAGCCCACCACTAATGGACCCCTGGGTCCACTTTCACGTCGGATCACTGATGAAACCATTTGAACAACGAGGTCTTTGATCCTTGTCAAGGCATAGTACGTAGGAATCCTCCACGAGATTCAAGCCCACCCGTCATCCAATTCACGTTGAGTTCTACCTTCGTCTAGCATGACATTAAACTGCATTCCAGTCCAACGGCAAGCTGTTGTCACAACCCAAACTGCGAGGACTTTGATCCATGTCAAGGCAAGGTACGTAGAAAGCCTCCACGAGGTTCAAGCCCATTGACCATCATTCATTCACGTCAGGGTTCACTCTAGTCCAGCATGACGTTAAACTATATCTTAGTCCAACGGCAAGCCGTTGTGACCATTCCGAACTACAAGATCTTTGATCCATATCAAGGCATGGCACGTAGGAATCCTTCATGAGGTTCAAACCCACCACTAGTAGAACCCTGTGTCTACTTTCACGTCATTTCACTGATGAAACCCTTTGAACTACGATGTCTTTGATCCATGTTAAGGCATGGTACGTAGGAAGCGTCCCTGAGGTTCAAGCCCATCTCTTATTGGACCAAGGTCCACCTTCACATCGGTTCGCTGACGAATTCCATCATTTGAACTACAATGTCTTTGATCCAGGTCAAGGCACGGTACGTAGGAGGCCTCCCAGAGGTTCAAGCCCACCACCTGTTGGTCATCCCGACCTTATTCACGTCAGGTCACCAGCACCTGGGAAGCCTAGTGTGTAAGCCCCACACCATCTGGACCAAGGTCCACCTTCACGCCGGTTCACCGACGAAGACCCTCTGAACTACGTGGTCTTTGATCCATGTCATGACATGGTACGTAAGAATCCTCCCATAGGTTCAATCCCACCACCACTACGACCCTCCTGGTCCTCCTCATTCACGTTGGCCTTCCGGCGTCCAACCTGAACTACGTGGTCTATGATCCATGTCACGGCATGCTACGTAGGAAGCCTCCCGGAGGTTCAAGCCCACCACCATTGGACCAAGGTCCACCTTCACATCGGTTCGCTGACGATGCTCATCGGATCAAGGTCCACCTTCAAATTGGTTCGCTGACGATGCTCATCGGACCAAGGTCCACCTTCACATTGGTTCGCTGACGACATCCATTGGGCCAAGGTCCACCTTTAGGTCGGTTCACCAGCACCATCTCGAACTACGCAGACTTTGATTCCCTGCCACGGGGATACATAGGAAGCCTCTTCAAGGCTCAATCCCAACTTCACTGTCACCCCTGCGATGGTCCCATTTCATTCCCCCTCCACTTCATTCATCCATCCATAACCCATCACGATTCTCAACCGAGCCGCCACATCCTGGTGGGATCATGCCATCCACCTCCTCGCTTCTCCTAGCGGCGCATGGGCCACCTTCCACGTGTAATCCCAATCATATCTATGAGTTGTTGTCCTCTATGTACTCCCCGATTAATCACCCTTCTCCCCTCTAGGGAGTGCACCACCTCAAATCCGTCCTCATTGGATGTTCTGATAACCCTTATTTTGTCTCCACAAGACGTGAAACTCGCGGCCTACCTCGTAATAAACATTAGATGCCTGAGGAAATCATCGGAAGGAAAGCCATTGGCGTAACCGTCTTTGCAAGACGTTAAACATGCTGCATACCCTGTGTTAAACCCGGGAAGCTGAGGAAAACCTCAGATACATGCCTCGGATTATGCACCCTTGAGATGCCCTCTCATGAAGAAGAATAGAGGTTCCCTTATGTTCGTGCACCCAGAGATGCCCCGACATGCCTGATATTGCCGTCTACTCTAACCGAAGGTCGCTACCATGTCAAGACCCTTTCGAAATTCTTGACAGATGTAGTGTAATTAACCGGCGTCCATGAAGATATGGCACCATGAATGATATTCACGAACAATGTACTAAATCTATGAGGGAGACCCAGACTAGGTGACGAGTTCCGAGGAGAAATCCATGGAAGGGAGAACCGAAATACCATCATCTCATTTTGATCAAGGAGCAG
Organism: Viscum album; assembly: GCA_963277665.1. Lineage (NCBI taxonomy): Eukaryota > Viridiplantae > Streptophyta > Magnoliopsida > Santalales > Viscaceae > Viscum > Viscum album. The sequence goes on from OY728140.1 coordinate 1,322,935,702, forward strand.
ACGTAATTGAACAAGGAATGAATGCCACCCGCCTTTGGAAAGTGGGAATGCAGGGCAAGAGCTGCGCGTCCTCCACGGACGGATGTGCGCGCCCCGGCGAAAGCGTCGAAAACAACAGGCACAGCTCCAGGCAAAAGAGGCCTACGACCACGGTGCACCCGAGATGATTCGAGGTACTATATGTGTCTATTCCTCCATTGCTAAAGTTCTTATAGACATAGGAGTGAGACATTCTTTCATAGCCACTGCCCTTGTTCAGAGCTCGGAGATTTTGACAGAGCCGTTGGCTCGATCCTAATGGCTAGAGACGTCTATGAGAGCAGACTCGACGATTACGCACTGGTGCCGACAGTATGAACTTACTATAGGAGGCAAGATCTTCAGCTGGGATCTTCTTGTAGTGGCGTCGAGGCCATACGACGTCATCTTGGGAATGGATTGGTTATCTACAGCCCATGCTCAGATCTACTGTATTAGGAGAAGGTGCGGTGTGTACGCACCGACGGGAGGAGGTTCACCTTCACTAGTGAGAAGGGAGCCTTCTCAGCACAGGATGGACTCTCGCAGAGGAGAGGACAGCCCATCACTCGTCATTATCTAGACTCATCCTAGGAGAAGTTGATATGCGGAGTCCAGATTTTCCTGTAGTGGTGGATCAGTATGCAGACGTTTTTCCCGACGACGTTCCAGGACAACCTCCTCGCAGAGAGGTAACTTTTATATTGACATGTACCCTGAGACATCCCTGGTATCCACCCCAGCATATCAGATGGCTCTCGCCGAGCTTCGAGAGCTACGGGTACAGTTGGAGGACTTGCAGGGCAAGGAATTCATCCGAACCAGTGTTTCACCCTGGGCTTCCCTGATATTGTTCGCCAAGAAGGCGGATGGAATCTTGTGACTTTGTGTCGACTATCGTAACCTAAACTAGGTGATAGTGAGGAACAAGTATCCGCTTCTGAGGATTGAATACCTCTTCGATCAGCTCAAGGGAGCATGGTGGTTCTCGACGATAGAACTCATGTCAGGCTATCATCAGCTCAGAGTTCGGGACGAGGACGTGCAGAAGACGACCTTCAGAAGTCGATATAGACATTATGAGTTCTTGGTTATGCCATTCGGCATATCCAATGCTCCAGTAGTGTTCATGGGCCTCATGAATAGGATCTTTCAGCCATACCTCGATCGATTTGTTGTTGTCTTCATCGACGAAATTTTGATATACTCGACGACTGAGGATGAGCACGCCTACAAGTTGCGGGTTGTACTAGACACACTCCGAGAGAACCTAAATTATGGTAAGCTCTCGAAGTGTTAGTTCTGGATACGCGAGGTCCACTTCATGGGACACGTCATCTATGAGGTAGGAGTTGCAGTGGATCATGCGAAGATCGAGGCAGTGCTATCTTGGGAACCACCCAGGAGCGTGATGGAGGTGCAGAGTTTCTTGGGACTTGCTGGATACTACCAGAGATTTGTTCCAGACTTCTCCAGAGTTACGGCAACACTCTCAAATTTGACAAAGAAGGGTAAAACCTTTGTGTTTTCAGATAGATGTCAGCAGAGCTTCCAGGAGCTGAGACAAAGATTGACCAGCGCACCTATCTTGAGGATGCCGGAGGAGGGAGTAGGGTACGTAGTCTTCTGTGATGCATCAGGGACCGGACTCGGATGTGTCCTGATGTAGGAGCGGGCCGTGATTGCCTATGGATCACGTCAGTTGAGGCAGCATGAGCAGAACTACGCTACCCATGACAGGGAGTTAGCAGCAGTGGTCTTCGCTCTGAAGATGTGGCGACACAATCTAATGGGAGAGCATGTTACAGTCTATTCTGACCACCAGAGTCTCAGTTATATCTTCTCGCAGAAGGACCTGAACCTGAGACAGCGGCGATGTCTCGATTTCCTCCAGGACTATGACATTGAGATAGTATACACTCCTGGAAAGGAGAACGTGGTAGCCGATGCTCTCAGCAAGAGGACATGCATTCAGCTACATGGGGAGGCGACAGAGCAGCTAGCCGCATTGGAGATATCCTTCGTGGATAGAGATGTAGTAACCTTCCTTCAGTCACTCACAGTCACTCCTCCACTACTGCAGTGTGTCAGAGAGGCACAGCGTGGGGACGTTGACTATGAGACACGGCGTGCGCAGATATCCTCAGGACAGGCACCTAATGGATTCTCTATATGAGGAGAGAACAACGTCCTTTTCAGAGGATGTACCTTGGTACCAGTTTCTTTATGGGAGGAGGTTTTGAGAGAGTTTGACACTTCCCCTTTGGTGGTACATCCTGGCGTAGCGAAGATGTACTAGGATCTCAGACGACAACACTGGTGGTCGGGAATAAAGAAGGCTATGGCGGAGTTCGTTTCTCGATGCCTCACCTGCCAGTAGGTGAAGGCAGAGCACCAGGTACCAGCAGGCTTGGTACATCCCATGGAGGTCCCAGAGTGGAAGTGGGATGACATATCTATGGACTTCGTGACTAGAATTCCACACAACTCCATTTGGGTGATTGGAAACCGACTCACCAAGTCGGCTCATTTGTTACCCATCAGAGAGCAGGACTCATTGGAGAGCTTGGGATGCCTCTATGTTCAGAACATTGTACGGCTTCATAGTGTGCCACTATCTATTGTCTCCCATCGATATTCTCACTTTAATTCCCAGCTTTGGAAGGGGTTGAAGGAGGTGTTCGGGACGCAGCTACGTCTGAGCACTGCCTTTCACCCTCAGACAGATGGTCAGACGGAGAGGACCATTCATAATCTCGAGGACATGCTTCACGCATTTATCCTTGACTTGGGTAGCAGTTGGGAGGACCACCTACCATTGGTGGAGTTCGTGTACAACAACAGCTACCACTCCACCATCGGGATGGCACCATATGAGGTGTTGTACGACTGACCATGCAGATCACCTCTGTGCTGGAATACCCTGAGGAGTCAGCACTTGTGGGTCCAGAGATGGTTCAGGACACGATGGAGAAGGTCCAGGTCATCCAAGAGCGTATGAGGACAACTCAGAGCCGGCAGAATTCTTATGCTGGTAGGAGGCAGAGGTCACTAGAGTTCGAGGATGGCGACCACATCTTCTTGCAGGTCTCAACTCGATGTGGATTACAGAGATTTGGCTGAGGCTGCAAGTTGTCTCCACGCTTCGTCAGACTATTCCATGTCCTCAGCAGGATTGGAGAGGTGTCTTATCACCTGTCTCTACCACCTCAGTTGCACTGGGTGCACGACGTCTTCCATGTATCTCAGCTGAGGAGATACGTGCACGACCCGACGCATATCATTGACCATGGGGAGCTGGATGTTGATGATGGGGCGACTTTTGTGGAGGTCCCGTTGGAGATTGAGGATCGATAGGAGCGAGTCCTACATGGACAGTCGATTCCTCTATTATGCATCAGATGGAAGCACGAGAACCTCTAGGAGAGCATTTGGGAGCGGGAGGCTCAGATGCATGCTCAGTACCCACATTTTTTCTCCTAGTTTATGATGTATCTTTACGGGGACGTAAAGCCCTGAAGTGGGAGTGGGGTAAATACCCATAAAAACAAAGGAAATTTTTTCTTAATTTTATTGGGAATTTTACAAGAACGCATTTCTTGACCGCAACTGATTTAGAGGCCCGGTGTGCCCGGAATCTTTTTCCGAAGTTTATCTAGGGTACGTTCAGTGAACGAACGAGCAAGTTTTTCTATATTTTTAACTGGAGCTCGGAATCATATTCTGAGGGAACCGATGCAATCGCAGTGTCGGTATTCGCTTAGAAACATCTTTTTCAGAGTTGCATTTGGTCGGATGTGGTTTTTAATTTTTGGGGTTAATTTGAGAAATAAAATAAAAGTGGTACAACTGATTTTTATTTTATTTTTCTTAACAGAAGTTAAGTGGATGATGTGGGACCCATAATATTTTACCCACTTGGTAGGATATTTGTGAGGTGGGGCCCAGAAGAGCCCCGCCATTTCTTTTCTTTTATGTAACGCACCTGCACCCCCTATTAATGAAGTCAACCCTTTCATTTATTCTGGTTAAGAAACGTCTCATTAATTTGGCGGTTTAAGCGTTGCAATTAATTAACTTAATTGGTTCTTTCGATTTTGAATTTTAAAATGAAACACTTGTGAAATAAAAATAAGAAAACTCTTATTATTATTAGGCTGGGGTGTTGAGAGTCTAGGGATTTTTCACTCAGGCTCTTGAAGATCTTCTCTTCCTCGCGAAGAACGCGAAGAAAGCGAAGAATTCTGGATCCTCGGAAATCAACGATGCTTCTTCCGCGATGCTTTTTTCATGACGCTTCTTCCGCGATGCTTCTCCGCGACGCAACGATCCTCCCTCCGTGATTCCTTCTTCTGCGACAGTTATTTCCTCGACGAAACCTCGCTCATCGAATTCGACAAGGTAGGGATTTATTTTAATTGTTGTTCATGAATTCTTCTATTGCCTTTCGTCTTTTCTATTAGAGCTGCCTATTACCACAATAACGGGAGGGGGTCGGACCACACGAACATGGCCGACACTCCTCTCCCTTTTGGTTGTTTGATATTGTTGCGGCACGAGCAAGGAAACGCGGTGCCGATGCACCACATGGGAATTATTGTGGAATGGCTGAGAAGCGCAGCGCTGTCACGCCACCCCGTTGAAGAAGAACCAAAGATGTGGCGCCATCACGCCGCGCCTTTGAAGATGAACCAAAGACGTGACGCCATCATGCCGCACAGGAAAATTAAAAAAGCACCCTGGCCGGAGCGGGGCCACGACGGAGGGGTGCAACGCCGTCATGCCGCGCTGGACGGACCAATGTCACAGCCGGTTCCGGGCTGCAGCGGAGCAGTGGGACCGGCGGCCGATTCCAGGATGCTGGCATCGGAACAGAGGGACCGGCCCTTGCTGGTCCCGTGGCAGTAGCAGCCGTTCGAATAGAGTGGGACGGCCGATTAAGGGAAAACCGGGGGTCTGTAACCCCTAGTCGGCCAACATATGCGTCCCCCCACATGGGGGCCGCGGGTTCTCAACGCGGGGGGCAGCGCAACCCCCCCCCCCCTTCACCACACGGCCACTGGTTGCGCCAGCGTGCTAGGTCGGGCCGTGCCCATGCCGGGCCACGCCCAAGCGGGCCGGACCCGAACCCAGTTCGGGTCGACCCTGGGGGTATCGGGTCGGGTCGGACATGGCCCAAACCACCTAATACAGAACCTCTTTCGGTCTGTTTCCCATAACATGAGCTGCGGACCTCCGATCAATGCACCTTCAGTTTTGTAGCGATCCTTGGATCGAGATGGTCGTTTCGGTATTGTATAGTCAAGGTTTCAGGGTACTTTGAGTACGTTCAGGTTGGTTCGTACATGAAACCAACCAGGCCCTCGGAGCAGAAATGCTTATAACTTGAGCTTCAGACGTCCGATTGACGTGCCGTCAACATTGTTGGATTCCTTTAAGTGAGACGGACCTTTTGTCTTACTCTGATTGAGGTTTGTACATAGTTAGAGTACAGTCGGGTTGGTTTTGAATTAAAAACCAACCGGGCCCCTAGGACGAAAAAGCCAATAACTCTCAGACCGGGCGTCTGATCGACGCGTCGTTTCTCTCGTTGAGTTCCTTTTGACGATACAGAACTTTTGGATACATCAACTCCAGACTATGTGTTAGTTGATGTATCAGCCCCTCGTCTCGTGGAGCGGACCCTCTCGAACGAGCTTATTGTGTGCAGGAACCCTAGAGCTGGCTGTGACTACGACGATGATGACGACGGTACATAAATTATCCGTGGATTCGATGGCAACAACTACAGCACTCAGTGATACTACGTGGATCAGTGCTACCAATCCTGTGTGGGTCAGATCCTGTGTGGGTTAGCACTCAGCGACCCTATGTGGGCCAGTGCCTATAGATCTTGTGTGGGTCCGATCATGTGTGGGTCATTGCGGGGGTTAGTTACCTGTCGATCTTGTGTGGGTCCGATCCTATGTGGGTCATTGCGGGGGTTAGTTACCTATTGATCCTTTGTGAGTCATTGCGTGGGTTATTTACCTATAGATCCTGTGTGGGTCAGATCCTTTGTGGGTTATTGCGAGGGTTAGTACCTATCGATCTTTTGTGGGTCTCACGGCTTAGATGAATCAGTGGCTATATCTGATCATCTCTATCATCATACGAAGAAGTATACTTGTGTGAGTTGAATCTTGATTTTCCATCCTATGTGGATTGTGTTGTAATATCATGTGTGGATGTGGTCGAACTTGGTCTCGGATTTTGGAGCCGAACGGGAATTGATGACTTAGGTATATGTATGGGAATATACCTAAGTATTGTCGGATGTTACTTCGTGATTGTATCTTTCTTTTTGGATTATCTTTTGTGGATTCTGGGAGACCTTCGGGGGTCTCGGGTTCCCTACTGAGTAGCTTATAATCACCCCTACACGGGCTATGCCCACACTACAATGTGTTGGTTGCAGACGATGGAAAATGTTGATCATGGCTGAGGCTTGCGGAGTAGGTCGGTACCGGGAGGTGGACCACTGGGCGGGACGTTCTCAGAGCGGACGACTGGACCCAAGGATCTGTGGAGGCTATCTTTACCCACCCTTTAGGTTGGACTTCCAGTGGATGGCTCGAGGCTGCAGATTTAGTTTTCAGTTGTTGTACTCCCTTTTTCAGTTGTTCTTTACTTTCAGTTTGGGTTTGTATTCTGGCCCACTTACTTTTCCGCACGTACTATTGTACCCAGCTTTACTTAGTATTTCATCTGCTTGCTTGCTTTCTATGTGGTGTTTGTTTACTTCACAAAGGCAATGTCTTCCCTTTTTTCCAGTAATTATGCCTTGGTGCTAGTCGCCAGCCCCTGGCCTATAGAAGGCGGGATTGGGGTAGTCACGGAACGGGCCCCAAGGACGGGTCGTAACAAATTCCACCACGTTTATCATGTCAAGGTGAAACAATTTTCTTTTTGAAAAATGATGGTGGATCAATGCGACTTTGTATTGATTATTTGGATTTGAACAAGATCATAGCCATTACCAAATAAGATATTCCCCATATTGATGACATTATTGATCAAATGTCATTACTTCAATACTTTTCATGGTTTCTCCTTCATTCAAGATATCATCAACTAAGGGTGATGAAAGATAATATACACAAGATATATTTTTTACAATGATTGGACACTATGAATATATAGTGATGCCTTTTCGTCAAACTAAATCTCCAGTTATATTCATGGATTTAATGTTTATAGTATTTAGAGATTACATTTATTAGTTTGTGTAATTCATTATATATGATATTATTATCTATTAAAAGAGTAAGAGAATGAATATCACATGATAATTGTACTAAATACCCTCACAAATAACAATCTATATTCAAAATTTAAAAAGTCTTAATTTTGGATGTAATGTGTTCATTTTTGTGTCAGATAATATAAATAGTTATTAAAGACGTAGATTCATCAATGATATTTCCTACTGAATGCTATCTGAGATAAAACATGGTGATTGTGATCTATAGATTTCTTAGTATAGATGGATATTATTGACAGTTTGTGGGAATATTCTCAAGAATATATAATCTTCTAATAATATTTTCTTGGATTTCTATAATGTTCCTATGGAATGATAAATGTGATTAACGATTCAAGGAACTGAATAGAAGGTTAGTAAGTGAAACAATGATTATATTAACATGCATTGTAAAAGGTTTTTTATATATATTCAAGAATCCAAGAAGGTAATGGGATGTGTTCTTATGCGAAATAACAAGGTTATCGATTATTCCTTATGGAAGTTGATGATTCATAATAAATATTACCCAACTATGAATTTAGAGTTAGAAGAGTTAGTTTTTTCATTAAATATATGTAAAAATTATTTTTATGGAGAAGATTTTGATATATATACTGATCCCAAAATTTAGAAATATATACTCACATAGAAAGAGTTGAACATGCTCCAGAGAATATGGTTTGATTTGATTAAGTATTTTGACTTCTAGTCACATTACCATTATGAACTAGGTTTTTGACTCACGTATGGTTGTCATGACCCCTTCCCCCCAAAGTGTTCCCCTCCTAGGCCGGCAATGTGAAAAGGGAGATAATGACCCCCCGAGTCCTGCCTCCAGTAGGCCTCGGGGTGGTGACTAGCACTGAGGTTATAATAAACACACAGATGGTAGACATTACCCTCTAAGAGAACACATGTGGAAGAGAGAGATAAGATAGACACAAACCAACTCCAACTAAGAACTGAAATTTTAAAGAAGCCCAAGTACATATATGAAATTCCATGCAAATTTACTACAACTGAATTGGGAAAACTACATGTACCCAAAAGAAAGAAAAAAAACAAAAGCGACCACAATACCGAACCACTCCTACATCCCCAAGCTAGTATTAACTAGCCCGACCTCCAATCTGCTCCAAGTGACTTGAAAAACAGTTTATGTATACACAGGGTGAGTATAACAGCATACTCAATAGGATCCTCCCTGAAGCCTCTCATGAAAAAGTAAGGAAAGCATGCTAAAGAACAGTGAACAACAGTGAAACTAACTCATCACCTAACAGGTATACTATGTTACCAACCTCACCATGGATACTCTAACCAATTAATGCATATATGAATATATCATATAATAAAAAATATCTAGGGTACAATGCTACTACTTCCCCCTTGTTTTACTGGTTTTCTCCAATGTCATAGGTCCTCTTCATCTCTCTCCAAAGGCTTTCCCGTATAATCTTGGGGTATGTTCCACAATCTGCACCACGTGCACCACAAAGGCTTGCCGACAGAATAATGGGAGAAGCATCACACCATCCTCATAACCAAAAGTAACCAGGTATATTCTGGGAGCCACCATATCCTGCATAACGTGTATCATACGTCGGGTATTGTACCTCAAGCCATTATAGCCCATACACCTCATATGGAACCTCAATCCATCAAATCCTACACACGTTACACCTATAGTAGTCCATAGGATAATACATCTGGAATATATGTGTTGAAATAACCACAAGCCATTACATCCCTCTACACACATATATGGGTAGAACTAACTGTTGTGCCAACAGCAATAGTATCTACTAAGAGAAGAGACAAGGTCAAAGGGGGTAGTCAGCAACTCACCCTCCCATCGGAATGTTGGGGAAAACACCCCCAGGGTACAGATTCCACGGGGTGTCAGTTTCCCTTACTGACAGGGTGGGGTAGCATATAGAAACCCAAAAAGTATAGAATATACATAACTCCCAACCACACTATGGGCATAACCTAGTCTTAACACATATGCTGCTAATGTCTCTCGGACTCCGAGCTGCAATTTTTAAGACTATGAATCCTATAAGAACACAACAAGTTGAATAAAATCATTTGGTTACCACATTCCATTTTTCATCAATTCCAATTTACGTTAATTAATTATTTGCATGTTAAATAAATGAACAAGAACCACATTTAAAATTTCTTGGCATCACATTAAAAATCAATTGTCCCTTCAAAAGATCTCAACCTCATCATTATGTTTCATCAAACTCCAACCCCATTGGGTGACATCACATATTCAAACATTCATTACAGAATTACATTCCCATATTCCCAGGAATTCTAGAAAATCAACCTTTGCTTCTAAACACAAGGGGCTCAACACAGTGAGTAGACGTACTACCCGTTGAGTCTTTGCCGCTTATAGTAAGAGCATAGAACCATATTCCCTTGAGAGGCTAAATATGGAATGCACGTGGCATTACACACGTGTCATCGCCTCCTTCGGAAAAAGGGTAAGCAAGACCATCTTCCTTGAGAAGTGGGGAAAAGTAAAGAAGATAAACAACCAATCAAACCACCAAGCATCCAACAACCTCATCTATCCCATTCCATCATCCCTAGTGTCCTCCCTGACACCCACAATCTTAAATTGATGCATCTCGACACTCTAGGCATCATCCGCTGCAACAACCATAGGGCCTCCCTACCTCTACATATCACAACACCCCTCCAGTGTCACATCACATGACAAGAAATCACAACACCCCTCCAGGGTCATAACACAACAAAAGATATCACAAGACCCTTCCAGGGTCACAACACATCCCAAGCAGCAGGAAAACAAACATCACATAAAATTGGACTCCTGGCCTTTTAACAAGGCATCTAGCCTTCAAACAACAAGCACCAACAGATTTTAGGTTTACCAACCAACTAAGTTAATCACGTACATCGACATCAATTTTATTAACATTAATTTGGAACAACATCCACAACAACAACAACCAGATTCATTTACATGCCTCTTTATCTTTAGCCAATTAATTATCAATTAATTACGACTTTACATTCATTATAAATTTCATCATGAGCAACATGCTGACAAGAAAGCCATATATATCACACTATCTAGCAAATCAAGAGGTGAACCGTTATCACGGTACAAAGCAACAACATGTGATCACCAATTCTTTTAATCCGGTTCAAGTATTTAATTAGGTCAATTACATTGTGATCAAAAGGACTAAATCATTCTAACTCTATGATTTGTCATAAAAAATTTTTGAAGCCATGAATCCCCTACCTCAATGGTTTTTGAGGGAAACCACAACAGTCGATGAGCGTCCAAGAAACCGGGTCGATTCTCTAGGAATATCCCTTAGGTCTCCTCTCCTAATACATCCAAGACCAAAACTCATCATAAACGGAATCCACACACTTAGATATACCCATAATAAGAGTAGATCTAATATCCCGAGAGAAGAGTAGGATTAGATCTACGTACATTTAGGAATCCGAACAAAAGGATCACATACCTCGAGAAACCGTCTTCGATTCATGAAGAGAAGCCTCCAGATCTCCTCCAAAACGCTTGGGAGAGGTTATTCTACCTCTAAGGAAAAGTAATCCCGAGTTATGGCCGATTAAGGGCTTAAACGAGTAGATTAAAGGCAAAACAAGGTAGATCCACAATTTTAGGATCTAACTTTAGGTGCCCACACGGTTAGTCCGCACGATTTAACAATCTGTGCCCTAACCGTGTGTTATCCTCTGTCTCGACAATCACTCCTCGCATGGTTAGTCCGCAAGGTTAGACAAACCGTGTGCTAACTATGCATTTTCCACTACCTCGAAGACCATACTTGCACGGTTTGGCCACACGGTTTAGGCAAACTGTGCGCCTCCCGTGTGAAGGCCATAACCTTTTAGATTTCCTTCAATGTCCACCCAAATGCACCCCAAGTCACCTCGACCACTAGGAACACCTGTAGCACCACATTTTCAAAAAGGAATGGACCGGAGTGGTCCGAGACATTATATTAGATACCTATCAAAACATTCTCATCCTAGAGAATCCAAAACCCACCAAAAGAGAAAAAGAAACAGGATCTGAACAACCACCCAACGAGATACCTATAAAAATTGATCAAGACACCAAAGCAATAAAGGATGTCATCTCATAAACATGAATGTTCCACAACCACATAAGTTACAACGATACATGAAAAGAGTTAAACATCAAACAACTATGGGTACTAAGCACATATCTATGACTCACGTTCCCATGTACTCTCTTCCAAGATGTCGTGTCACCACAAGACACGAACTAAAGAGATGGATCGCCCGCGCACCACCTTCTCCTTGTGGTCTTGGATCTCTAGAAGTTGCTCCTCAAAGGTGGCGTCATCATCAACATCGATCTCTCCCCAATCGATGATGTGAGAGTCATCATGAAGATAACGACGTAGCTGTGATACATGGAAAACTTCATGTATCTGACTCATCTACGGAGGAAGTGATACTCGATATGCCAAATCTCCAACATGAGTGAACACCTCAAAAGGCACAACAATGTGGTGAGAAAGATTACTCTCACGAATCACCTGGACCATATATGTTTTATTATACACTAGTTCCAGTCCGAGAATTTTTGACTCTCTTACCCTAGTCTAGCACAACGGAGTACGACAAGGCCATCCATACAAGGCTTCATACGGTGCCATACCGATGGTGGGGTGAAAACTATTATTGTAAGTGAACACCACCGAGGGTATGTGCCTCATCCATGAACCTCCATAATCAAGAACACAAAAGTGTAACATGTATTCAAGAGTATGGATGGTTCTCTCTGTCTGACCATCCGTTTGAGGGTGAAAAGTAGTGTTAAGGCATATTTGAGAACCAAAATCATGTTGGAGACCCCTCCACACATTGGAGGTAAAACTAGGATCTCGATTATAAATGATCATCCTTGGAACTCCATGAAGTCTCACCACCTCCTCCAGATACTACCTCGACAAAACTTCCACTGAGCTCCACTCCTTGATCGCTAAGAAGTGGGCCGATTTTGTTAAATGTTCCACTACCACCCCAATAGCATAATGTCCTCCCAGAGATCTAGGTAGACCTGTATCAAAGTACATTAAGATGTCCTCCCACTTCCACTGAGGAATCTCTATTGGCTGGAGAAGAACACCAGGAACACAGTGTTCGACCTTCACCTTCTGGCAGACTAAACATCAAGACACAAACTCTGCAAAAGCACACATCAGCCCAAGACACCAAAACTGACACATCAAGGATCGATACATCTTTGTCACACCAGGATGCATAGGTAAAGGAGAACCATGGAAATCTCTAAGGACTGTCTCACGCATCCCCATGGGAACAAAAATACTTCCATGATACAACACTCCGTGTTGTTCATATTTAGACCAACCATCAGAGTCCTCACCACAAACAACTAGGTCTCTCCAGACCTCCACCTCAAGATCCCACAACTGGGACTCTTCCACCTCCTGTATCAGGGATGACTGTACCATCATCTGAAAAATACAACCTCTACCTCCGACTTCTCCCATATCAAGATGTAATTCTGACAGTTCTTCTATTACCCTCCAGGAATCCCCGAATTCACGCACAACATCACTACATGTCATTCGGCTCAGAGCATCAGCTACAACATTCCCTTTTCCAGGTGTATAAGTTATCTCAATGTCATATTAATGTAGGAACTCCATCCACCGATGCTGCCGCAAGTTCAAGTCACGCTGGGAGAAAACATACCTCAACTCTTATGATTAGTGAAAACCACAAAGCGTTCACTAATGAGGTAATGTCTCGACAACTTCAGAGAAAACACCACAGCTACCAACATAAGATAATGGGTGGAATAGTTGCGTTCATGGGGACTCAACTGCCGAGACCCATAAGAAATAACTGACCTCTGCTGCATGAGGACACAACCTAACCCCAGATGTGAAGCATCATAGAAAACATCAAACTGAACTCCGTCAGCTGGAAGAAAAAGGACTGGAGCACTTACTAACATACCTTTTAGATACTCGAAATCTACCTAATGATGATCATTACATATGAATGCCTGATCTTTCCAAGTAAAAGATGTCAGAGGTGTTGCAACTCAGGAATAATTGGCTAAGAACCTCTTGTATTAGCATGCGAGGCCAATGAAACTTCGCATCTATGACACTATCTTGGGGGCTTCCCAAGACACAATAGCTTCTATCATCGATGGATCCACATATTCTCCTTGTTGGGACACAACATTCCCCAAGAAATAGACTTCTCGAGCCCAAAACTCACACTTCAACAACTTTCTGAAAAGCTGATGTCGACGAAGAACTCCCAAAACGGCTCATAGATGATCTGAATGCTCCTCTTCAGATGTGGAGTACACAAGGATTTCAACAATGAAAAATACAACGAAATTGTCCAAGAACTCACGGAACACAACATTCATTAATCCCATGAATATTGCCGGAGTATTCGTCACACTAAACGGCATCACAACGAACTCATAATTCCAATGAAGACAATAAAAAGCAGTCTGCGGGATATCTTCATCCTTCACACGGATCTGATGATATCCTGACCGCAAGTCGATCATTGAGAACCAACTTGCACCTTTCAGTTGATCGAATAAATCATCGATCCTCAGAATATCATAGTGGTTCTTTATTGTCACTTTGTTTAAGCAAAGATAATTGACACATAACCGTAAACTACCATCGGCCTTCTTCACGTACAGAACTAGTGTACCCCATGGTGACACACTTTGTCGAACAAAACCGCACTGCAACATACCATCAACCTATATATGTAGCTCTAGTAACTCAGATGGGGCCATCCTATATAGAGACATAGATATAAATGATGCTCCTAGCTGTATCTCGATCCCAAACTCGATCTCTCGTCGAGGGGGTAAGGATACAACCTCTTCTGAAAAAACATCAGGGTGCTCCTCTACGACCCTAGGAAATGCCAACTGCCGAACCTCTAAAGAACTCAGCATAATATTAGTCACCATGGTTGATAAGGATGGAACTCGTTTGTGACCCATCTTAGGATCTCGCTCACCAACAAACACCAATTTCTGTTCATATGAATCAAAGAAAATGAGATTCTTCATGTAGTAATCAGCAATAGCCTGCACCAAATACAGCCAATCCATGCCAAGGATGACATCATATGGTTGTATTTGTAAACATAGGAAATATCCCCAAGAGCAGTGCTGCCCCAACACTAGCTCACAATCTCTACATACTTCAAACAAGTCATCTCGACCTCCAACTGGCATTGTCAACGCCAAGGGAACTAGAAGCCTCTCTACCTCAAGTCCCAAGGCATGGACAAGGGTAGGTGATATGAAGGAGTGTGAAGCTATGGAATCAAACAAGGCACAAACCAAGGTAGAAAACAAGCAAAGGGTACCTCAAATGATGGTTGGATCGTCTGGAGCTAGCAACGCTAGAGCATGAAGCTGACCACGACCTCCTCCACGACCTCTCTGACCCTGATGACAACCACCACCATGGTCACGCTCTGCTCTCTGAGGGCAAGGAGCATCATGGGGATATCCTCTACCTGCCCCATCTCCCCTCTGCTGATCGAATGCTGGTGCAACCTGCTACTACTGCCTCGGCTGGAACTGCCTCAACGGCAGAACCTGGAGCGGAGCGCCTGGTGCACGATGACCGCTCTAGAAGTTCAGGCACTCCCACTATTGATTCCCATGACCACTACAATAATAACATGTGCCTGATCCCTTGGAATAGGCCTGAGATTTTCTTCCACTAGAGAAACAAGATGTGAAGGGCTAGGACATACCCCCGGCAGAATGGAAACTCTTCTGCCCTGAAAAACGATAACCCCAAACCGCAGCCTTGCATCATGAGGAATCATGCTGATTCGCCTCTCATGATGATTCAGTCCTAGCCAAAGCCCTCTCAACAACCTCTTCCCTCACCAACACCTCAACATATGTGTCTAACATAAATGGGGTGACCTGGCATTGGATCTCTGGACGCAAAGTCTCCTCGAAATGCCTCGTCCTGGCCTCCCCATATAGTAATAGGTCCGAAGCATATCATAAAAGGTTCCTGAAAAAGACTCCAACTCTTAAATAGTAGAGCTCCCCTATCGATGGGTTAGAAGCTTTTGGCGACATGACACCTTTGTAGTCGAAGAAATGAACTCGGCTCTAAACATGTCTCAGAACTCCTCCCATGAGATTTCTGACTCTGCACGATCCCTTAGGAATAACAACCACCACTACCTTGCTACTCCACGAAGCATCGTCACAACCAAGGACACACAGTGCTCTTTCTAAGCACGGATCGAACTGAACCCTATCTTGACCTCCTCAAACCAGTCTTCTATGAATGCATCTGAAACAGAGCCCTCTTACTTCTGCAGACTCTGGTGATGAAACACTCGGAGTTTCTTCCTCCAAGTGTTGTCGTCGTCAACCTCTACCCTACGGCATCCTGTTGGAACAGCCTGTTGAACGTCTTCTATGCAAACCTGATGAGGACGTCGACCTGGAGCCATACCTGCAAAATAACAAACTATTAGAGCTCCTAGGCCAGGAATATGGAAGACTCAACATTAATTAATTAATTATCTTCTGATATTTGTTTTAGGTTAACCTATCCCAAGTTATACCCATTCAAACACAGGCACAATGAAGAATGATGCATGATCCTTTCCTAGGTCTCTACCATGCAACTAGTAACACCCTGTTTAGTAACCATTTTACACTTAAAGGTCCATACAATAGATCATAGGGGGCCCTAAACGCTTATGTCTCATCCGGTCTCCAGTGTTTACCTCACTTGTTAAACATGAATGACACCGTTGCCCTACCAACCCATGTAGCCTCACCTATGCCTAACTCCAAACTTCATCCTATCTCTGAACCAGACCTCTGATACCACTCTGTCAAGACCCACTCCCCACAATGTGTACCCATCCTGGGACGGCAATGTGAAAAGGGAGATAATAACCCACAAGCCCCACCTTTAGTAGGCCCTGGTTTGGTGACTAGCACCGAGGGTATAATAAACACACAAATGAAAGGAATTACCCTCTAAGAGAAAACATGCTGAAGAGAGAGATAAGATAGACACAACCCAACTCCTACTAAGAACTGAAATATAAAAGAAACCCATGTACATATATGAAACGCGAAGAAAAAGCACTACAACTGAAAAGAGAAAAATGAAAGTACCCAAAACAAAGTAAAAAAACAACAATGACCACAAGCCCGAACAGCTCCTATAACCACAAGCTAGTAGTAACCAGCCTGACCTCCAACCTGCTCCAAGTGACCTGAAAAGAAGTTTATGTATCTGTAGGGTGAGTATAACTGCATACTCAGTAGGATCCTCCATGAATCCTCTCATGTAAAAGTAAGTAGAGCATGCTAAATCAAAGTGAACAAAAGTGAAACTAACTCGTCACCTAACATGTATACTATGTTCCCGACCTCACCATGGATACTCTCACCAAGTAATTCATACAAGAATATATCATATAAGAAAGAATATCAAGGGTACCACGCTACTACTTCCCCACTGGTTTTCCGCTTTTCACAAACTACATACGTCATGTGCATCTCTCTCCAAAGGCTTACCTTTATAAACCTAGGCTAGGCTCCACAATCTGCACCACGTGCACCACAAAGTCTTGCCTACAGACACCTGGGCGAAGCACCAAACCATCCTCACAACCAAAAAGTAACCAGGTAATTTCTGGGAGCCACCACAGCCTGCATAACATGTATCATACGTCTGGTATTGTACCTCAAGCCATTACAGCCCATACACCCCGTAAGGATCCTCAAGCCATCACAACATATACAGGTTACACCAATAGTAGTCAACATGATACTACATCTGGAATATATGTGTGGAAATAACCACAATCCATTACATCCCTCTACACACATATATGGGGAAAACTAACCACTATTCCAACGACACTGGTATCTACCAAGAGAAGAGAGAAGGGTCAAAGGGGTATACAACCATTCACCCTCCCATCAGAATGTTGGGGAAAACACCCCCCAGGGCTCAGAATCTTGGGGGTGTCATTTTCCCTTACCGACAGGGTGGAGTAGCATATAGAAACACATAAAGTACAGAATATATATTACTCACAACCACAATATGGTAAAAACCTTGTCTTAGCTCATCTGCGGCTAACATCTCTCAGACTTCGGGCTGCTATTTCTAAGACTAGCCATCCTATAATCACACAACCAGTTAAAGAACTTCATTAGGTTACTTCATTCCCTTTTTCATCAATTCCACATTACGTTAATTAATTATTTTCATTTTAATTAACCATGAACAAAAACCACATTTAAACGTTCTTGGCATCGCATTCAATATCAACTATCCCTTCAAAATTTGTCAAACTCATCATTAAGATTCATCAAACTCCAACCCCATGGGTTAAAATCATTTATTCAAACATTAATTATAGAATTACATTCTTATATTCCCAGGAATTCATGAAAAGAAACCTATTCTACTAAAAACAAGGGGATCAACATGGTGAGTAGATGTACTACCCGTCGAGTCCTTTCTTCATATAGCAAGAGCGTAGGCCCATTCTCCCTTGAGAGGACAAACATGGAAAGCACGTGGCATACCCCTCATGTCTTCACCTCCTTCAGAAGAAGGGTAAGCAAGACCATCTACCTTGAGCAGTGGGGAAATTTAAAGTAGATAAACAACCAATCCAACCACCAAGAATCCAACAACCACATCCATCCCATTCCATCATCCCTGGTGTCCTCCCCGACACCCACATGCATAAACCGATGCATCTTTCCACTCTAGGCATCATCCACTGCCACAAACTCATGGCCCCCAGCATCCACATATCACAACACCCCTCTAGGGTCACATCACAACAAAAGATATCACAACACTACTCCAGGGTCACAACACAACACAAGATATCACAACACCCTTCCAGGGTCACAACACAGGCCAAGCAGTAGGAAAACAAACATCACATCAAATTGGGATCTTATCCCATTAACAAGGTATCTAACCTTCAAAAAACAAGAACCAACAGATTTCATGTTTACCAACCAACTATGTTAATCACGTACAACGACATCAATTTTATTAGCATCAATTTGGAACAACATACAAAACAACAATAACCAGATTCATTTACATGCCTCTTTATCTTTAGCCAATTAATTATCAATTAAATTTGGCTTTATGTTATTTATCAATTTCATCAAGAGAAACATTCTAACAAGAAAGTCATATATATCACACTATCTTTCAAATCAATGGGTGAACCGTTATCACGGAAAAAAGAAAAAACATGCGATCACCAATTCATTTAATCCGATTCATGTATTTAATTATGTCAATTCCATTGTCAGTGAAAGGACTAAATCATGCTAATTCTACTATTACACATAAACAATTAGAGAATTCATTATTCTCCTACCTCAATGGTTTTAGAGGGACACCACAACGGTCGATGAGCCCCGAAGAAACTAGGTCGATTCTCCACGAATCATCCTTAGGTATCCTCTCATAACACAACCAAGACCAAAACTCATCATAAACGACATCCACACACTTGGATCTACCCATAATGGGCATAGATCTAAGATCTTGAGAGAAGAGGAGGAGTAAATCTATGTAGATCTAATAAACCAAACAAAAGTATCACATACCTCGAGAAATCGGCTTCAATTCGCGAAGAGAAGCCTCTGGATCGCCTCCAAAACACTTGGGAGAGGTTCTTCTACCTCTGAGGAATGGTAATCCCGTGTTATGGCCGATTAGGGTCTAAAACGAGGTGATTAAAGGAAAAACAAGTTATATCCTAAAATTTAGGATCTAAATTTAAGTTCATGCACAGTTATTCCGCACGTTTTAACAAATTGTGCGCTAACTGTGCGTTAGCTTCTGCCTCAAAAATCACTCCCCACATGGTTAGTCCGCATCATTAGACAAACTGTCCGCTAACCATGCATTAGCCACTGCCTCCAAGACTACCCATGCACGGTATGGCCGCACAGTTTAGGAAAACCATGCGCCTCCCTTGCGAAGGCCATAACCCTTTAGATTTCCATAAAAGTCCACCCAAATGCACCCCCAAGTAACCTTTACCTCTTGGAACACCTCTAGAATCACTTTTTCACAAAGGAATGGACCGGAGAGGTCTGGTCCATTACAATGGTTCCTATAAATTTCAGTATAATCCTTCAATTTGTACCTCATATGGATGCATAATTAGTTACAAAAGGTATACATGATTTTGGAGCATTTTCAAATCCTAAAACACATCTATTTTGGAGAACTAGTTCGGAGGAATGGATTAAAGTAAACTTTGTGGGGATGATGCATGGTTAAAGAGAACTGTGTGGGTGGCATGTTTTCTCAGATAAATCATTACTGTACTATTGGAGCATAGTTACCTACCTATGATGACAAACAATTTGAGTTCATATCTTCTCTATGTACCATTTTATGGTTTCTACATGGATTGGAAAACTGTGCGGCCAAACCGCACACATAATATTTTTTTGGGTAATTTTATCTTTTTTCCCTTATTGATTTAATTAACCAAACCCTTCTACTCTAATCAGATTTACGATGGGTTGAAGCTATGTTTATATTATTTTTGACTTTTTGAAGACCCAACATTGGGATCAAGAGATCACCTTAATCTGGGATTTTTTTAGCTTTCCTACATTTTGTTAGACGTGAAATGATAACCATTAGAGTCTGTTAGAGTTGTTCATGATCTCTATTTCCCTCTAACTAGTTATTAAGGTGTGATAATTTTTCCATTTTCTCAGATCTACTCCATTCCATACTGAATTAAATGCTAAAACTATATGGAAAGGGTAATACAATCATAATTTCGTTAGCCTATAACCCATCCCTCATATTTGATCACATTTGGAATTATCATATGGGGAACATTGATTTAAATGGGTCTCATTTAGTGAATTTATGTTCCATGGTTATAATCATAAGAAGTGTATAGTTATGATATTTCCAAATATGTTATTAGTTAATAGTCGTTTCATGCACAACTATATACATCACATGTAGTATGTTTTCCATTATTTTCAATTTAGTGTTTTGAAAACATTGAGTCATTGTTTGGGTGTTCCTTGGATTAACCATTATAACCATAATATTTCCTATATTAAATCGATGAATTTATAGAATGAAATGGAAAATTTAAATTACCATGTATGATCACCACATTACCCACCTACCATATGTGTTTCATTTTTATATGAAAAGGTGAAATGGAAGTTTTGTAAGTATACTAAGTATATAACTTGACCTTTTTAATATTATTTGAATAATATTTTACATGTTCATAAAACCCATTACTGTGTTAATCAAAGGTATATGAGTGAACCTTGACTCTTGAATGTGACTCAAATAAATGAAATTACTGTTTTCATGCAACTTGGCATTTTCACACTAATGAAAGGGGATGGTTGATCCATGTTATCATATTACATTAATTAATAAACGATTAAATTTTTACACTCTCAAAAAGTTTTTAAAATACTAAATTGTATTGGATTGAAAGTTATGAAATATTATAAGAAATTATTATTATATAAGAGTGTCCTAACATGAGGTTACCTTGGATTCTATAGGAAATTTCTTGATCACTCGAGAATCCCAGTCTGATTCAAGGATGTGGCATTTTGTGGTTGGGACCCACCTGGAACTCGATCCTTATATCATATGGGATTCCAAGTATGACATTAGTGGATCCCTTCAATAATATTACAAGATTCCTTAGATAATGTCATTGGATCTATCATTGACAAGTAGGTTCCATGGTTAAATCCCATCAGGGACAATCATTGCATAACACCATTTTACATTTTGTGAACTCCTTTGACACAGTAGGTGTATGATTATTGAATGCGTTAGACTATGTTCCTTTGATTACACTCTTACCCTTAACCAGTAGATATCCATTATTGTGTTGGGGACCTTTTAGGTATATGTTTTCATGGTTATTATCTTGTAACATTATATTAATTATTAATTATGGTTTCCTTGTCACATCATGGATCCTTCACTATTTATTCTATCATAGTGTTATTTCATTTATGGCTATGAATCACATGACCTATTCATATAAATTGGTAATTTATTATTTAATTAACCAGATACATGTTCATACACCATCCAGGATTTAAGAATGTTCTTGGGTATTGGTTTACGTTGTACCCGTTTTCTTTATATATGCATTACTTTACACTTTTACTTTTCCATTACATAGTCTAGATGTTATAGACACCATTGGTGGTGGCCCCCTATTATTTTTCTCACACCCTATTATTGATTTGTATGTTACATGAGATAAATTTCTTGTATTCAAGTGTTGATAAAGAGAAGTGTAATGCTTAATACACATGATTGGTTATTGTGCTAGGATAGATTTGGAAATAGATGAACGAGTTGTGGCTGGTGATACTTTGGAAATATTATTTATTTCATTTTACTATATTAGGAATTTAATTATTTATTTTTATATTTTATCCATCTTTTCCATCTTACTAGATACATGACATATCATCTTGAGTTGTTGTATGTTTCATTAGTTATTTCAGTTATTGCTATCCTTTTCAATTTCTCTTGTGCCATACATTTATTTATATTTCTTCATCTATGTACCTCTATCTTTATTATTACACTATGATACACTCTGGTAATCAGGGCATAGTTTCCCCATAGGTACACCATAGATCTTCACTACTAGTAAGCAGCCTATTGCATTCGAGGAGATGTGATTGAGTCCATGTGGTCCACTGGTCATAGGGAACCTGTTAACTAGAATCTGAGTCTGGGATGTCATAAAGTGGTATCAGAGGATTATCCATTATTGTGTTAATATTTTAAGACAATATATTGGATACTAGGAACACATAGAACAAGGTCATAAGACGTTCTTGGAAATCAATAACCCTAGTTCATGGTAAAATCCGAGTTACCTAAAATACAATTTAGGTAATAATGTTTCCTAATATATTCGATATCATTTCACCACAGGGCGACACACATTCTGTTTGGTTTTTTTATTATTCATCAAATTGATATTCTATTTTCACATTTACTCGATGATATGAGTGAAAGGTTTATTGTTGAATGCATCATACTAAGCACCTAAAATCTACATGTCATGCATACTCACATGAAAAATTGGTTAATTTTAATTATTTACATTTCTTGTTATTCTTGTGACTGATTATAAATCATTCCCTTGTTTATATACTGTTTTTTCTACTAAAGGTTGTTATTGAGTGGTTGATCGTTTCAATTCCAGAGTATTTATGTGTCCTCATGGGATGGAATATGCAATTTAATGAATCAATCATTTTATTTAAAATTCAATATGGTGGTATTCTAAGTGATAAGGGGTAAGGGAACGGATTCACAATGATAGAAAACTCATTTTAAAAGAACCTTGATACAAGTTATAAGAAAATGAAAACAGAAATGTGCAATTGTTTCAGGCCCTTATCTTTCATTTTCATAATTATGTATATTAACAGAGTAAAACTGGTAATTAAATGTTAACTGAAAAAAAAAATCTAGTAATTGATTAGGCAAGGTATTATTGACCATTCATCAATTGGAACCCATAAAATTAATATCTCACCAATTTAATATACATAGCCTTTTATGTGAGTATTTTGAGTAGTTTTCATTGAATAGTGAGTTTTCTTAACAACATATACCAATAGTAATTCTATCAATATGTATATATGTTTGTTCTAAGATATGTTATTTGATTCTCAAATGTATAACTAGCCCCAAAAGGTTAGCTGGTGACTAATTATTTTTATATGAACTATTATGGGTTTTTATGACTTTGATAATTAAAGAAACTACGATAAGGTCACATTTTAGATGAAATCAGGTTGTCTTGATGGGACACTCATAGGTTGATTTTTTTTAAGAATAGATTTTTTTGATAAAATTTTTATTTATGTTATGATGTAAATAAATTCATTGTGTTTAACAAGAATTATTATATGACATTCCAATTATACATTGGGGCATTGGTAATATCAGGAACCAAGTGTATATGTTTAATTGTTTTTTTTCAATTATAATCATTTATTTGATTAATAGTTTTATTTCAATATGACTAATGACTTTATATATGGAACCTATATGTGGTGTAATTGGTTAAAATGTTTTTTTCAATTGCCTTGGAATAGAGATGTGTCTATTTTTTATAGGAATTATCCTTTTAACAATGATGTAAATAATAGTATTTAGAACCGGGTGACTTATATTTATCGTGTCCTAGTGATTGGTTCAACACATGATCTTTGTAATGGGATATCCATGGTAGGTACCACCCTTGAAGAAAAAATGTCTTATTAAATGTTGTTTATTCCTGATGATTGGTATTGTTCAAGAGTAGTTGTCCCTAGTAGTAATGTTTCCATCTAAATGAAAACATTGTTCAAATGTGTGGTCATGGTATCCTTGACCCTTTTTATGGGTGTTAACATCATATAATTCTCTATTTCAATAGTTTAGACATGATTATGGTAGGTTTAGGCATTTCACATGTCTCATGAACGTGTATTCTTCATTAGAAATGGTAGACTTGTTATATCTTCATCCAAGCTAAGTTTTTTATGTTGAACTGCAATTCTAGTTTAACTCTTATGTATATACTATGAGATACTATGATACATAGGGTAGATATCCCATCAAGAGTAATGAGGTGTTTACTTGCTTCATGAACCTAGAGGTAGTACGAGTTCACATTTGCCGTAACCAGCGAATTGTTAAATGATATAATTAATTGTCTGGGTTCAACAACAACATTGAGACATATTATATAGAGTCCATTAATTGGTCAAATCCATAGTAGGGTGACTTGGCAATTAAAGTGAATTGGTTCTTCCAAATATTCCTTTTGAATTTCAAGAGGCTCGAGTGTTTTGACATGCCTTCTGTTTGGTTTTAGTCAGCATGAAAAATTATTGATGTATGTAATCATGACTCGAAGGGGTATCACATGTTTGGTTAATGTGTGTTTTTCTAGTTTTAATCTGAGTTTCTCATATATATATGTTCATTATATGACTGGGATAGTCAATTAATGGGATAGTCATAATAGTTTTGAAAAATATATTCCCTTCCATGTAAATGGAGCACATCCTAAGAGGACCATTTGGAAATTGTGGTTTATAATAAATTACCTTGAGGCATTCAATATGGAATTGTTTCAGCACTTTCTCTGTAGAACGATTTTAAAATATTTTGTTGATTATGAAACCATTGAGAAAAATCTATGGTCTTGAAGTGTAAGAACCTAGATCTTCTTTTCAGGTACATTATCCTTTTTCTAGAGTTTTTAAGGAAAATGAATTTTCTGGAAATTTCAGAAGTACATGCCCGATAATTTATGAGTACACGTCGTGTACTCTGTTACGTCTTGAAGCCGTGTGTTGGCTGTGTCTGGGCCACACACACGGTGCATAAGGATGAGGTATAGGCCGGTTAATTTGGAGTACAGAAACATTGAAGTACGCGCCGTGTACTCAAGAAGCACACACTGTGTACTTTTTTTTCATTAAACGGACTTGGGTCACACCTAACCCCAATTTTCATCTTCATCTTCAGCTTTCGTCAGTCCAAGAGTGACTGTACGGCCAGATCTTCGATGGAGTCCTACCTCGCCATCCGTTCTCCGATTCAAGCACGGTCAGTTGCGTTGGAATCACAGCGGTGAGTTCTTCCTTATGCTTTAGCCTCGTTTCTTGATTCCACCTCGTTTCCAAGTTATCATGGGATGACTATTTTGTGCTTTTTCTCAGATCTATGTCATTCTAAGGGGAATCTATCGTCGAGGTTCACGTATATCGATCTCCTAGGATCAAGGTAGGTTGTTTGTGCCTTTTCATTGAAAGTTGATGAATATTTTGTGAAATTTCCACCAATACCCTTGATCGAGGTATTGCGTGTTCCCTATTTTTCCCCTGTTGTTTTCCTGCTTTGCTTGATTACTTTAATAGAGGTTATTAATTGTGATTAGGGTTTTTCGTTTGTGCTCAGATTTCTTTGCTATGCTTGTTCTGCCTGTTTGGCGTTTTCAAGTTTCCATGCCTATTTGTAGGATTGTGGACTGTTGCCTTGTTTTTCTGTTGAGCCTTAGTTGATAGCAAAGTAGTTCATGAGGTTTACTTGGATGATACGCACGTGCTGAGCATGTTTAGTTATACTCAGGACTGTGAGAACCTAGAGTAGTAGACCAAAGGGAGAATTGGCGGAAGGGCTTCTCCAGAGTGTCTTTTTATTCACGATGCGAGACCAAGGGGAGACTTGATGGAAGGAATTCTCTAGAGTGTCTTTTAATTATGAAGCATGATATAGGGGGAATTGACATTGAGTGCTTCCCTAGAGATACTTTAGCACGATACGAGACTATAGGGGGAATTGACGGTGAGTGCTTCCCCAGAGAGTCTGCTTAATTAAGGAGCTGAACCAGAGGGGTGAGACTGTGTGTGCCTCCCAGAGGGTTTCTAGTACTTAGAGGTTGAACCACAGGGGTTATACTGTGAGAGCTACCAAGATGGTTACCTGTTGTTCTTCTTGTTGTTGACCGCTTACTTGTGTGCTTTACTTGTCAGAACTGTGGATTGTAGCTGCTCGTGCCTTTCTGTTACCCCTTCTTGTTTTGTTACTGCCATTTATTCATTGACTGTTAGGCACAAATCTTTGGGTGAATGCCTACTGGGATTGTATCTCACAACCTATTTGGGCCATGCTGTTGGTCTCAAGCAGACTATGTTGATGCAGGTATAGACAAGGGCAAGTTCCCTTCTACTTCAGGATCTTGATTTCACCAGGAGTTAGGGAGCATGGGACTGATCCATGGCTCACGATGCTGAGGAGTTTTCTTTGTTTTTCTTTTGCACTTGTTTTCAGTTATATTTCAACATGTTGTTGTGTGTGCTCTTTTCCTTAGATACTTGTACCTGCTGCATCATTTTCATCATAGTTATATATCTACTTTGTTTCCCCTGTTGGTTTCTGTTGTTATGCATGTTGTTTACTGCTTCCGCTCTTTATTGTGGTTTTCATACCTTTTATACCTTTCCGAATGAGGGAATAGTTTCCCCACCGACTCACCAAGGCCCTCGCTGCTAGTCGGCAGCCACTGGCGTTCGGGGAAACGTGCTTGAGGTCATGTGGCGAACTGGGTACGGGGCCCGAGTGGAGGGGCACTAGACTCAGGACGTTACAAAGTGGTACCAGAGGAGTTCTTTTCTCTTGTCTTACTGTTTGGAGAACTTATCCAGGGATAGGATGTATTTGGTACCTGTAATTAAGTTGTGCTCAGGAGTAGCTAACCCGTGTACAGGGAAAAGCTATACTACCTCGTTAACTACATTTTTATGGTTTTGAGATTTTTTTGGTTGGTATGTTTTCACCTAGAGTGAATCATATGACTTGTGCGATTATTGTTTCGATATTTCGATTCGATTTCTATCGTAACCCGATGAGATTAGGGTATGCCATCTCATCCATAATATAGGCACTTGTAGAAATCACATGTCATGCATTCTTTCCCTGGCATCTAGGGTGCATTAGCGATTGCATGCTATTGTGATAGGCTCTGGGTAGATTATGCATGCTGTTGTGATAGATGCTTAATAATTTCTCTACTATTATGTTATAAAACTTTATGTTTTGTTCCATTATTAAAAAAAATGAATCCAAAATATTGCTTCTTGAGGTGTTATGGACCCTCAAGGATCATAATTTGGCACCTTTTCCCCTATTTTAGTGTTTCTGTAATTCTGCGCAGTTTCTGAGCTACTGCCCAGAAAAACCTAGAATACATGGCGTGTACTTTTTAGATACAAGACGTGTAGTTTTCAGGTCATGTCACTGACCGTGTGAGCAGAACACAGTGTCGTAGGAGTAACTCTAGGAACATGCCGTGTACCATTGGTACACGCCATGTGAGTTCGGATCCGTGTACACGGTCGTGCCACTAACAACACGGGCCAGCGTTACCTTCCTTTTCAAACGCCGTGTTTGTTCAGAACACGCCGTGTAGTATTTCCCATGTACCCGGCCATGTCATGAACAACACGGGACGGTGACACCTTCGGCTATACACGCCGTGTTTTTTAGGAGCATGTCGTGTAAGGTTCAGCCGTGTAGAAGGCCATGTGCTTTACAACAGAGGCTGCTGAAGCCTTGTCTAGTGCACGCCGTGTTTGTTTCGAACATGCCATGTAGTCTCAGGTTGAGTCTGACCGTGTGGGTTAACCATGTAAGGATACTCAGGCAGGATAATAGCTTTCAAGTACAAGGGATGTGTGTTGGTCAACACGCCTTGTAGTTTGAGGTGTACACGACTTGTAGGGCAGGAGTACACGCCCATGTCAGTGGTTTAAGAAGACACGCCGTGTAGTTTTATACACGCTGTGTAATTGTGTTTTTCAATATTGTGTGTTTTTCTTCCCCTGTTCCCATTTTGTGCTATTGTGTTCTCTGTTCTTGTTTTCCTGATCTATGTTGTGCTTATGATATTTCATAGATATGCCTCTGAGACGTACTTCGTTCGTACGTCTGTCGCCAGGTAGTGATCAGATGCCTGATAGAGCTGATCAAAGACTTCCTGTCGATCCCCCAGCCGATCCACCCTTGGCACTGATTGTTGTACCAGTCACAGGCACTGATGCACAGTTCCGGGAAGGTTTCATGAGGATGATGCAGGCCTTCCAGGGATCTCGGCCTCCTGCCTCGTCTATGGAGGACTTGATGTGGGTCTTTCAGAAGCAGCATCCTCTCACGTTCTCTGGGGAGGGAGGACTCCGGGCTGCAGAGTCATGGCTGGAGGCCATTCTGACTATCTTTGAGTATCTGGAGACGCCTCCAGAGAGGCGGGTCAACCTTTCCACCTACAGGCTCCAAGACTCCACCAAATAGTGGTGGGACGTGATCTCACAGGCAGGTCAGAAGCAGGCCATGGCATGCGAGGAGTCCCACTGCGTGTTCTATGACTACTTATACCCGGAGACTCTGAGGGCCAATCGAGCCTGGGAGTTCATGATCTTAGAGAAGGGTAGTCTATCTGTCATGGAGTATTCATCTCGTTTCACTGAGCTGCAGTGTTTTACACCACTTCGGGATGGGAGTGGGGTGTTCCTAGAGAGGAAGTTTGAAGATGGACTTAGGCGGGAGATCTGCTCGCACGTGAACATCTTCCTGCTGACTTCCATTACATCCATTGTCATCTAGCCACTGACTGTAGAGCAAAATTTGAGAGACTCCGGAGCTGCGAGTCAGGGCGGTTCTGCATCCAGTGCTAGATTTTGTTCATATGACAGCAAGAAGCGTGACAGGGAGCCTACCTACGGTGATTCAAGGAAGCGAGATGCATCATCAGGCTGTCAGGTGACATGCTACCAGTGTGGTCGAGAAGGGAACATGAGGCCGCAGTGCCAGAGAGACCCCATGGAGTGTCGATCTTGCAGCAAGATGGGTCACCTTCAGCGTTTCTGTCAGGTTTTCCCACATGCAGCAGGTGATCGGGGTTCTTCCATGACTCCTCCTTCAGGAGCAGCCCCAGCAGTCTCTCACCATTCAGGGAACTGGAGTTCTTCCAGCCGTTCGGGCCGAGGTGGAGGTCGAGGCCGTGGCGGTCAGCCACCAGTTCCTCAACACCAGTAGGGAGGTTCAGCTCAGAGTGGTCAGTTAGGGGCGCAGGGCCGCGGTGTTGGCCAATCTTTCACCATGGAGCAGACTTATCATGAGTAGGATCCTGACCCTTCTACTATTCGAGTTACGATTTTAGTAGCCTCAGTTTTATCATCATCAATTTTTTATATTGGTTCTACGCATATATTTATCTCTATTTCTATTGTAGAGAGCCTTGGACTCTGCATCTTTTCTTTTGCCGACTCGTTGACACTAGACACACATTTGGGAATGAGGAGATCTAGTATAAGCTAGTGTAGAGAGTTCCCTCTCAAGGTTGTAGGGTATCGCTTCTTATGGGATCTCTATGTCCTAGAGATGAAAGGCTATGATTTCATCCTTGGCATTGATTGGTTAATTCCCTTTCAGGTAGTCATCAACTGTAATCACCGCAGAGTGAGATTCGTTTCACCAGAAGCTGAATCTTTCCCTCATAGAGTCTAATGGGATGTTCGGGTGAGTCGGGCAGGACTCGATCATCTTGGGCTAGGAGGAGTGACGACCCAGATTGCTAGTCTTTATCAGGATGATCAGGGGACTCCATAGTTGTACTTTCCTCCAGTGGTGGATCGCTTTAGGGATGTCTTTCCAGAAGACTTTTCAGGGTTTCCTCCGGAGCGTGAGGTAGACTTCTCTATTGAGCTCATTCCAGGAGCGGCACCAGTGTCCATTCCTCCATATAGGATGGCCACACCTGAGTTTCCAGAGCTCAAGAATCAGTTGGAGGAGTTACAGGATAATTGTTTCATCTGACCCAGTACTTCCCCTTGGGGTTCTCCTGTCCTGTTTGTAATGAAGGCAGACGGTACCCTTCGGCTTTGTGTGGATTATCGGAAGCTGAACCAGTTGACGGTCAAGAAATGATATCCTTTGCCGAGGATTGATGAACTTTTTCATCAGCTTCAAGGAGCACGGGTGTTCTCAAAGATCTACTTGAGGTCTGGTTACCATCAGTTGTGCATTTGACCATCAGATATACCTCTAACATCCTTCAACGATAGGTATGGTCTTTACAAGTATATAGTCATGCCCTTCGGACTCACAAACGCACCTGCAGTTTTCATGGCACTGATGAACCGAGTGTTCCATCCTTAATTGGATTCCTTCTCCGTGGTCTACGTGGACGATATCTTGGTGTACTCTCACACTCGACACGACCATTCCACACAACTTGAGATCGTTCTGAGTACACTTAGAGAGCATTGTCTTAATGCTAAACTCTCGAAGTGCCATTCTAGATGGATCAGATTAACTTCTTGGGTCACGACATCTCAGAGGTAGGAGTATCAGTGGACCCAGAGAATGTGAGGGCTATAGTTTCTTGGGAGCAGCCGAAGAACGTCTTTGAGGTATGGAGTATTCTAGGGCTGGCTGGATACTACAGACGTTTCATTCTGGACATTTCGCACATAGCAGCGCCTTTGACATGACTGACCAAAAAGGGGGTGAAGTTCTCATGGTCAAATTCTTATGAGTTAGCCTTTCAAGAGCTGAAAGGGAAGTTGATGTCAGCACCGATACTAGTATTTCTGGAGGTAGTAAAGAGCTACACTATTTACTGTGATGCTTCAGGAATCGGGCTGGTAGCTGTGCTTATGCAGGGAGATGGAGTCATTGTGTACGAGTCTCTACAGTTGAGGCCACAAGAGAAGAACTACCCTACGCACGATCTAGAGTTGGAAGTTGTTGTTCATGCCTTACTCTATTGGAGACAATATCTTCTGGGAAAGCACTTTGTGGTCTTTATTGACTACAAGTGTCTTAAGTATATCTTCACTCAGCGGGATCTGAATCTAAGGCAGTGCAGGTGGGTCGAGTATCTTCAGTCTTCTGATTTCGAGTTTTCCCATATGCCGGGAAAGGGCTACGCCGTGGCTGATGCGTTGAGCAGGAGATCTCAAATTCAGGCAGTTCAGGAGGCTAGTAGTGAGTGGAAACTGATGGCTCTATTCTCTGAGATGCATCTAGAGGTGAACGACAGACACGGACAGACATTTCTTTCTTATGTAGCTGTTACCTCCACACTACTTGATCGGGTACGGATGAGGAAGCTATCAGACTCAGAAGGCATAGTCCTGTGGGAGAGTGTGTCAGGAGGAGACCCTCTTCCTAGATGGATAGTGGGAGAGGATGAGATCTTTCATTTCCAAGGACGTTTATGGGTGCCAGCAGACATATGTGAGGAGTTGATGTGGGATTTCCATTCCTAGGTTTGGTAAGTACATCCTGGCGTCACCAAGATGTATCATGACCTTCATCGCCAATACAGGTGGTCAAGAATGAAGAAGGATGTGTCCGGTTTTATCATAAGATTTTCTACATGTCAGTAGGTGAAAGAAGAGCATCAGCAACCAGCATGGCTCTTATAGCAGTTACCCATTCTGGAGTGGAAGTGGAACGATGTTGCGATGGACTTCATAACCGGGTTGCCAAGATCACCTCGGGGGAAAGATGCTGTTTGGGTTGTCATTGAAAGACTTTCGAAGGATTCTCACTTCTTTCTGATTAAGGATACCTTCAGTTTCAATGATCTATGACGACTTTACATCATAGAGATCGTTCGTCTACATGGAGTTCCACGTTCTATTGTTTCAGACAGAGATGCGTGCTTTACCTCTCGGTTCTAGAAGGGACTTCAGAAGGCCTTGGGTACACAGGTACTTTTGAGTATAGCATACCATCCCCAGACTGATGGTCAGTCCGAGCACATGATGCAGGTACTTGAGGATATGATCCGAGCTTGTATCCTTGACTTTGGCGGTTATTGGGATAAACATATTCCTCTGGTGGAGTTCGCCTACAACAATAGTTTCCAGGAGACCATTCACATGGCGCCATACAAGGCTTTGTACAGTAGGCCATGTCGATCACCCTTATACTGGATGGAGGCAGGAGAGGCAGCTTTGCTGGGACCTCATCTTGTTCAGGGGACTTCAGAGCAGATAGAGCTGATTCGGAAAAGGATGGCTACAGCGCAGTCTCGAAAAAAGTCTTATGCTGATCAGCGGAGGCGACCTCTAGAGTACGAGGTCGGTGATCAGGTATTCCTATGTGTCGCACCGAGGTTGGGACACAAAAGGATTCGGAGATAGGGTAAGCTTTCACCGCGGTACGTCGGGCCGTTTGAGGTCTTGGAGAGAGTGGGATCGGTCGCCTATCGGTTGTAGCTACCTCAAAGGTATCGGGCCATGCACGATGTCTTCCACGTCTCTCAACTCTAACGTTACTTTTCAGACCCTTCTCACGTCTTTCAGCCCGAGGAAGTCGATCTTGAAGCGGATGCGTCGTTCGAGGAACATTCTATCCGGATTGTCGATCGTAGTATGAAGGTTCTCCGCGGGCGGTCTGTTCCATTTGGTACGAGTGTTATGGAAGCATGGGTGAGTACAGGACGAGACCTGGGAGAGGGAGGCCGATGTACGATCGTAGTGGCCGGATCTGTTCGGGGTTTCTTCTTCTCTGGATCGTTAGAGAAATTTGGGGATAACTTTCTTTAAGGGGGAGGTTTGTAAGAAACAGGATCATCTTTTCAGGTATGTTTTCCTTTTTAGGTGTTTTTAAGGAAAATAAATTTTCTAGAAATTTCAGAAGTACATGCCGTGTACTTTATGAGTACATGTCGTGTACTCTGTTCTGGCTCGAAGCCATGTGATGGCCATGTATGGTCCACACACACAGTGTGTAAGGGTGAGGTGGAGGCCGGTTAATTTGGAGTACGGAAACATTGAAGTACACGCAGTGTACTCAAGAAGTACACGTCGTGTACTTTTTTTTCATTAAATGGACTGGGGTCGCGCCTAACCCCTATTTCCTTCTTCTTATTTAGCTTTCGTCTATCCAAGAGTGACTGTACAACCGGATCTTCGACGGAGTCTTGCCTCGCTGTCCATTCTCTGATTCGAGCACGGTCGGTTGAGTTGGAATCGTACTGGTTTGTTCTTCCTTCTGCTTTAGCCTCATTTCTTGATTCCCCATCGTTTCCATGTTTTCGTGGGATGAACGTTTTGTGCGTTTTTTTAGATCTACGTCGTTCTAAGGGGAATCTATCTTCGAGGTTCACGTATATCGATCTACTATGATCGAGGTAGTTGGTTTGTTCCTTTTCGTAGAATGTTGATGAATATTTTGTGCAATTTCCACCAATACCCCAGAACGGGGTATTGCATGTTTCCTATTTTTCCATTGTTGTTTTCCTGCTTTGCTTGATTTCATTAGTAGAGGTTATTACTTGTGATTATGGTATTTTTTTTGTGCTCAGATTGCTTTTCCATGCTTGTTCTGCCTATTTGGTGTTTGCAAGTTTCCATGCCTAGTTGTAGGATTATGGACTGTTGCCTTGTTTTGCTGTTGAGCCTTAGTTGATAGCCAAGTATTTCTTGAGGTTTACTTGGATGATACGCATGCGCTGATAATGTTTAGTTATACTAGGGACTGTGAGAACCTAGAGTATTAGACCAAAGGTAGAATTGACGGAAGGGCTTCTCCAGAGTGTCTTTTAATTAAGATGCAGGCTATATGGGGAATTGACGTTGAGTGCTTCCACAGATAGCCTTTAGCACGATACAAGACTATAGGGGGAATTGACGGTGAGTGATTCCCCAGAGAGTCTACTTAATTATGGAGCTGAACTAGAGGGGTGAGACTGTGTGTGCCTCCTAGAGGGTTTCTAGTACTTAGAGGTTGAACCATAGGGGTTAGACTGTGAGAGCTACCTAGAGGGTTACCTGTTTTTCTTCTTTTTGTTGATTGCATACTTGTGTGCTTTACTTGTTAGAACTATGGATTGTAGTAGCTTGTGCCTTTATGTTACTGCATCTTGTTTTGTTACTGCCATGTATTCATTGATTGTTAGGAAAAAATCATTGGGTGATTGCCTTCTGGGATTGTATCTCACACCCTGTTCGGGAGATGCTTTGGGGCCCAAGAAGACTATGCTGCTGCAGGTATAGACAAGGGAAAACACCCTTCTACTTCAGGATCATGATTGCACCAGGAGATGGGGAGCATGTGACCGAGCCATCGCTCGCGATGCAGAGGAGTTTTCATTGTTTTTCTTTTTCACTTGGTTTTAGTTGTATTTCAGAACATTGTTATGTTTGCTGTTTTCCTTAGATACTTGTACCTACTACATCATTGTTATCATAATTATATATCTACTTTATTTCCGCTATTGTTTTTTGTTGTTATGCATGTTTTTTACTACTTCCGCTGTTTATTTTGGTCTTCTTACCTTGTATACCTTACCGAATGAGGGCATAGTTTCCCCACTGACTCATCGAGGCCCTCGCTGCTAGTCGGCAGCCTCTAGCGTTTGGGGAAACGCGCTTGAGGTTATGTGGCGAACCGGGTACGGGGCACTAGTGGAGGGGCTCTGGACTCGGTACGTTACATGAAGTAATTTGACGATCTATCTAGAGAGATCACAAGATTCCTCGGGTAGTGAAGGATTTTTATTGGGTTGTAACAGTGTGTTGGAAGGTGAAGTCAAAATTCGTTCCAAAAAAGTCATCCATTGGTGGTTCTTCTGGTCTTCTTTAAATTCATGAAATCTTATTATTGTAATAATATTAAGGATATTAGAATTTTCCTTATCTTGATGACTTCCTTGATTCACTAACAGTGTGTCATCCATACACCACACTAAATTATAAATGATTTTGGTCTTGTAGTGACCTCTCTACGGGATTATTGTTTTATGCATGGTTATTGATGATCCCTGGTTAGTTCTGAGTTATATGTGGGTTCATGAGAATAATCACCGTAGATGGACTCTTGGACCCCAGATACAATCCTCTAACATAACCACCTGGAAAATGTCTCTGTGTTCTTCATAAATGTTCTTACGTGGGAGATTTTTCTTCTAATAATATCTCAATTATAACATGGGTTATAGAATACCAATGGGTAATTACATTGACTAAATTTTAATTAGGTTGAGGTTACTAGGTCCTATTATCAAGATCAATGTGATCTTAAAAATTAGTGATGACTCCAGTTGGCTAGATATGGGATACAATATTGTTTCTGTTGGAAAATGATAGTCAAACTAGCTATATGATGGTTGATCAAGTAACATCATCATAAGATAGGGTTTCATTGGAAATGGCTGGGAAAAAATTGAGGATTCCTTAAAGGAAGGAATTGCATTTCTATTTGTGATTTTCTACCCATCTAATCCATGAATTTTTTAGGATGGTCTTACATAAGTGGTTTGACTGAAATCTTCTTTTTTAATGTATATCGTTGGTGAAGGACCATTTAGGCCACATATTTTGGTGGATTATAGTGTAGTTTCTATTGGCCTAGGGTTTTTATTAAAATATAACTCGATATGGCTAAAGGGTTCAACGAGAAATAAATTGTTTAATTGTTATAAAAATAAATCCTAAAGATTTTTTTGAATGATTAGAGGTGTGATTTTTATGATACATTCAATGTTGGAGATATAGCGGTTCATAATTTCACCCTTTTGTGAAAAAATTCTTGATTAGGAGCAACTTCAATAGATTATTTATGAGAAAATAATGCAATCATGACTCTAGATATATGGGATTATGTAAGCCCCCTTTCAGTGATTCAATTGGAAGATCAATGTTAGATTAGGTTTTGATGGCTTATGTATGAATGATGTCACCATGAAGTTGTGTTTGGAATTCGGAAATTAAATGCAATCAATATAAAAAGACATCAAAAAAATAAAGGTCTGGTTATGTTGTTTTAGTTTCTAATGATTCTTAGGGACGAGATGCTTTTGACTACTGCTCTATCCTGACATAAATATTATGTCTATCACTATCAATTACCTAGCGATTTTTGTGTTGGGGATCATTTTTTCATTTGGGTATATACCTATATAAGGAATATATGGTTACGACATTAATAGAAGTTTTTCACTCATTACGTAGGGTCATTTCAGGTTCTAGTTAGAATCTGGCTCGCATCTTGTTAAGATCTACTACCTTTTAGGTACTATGACATGTATTATGTCTTCTATAGTTCACATATTTTCTAATATCTTGTTGAACCATCTCATACAATTGATCCTAAGGAAGATGAGATAAATGTTGATGATTTATTTTCAGATTATCATCTATGCATCATTGACCATAGCACGAAGGATCTCTGAGGCTTGACTGTCACTCTATGAGAAGTGATATGGCAGCACAACCGTGTTTAGGAAGATACTTGGGACCAGGAGGTTGATGAACATGGTTAGTGGCAAGATTTTTTCATAGACAGTGATTCAGCACCCTTGGTAGGTGAACTGGTGGATGGTTTCATTTATTTTTGGATGATAATAAGAACCATGAATTTGACTCAGCTATAGATCATTTAAGATTTAGTCTAATCGTATATTTTGGAACTAATATGGATTTTTAAAGAGATAAAAAATGTACTGAGGGTTTTTGGGGTTGTCTATACCCCATAGTCCACATTTGGGGGGACTAGGCATATAACATTGTTTTAGTAAACTGTGTGGGGAGGACGCATGGATAGATAAAATGTATGGGTGGTTTGATATTTTGTATAAAGCCTTGCCTCACGGTTTTCAGATGGATTCCCAACTTATTTTCCCTAACCATTCATGTTCTCCTCTTCCCTAGGTACTTGGGCATTGTTTTCACATGGTTTGCAAAATTGTGACACCAAATTGTGCAGAAGATGATATTTGGGTAATTTTACATATTTTCCCTAAATGATATAATTAACCAAAAACATATTTCCTAATCTGATTTTATGTGGGATGAACCTCCATATCTATCATTATTGGATATTTTTTAAGGCCAGACCTAGGGATAAAGAGATATCCTTCGTCCAGTATCTGATTGAGTTTTCTTTCATCACATTGGAGGCAGAACGTTAATTACAAAAGTCTGATTGAGTCATTACTTGCCATTATTTCTCTCAACCTAGTTATCTAGGTTTAATAATTTTTACATTATATTAAGATCTACAAAATTCAATGAGGAATTAGAGGCTTATATTGTAAGGGGAGAGTCATAGAACACTAATTTTTCTAGTCTATAACTCTTCTCTCAGGTTCATTGATTTTGGAATTATTCTATGGGGACCGCTGGTTTCATTTACTCGTGTTTACTGAATTTATATTACATGAATATAATCATTAATAAATATATTTATTATATTTACAAAATTGTTTTTAAAAGTTAGTGGTTACACCCACAAATATGTAATCCCATTTAGTATGTTTCTCCA
The DNA here is from genome assembly GCA_963277665.1 of Viscum album. Classification (NCBI taxonomy): domain Eukaryota; kingdom Viridiplantae; phylum Streptophyta; class Magnoliopsida; order Santalales; family Viscaceae; genus Viscum; species Viscum album. The sequence continues at coordinate 1,322,972,992 of OY728140.1, forward strand.
TAATTTTCATATTAGTGTTTTGACACTATTGATCCATCGTTTGGGTGTTCATTGGCATTACCATTATATGGGTATGATTTCCTATATTAAATGGATTTATTTAAATTATAAATTTTATAATTGTAAGTACAATGTATTCTCAAAACATTACAGACCTAAGTTAATTGTTCCAATTTTATATTTAAATATGAATTAGAAATTAAAAAGTATACTAAAAATATGATCTAACCATTTTAAATCTAATTGAATAATAGGTTACATGTCTGTAGCTCCCCATACCATGATAATGGAAGGAGGTAGATTGAACCTTAACTCTGAAATTTCCTTGAATGGTTTAAATTAATAGTTTCTTACTTCATTTTATTTTCACTCTAATGAATGGAAATGCATGAACCAAGATGAAAAATTTTTTAATTAAAAAATTATTAAATGGATTCATGATCAATTATTCTTTTCACTCTAATGAAAGTTAATGGAATTAACATTATAACATATTATATTAAATCAATATCATATTGTTGTGGCCTGAATCAAGCTCGTCTTCAATTCTGTAGGGATTCCCTAGAGACCTTGGGAACCCCATTCTAATTAAAGGATGCAGATTGCTATGGTTGAGACCCACTTGGATCCTAATAATTTTAAGTTCATTGATTCTTAGTATGGAATAATAGTATACCATAAATAATATTACTAGATTCCTCGGATGAAATATCAGGATATATTATTTACATATAGATTCCATGGTTAAATCCCATCAAGCACATTTATTGATTATCCCCATTTTACCTTTGATGAACTCCACTGACATGGTAAGCATCTTACTATATTACATATTTGACTATGTTCATTGGATTACACTCATACCCTTAACCAGGAAATAGTAATTAATAGGTTATTTAAACTTGAGACTTACGTTGACTTGGTTATTACAATGTAACTTCATATTAATAATAAATAATGGTTTCCTTGTTAATCCTGGACCCTTTAATATTTACAATATCAAAAGGTTATTTTATTGATGGATTTGAATCACGCGACCAATTAATATAAACTGGAAAATTATTAATTAATGAACTAGTTACATGTTCATACTCTATATGAGTGCTTTTGTAGTTATGTGGGTATTTAGTTACTTTGTAATGCTTTACTTTATATATGAATTCCTACACACTTTTACATTTCCAATACAAAGGCCATATTTTAAAGACATTATTGGTGGACACCCACTAAAATTTATTTCACATCCTCTCCAAGTTACTTTTTTTATCCGTGAAAGATTTCATGTATGAAACTGTTGAAGAAGAGAAGTGAAATTATTTAGGCACTCGATTTGTTGATATACTAGGATAAAGCGAGTAGTAGAAGACCAAGATGAGGATAAGGATAGATGGGATAGTTTATGAAATTCATTTTTCTACATTGGGTTAATCATGTATTCTTGTTACTTTTCTCCGTGGTTTACATCTTACATGATACATGAAATATCATCCTCACTTGTTGTATATTTATTGAATTATTTTAGTTATTTTTATCATTTTCTGTTGTTGTTGTTCCAAATATTTACATATGTTGATTATTCTATTTATCTTGATTTATATTATTTTTCCCTATACTCTATTAATAAAGGAGTAGTCTCCCAATGTACATATCCTAGGAACTCGTTGCTTTTCGATGGCATCTATCATTCGGGGAGATTTACTTGAGTCTATCTGACCCACCGAGCGTAGGGAACCTATTAAGTGGAATCTGAGTTTGATAAGTCACAATACAACCCTGAAAAAGTGAACAAGGTGGTCGTTTCTTTTCGTTTGAAAGATCATTTTTACATATCCATGATGAGGATAAAAAAATCCTATATTTTTGGATTTTAAAATGATGGATCTAGATATCCAGATAGAATAGAGAAAATATTATATTTGTAAAATGAATGTTCAAACATCAATCCAAATGATGATTAAGGAGGATCCTAAAGATGATGAAGATATAAAAAAGAGTGTCTAAAATATTATTCATTTTAATCATGATAAGGATGGAATAATAAGGATTAGGAAAATTTTATGTGTTTATTGCATACCAGATTTGAAGGAGTAATAGTTAGAGGATTATCATAGTTCTTCATTATCTATTCATCCTTGATGTAAACATATGTATAGGTACTTGAAATAATAAATCGGGTGGGATTTAATTAAGATGGATATTGTAGAGTTTGTTTTCTGTTGCTATGTATGCCATCAAATTAAAGCCAGAAGAAAAAAGTCTAATGTGATATAGCATTTATTATATATTCCAGAATTCAATATGGAGAACATCACTATGGATTTTTCTATTGGAATACCCAAAAAATATATCAGGAGTATGTATATGGGTGGTATGAGATTGCTTAACTAATTCATCACACTTCTTCACTATCAGAGAAGTCATCCCCAAGAATCATCTTACCAGGATATACATTATGGAAGTGGTAATGTTTCATGAGTACCACATTCCACTATATAATATCATGATCTTATGGTCACCTCAATGTTATTGTCATGTATTTAGAAATAAATTGATATGAAATTGAGCTCCAACACTTCTTATCATCCCCTGACAGATGGCCAGTCTGAAAGAAAAATTTAAAACCTATAGAATATGTGGATATCATGTTATATGGATTTGAAATTTTAATGGTATCAAAACATTCATTTAGTTGATATTTCATTCAACAATAGCATTCACTCAAGTATTAATATGGAACCTTATGAATCCATATATACTAATATACGTAGAGATTCATCATGATGGGATGATGTTGGAGAAAGAAATCTAGTATGACCTAATATTTCTAATGAAATGATCACAATGGATAGAATCATTCAGTTGAATACCAAGGAATCTAAAATATAACAGAATAGGTACGCTAATAACCATTATCACGATCTAGAATTTGAATTTGGTGAAAAAATGTATCTATGAATCTCAACCTCGGTTATGGTTATGATATTCTAGATGAATGTGAAACTAATCCCTAGGAATATCGGTCCTTTTGATATTCTTGATCATATCGGGACAATATCCAATTACAGGGTAATTCTTCCAAATATCACTCATTCTCATGATGTGTTCCATGTATCTCTCTTAATGAAGTACATACCTATCACTTTCCATGTTTTAAACTCATAGGTCATACCAATGAAGAAGGAGCTATCTTATGAAGAATAACTGTTTGAAATAATGGGGTAATCAACGAATATTATATGAAACAAGAACACCGACTCGTTTAATGTTTTTTATAGAAATAACCATTTAAAAGACTCTATGTGGTAACTTTAGGATATGTTGATTTATAAGAATAATCATTTTATTTTACCTGAGTGAAGAATTGTGAGGTTGAAATTCATCTTATGGTGGTATAATGTAATAACCTGGGTTTTTATGGAACTATTTTTCTAGAAAAAATTACAATTTCATTTATTTTTTCCAATTCACTAAGTTAAAAATTCCTTTCAGCTGACACATAATAGGTGTTTTTTACACAGAACACTGACTTGGCGTGCTGTACACGGAACAATGATGTTTCTACCAAACACCATTTTATTATTATAATTTTTTATTGATATAATTATAAACAAGAAAATAAACATATTAATATGACTAGTAATAAATAATTTTATAATATTATTTATAATGGTTTTATATAAATAAAACATATTGTAAAAAATAGAAATTATTTTTTGTAAAGTCTTTATATGATTAAAAATACTATTTTATCAATCAAACTACTTTTCAGGACTTTATCTAAAAAACAATAAGTTGAATTTTAGACATATTTAGACATTTATTATGATAATATAAAAATCATTTTTTAATATATAATGTAAAAATTATCTTAGGGTGAAATTTTGGAATTTTTATAAGAAACGTCATTTTTGGATGAATAGTCAAAAATAAAATCTTTTAATTCAAAATGGATTTTGATCTAATTTATATATAAGGTGAAATTAGATTTTAAATTGATTAAAATGATTAAATAGGTAATATTTTTATCAATTAATTCCATTTTTCCATTGAGATCAATTTCACATTGATATTGGATATAATAACATAAAAAATTATAGATTGTATTTAATTCAAAAAACGCATTGTCGACCAGACTCTGGGATTAATTTTAAATTAATTTCTACATATTATTTTATTAGACTATTGAAAAATGGATACCTTATTTTTAATCATCATAGTTTACCTTTTTTTTATATGTTTAATGTTTTTATAGAAAAAATATTAGTGAATGTAATAAAAATTAAATACATTGGCAAAGGGAAAATTATGCTTAACGTAGGAAAAATCATAAATTTAAGTCCCAAAATACTTATAAACTTGTCCAAAACCAATTTTATGTCAATTATTTTTCCATGAAACTTATATTCATGAGTTGTTTTTGTATGTCATTTGTTAGGTAAAAACATGTGTTCACCTAACTTATTTTCAAAAAATCCATGGCAGTCCTTTCCCTTCCCTATACAAGGACACCAGATATCCCTATTATTCATACATCTCAAACCGCATATGATCATCCAATTTCATCCTAGTCCACTTCCCAAATCCCTCCCATGCTTCTTGAATCCCCTCTTTGTGTATAATGCAACCAAATGAATCTTATGGGTATAAACCAAAAGGGGTTTCCCGATTAAGAGGCAATGTCTTCCTCAAACTCCACCATTTTATTTTATTTGTACACCCTGCACCCTATTTTTCCCTAATTTTATAAAGACAGCAATATCATCAATTTAATTTTTTGTTCTTATTCTATGATTTTTACCAACACTTACACACTCCTCAATCTAATGGTTAAAACAATATTGTATATGTATATGGTGAACTACACCCTCACTAAACAATGATTGTTCAGTTTTACTTTACCACTTATCATAGTGGACATTATGATGAAATATATATTTATATATTTCATATATTTTATTTATTATTAAATTAAAATTATTTATTCATTTTTATAACCCATTTCATTTTTACCATCCATTAAATTTAAATACAATTATTTCATTTGAGGAAGTGTGGCCTACATCCCCTAAAAGGGTTGTGATTTGTTAAAACAATACATGGAATTTATTAAGGATTAGTTTATTTAACTTATATGATATAATAATTCTATATTAATAAATATATATGTACATATATTCCTTTCACTTTCATGCTTTCTATAGAACAATAAAAATATAAACAACTTTCTTGCATTTGTATGACTTACCGTCTACATGAACGATATATTCAATTTCATATATCTATATTATAAAGATTATATTAATAAATATATTATGAATATAAATGATATTTATATCATGATTTAAATTTTGGAATCATGATATAAGTATAAGAACTAATGATATAACAAATAAAGAAATATGTGAAAAAACAAAGTGAATACTACCCGAAGTGAAACCATAACATATAAATTTTAACAAGGAGGAAATATAATTTCATAATAAAACCATGAATGATATTAGAACTAAGAATATGGTTCAGTGATATATGTATAATAAATTTATATATATTATAAAATAGGTGGGTACATGTATAAGGAGTTTCAAGACACAATGTAAGGGAATCTCATCTCACTTGTTATTTCAATGAGACATATGGTTTATTCACAAAAAATTCATGTTGTGTCTTTGTGTATTAAATAATTCTTATACTTAAATATTATGGTTATTTACATATCCATTTTATCATCATCATTTCTTTGGGTTTATAATACAATATATAAATGATTGATAAATAATTGATTCATATGGGAAATTGTCAAATAAAAAATATAATTGAGAAATTATAAGAATATTAATTCATCAAGTCTATCCTTGATACAATAATTAACTAATGAGAAATAGAATATTTCATTTCATGAAGGTGGTAGTTCACAAAAATTTATGATCTATGTTCTTTTATTTTTCTATGTTTGTGGGATGGAATAAATATTTGGTTTAAAATTAATATAATAACACTTTAGTATAATAATGTTATTCATTAAATTATGTTATTATAGTTATAATTGTTTTTAATGTGATAAAATTGGATTAAAATTTTATAGATTAATTATTAATAATATTTGGACCATGAAATATTTCTTTAATGTATCCTTAGAAATGAAGGTCTTACTCTAGGTAATTTAGACACAAAGATTTTAATAATTATAGAGTATTAAAATTGGATAAAAATGGAATTTTTTATGCATGAAATGCTATATAATAACGGTTTCATGATGGGGTGGAAGCTCACACAATTACAAGTTGAGAATATGTAATTTTTAAGAATAATAATTATTTTTCCACAATGAAAATAATCTATTCAAGGTTAAATTGATCCAAATTCATTAAATAATAGATTAAATAGTCATATATGGTTGATTAATACTCTATCCGTTTTATTATGAATTCTTTTAAACAAGTTTCATGCCTCTTACTACTTGATTTTTATATTTTAACATTTCAGTTTTTATCATGGTAAATTTCTTTTACCATAGTAGTTTATATTATATTAAAAATTTATGGTAACCCATAGAATACTTTTATATACTGAACCCATATCTATTCCTCATATATTATAATACAATTTTTAAATATTATAAAATGTAATTTTTCTTTTAAAACATTTATATATAGGTAATATATTTCTTTAGAAAAATGATGTGTTTTTCGCTATCTATTCTTCATCTTATAATTTTATTATTTATTTATTGAATTATAATGTCATTATATATTGGATTAAAAATTAAATAAGTGTAATTTTTTATAATATATTACAAATAATTATTAGGAAAAATTATATAACGCAAATAAAACAATTAGTTGAGAATAATTGTTTTATCATCTTTTAGGTAATGCACATTAATCATAGTAGTTGGGTTTTTATGCATAAAAAAAATAATGATTACTATATAACATGAAAATTTTGATCTGAAATATAAAATGGATCTTTTTTAAATTTCTAAAATTAATGAATAATGTTTTCAAATATAATTCAATAAAAATTATTTTCCAAGTAAAATATTTCACTATATTATAATACATTGAACATTGATTTTATAAATTCAAAATATTATTTTTAAATGTCTTATATTACTTATTAAATATATTTACATTTTCCCTAAAATGGTTATACGATAAATTTATGTCATTATTTTGTGATGGTAAGGTCATGAATGTAACAATTGTTAACATAAGAGGTATTATTTATTATTAAAAAAAATTAATTTTAAAAACATATAAAACATTTAACATATGATAATATTGGTATTTTTACATCAACTATAAATTTAATTTCATAAAATTAATATTTTAATACATTTTTAAAAAATTAAATAATTATATTATGAAAAGTTTCTATATTGAATATAAACAATATTTGTCAACACGTTTTTAGATGTTAAAATTTTCAAATACTTCTGAAATATAAAACATTACATCAATAATTATCCAATTATATCATTATAATTTAAATTTAAATATCACCTAAAATTCATAATGTTAGATAAAATAAAAAAATATGGTTTTGAGGTAGTTAATTGTGGTGATTCTACCATAGAAGATCTTAGGATGTTTTCATGATCATGAATTCGAATAACATAATTTTTGATTCATACCATAATTATTTGACTTAAGATTGTGTTCGGACTATGGAAAATCCATATGAAGTTACTTTCATTGAATGATTAGTTATATGAGCTTATAAAGAGAGTATTCTTGTACCTGAATCCATTTCATTCGATTTTCATCGTAGATTTCATATTTTGGTTACATCACTTTATACCATAAAATTTAACAGTTGTGTTAAAATAGTCAAATTCAATAATTTTATAATAATATATAATATTTTTGTTTTAGATTCGAGTAATATATAATGAAATATAATAACCTATTTTATATATAAGGTATATTTATATATTTAATTATAGGATATTACACACAAGCAATTGAATTTTATGCTTATATTGGTGAATATGCTTGAATTGGAATTACTAGACACAATTTACTCACAATGTTTTAGATAGCTAATTATACAATCATGAAAATATATTATTTTATTCAAGTATCTAAAAAAAATTAGGCGAATTTCATGGAATCCTATAAAGAAAAATTATTTTTCCGAATTATAAAAAAACAGAGTTTTAGTTTAATGTTTTTTATGATGCTTAATATAACCAATAGATTTAGATGAATGAGAGGGTGTGGCTATGCCATCGGGACCAGCCTATGCTTTCCAGGGAAGCTTATCCGAACATCCATGGAAATGTGGAGATCTACTGTCATAATGCAGATGCTGGGGAGGGGCAGTTTTTTATATTTATAGTGTGCATTAATTCTCTAAGACCATTGGGTCAAGTAATGTCTCTTAAGCCTATGTTCCATGTAATATCTAAGACTACAAGACTAATATGAGTTCCCCCTCATCCCATGAATGTAGAGTTATCAAAAATAAATAAAAATTATGAACTTATGGACATTCAGGAGAAACCACCACATTGGTTTCATTAGATATAAAATTAATAATTTGGAAAATTTTAGTGTAATTCAGCTGGGAAACAATATAGACACTAGTAGATACATCAATCTCATCATTCCATATAAAATTCACCCTATTAGAAACAATTTATATATATTAATAAAAATACCTAATGTATATATATATAGTATTCTGTAATATATAAGTAAATTCATCTTATGATATTTTCATCATCATATGATTTTATGAAAAAATTGAAATTCTATTGATTGAGGGAATCACATGCATAGGATATGTAAGGACCCAAATCCTATAATCCCATTCAAATATGTTTTTTGGGTGATAATGGTAATTGGATTATGATTCAATGGGTTTGGATGGAATATGGGAAAAGGGGGTAGTGGGATGTGTCACTGCCTTTTAAGGAAAGGTTATTACATGAAAGGATGAGTTTTTTCATAGGATAGGGATCTATGGAATGAAAGGATACTCTGTAGTTAAAGGGATCTCAAAGAGGCTGCATAATTTTTTGAGGTGACAATATTGTACAGGTCAGTATCAATATAGGCCCTACTTAGGGGTTATGAGGCTACGATGTGGAAATGTTTTCTACACGACAGCGGGACGTGGGTATTATAACAAAAATGTGCTGGTAATTGTAACTCCCCATTTTTTTGAAAATAAATATAGAATGAAAAATTTCCTCTCCTATGTTTTTAATTTCAAGAAATGGTCATCTAGAGTTGTGTTCAGTAAATCATTTAAATATGATAGAAAAAAATTGATTTCTGGTGACAAGTAACATAACCTTATGAATAGTTATATGAATAGTAATATGACCCTTGAATAGTAAATAATGATATTATTTTATTTTCATAAGGCAATATGATAATGGGATCTTAATTAATTTCTCAATGTCACAAAAAATATGATAAATGGTAAGGGTGAATTTTTGAAATTTTTCTAAAATTCTAGAATTTTTTATGAATAGTGAAATATGGTAAAATACCGTATATTCATTTTACAAGTTAAATACAGGATTTATGACATCATAAGTGATGTAATGCCGCTTGATTCGATCTCACATGATCCTATTACTATTAGGGGTCACATAAAAAACACTATTGGTTGTCTTGATGGAAATAATAAAATAATGAAGATAAATATTCAAAATTTTACCACTCTCCTCCAATATAAAAAACCCCCACCACTACCTCTTCTCTACACTTCTCTAAGCCTTGACGCTCCTCAAATTTCTTCTCAATTACCCTTCCATAGTCACTCCCCACGACCATAATGATCTTAATCTTTCAAAATAACCAAAACCCCTTCCCTTAAGAGGTTTCTCAAGGATTTTATTTCAAGAGGAGCTTAAGTACAAGAGCGGAACATGTTTGGAGTTAGGGTAAGGGTTTTTCCACCTGAACATCCACATTCATTCATGATACTTTCATTGTATACTTTCCTCATTGTAATTATTATGTATTGTTATGTACTCTACATATGTTCTGTGTGAGTATCATATATATGTTTACAAACTATAATCCTTCTTTATTATATGGATAGTTACACGTTTTAAAAGGAACTTTCAAAATTGTTTCAAAAATACAAGCCTGATTGAATGGAATTTCACAAATTCTTACTTATTTTCAAGGGAACTCTATAATCTATTTTGGGGAACCATTATATTTAAAAAATCAGCTATTTTATTATGAAAATACTATCTTACTTCACATCTGGTTTTATACAATGATTTATCCAAAAGAACTCTTCGTTTCAAAATAAAAGAGTATTTATATCCAGAATTGCTTAATTATTTTATAGGAGTGTTTTTATCTAATTCAACAATATTTTTGATTCCATGGTATTATTGGGTTTAATCATTTATGAAGCCATTTACCATATTTTATTTAATGGTTTATGACTAACTCTATTATGGATGATCTATCCTAAAACCATTCACTATATTATTCGGAATGGTTAGTGTTTTATGTTTAATGGTTGGGGAATGATAGTTACATTTCATATGATAGTTTTAATATGAATGTATTTGTTTTTTATGATTATCCCCACTCATATGCGGAATGAATTGGACTTATTATGTGACCGATGGGGCCATCTATAGCCCCTCGATGCATCAGTAGGTATCATTAGACAAACTATGGTCTTGGCATGAGGCCTTGACAAAATGATAGTTTTATGGTCCTAACAAGCGGCTTGGACGGTATGGTTATGATATCCAACATATTTACTTCCCTCTTTATGATGCTAGAATTTGAATCTCATGTGGTTATTCGACTAGTATAATACCCATGATTATGTTTTATTATGGAATTATTTATTCATCTCATAATTCTGCCATAATATGTTCATGTTCATTATTAACGGCATGTGTTATCAATTATTCACCATATCTAATGTTTATATTAACATTATCTGTATTTCTTACTCATACTGAGAATTTGAGATCACCACTTTCTTATGTTTCATTTTCTCAGGGCATGAAGAATTAATTTATTAAAAACTTGAAATCATAAATTAGGAGACACGAAGTTTCTAGTGGAACAAATTAGTGTTGTTTTTTCCTTTCATTTGTAAAGTTGAACTTATGTATGTATCTTGATTCCAATAATACTAAACTACTTTGTCCTTTGGGATTCGTATTCCTTTTATGTATGATAACGTAATCAAATAAGGCACTAACTCCGAGCTACTGTGGTCGGGTCCTTATAGTTGGTATTAGAGAAAGTTTAGTAGAATAAATGGAAACTAGATTTCGAAAACGTAGAATTAAGGAAGATTCCCTAAGTTAGTCTTTGAATATATATATATATACAATAATGCCCTGGTATTTTGGTAAGGAATAGATTATGTGGATCTTTCAAAAAATACATCCCTGTCTGGATATGAGCTGGTGGAGGCGGCTCTGGCATAGATGTATATAGGGGTAAACCCCAAAAACACTACTTTAAGCTAGACTCTAATGTGAACTAGTGCACGACAACCGGCATTGCTGCACTCTTGGTTACGACATTCCCATGGGAAATGCTTAGGATAATTCACATTTTCTTTACAATCCATTATGAAGGATTGAAATGTAAAATATTTCTCAAAGAAACAATATTTGTGAATATGGGATTATCTATTATTATGATGTTAATTTTTTATAAGTATTTTTTATGTTAAGATTATACATTATTATTTATAACCTAATCTAGTGTATGCCATTATCTATATATGGCTCCTAGTGTACGGAATGGAAATTGAACGAATGCAGGTGTCCCCTGTAAAGATTTTCCGTTGACACGAGATAATGATGTTGGCTCTGGTGCTGTTATTGTTGTTGAGCAACTCATAACTATACTGGGAAAACTTATTCAGGTTATGAATAATATCCATACCCATATGGAGCATCTGGATCGACCATGTGGATGTTCTATTCTAGATCACTTTGCTCAACAACAGCCTCCATCGTTCAATGGGACTACAAACCCATTTGCAACAGAGCGGTGGCTAACTTCCCTTGAGAAGATATTCCTCACTTTATGATGTAATAAAAGAGAGAAGTTTTTCATGGAATTTTATCATCTATCGGGACATGTAGATCAGTGGTGGTCATTAATACAAAACAAAAAGGAGGAGGAAAATATATAAGAGCTGTAATTGAGGGATTTAAAAAAAACGTCTTTGAAAAATATTTCCCTCGTGAGGAGCGAGTAGATATAGAGAGACTATTATGAAATCTGAGGCATAAGGAAGATGATAATGTTACAAGGTATGAAGCTAAAATCACAGGATTTTAAGACATGTTGTGGACTACATACTAAATCCACAGAGAAAAACTAAATCCATTCCACTGGAGGGCACTGGTCTCCCAACATTTTTCATCATATGAGGATATAGTATCATGTTCCATCAAGACAAAAAAAGAATTCTCTTTGTCTAATGAATTTAAGGGAAAAAAAGAAAATAAGAGGGATGCTAAAAACCATTGGAAAGGAAATAAGGAAACGAGGAAGAAGGGAAGAGATGAATTTCCTCTATGTGACAACTGTCGAAAGAAACACCCTGGTGCATTTTTAAAAGGAAAAGGAGTATGCTATAAATGTTGTCAGAAAGGTCATATTTCTGTTGATTGCAAAGAGATGAAGGAAGACAATGATGTTAAATGATATAGTTGTCAGGAGATGGGACACTATGCCAATGATTATCCAAAATGTCATGAAAATATTCAACAAAAAGGTCAAGGGATCACAAACAAGCTTATGCAATCAAAACTGTAGAGGTTGAAGTTCCTTATGAAGTGGTGGAAGGTACTTTAATTATTTCCTCATGCATATCCAATGCTTTATTTGATTCTAGATCATTGTATTGTTTTATATCTTCCCATTTTTCTATGAAAATTAAATATTTCCAATTTTATTTAACAAGGGAGTTGTCAGTCCAAACTCCTATGGGACGTATCATTGCTACAAAGTTCTTTGAATCAGTTCTCATTAAGGCATATAAATGTTCTTTATCAGCTGATCTCAACGTCATTCCCATTATTGAATTTGATATAATCCTTGGAATGGATTGGCTATCGAACCATGATTAATAAAATTATTTTAAGAATATTGAGGTTACGATTTTTGATGACGATGATAAAGAACACCTTATCTTTAGGGGAGAGTCATCACCACCTGATTATTATCTAGATCCACCCCAATAGCTCAACTAAATTCAATTATTGCTGTGGAAGAAAATGAAATAATTGTGGGTGAGGAAAGGAATGCTCAAATAGAGGATATACCTATTGTGAGAGAATATGTTGATGTGTTTCTAGAAGATTTTCCTAGACATCCTCTAGAACGAGAAATTTAGTTTTCCGTTGATTTAATTTCTAGTTCCAGGCCCATATCAAAGACCCCTTATAGAATGACTGTTATGGAATTAGTGTAACTAAAGAAACAACTAGAGGAATTCGGTAATAAGAGATTATTCGCCCTAGTGTTTCTCCATGGGGAGTTCTATCCTTATTGTCAAGAAGAAAGATGGATCTATGAGGTTATGTGTCGACAAAAGGGAGATCAATGCAATAATAATAAAGAAAAAGTATCCCCTACCTTGCATTGATGATTTATTTGATAGACTCCATTGAGCTCAATATTTTTTGAAGATTGATCATCGATCCAGACATCATCAGTTGCATGTGAGGAAGGAAGATATTCCAAAGGCAACATTTCAGACCAAGTTTGGGCATTACGAGATTACAGTAATGCCTTTTGGATTAACTAATTCACCCTCTTTCTTCATTGATCTAATGAACATAGTTTTCAAGGAATAGCTCGATGAGTTTTTAGTGGTATTTATTGATGATATATTGGTATACACCAAAAGTTATGATGATCACGAAAACCACATGGAAATTATCCTAAAGTCTCTAAGAAGACATGAAAAATATGGTAAGTTTAGAATGTGTGAATTCTGGCATCATGAGATTTATTTTCATGTCCATATTCTCTCTAAGGATATAATCCTAGTTGATCCTGAGAAGACAATAGAAATTCAAGATTGGCCCACGCAAACAAACATAACTGAGGTACGCAGTTTTATTGGCTTAACAGGTTATTATCGGCGTTTCGTGCATAATTTTTCCAAACATGTTAACCCACAAACGATTCTCACACATGAAAGGGTTAAATTTGATTCGAAAATAGATTGTGAAGAATGTTTCAAAGAACTAAAGAGAAGATTAGTCAATGATCTTATATTGAATCTACCATCAGGGACTGACGGGTTTGTCATTTATAGTGATGCTTCAATGAAAGGATTTGGTTGTTTCCTTATGCCAAATGATATGGTTATTTCTTATGCATCATGACAACTAAAAATTAATGAGGAAAAATATCCTACTCATGATCTTGATTGAGCTGTGGTAATCATTTATTTGAAGATATAGAGACATTATATCTATGGTGAAAAATATAAGATTTATACTGATCACAAGAGTTTGAAGAATATTTTTCTCACAGAATGAACTAAACATAAGGCAAAGTAAATGGGTTTAACTACACAAAGATAGTGATTGCACAATACACTATCACCCGAGGAATTCAAATAAGGTGGAAGACACCTTGAGCATAAAGTATCATTGAGTTTTGAACAAAATTAGAGTTGAAAGGGATCCTATTTTCATGGATATGGGAATAACCATGGAAGGTGAAACATAAATGCTTTTTCAAATGGTTGCCAAACCATATTTACTATAAAGGATAAAATGTTCTCAGGATGATGATTAGGAGTTTAAAAAGAAGATTAATGTTGTGAATGATTGGAGATTGAGTGACTTTTTATATGAAGATGGAATTTTGAAATTTGGGAAGAGACTTTGTGTTCCTGATATACAGGATCTAAAAAAGGAATTTTTGGATGATGCTCATAGTTACAATTTCTCTATACAACCTGGTAGAACGAAGATGTATAGACATTTGAAAGAACATTTTTGGTGGGACAACATGAAGAGGGAGATTGCTGATTTTGTGTCAAGATGTATGGTTTCTCAATAATTAAAAGCTGGAAGGCAACAACCTGGAGGCATATTGCAACCTTTTCCCATACCAGAGTGGAAATGGGATAATATCACAATGTACTTTTTCATGGGACTACCAAAGACTCTTATAAGGAATGATTAAATATGGGTCATTGTTGATCATCTTACCATGTCAGCACATTTTCTTACTTTAAGAGAATATCTACCATGTGAACGTCTAGAAAGACTATATATTAATGAAGTCGTGAGACTTCATGGAGTACCCCTAACGATTGATTTTGATCGTGATCCACATTTTAGATCATGATTCTTTAAAAGTCATCAGAAGGACCTAGATACAGATCTTCGTTTGAGCACTTCCTACCACCCACAAACTGATGGACAATTAGAACAGACTATTCAAAAATTGGAATACATGTTGAGGTCTTGTTCACATGATTTTGAAGGATTGTGGGATCAGTATTTACCTCTCATATAATTTTCCTACAACAATAGCTTCCATTGAATTATACAGATGGCACCCTCTAAAGCATTATATTGGAGGCAATGTCACACACCAACATTCTAGGATGATGTTTGTGAAAGAAAGCTCATGGGCCTAGATCATGTTGAAGAAACAATGGAAAATGGGAAGATTATCCAGAACCATATCAAAATAGCTCAATGTAGGCAAACGTTCTATGCTGATAACCGAAGGAAGGATTTGGAATTTCAAGAAGGTGATCATGTTTTCTTAAAGGTATATACTTGGAAGGGTATTATATGATTCAATAAGAAAGGGAAAATTATGTCCCATGTACATCGGACCTTTTGAAATTCTGGACCAAATTTGAGATGTAGCTTACCATTTGGCAATGTCGCCAAGTCTCTCCAAGGTTCATAATGTGTTCCACGTGTCAATGTTAAGAATGTACATGCCAGACCCAACACATGTACTCACTTATGATGAAGTGGAACTTGAGCCTGATCTATCTTACTTTCAAGAGCCTATCATGATTCTTGATACTAGAGAACAAGTATTGAGAAATTGGATGACTCGTCTAGTGAAGGATCTATGGAAGAACCATAAGATGTAGGAAGAAACATGGGAGCCTCGGGAACTTATGTTAACGACATACCCGAATATTTTTAGGTAATATTCTTTTGAATTTCGAGGAAAAAATTTTTGTAATGAGGGGATAATTTAACACCCCATGATTTTGAAAATAAATATATAATGCAATTTTTATTCTTCTATGTTTTGAATTTCAAAAAATGGCCATCTATAGTTGTGTTTAGTAAGTCATTTGGAGTCTCATAGAACAAACTTTATTTTTGGCGAATGGTAACATACCCTTATGAATAGTAATATGAATAGTAATTTGACCCTTGAATAGTAAATAATGATATTATTTTATTTTCTTAAGGAAATATGATAATGTGATCTTAATTAATTTTTCAATGTCACATAAAACTAACTGCACTTCAAGATTGTTATTTTTCTAATCAACTATGACCTTATTTAAAAATTAAATTAATAATATTTAGAAAATTATTTTTGTGAAATGGATTTCAGTTTTGAAATATACACGTCGTAAAATGGAAGGGGTTAGGTTTTGAAGTTTTAATTAATAGTGAAATACGGTAAAATACCTTATATTGAATTTATCAATTATATACACTATTTATGACATCATAAGTGATGTAAGCCCACTTGATTACAACTCACATGATCTTATTACAATTAAGGGTCAAATGAAACACTATTATTGGTTTTCTTGTTTGAAATAATAAAATAATGAAATTAAATATTCAAAATTTACATCTCTCCTCCACTATAAAACCCCCCACCACTACATCTTATCTTCACTTCTCTAAGCCTTGAAGCACCTCGAAGTGCTTCCCAATTACCCTCCCCTAGTCACTCCCCATGACCAGGAAGTTCTAAGTATTTCCCATATTCCAAAACCACTTTCCTTAAAGAGTTTCTCAAGGGTGTTATTTCAAGATGAGCTTAAGTACAAGAGCCAGAATACGTTTGGATTTAAGGTAAGGGTGTTTCCACCAGAACACCAACTTTTATTCAGGATACATTCATAGTCTTTTTACCTCGATGTAATTCTTATGAATTTATATGTACTCATCATATGTTCTGTTTGAGTATCATATATATGTTTACAAACCATAATCCTTCCTTATTTTAAGGATAATTACAGGTTTTAAAAGGAACATTCAAAATTGTTTCAAAAATACCAGTCTGATTCATGGGAATTTCTCAAATTCATAGCTATTTTCAAGGGAAATTCTATAATCTATTTTTGAAAAAAATTATCTTTATAAAATCACTCTTTTTATTATGAAAATACTATCTTATTTAACATCTAGTTTTATAAAAATATTTTTCTAGAAGAACTCTTCATTTCAAAAAAATAATAGTATTTATCTCTAGAATTTCTTAATGATTTTATAAGTGTGTTTTCATCTAATTCAATAGTCTTGTTGATTCCATGGTATTATTGGGTTTAATAATTTATGAAGTCATCTAACGTATTTGAATTAATGGTTTATGAGTAACACTATTGTGGATGATCTATCCTAAAACTATTCACCATATTATTCTGAATGGTTAGTCTTTTATGGTTAATGATTGGGGAAAGATAGTTACATTTCTATTGATAGTTTCAATATAATTATATTTGTTTTTAATGATTATCCCCACTCATATGTGGAATGAATGGGACTTATTATGTGAATGGTGGTTCATGTTATAGCCCCTCGATGCATCGGTATGTCTCATAAAACAAACTATGGTTTTGGCACGAGGCCTTGATAAAATGATTATTTTGTGGTCCTAGCACGAGGCTTGGACGGTATGGTTATGATGTCTAGAATATGCACTTCCCTTAGTATGATGCTATTATTTAATGTTAATGTGGTTATTTGACTAGTATAATACCCATGATTATGTATTATTTTGTAATTATTTATTCATCTCATAATTATTCCATAATGTGTCCAAGATCATTATTAAAGGCATGTGTTTTCAATAATTCACCATCTATAATGTTTATATTAACTTCCTGTGCATTTCATACTCTTATTGAGAATTTGAGATCTCCCATTTCTTATGCTTCATTTTCTCAAGGCATGAAGAAGTAATTTATGAATGACATCCAAGCATAATCTAGATGATGTGATGTTTCTAGTGGAGTAAATTACTATTGTTTTTCACTTCCATATGTAATGTTGAACTTATGTATGTATATTTTTTCCAATAATACTAAACTACTTGTTCCTTATGGATTCATATTCCTTGTATGTATTCCAACGTTATCATATAAGGAACAGATTCCGGGAAACTGGGGTTGGGTCCTTACAGCAATGGCCTGACGGATAATTATTCCACATAGTCTCTCACTTTGTTAGAATGATCTCAACTTGATCAATATCATGGATCTCATTTCCATAGTTTGATTGTGGGTTTTTTCATCGTCTCCTTCCAATAAATTGTAGTCCTCGTGTTTTTTAACAAGTTGTATTATTGTCTAAGGGGATGTGTTGTGGTATTTAAAGCTTATTCCTTCTGATAAATACCACTCTTATTGTAGAAACACGATTAGAAGAATGGATACCATCCATTTAACTTCTACATTACGAAATTGGTTAGAGACTAATGTCAAGAATATATCAAACCTAAAAATGGGTTCCATTCCCCTCAAAGATAAAATTAAAAATATTAGGATATGAATGATACAATAATCAAAACCATCTCATAAATGTAAAAGAATAACATGTGAAAATATGTACTGTATTATAAGACAAAAAATCATTAAAGAAAAAACATGTTATAAAAAGTTATACTGTAAATAGACTATGAAGCCCAGACAACTCTTACAAAATAATGAGCATGTAATATCCCATCTAATCTCCATATTATGCTTACTAGCCTAAATATAATTATATATATATGGGTCATGATAGTATATATTAATGGAAATATATATATATATATACAATATTTAAATATGAAAAGGAAATTGAAATTGATACTTTAGTGTAAATGTAAATTAGAATTAATAAATGAGAACAATATGTCCCTTACTCTTGCAGGTAAATTACACATGAAAACAATTGAATGAGTGTCAGCAAATTATAGCTATTGAATTATACATAAAAAATATTTTAACATTCATGATTAGAATTATATATTTATATAAAATTTTAATTTAAAGTAGAATATAATAGAATAATTGAAATGTGAAAAGGGTGGGTAATGAATAATAATCCACACTTTAGAATGGTAATTACCTATGAAAATTGTATTTTTTGAGGTATTTGATAAAATTTCATTGAATAAAATGAAAAATATTTTAATATGCGGTAAATAATTTAATGGAATCCATTTAAATGATGTTTAATAGTGTTTATTACAAAATTATTGCATTAGGGATGTAAAATTAGAGGGAATAAAACCCCTTTCCTTATATAAGAATCATGTCTTAGAATGATACATTAAAAAATTTAATCAATATTAACGATTGATATATTGGATAGGCAGATTGGGGGAACATTGAATTTTTTTCAGAAAATTTAGAAGAGGTTTTGGGTAATTATATGTTTGGTTAGTGGAATATCATTGAATAATGTATTTAATATATTATTATTTCCATTATCATAAATGTTCATCTACTCCATAGTTTTCCATTAATTCTCTTAGTTCTCCAGTATGATTATTCTGCCTAAAATTCTCAAAAGGGTGTCAAAATTTTCAATTTGGTAAATATTAAATAAAAATGTTATCATATTTTCATTATATTACCTCATTTTACAATTTATGAGTTTATTTTACTAATTTGAACAAAAAAATACTATTTTTCACCTACTTCTTGATTTTGAAATCATGATTCTAAATATATGATCCATTTTATCGAATTTATAATCATTAAATTGAAAATATATCTTAAAGCTAAATATATATAAAAATGATTAATGTGCTATGGATATCATGAATCAGATCGGGTCGCCATCTGACTCGGCACCCGACCCCGTTCGTGCTAAGGCGAGAAGGGCGTTCCCAATCCCCACGGGCTGGAACAAGTTCCCGGGTATCAAAACATTACATGGGAATGATTTAACTGAAATAAAATATAGACAAAAAACTAATAAGATAAATAATCTAAAAGTGGAAACAGACAACCAAAGTTGCATTTAAACTATAAACAGGTTTAAATTCTACAACCCGACTAAAAACCCAAAGTGAAAAGAAAAAAAGATAGAGAACTAAAACTCTAGTACCAACCTCCATGTGCCATGAGAAGCCGCAACCCCAAGCTACCAACACCAACCAGCACGCGATGTCCAACAGCAACAAGAACCATCATCACTAAGCATGACTTCACAACCTGGAGAACACATGAAACAAGGTCTACATATACCTGAAGGTGTATGCATGGTGTGAGAGAAAAGCCCAGTAGGATTTCAGCCAATAAAAAGTCTCCACGTGTAAACATTAAATTACAAAAAGCATTTTCAGGCTAAATAAATGAAATGAAGCCAAATATTGAATTTTTTTTTAAAAATAGTTTCTATAAAGAAAAAACTTTCAAAGAAAAAATCATTAATAATTAAACAAAAACACCCTTGCATTTAAGAAATTCCCAAACCTTTATGAAACACCTAAAAGCTACACCATATGCATATGGTGAGTGTAAAGTAGTTCAGGAGCACCAAAAGTGGGAGAGGCCCTAATGGTACTAGAAAAAGGAATGGGACCCTAGAACATCATGTCTTAGTGTACAGAAGTATTAGAATCACAACCAAAATAAGTTCTCATGCATGATCCACTAGTAGAGAAACACATCCATAACCTAGTGGTATTCATTCATCATCCAGTGTTTAGTTAGTGTTGTAATCGTTAAACCAGCAATGTGAAACTGGGCCAGAGCCACTTCTGTATCACTAGCATGCTAGATCTAGTCCGCCCACCTAGTACCCCGACTTCCCCTTTTGTGCTCAAGATGTTCAAATTATACATTTCATGTCAAATTCAGACAAAAAAACAAATATGGTGTGAAATAAACCCAACACCACATGTCCACACACACATGAATCCATTTGACAAAGTACGCATGCTAAAAGGCTTTACCCAACTAAATTAAATCAATTTTTTCATTACTAATATTTCTTTATTAAAAAATTTTAAACTATTTTTCGAAAAACAATTTAAAAATAATCATAACGTGGCTATAAAAAAAGAAAAAAATCATCCCTCCACACTAACCAAACATACCTGATGACACATGAAGAACACATCATGCACCACTCGAATCAATTAATAACCTAATCACATAGTTAAAAGACCATTTTCAAAATTAAACAAAACAATAAAAAATTTCGAACTCAATTCCAGAAGATGGAACATGACATTAAACACCAAAGGCGCACTCAAATTCCCTTTTCTAAAAAAATTCATATGAATGCTACACTAGAACATAAATTGCGCACTTTGCACCTTTTCACAAAATAAACACAAAATTTATAAAACACTAGCAGATAGTTCAGTGTGGATATTCATGGAAACAACCCATTAAAACCACACAACAAATTCCCTTATGACTAAAAAATGCAACAACGTATCAAAAACCCATTTAACACCACTTTCGTATCTGAAAAATTAACTGCACATATTACTAAACACTAACCATAGACAAAAAAACATGTTTTCAAGCAGAGAATTTACCTGCACCACATAAACATACAGCTAAACAAATATAATGCATAGACAAGCTTCAAGATAACTAAATACGTACCCAAAATAATTAATCAGGTAATATTGTAAATTAACTAAGCATCAAAATTAGCTTATTAGATAATATTTAAACATAGAACCTCCTACCTCGGTGTAGCAGACTTCACAAATATGTTATGCAATGACTATTGCATGCCAACCAAACCTCCAACAACCTAGCGTGAAACCAAAACAAGGAAAAATCCCCAAAACCACCAAATTAAAACCCAAATGTTGAAATATTTAAACCCCCTAAACATAACCTAAATCACTTGAAAATAAATAAATAAATAAATTTAATAAAAGATGAAATCTATAGCATACAAAATAGAGTGAGTTTCCGGACGGGAGACTGTGCAGTTCCGAGTGGTGGTTAGTGTGTGGCGCAAGGGCCTGGTCGAGGTTCGGGTGTGCTGGGATTTGATGGACCAGGCAAGGGGGGCGGAAGGGTTCTCTGGACCAAGCAAGGGGGTTGCTCACATGGGAGGCACTGGAGGTTGCGGAAAGGGCAGCAGCGAGACATGGTTCCAACGGTGCGACAGGTTTGTCCAGGCTGGAGGAAATGCGCTGAGTGTGGAGGGAGTCTATTCAGAGGTTGCAGGGTGCACCAGCTAACATGGAGGTTCCAGGAGGGTTGCGCATCGGGATGGACAATGGGAGCATGAGAGGGAGGGTCTGTGCAGTGGCGTGTGATGGAGATATTGGCTGGGAGATGTAGTATGACGGGTTGGCTCTGCTGGAGGAAGGCGCACTGGGTGGTAGGGGAGAAGGAAAGTCGTTCGGCGCGCTTCCCAATGGAAAGGGATCCACTAAGATGTAGAGGACTTCTAGAACGGGGGGGGGGGTGGGGGAAAGGGGGCGACAATAGAGAGGGTAAGTGGGGATATCTACAACCCTAAGGCAGTGAAAAAAACCAATAAATAAATAAGAAAAAATAAAATAAAAGAATGGAAAAGATAATAAATAAAATAGTAATAATATAAATAATAAACTCATACAAAAATAATAATAATAATAGATCAAATAAATCAATTATCATCACTAATAATAATAATAATAGGATCAATAACAATTAATAATATCAACAAATATTATTATTATTCTTTCCATTTAAACAATTCACTATGTTATTTATATTACTCTTATTTTATTTTTATTTTGAAATTATTATTGACTTAATTTTATTTATTTAGTACTATTTCATTTTATTTAATTAGTTGCATGCCCGGGAGGCATGTAGGGGAACTGAGAAATGTCGCCCATCATTGACAGTGGCACGTCGAACAACATCAAGGATAAAACACATATTTATCAGCACAAAAAGTGCCAAACCCCAGTCGGGCTCGACCCTCATTTCGTATAAAAAGAAAAATAATAATTAGAAGTATATAAATATATAATATAAATATAAATATTAGAAACATGACGCAACACCATGTTAGGGGTGTGACAATTCTCCCCAGCATAATTCTTTTCGTCCTTGGAAATCCACAACTAAGGGTGAGACCCAATATAGGACAAAACATCCCCTTATGATTCAAGAGGATCCCCATGAAAACAAGAGGAGAGAGCCAAACACGTCGTGCTCAGATATTGTTACTAAAAGACAACTTCGAGGAACTCATATAATGACTTTCTGATATGTGTCGCCCGCCCCAAAAAGCTAGAACGCCTCCAGTTTGCTGATCAAGGAAAGGAACTCCCACACCCACGTAATCCAACTTCACAAGAGAAAACATATCAAGAACCATTGAAAAAAACCACGTCTTTTGATTGGAACGAACAAAAAAGTTCATGCACGTCCAAGGAACACTCTAACCACCTACCACCAAGTCATCTTTAGAATCAAAACAGAACGGTCAACATGGTGAATCCCAAGGGGCTCCCCACCATTAAAAACCTAACAATGCCTAAGGTGAGACTGGAAGACCAAAACTGGGAGGTCCGAGCAGACTCGCCATCATCAAAGAAAATTACAACATCGATTCATTTAAGAGACATTTGTGTGAGACCCAACATTGGTCTCCCCACCATTATAACTAATAGTAGATATAGAACACTGAAAATTTCATGATGGTGACCAGACACCACACCACCACAAGGGTCAGGGAGGGAGGGGCCCGACCACCGGGCATCAACACCACGACCTAAGAGTAACCAGCATCTCCATATCCATGGATGAGAACTATTCAAATATGGGACTGATTTACCCATCAGACTCTCAAGGACCACTAATAGTGATTACATCCTATGGGACGCAACCCCCGAGACTTTAAGGCAACGAGAGGAACATACCTACACATAGTCACAAAAACCTTACGCAGCCAGACGGTGTGTTCGAAATGGAACAACCAAAGAAAACAATTTAAGCTGCTTTTACTTTCAACACCGATGGCAGAAATAAAGTCGGGGTCCCATACACTCTCAGGTTAATGACCACGTGCCAGCTTCACTTTGATTCATATGGCTGTAGCCCTGATGTTTGAAGCATCTCCTTCCTCTTAGTCAGGTATTTATGACTCCTGAATGGAGCCTCTCATTTTTGTGTCACACGGAACCACGCTGCAACCCATACAACACGAGAAAACAGAACACATTATGACATCCAACTGATCATACACGGAACATTCACCAACAAAAGAGATGAAATGGTGCCTGTGCATCACCCATTGTCACACTAAATGAGAACACGACACCAAAAATCGTCACTTGAGAATGACTATTGTTGTTGAGAGGAACATTATACGGAGAGGGACATAAAATGGAGTCTAAAACAACATGTGATTCCTGCAATCGACCATAGAATCCCAATGTTATTGGGTCTACCACACTAGTGGCCTAACGTATACCCTTTCTAAAATGAATCCGATGAAGGACCAAAGGTTATTTAGAATAGTGGCCCGCACCGACCACACCAGGCTGCTTCCACATTTCTCCATTGGAATCTCCTTAACCATTTCTAAACACAAAATTCAAATTAAAAAGGTCAAACATCACCCTTGACTATCAAAGAAAACTCACACAACAAGACATCACCAATCATGACCCTTGAAGCCGATGAATGTACTAAAAATCCCTTCAAGATACTGGTCAACACTAATAATTATGAACTGCCTTCAACCTTGCCTGCTATAATTCCTTTGGCTGTTTTAAGGGGGAACCTTCAAACACGACAATGTTAAACTTCATAGATGACGATCTAGAAACTCAAAAGACCAAAACTCCCTTCCAATCCCCTCACATCGGTCATCCCACGGTGAGAGGGCTCATATAGTTATTAAAAAATTGAGAGGTGGGATCAATTATAGAATTCAAGAAGAGAGTCCTCTGATCAACAGGAGGGATGTCCAATGGTGGATTGCATGTGGATACACATCAATCGCATGTAAACACTTTATGGGGGCAAATAGTAGTCAAGAAATAAATCCATGGACCCATCCAAACTAGTCCAATGGTCATGCAATACCACAACCGAACACTGGACGTGCAGGGGGAACCACTGCCAGGGCTTCTCGAAGCACTTGCAAAAGATTTCACTAACTACATGATAACATATCAACATTCAAATAAGAATTTAAAATGAGACACAAATCAGTCAAAAAGGAATCTTAGATCAAAATTCCTCACATCCAACATGTAAACATCACAAGGACACACCATGAAATCACCGGTTATAGAAACACCAAATTTTCATTTAATAAAACATTTTAAAAATAAAGAAAGGTAGTGGGTTACACAAACATCAATAGTGTCCCATGGGCCTCGCATATTCATGTTCTCATGCCACACTATCACCCACCTCATAGCCACCCATGAATTCATTCACTCGTGCCATTGATCATTTCTCTTTTTTCCATGTACACTCATGAATGTGGTTTCCACGAGAACACCAAGAATCAAAACCATAATTTTTCCATTTTTTTAAAACCAAACATTCAACCCACACTTTTCAACCCTTAAAGATCTTCATTTTTTAAGAACATAATTTCAAAAAAAATTCAAGAAAAAAACATTTTTATCTTAAAAACAAGATTTCCATGAATCCAAAATAACGAGACGAGGAACAATGTAGGAGGAAACTAGTGTCATGGGATGATTGGAACATATGGTTGGTGGCGATAAGCCAATCACACCACTAGAAACATAGAGTAATTTAGGATAGTTTCCCTGGCTCCACAAGGAATTCCAGGCCCTGCGAGCTCACTGAGACCAATGATCCTAGTCTCTTTTCATTTCCCCTAAACAAGATTAATCGCAAGGACCAAAAACTCAGACAAACTTCAACTTACTTTGGTAACATGAGTCCCTCCATGAGGTGTGCTGGTCAGGCACCTTACTCATAGCTAGAACGTTGAGTCATGACAACCATAACTCTATTCTACCATGACTCTATCCCAAAAGAACATTACACAAGAGAGAAAACCAGCTCTAATACAATTTTTTCATGAACCAGACCAGGTCTCCATCTGACCCGGCTCCTGACCCGGTCGACGCCTAGGGCTGAGGGGTGTTCTCAATCCCCACGGGCTGGCATAAGGGCCCATGTATGAAAACATTACATGGTAATGATTTAACCAAAATAAAAGATAAAAAAACAACTAACAAGATAAATAGACTAAAACTGGAAACAGACAACCAAACACGCCTTTAAGCTATAAACAGGTTTAAAGTCTATAACTCAACTAAAAACCCAAAGTGAACATCAAAATGATAGAGAACTAAAACTCCAGTACCAAACTCCAAGGCACATGAGAATCTGCAACCCCAAGCTACCAACACCAACCTGCATGCGAAGACCAACAGCAACCAAAACCACCATCACTCAGCACGAGGTCATGACATGGAGACCACGAGAAACAAGGTCTACATACACCTGAATGTGTATGCATGGTGTGACTGAAAATCCGAGTAGGAAATCAACTAATAAAAAGGTTCCACGTGTAAACATTAAATGAAAAAAACAATTATAGGAAAAATAAATGAAATGATGCCAACGATTAATCAATTTTAAAGAAATAGTTTCTATAAAGAAAAAACATTCAAAGAAAACAACTTTAATAATTAAACAAAAACACCCTATCATTTAAAAAAAACCCAAACCATTAATAAACACCCAAAATCTACACCGTATGACAACAGTGAGTGTTTAGTATACTAGGAGAACCAAAACTAGGAGAGTCCCTAAAGTTACTAGAAAAAGGAATGGGACCCTAGAACATCGCGGCTCAGTAAACACTATTATAGGAATCACAAACAAAATATGTTCTCATGCATGAGACAGAAGTAGTACAACACATCCATAACCTAGTGGTCTCCATTCATCATCCCGTGATTAGTTAGTGTTGTAATATTTAAACCAGCTAAGTGAAACAGGGCTAAAGCCGCTTCTGTATCACTAGTGCGCTAGATCTAGTCCATCCACCTAGTACTAAGGCTTCCCCTTTTGTGCTCAAGATATTCAAATTTCACATTTCATGTCAAAATCAGAAAAATAAAAAAATAGGGTGTTACATGAACCCAACTCCACACTTCCACACACAGAGAAAACCATTTCACAAAGTACGCACACCAAAAGACTTTATCCAACTCAATTAATACAATTTTTTCATTACTAATAATTCTTTATTAAATCATATTAAATTTATTATCGACAAATTATTTAAAAATAAACATAATACGACTAAAACAAAATAAAAAACTCAGCTTTCTACCCTGACCAAACATACCTGACTTCACATAAAGAACATAACCTGCACCATTCAGATCAATTAATAACCCAATCGAACCGTTGAAAGACCATTTTTCCGATTAAACAAAACACTAAAAATTTTATTACACAATTCATGAAGATGACACATGACTTTGATCACCAAATACGGACTCAAATTTTCTTTTTGGAAAGAACGCATGAGAATGCTACACCAGAACATAAACATCGCACTTTGTGCCTTTTTACAAAACAAACACAAAATTTATAAAACACTAGGATATAGTTTAGTGTGGTTTTTCATTGAAAACCCCCATTCAAACCACACAACACATTCCCTTATGACAAAACAAATGAAACAACGTATCAAAACCACATTTAACACCACTTGCACAGCTGAAAAACTAACTGCACATATTACTAAACATTAACAATAGACAAAAAATCATGTTTTCAAGAAGAGAACGTACCCGCATGACATAAAGATACTTATAAATAAATATAATTCATAGACAAGATTAAAGATATCTAAATCCGCACTAAGAAAAATTAATCAGGTAATATTGTAAATTAACAAAATAAGAAGATTAACTTATCAGATAATGTTTAAATATGGAACCACCTTCCTCGGTGTAGCAGACTCCAAAAACATGGTGCGCAATGACCGTTGCATGCCAACAGCACCTCCAACAACCTAGCGTGAAACCAAAACAAGGAAAAATCCCCAAAACCACAAAATTAGAAAATATTTAAATCCCCCTAAACACAACCTAAAGCACTAGAAAAAAATTAAATAAATTAAATGAATAAAATAGGAAATTTGAACCCTACAAACTAGAGTGGGTCACCGGACGAGAGTCTGAGCGGGTCCGAGCAGAGGTCATCATGCGGCGCAAGGGCCTGGTCGAGGTTCGGGCACACTGGGATTTACTGGACCAGGAAAGGGGGTCGCTGTGGTTTGTCAAACCAAACAAGGGGGTTACTCGTGTGGGAGGCGAAGGAGGTTTCGACAAGGGAAGCAGCATGACATGGTTCTAGGGGTGCGAAAGGTCTAAGCCGGGCTGGAGGAAATGCGCTGAGTGTGGAGGGAGGCAGTTCGGAGGTTGCGAGGTGAACCAACCGATATTGGGGTTTCAAGAGGGTTTCACCTCGGCCTAGACAAGTAGGGTAGGGGGTCCCTGTAGCGGCACACGATGGGGATGATGGCCGGGAGATGAAGTGTGATGGGCAGGCTGGCCTGGAGGAAGGTGCGCTGGGTAGTAGGGGGGAAGGAAAGTCAGTCAGCATGCTTTCCAAAGGATAGGGAGCCGCTGAGATGCAGCGGGCTTTGGGAACGAGGGGGAGGGGAAAAGGGGCGACAATAGAGAGGGTAAATGGAGAGATCCACAACCCTATGGAGACGGAACAAACAATAAATAAATTAGAACAAACAAAATAAAAGAAAGGAAAAGATAATATAAAAATATTAATAATATAAATAATAAACTCAAACAAAAAAATAGATAAAATAACTCAATCATCATCACTAATATTAATATTAATAATAAAGGGGCTCAATAACAATTACTAATATCCCCAAATATTATTATTATTCTTTCCATTAAAATAATTCACTATTTTAATTATATTTCTCTTATTTTATTTTTATTTCGACATTATTATTCACTTAATTTTATTTCATTATTACTATTTCATTTTATTTAATTAGGTGGACGCCAGGTAGGCGTGCAAGGGAACAATGTGGAGTCACCTGGCTTCGATAATGGCACGTCGAACACCATAAAGGCCGAAACAAATATTTATCAGCACAAAAACCCAGTCGAGCTCGTCCCTCATTTCGTATAAAAAGAAAAATTATAATTAGAAGCAGATAAAATTATAAGATAAAAATAATATATATAAACATAACGCAACGTAATGTATGGGTTTGACAATGGTAGTATCTCAAACCATATTCATTACTATTTTTGTGGAAAAATAATTTTTCTAATGACAGAATTATCTAAAATTGGTGTCCATTTTATTAAAATAATATAAATATAACAATAAATAATATAAATAATAATAAATTCATTATAAAATATTTTTTATTTTAAAAAAAATTCTTCGCCGATTAAATATATTTATTGTTATATTAAAATAATTATATTAATTTATTTATTGTTTTATTAATATGCAAAAATTCAATTGAAAATTATGCTTAAAATTTATTTTACTTTAAAATATAATATATTTTATTATAAAAACATATTATATTTTTTAATGAAACAGTTATGATGTAGCACACATTTATATTAAATTTCATTTTTCCATTAATACCAAATTTGTTCAATATCATACTTTGAATGAAACAACAATGAAAAAAGAAAAAAAAAATTATATAACCATTATATTGTATCAATTTTGTTTTTGAGTATAAAAATAGGAAAACACATTAGAAAATATATGTATATATATATATATATATATATATCAAATTTTAAATTTAAATTACTGCATAAAATTCAATTAGCATAGAATGATTTGAAATAAGATTACCCTATTCTGAGAAAATTTATTTGTTTCTAAAATTTTATTTATAAGAACTTTTCATTCAGAATGAAAATATATTATAGACAATATATATCACTTATATGAATAATATTTTTTTAAGAATTAAATAATATTAATTTAATTATTAATTGATATAGAAAATGAATATTAAAAATAAATATTTAAAAACTATTTTTCTTATAAAAAACTATTTTTCATTATATTTAATACATCCATTTAATAGTTAAATTATCGAAATTGATAATTTTAATTTTAAAAAATTTACTTAATTTTTGTATTTAAAATTATAATGCTTGCATAATATGTCATGTTATGATTTTTCTAAAATATTTTTTTAGGATGATAAGTGAACTATATTGTTCTTACAAAAATTTTAATTTTATGAGATTCTCATTAGTTAATTTTGACTAAGAAATATATAATAGATTTAATAAAAAATAATTTAATAAAAATACGAATTTTTAAATATTAGGTTAAACATAGTAAACATGTATTTAAATATTTTGAAATTAAGAATATTTAGTCCCAAGAAACAATGGATTTGGTATCATATTTATATTAAAAAGCAATTACATAATTTTTTTTTCATGAAATCCAAAATATATTTATTTGGTGTATAATAAAAAGAAATTTACATTATTAAAATCAATAAGTATTGTAATCTAATGCAACACAGTAATGTTTTTTCTAAAAATGAACATTTTATAAATTAGTCATTTTTTGGGATATGTGTTCTAATACTAAATTTAATTTCTAACACCATAGATATTTATTTTCTAAAAAAAAATTATTTTAACTAACAATGATAATATTATTAAATAATATCAATTTCATTATTGTCATTAAAACTAATTACCTATAGTAAAAAATTGAGGTATTATGGTAAGGCTAAATTTTTGTAAATAGGGTTAAAATAGGTGAAAAATATTAAAACATGTGAAAAACATGATTAATAATGAATGGTTAATGGATTATTGACCATAACATTTCACTAATAAATTATTGAAAATTCATTTAACCTTATTGTATTAATAATGTAAATATTTTAATGTTAATAAAAGATATTATACAAAAAATCCTCCATCATTATTTTTAAAAATATCCCACCTCCATTCCATTTATCTACCATTTCCAAATCTATATGTCACGACCCATCCCCCATGGCTCGTGCCTTGAATACCCCAAGCCCGCCTTCTATATGTCAGGGGATGCCGACTAGCACCAAAGTCGTAAATCCCTAAACTAGGAAGACATTTCCCTTATAACTTGAAAATGAACACAATAGAGTACAAGATAGAAAAAAACACTAACTAAAACTGTATAACAGAACAGTGCTGAAAAGTAAAAGGGGATAGAAATAAAATTCCAACTATAAAGTACAAGTACAACTAGAAAGGAAAAAATAGCTTAAAGTTGAAAAGCAGCTCCTGGATCATCCACCACGGAACCGACCTGATGGTTAGGTACAAATAGCCTCCTCAGCACTACATGTCTATCAGTCTCTTCCGTGTACCGACAAGTCGTATGGTCCACCTCCGGGTGCCATCTAGTCTTGGAACACTCAGACTTGGTCAGTATTGTCCGTAATCTGCATCCATCAAAACGAGGTGTCGGCATAGCCCGTGTAGGTGTGAGTATAACGATACATAGTAGGGACTCCAAGACCACCATGTTCACTCAAAATCCACCAAGGATATAACACAGAGTATGAAATCAATAAACTTCCATTACTTAGGTATATCCCCATACATATTCCTATGTTATCAAGAAACCCATCTCAATCTTGAGGAAAATACAAACGTCACTGACTCAGCTCACACGGGTATACAACATATGTAGAGAGATATAGATGATCACATATAGCCACTGAATCATCTACGTTGTCGGACCCACACTACTACAAATACGACTTTTTTCAGAGCTAAAAACGGCATTTATCCGCGCTAGAAAAAGCTCTGATAAAGCCGGCGAAGATAAGGGGGTCCCCTTTATCAGCGCTAAAACAAATCGCTGATAAAAGGGTCATTTTTCAGCACTTAATTTTAGCGTTGATAAATGACACCTTTTTTCAGTGCATTTTTAAAAGCGCTGATAAAAGGTAAAAAGTTTAAAAAAAGTAAAAAAAATTAAACATTTTTATTAAAAATTTAAAAAAATTTAAATAATACTGACAATCGGGGGGGCTTTTATAGCGCTTGAGACCCCCCCTTTTTACTGCGTTTTTCTGCCCCTGTACAACACCCCACGCAACCCCTTCATCCTTTAATAGTGCTTACTCCCATATTCCCCCATGCGTGTGCGCCCCTGCATCCACCGGGATTTGAACTCGAGACCTCCCCCCTGCATGCCTAAGCCTTTACCAATACTCTATTTTGATTTGTCTTCCCATTCATGATATCTATATCTATATATATATAATTATATATTTAGTTATATTTATTCGTATAGTAATATATATTTATATTAATATATATATAGTTATATTAATATATATATAGTTATATTAATATATATATATATAGTAATATTAATATATATATAGTTATATTTATATGTATCTCTACGTATATATATATATATAGTTATATTTATTCGTATAGTAATATATATTCATATTAATATATATTTATTTATATTAACATATATATAGTTATATTAAAGTATATATAGTTATATTAATATATATCTATATATATAGTTATATTTATTCGTATAGTAACATATATTTATATTAATATACATATAATGTTATATTAACATATATATAGTTATATTAACATATATATAGTTATATTTTAATATATATATATATATAGTAATATTAATATATATATATAGTTATATTTTAATATATATATAGTTATATTAACAAATATATATATATATAAATATTAATATAGATATATAGATATATTAATATATATATATATATAGTTATACTTATTCGTATAGTAATATATATTTATATTAATATATATATAGTTATATTAACATATATATAGTTATATTAACATATATATAGTTATATTAATATATATATAGTTATATTAATATATATATAGTTATATTAATATATATATAGTTATATTAATATATATATATATTTATATTAATATATATAGTGATATTAATATATATTTATAGTGATTTTAATATATATATATAGTGATATTAATATATATATTTATAGTGATATTAATATATATATTTATAGTGATATTAATATATATATTTATAGTAATACTAATATATATATATATATATATATATGTAGTTATATTAATATATATATAGTACTATTATTAGATTAATATATATATATATATAGTTAGATTAATATATATATATATATAGTTAGATTAATATATAGGAATATAAATATTCATATATGTGTATTTTAAATAAAATGGATGTTAGTTATTATTTAGATAAAGCTAATATATTTTATATGTAAATATATATTATTATTTATATTTACAATTAAATTTTTATGTGTGAATATATAAAAAATATGTATATATTGTTATATATTTGATTATAAATAGCAGTGCATTATAAAAAAGGTTGAAATTTCAAGACATAAAATCAATATGAATGTAATACCTTCAATAAATTTAGTCCCCACCAAAAAAGCCAATAATACGCCCATAAACGAGGTTGAAAATCCACAAAATGTTAAAAAATCAGGGTACCCCGAAAAAAAAAACCCAGTTTTGGAGGCCTTATGGGACACATTTGGCCTCTAAAATCCCTTGATCGAGGTCCCCCGGGTCAAAGCAATGTAGAGCTCGTCGTAGGTTTCGATTTGATATGTGGTAGAGCTCAAACGAACACCCGAATCAAAAGTTATGGTCGTTTGATGTTTGAGTTGCGTTTTCAACATATTTTGAATCTTTTTTAATTTTTTAATTATTTTAGTCTTCAAATTTTTATTAAATGACTATTACTCCATAATAATTAGAAAATTATTAATTAAAAATATTTTTTTTAAAATTTTTAAGAAGCCATTTTCACTAAATATCTTATATATTTAGTATATTAAGAGTAAATGTACATTTATACTTATCTAAAATATATTTAGAAATTATATATTATATTAATATCAACAAAACTATATTAATATATTAATATATTAATATATTTATATATATATATTTTATGAAGTCGACCCTTTATCAGCGCTTTTAAAAAAAGTGCTGATAAAGGCCCCCCCATTATCAGTGCTACTAAACAAGCGCTGATAAAGGGGTGGCGCTGCGAAAAACTGTTTTTGTGGTAGTGCCACATAGGATCCAGGACCATCAGTTAGAACTGTTAGACCCAAAAAGTATCTAGGAACAATAGATGGAGATGTTGGACCCACACTGGATCCCAGAGGAGCTATTCTGTCGAACCCACACATGATCCATGAACATAAGTTAGAACTGTCAGACCCACACAGGTTCCAAGAACCGGAGTCAGAGCTGTCAGACCCACACATGATCGAGGAATAACTATTCTGTTGAATCCACACAGGATCCTGTTATAGAAGTCAGAACTATCGGACCCACACAAGATCTAGGAATAGCTATTATGTCGAACCCACACAGGATCCTAGAAGAGAAGTCAGAACTATCAGACCCACACAGGATCCAGGAACAATAGTCAGAGCTGTCGGACCCACACAAGATCCAGGTACAGTTGTCAGAGCGCAGCCAGCCACATGGTTTCCACCAAGCATGTTTGTTTCTGGGAGGGTCCTCTCCTCAATCCATGAGTTGATACATTAATTTCTACAATGTTCCATGAAAATGTATCCAAAAGGTTGCCTCGTCATAGGGGTCTCAACGCGACAGACAATGCATCAATCGGATGCCCGGTCTATATGTTATTAGCCTTTTAGTCATGGGGGCCCGGATGGATTCGTGTACGATCCAACCTAATTGTATCTCAACCAAACCCCAAACTCAAGTGGGGTAAACTCAATGGAACGACTATGCTCCATGATTTCCAACGCCTCTGATGGATCGTCAAACGAATGTCTGGCGCAAAAGATATGGCCAAAGAAAGTGAAGGGTCGGTAGTGGGCCCAGGTTAGGTCCAACCCGGTCAGGCCTTTTGAGTCTATTGGGGCCCATTGGGCGGGTGAGCCTGTTTTGTTTGGCCCAGCCCACTCGGCCCAGCCCAGCGAGCCGCGTGAGTGGTTCAGCCCGAGCTCAGGGCTAGTTCGACCCGGAGTGTCATAAAGGCACGACGCGACCCGGAGGGTGCGGTCGGGATGGTTCATCCTAGGTATCGTGAGGGGGACCATGGGCTATTTCGGAAGGCCGGGAGTCCAGGAGATGGCCGAGCAGGATGCGGCCAGGCGGGCCGGCGTAGTTCGGTCATGGGGCGGCGAGGCGGGCTGACACGGTTCGGGCATGGCGTGACCAGGCGGGTCAGCGCAGTT
The DNA here is from genome assembly GCA_963277665.1 of Viscum album. Taxonomy (NCBI): domain Eukaryota; kingdom Viridiplantae; phylum Streptophyta; class Magnoliopsida; order Santalales; family Viscaceae; genus Viscum; species Viscum album. The sequence continues at coordinate 1,323,008,471 of OY728140.1, forward strand.
AGGGAAAGGCGTGACTAGGGGGCTGACGTGGTTCAGTCAATGCACAACTAGGCAGGTCGGCGGGCAGGCGGTTCGGGTGTGACCAGGTGGGCGGCGAGGTGGGCGGTAAGGCGGGTCGGCGGCCGGGCGACGCATGGCCTAAAGGCGGGTTCGGGATGGCCAACAAGCGCGTGCAGAGGCCAGGTAGCAGGGAGGTCGGGAGGTCAGAAGACCAGAAGGACGGGCCGGCTTGAGCCATCAATATTTGGACGGGACCACCGGAGAACCGTGGGGGCGGTGCGATTCACAGAGGCCGCGGGTAGCACAAACTTTGTCATCACCGCCTTCATCGCCTCGTCGTAGTTACGTCACCATGCCGAATAACGCCACAAGAATGATAAAATCAATGGAGGATGTCAGGCCATGGTAAGTTGGCCCTCACCCTCCGCATTTAGGGAGGTGTCACTTGGCTCATCATGAAAAAATGATGAACAATAACATATCCACAAACAATTCCTTTCTAGCCATTTGAAATAAATAAGAAAAGGAATAAAATCATCAAGTAATAAACCCCCTACCATTAATCTCATGTCGTCGATGGTGATGTCGCATGAATAAGACGAAGTTTTAGCTCATCGCGTCTGCCACATTCTTCTACTCCTGAATTCTCATGACAGTTGTGGAAGTGGTTCCATGTTGGTAGGTGTCCGGGGAAGATGATCAAAGCGAACCTTCGATGGTGTTCTTCATTGGAAGAAATCATTCTTCTTTGGAAGATGAGGTTCATCATTGAGAGATTTCTCTTCAATCACCCATGTGAAATCATTGTACCAAATAATAGGTTAGTTAATCTATTATTTCGTTGGAACATATTCAAAAGGTTGAATTAAATTAAAAGTCTCCACCTCAATAATTTATGTGTTTTCGAAAGAATTAAATGGGGAGTTGGAACTAATTAAATTAAGGTATGTTCATGAGGCTCTCCCTCATTAATGAGGGAGAGTTGAGAGGTTATACTCTCCTCCCATTAATAGGGGTCGGGTGGTCCCCACCACTATAATTCAACTGGGAGGTTATGTGGTCTTGGTTGGTCCCAATGTCGTAACCTCAAGCGGGATGTTATGTTTGGGTGGGCCCCACCACCATAACCTTTCATGGGTGGTTAAGGTGCGGTGGTCCCATCTCCAACTTCCATGAGTAGGTTTTAACTACTCATCGCCCACATTGTAGCTTAAATAAAATAAAGTGTATCTCAATTTATTTTATTATTTTTCCATGAAAACCCAAAAAGTAACTTTTATTATCGACCAACTTCCGTCGAGGTGAAAGTATTCTTAAGCGAATACCAGCACTGCGATTTCAACGGTGCCCTCAGATTTCAATTCCATGCACTGGTTCAAAAGTTATAAAATCCCACTCGTACGTTTACTGAACAAACCCGAACGAAACATCAAATATTGATTCCAAGCCTCTGAATCATGCGCCAAAAACTTTCGCGGACTTGTAAAATTACCATGTATTTATGAAAAAAAAAAATCCATGGAAATTCCAGGTATTTACATTCTCCCAACCTCATGGATTTATGTCCTTGTAAGATACAACTCTAACTATGGGAACAAATGGGGTACTGAGAACGCATCTGAGCTTCCCGCTCCCATGTGCTCTCCTGGAGGTTCCCGTGCTGCGAGTGAACGTGCACCAGAGGTATTCAACATCCACGTAGAACCCGATCCTGTCGATCCTCAATCCCCACTAGAACCTCTGTAAAAGATGCCCCATCATTGATTTCCATATCTCCTGGTTGATGTTGTGAGAAGGGTCGTGCACGTATCTCCTCTGCTGAGATACATGGAAGACATTGTGCACCCGGTGCAATTGAGGTGGAAGAGATAATTGGTAAGCCACCTCGCCAACACTACTGAGGACCTAAAAATGTTTGATTAATCTCAGAGATAACTTTCTTCCTTGGCCAAATATCTGTAGACCTCATCGAGGTGAAAGCCGTAGAAAGACGTGGTCGCCATCCTTGAACTCCTGAGGCCACCATCTCCTGTCAGCATACGACTTATGCCTACACTGTACAGTCTTCATCACCTTCTGGATGATTTTTACCTACTCCATGGTACCCCTACCATCTCTGGTCCCACTACTACTGACTCCCCTGGGTCTCTCCAGTATAGTGTCTGTCTACAAGGTCGACCATACAAGGCCTCAAAAGGTGCCATCCCGATGGTGTAGTGATAGTTGTTGTTGTATGAAAACTCCCCCAATGATATGTGATCCTCCAAATTTCAACCGTAGTCGAGGAAATAAGAACAAAACATGTCCTTGAGGGTTTGAATGGTCCTCTACATCTAGCCATCCGTCTGAGGATGGAAGGCAGTGCTCAGACAGAGCTGCGTCCAGAAAGCCTCTAGCAACCCCTTCCATAGAAGGGAAGTAAACCGTACGTCACGATCGAAGACAATCGAATAAAGTAATCTATGTAGATGAAAAATCTCCAACACATAGAGGCATAACAAGATCTCTACTGATCCATGCTCTCTGATCTGTAATAAGTGGTCCAATTTGGTGAGTCGGTCGACGATCACCAAGATAGAATCATGTCCCCTAGGCGTACATGGTAGAACCTTCACGAAGTCCATGGATATCCCATCCCACTTCAACTCTGGGACCTCTAAAGGTTGTAACAAGCCTGCTGGTACCTGATGCTCTACCTGCACTTGCTGAAAAGTTGGTCATCGAGAGACAAAATCCGTTACTGACTTCTTCATACATGGCCACTAGTTCTGTCATTGAAGTTCCCGGTACATATTCACCAATCATAGATGTACCGCTAGAGGGGATGTGTGGAACTAACTCAACACTTTCTCCTGATGTAACACTGGAATCATAGTATTTCTTCTAAAGATGATGTCATGCTACCCACCTTTCGAATGTCCAATAGGTGCATGGCATGTGAATATCTGAGCACATCGTGTCTTACAGTCAGCGTCTCCATGTTGTGCCTTCCTGAATCACTAAATAAGAGGAGGAGTGACTGTAAGAGATTGTAGATAGGTTGTTCCATCTCTATCCACAAAGTATATCTGTAAGGAATCCAGCTGTTCTGTTGCCTCTCCTAACAGTTGTATACCAGATATCGTGCTGAGTGCATCTGCTACAATGTTCCCCTTTCCAGGAGTGTAGACTATCTAATAGTCATAGTCCTAGAAGAACTCAAGCCATCACTGCTGTCTCAAGATAAGTTCCTTCTAAGAGAATATATACCTGAGACTCTTGTGATCAGAGTACATGGTAAGTCTCTCACCCATCAGATAGTGCCCCCACATCTTCATGGAGAAGAGCACCACTTCCAACTCCTGGTGATGGGTAGTGTAGTTCTGCTCGTGTCGTCTTAGCTGCCGGGAACCATATGTGAACATTGTTCGCTCCTATATAAGGACAGACCCGATTCTAGTCCCTGATGCATCATAGTAGACTATGTACCCCACTCCTTGTTCTGAAAGCCTCAAGATGGGGGCACTAGTCAGCCTCTCCCTCATCTCTTGAAAGCTCAGCTGGCATCTCTCCGACCACACGAAGGGTTTCCCATTTTTTCAAGGCTGATAGTGGTACTACAACTCGAGAAAAGTCTGGAACTAATCTCATGTTGTATCCAGTCAAGCATAATCCCATCTCTATTCGGGGACATAAACCTGGAAACAACTTTTGAAAGGATGTCCACAATCTATGCAACTTCTACTGAAAACTCAAAACTCCTACGCATGATTTTATCATGTGCTTCCCAGGATTCCTTTCTCACCGACAAAGAGAAACCTCATTCAAAATTGTAGATAAACCACAACTATTTTGCCTAATACAGTCAATCTGAGTGTGAACTATGGATGTCAAGTCCAAACCCAAACTAATGTCATAAGGTCACGATGTTACCACTAAGAGTTTAGAACCAATACTCTCGCTTCAAGGGGCATATGACACCATTTGCGTAATTGTGATTATTGAGTCTCCTCCCAAAGGTATCTCCAAACGTGAGGGTCATGTCAACGGTTCAAATAGAAACTCTAGTTATGGGATAAGATTCATGGAGGGAAGGAATGATTGGTACCTATGTCTATAGATACAGATTCTATTAGTCTTAATAGACCGTACCATGAATCATTCCTAGAGCCCTTGGGTCGCACTCGTTGACCACATGCATCTACTCCCTTCCCTTTTCCTCTAGCTTCTTTAGCCTAGTGGGGTCCACATAGCGGTTGGTTGTAACAAGTAGAAATGTACACCACCTCATGCTACTCTACTAGCTCTGATTCCAGGTCTGCAAACCTGAAGATTCGTTTTTCCCAATCACATCCTCTTATTGAAACATTTTACACACCCAAGTATCTGAGTATAGCATCAATTTCCTATTTCCCCACTGCTAACATTCACTGGATGTATTCTCTCAACAAAAGAACATTCAATGACAACAGTTATTTCTAGACCCCTAACATAGGTAGTAATGCATGGAGGAAAAGTGATGGTTCATATTTCCTTAAACATACCCCACTTGGGAATCTGATTCCTGAAGCACTGATCATATCATATTGATCGAGTAACCAGAAAGATCAGTTATGACTCGATGAATACTAAGATACTGACATGTCGTCCTCCCGAAGCTTTAGATGATCTAGGGAACTCTAAGCCACCTCCTCAAGCTAGTCCTCAGCCGCCTCTATGTCAGGCTCGCATTGGAACCTGAGGGGTATCTGATTTTGAAGCACGCGTAAGGCACTAAGCCTACAAGTGTCCTCTACTGGTACCGCCAGTTGCAACTACTGACCAATAGACATTGATATAGCTTGTCACACTTCCCAAAGGTACTATCTCAGGAAATGGTAGACGTACCTGAGCCCCATAAATATGTGGGCCATCCTCATGGTCACTCACTGAAATGTTTTAGTGTCTATGATCACCATCCGCACTACTGGTGTCTCAACTAGGGATAAAAATCTTTCAATCACCTACATTCATCCCTCAGCTACGTGGGAATCTATCTCGCATCAAAACATCAGAGGCCTCTACTTCTGGAACTCGTACAATGTGCTCAGTTGGCGTGCACTGTCCGCCAATGTGGATAGTGGTATCTGCTTCCCAAAAGGTGGTGGTTCTACTAGTACACAACTCAAAGGTTCCAATCAATGTAAGTGGCACCTACACCGGAGCCTTGTCGCTCGGTGGGCCATCGTCGTATACTCTATCGAGAACCCTAGCTGGTTGTCTATGCAGTGACATCCTGATAAGGAACAAGTTTTTCATAGTCAATAAGTTATACCTGGTGAAATGTCTCAAGTTATCACTATGAAAACTCTTGAAAACACACACACGATCAATGTTTTCATGCACTGAGTCAGAAGTGAGTAGTCATGATCCTAGTGTATTGATACGTTGTCCACTGCATCAACACTGGAATCCCTAAATTGAGAACCACACTCAGTACCCTTAACAATATTTCTTCATAGAAAAGAAATATCAGAGTCCTAAGTCCTGCGGTAGATCTGACTCCTCTGATAACAATTTTTCATGACCCGTCCCCAGGGGCCCTTGTTGTGACTACCCCAAGCCCTCCTTCCATAGACCAGGGGCTGGTGACTAGTACCAAAGGTGTAAATCCCTAAACTGGGAAGGAATTTCCTTTATAACTTGAAAATTCACACAACAAAGTATAAGATTGATGCAAAACACTAAGTAAAACTGTATAATAGAACAGTGCTGAAAAGTAAAAGGGGCCAGAAATACAAGCCAAACTCTAAAGTACAAGTATAACTGAAATAGAAAAAACAACTGAAAGGTGAAAAGAATATCTTGCATCATCCACCACGAAACCTACCTGATGTGTAGTTACCGATAGCCTCCTCTGCACTCCATGTCTATCTGTCTCTTCCATGTACCGAAATGTTGTATGGTCCACCTCTGGGTATCATCTAGTCCTGGATCACTCAGCCTCGGTCAGTGTTGTCCATCATCTGCATCCAACACAACGAGGTGCTGGCATAGACCGTGCAGTGGTGAGTATAATGATACTCAATAGAGACCCTTAGACCACCATGGTTTCTCAAAATCCACCAAGGATAAACCACAAACTATAAAATAAAAAAAATATCCATTAATTAGATATACACCCATTAATATACCAAAGTTATCAAGTAACACATCTCAATCATGAGCAAAACACAGAAGTCACTGAAACAGCTCACACAGGTATACAACTTATGTAGAGAGATAGAGATGATCAGATATAGCCACTAAATCATCTAAGATGTCAGACCCACACAGGATCGAAGAACAATATATGGATTTGTCGAACCCACACAGGATCTAGGACCAGCTATTCTGTCGAACCCACATTGGATCCAAGAACAGAAGTCAGAACTGTCGGACCCACACAAGATCCAATAACATTATTCAGAGCTGTCAGACCCACATGGGATCTAGAAATAGCTATTCTGTCGAACCCACATACGATCCAAGAACTGAAGTTAGAACTTTCAAACCCACACATGATAAATTAATAGTAGTCAGAGCTATCAGACCCACACAAGATCCATGAATAGTTGTTAGAGTGTACCCAGCCATAGGGTTTCCACCATGCATGCTTTATTCCGGGAGGTTCCGCTTCACAGTCCAATGTTTTTTATGTCAACAGACAAAAAGTCTCATGAATATGTATCCCAAAGTTCTTCCTTTTCGTAGGAGTCTCAACGCAACAAACTTCGCATCAATCGGACGCTCGGTCTGTATGTTATTAGCTTTTATACATGGGGGCTCGGTTGGATTCGTATACGATCCAACCTGACCGTATCTCAACTAAATCTCAAACTCCAGTGGGGTGTACTAAATGGGATGACTATGATCCAGGATTTTTAGTGCCACTGACGGATCATCAAACAAACATCTAGTGCCAAAGATATTTCCAAAGTAAGTAAACAGTCGGTAGTGGGCCCGGGTCCAGTCCGACACGATCAGTCCGACCAGGCCCAACCCAATCTGGGCCAACCTAGTCTGGGTCGACCAGGTCAGACCTGTTGGGTATGGTCCAGCCCATTGGATAGGCCACCCTATTTGGTTTGGCCCATCCCGCACTGCCCCGCCCAGTAGGTCGAGAGGGCAGTTTGGCCCGGCTCTGGGCTAGTTCGACCCGCAGCATCGCGAAGGCGCAACTCTGTGTGTCGCTGCCCGGAGGGCACGACCAGGCCAGTTCGGACAGGGTGCCTCGAGGGGGACCGCATTCCAGTTCGGAAGGACGGGTGGCCCGGAGGCGGCCAGACAGGGAGCGGCCAGGGGGCCTGTGCGGTTTGTGTAGGGCACAACCAGGCGGGCCGGCGTGGTTCAGGCAGAGCCCGACCAGGTAGGCCGACAGGCCATCGTTTTGGGTGTGGCCGGGCGGGCGGCCATACGGGTGGGCTAGAGGGTGATAAGGCGGGGGCCTGGCTTGACAGAGGCTGGGAGCGTGTGGCCCGGTGGCCTCTTCGGGGCGGCCAATGGGGCGCGTGTGGAGGACGGGTTTCTAGAAGGCCAGGAGGCCGAATGTCTAGGCCGTCGCGGGCCGACGGTACTCAACCGGGAGCCCCAAAGCGCTGTGAGGGTGGCACGATTCGCAAAGGCCATGGGAAGCGCGGCCTTTGGCGTCACTGCCCATGACGACTTGTCATAGTTATGTCGCCATTCTGAATAACTCCACAAGAAAGAAAAATCGACACATGATGTCAGGCCATGTTAGGTTTCCCCACACCAACCGCGTTTAAAGAGGTATCACTTGTCTCATCAAGAATAAAATATGAACAATAACATATCTGCAAACAATTACTTTCTAACCATTTGAAGAAGATATGAAAAGGAATATCATCATCAAGTAATAAAACCCCATCCTTTAATCATCAGTCGGTAATAGTTAAGTCACGGGAAGAAGACAGAGTTTTCGCTTATCGCGTCCGCCGAATTCTTCCACTCTCGAATTTTCACAATGTTTGTGGAAGTGGTTCCACGTCGGTAGGTGTCTAGGGATGATGATTGAAGGGAATAGTTTGAGTAGATCTTCATTGTAAGAACACATTCTTTGTTTCAAGATGAGGTTCCTCAATAAGAGCTTTCTCTTTAATCACCCAAGTAAAATCATTGTTCCAAATAATATATTAGTTAATCTATTATTTTCTGGGCACAAATTCAAAAGGTTGAAATAAATTAAAAGGCCCCAACTCATTAATTCTCTTTTTTTTTGGAAAGAATTAATGGGAGATTTGGCACTAATTAAATTAAGGGAAGGTCGAGAGGCTCTTCCTCATTAATGAGAGAGATTTGAGAGGTTATAATCTTCTCCCATTAATAGGGGTCTAGTGGTCCCCACCCCTATTATTCAAATGGGAGGTTATGTGTTCTCGGTTGGTCCACACGTCATAACCTCTCACTGGTGGTTATGTTCGGGTGGGCCCCACCACCACAGCCTCTCATGAGAGGCTAAGGTGTGGTGGTCCCACCTCCAACTTCCATGAGGTGGTTTTAACTACCATTCACACACATGGCCGCATAAATAAAATAATGTGTATCTTACTTTATTTTATTATTTTTCTAAGAAAACCCAAAAACTAACTTTTATTCTCGACCAACTTCCGTCGAGGTCAATGTCTTCTTAAGTGAATACTGGCGTGGTGAGTTCAACAGTTCCCTCATATTTTAATTCCAAGCATCGATTCAAAAGTTATAAAAACCCGCTCATATGTTTATCAAATGTACCTGAACGAAACTTCAAAAATTGATTCTGAGCACACCGAGCCTCAGAATCATGCGCCAATAATTTTCACAGACTCATAAAATTCCCATGTATTTAAAATAAAACATTACACAGAAATTCTGGGTCTTTATATTCTCTCCACCTTAGGTATTTACGTCCCCATATGATACAACTCAAACTTAGGGAACAAATGGGGGTACTGAGCATGCATCTGAGCCTCCCGCTCCCATGTGCTCTCCTAGAGGTTCACATTCTACTAGTGAATGGTCACTAGAGGTATCGAATTTCCACATAGAACCTGCTCCTATCGATCCTCAATCTCTAATGGGACCTCTGTAAAAATCTCCCCGTCGTGGATGTCCATCTCTCCATAGTTGATGATGTGAAAAGGTTCATGCATGTATCTCGTCAGCTGAGATACATGGAAGACGTCGTGAAACCGGTGCAATTGAGGTTGAAGATATAATTGGTAAGACACCCCACCAACTATGCTCAGGGCCTGAAAAGATCTTACAAATCTCAGAGATAACTTGCCGCCTCGACCAATGCTCTGTAGACCTCGTCGATGTGTGACCCATAGAAAGACGTGGTTCCCACCCTCAAACTCTAGAGGCCTCTGTCTATTGTCAGAATATGACTTCTGCCCACTCTGTGCAGTCTTCATCTGCTCCTGGATGATCTATACCTTCTCTGTGGTAGCTCGTACGATCATTGGTCCTACTAGTGCTGGCTCCCCTGGGTCTGTCCAACATAGTGACGATATGCATGGTCGACTGTACAAGGCCTCAAAAGGTGTCATCCTGATGGTGGAGTGATAGTTTTTGTTGTATGAATACTCCTCCAATGGTAAGTGATCCTCCCAGTTGCGATCATAGTCGAGGACAGAAGCACAAAACATGCCCTCGAGGGTCTGAATGGTCCACTCGGTCTGGCCATCCGTATGAGGATGGAAGGTAGTGATCATATGAAGCTGCATCTCGAAACCCTCCTACAACACCTTCCATAGTCGAGAACCAAACCGTGCATCACGATCGTAGACAATAGAATAAGGTAATCTATGTAGACGCACAATCTCTTCCACATATAGGAATCCCATTATCTCTACTGAACCCTGCTCTCTGGTCGATAGGAAGTGGGCCGACATGCTGAGTTGGTTAACGATCACCAAGATAGAGTCATTTCCCCTGGACGTATGTGGTAGACCCATCACAAAGTCCATGGATGTCCTCTCCCACTTCCACTAAGGGGCCTCTAGAGGATGCAATAGGCCTGCTAGTACCTAATGCTCAGCCTTCACTTGTTAAAAAGTGAGGCATCGAGAGAAAAACTCCACTACTTCCTTCTTCATACCTGGCCACCATTGCTGTCGTCAAAGGTCTTGGTACATCTTCGACACTCCAGGATGTACCGCTTGTGGGAATGTGTGGAACTTCTTTAACACTTCCTTCTAAAGTATCACTGGCATCATAGTATGTCCACTAAATAGGATGACATGCTCCCCACATTCAGAAAATCCAGAAGGTTCCTGCCCTGTGAATATCTGGGCACATCGTGTCTCGCACTCAGCCTCTCCATGTTGTGCCTCCCTGAATCGGTGAAGAAGTAGAGGAGTGACTGTAAGAGAATGTAGATAGGTGACTCCATCTCTATCCACAATGGATATCTGTAAGGCATCCAACTACTATGTCACCACTCCTAGAAGCTGTATACCAGATCTCCTGCCGAGTGCATCTGCTACAATGTTCCCCGTTCTAGGAGTATAGACTATCTCAAATTCATGGTCATAGATGAACTCAATCCATCATCGTTGGCTCAGGTTCATGTCATTCTGAGAGAAGATATACCTGAGTCTCTTGTGATCAGAGTACACAATAAATCGCTCTCCCATTAGGTAGTTCCACCACATATTCAAGGTGAAGAACACCGCTACTAACTCCTGGTAATGGGTAGAATAGTTCTTCTCGTGTTGTCTCAGCTGCCGAGAACCATATACGATCACTGTTTTCTCCTGTATCAGGACACACCCGAGACCGGTCCCGGATGCATCGTAGTAGACAACGTACCCCACGCCTTCTTCTGGAAGTCTCAAGATGGGAACACTAGTTATCATCTGGACTTAGCTCTTGAAAGTTATGCTAGCATATCTACGACCACATGAAGGTTGCCCATTTTGTTTCAAGGCTGTTAGTGGTGCTGTAACTCAGGAAATGTATGGCACAAATATCTGGTAGTATCCAGTCAAGCCGATGTCCCTATCCCATCAGGGAGGTAAAATTGGAAACATTTTTTGAAAGGATGTCCCCAAACTCTTCCACTTCTGCTGAAAACTCAAAACTCTTAAACATGAGTATATCCTATGCTTCCTGTGATTCCTTTCTCGCTGACCAACAAAAAAATCATTCAATATTTGTAGATAAACCACAAAATTTTTGACTAATATAGTCAATCTGAGTGTGAACTATGGATGTCATGTCCAAACCCAAACTAATGTCGTAAGTCCTCGACGCTTCCACCAAGAGGTTCTGACCGGAACTCTCACCTCAAGGGTCATATCACAATGTCTACGTAAGAGTGATTATCGAGTCTCCTCCAAAAGGTATCTCCATAAGTGAGGGTCAAGTCAATTGTTAAACTAGAAACTCTAGATCTGAGACAAGATTCCTAGATAGAAGGAATGATTGGTACCAATATCTATTGATACGAAATCTAGTAGTAGACACAGACCGTACCTAGAATCATTCCTAGAGCCCTTGGGTCACACTCCATGACAACATGCAGCTACTCCCTTCCCATGTCCTCCAGCTTCATGAGCCTGGGGTGGTTTACATAGGTGGTGGTTGTAACAAGTCAAAATGTGCATCACCTCATGATACTCTACTAGCACTACTTCCATATCTGAAACCATGCATATTCATTTGTCCCAATCATATTATCTTCCGAAAAGATTTTACATGCCCAAGTCTCTAATTCTGGCGTAGGATTCCTTTTTTCCCACCTCTAAATTCACTGGATGTATTCGCTCAGCCAATGAACATTTAACCCCAAAGGTTCTTTCTAGCACCCTAACATGGGTAGGAATGCATGGAGGAAAAGTGATGGTTTTTATGACCTTAAACATACCCTGAATGGTAATCTGAGACCCGAAGCACTGATCATATCATATTGATCGAGTACCATGAAAGATCGGTACGACTCAATGAATACTCAGCTACTAACATGTCATCCTGCCGAAGCTATAGATATTCTAGGGAACTGTCAGCCACCTCCTCAAGCCAGACCTCAACCGCCTGTGTTTCTGTCTCATATCGGAACCTAAGGGGTATCTGATGCGGTAGCACATGTAATGCACTAATCTAACAAGTGTCCTCTACCAGTACTGACAGTTTCAACTGTTGACCAACGGGTAGTGATATAAATTGACACACTACCCAAACGCACTATCTCGAGAAATAGTCAACATAACGAAGCCCCATCATTATGTGGGTCATCCTCATGGTCACTCACTGAAAAAGACTAGTGTCTAAGATCACCAAATTCTCTAATAGTGTCTCAAATAGGCGGAAAACTATAGAAATAACCTCCCGCTAGCCCTCAGCTGCGTGGGAATCTATCTCACCTCAAAACCTTAGAGGCCTCTGATTCTAGATCTCGTACAACGCGCTCAGTCGATGTGAAATGTTTGCCAGCGTGGATGGTGTTGTCTGCTACCAAACGGGTGGTGGTGCAACTGTTACACCACTCGAAGGTTCCAATCATAGTAAGTGGCCCCTGCACTGAAGCCTCGTCGCTCGGTGGGCCATAATCGTATACTCTCTTGGGAACCCTAGATGGTTTTCTACGTAGTGGAATCCTGATAAGGAATAGATTTTCCATGGTCAATAAGTCATACTTGGAAAACTGACTCATGTTATCACTACGAAAACACTTGAAAACACACACATTATCAGTGTTTTCATGCCCCAGAAGTCAGCAGTCAAGGTCCTGATGTAAGGATACGATGGCCACCCCACCAACACTGGACTCCCTAAACTGAAAACCACACTCAATACCCTTAAAGAAATTGCTTCATAGAAAATAAAGATCAGAGTTTTATGTTTTTCGGTAGAAATGACTACTATGATACAAATTTTTCATGACCCGTCCCCTATGGACCATGCCGTGACTACCCCAAGTCCACCTCCCATAGGCTAGGGGATGGCGACTAGCACTAAAGGCATAAATACACAAAATGGGAAGACATTGCCTTTATAACTTGAAAACCTTCACAACAAAGTAAAGATGGAAGCAAAACACTAAGTAAAACTGTATAACGGAACAGTGCTGAAATGTAAAAGGGGATGGAAATTCAAGACCAACTGTAATGTACAAGTACAACTGAAATGTAAAAAACTACTGAAAGGTGAAAAGAAGCTCCTGGATCATCCCCCACAGAACCTACCTGAATGGTAGTTATAGATAGTCTCCTCAACACTACATCACTACTCAAAAAACGACTTATACCCACGGTTCAAAACCATGGGTATAGCTCCCAAAATCGTGGTTATAGACTATACCCACGGTTTTGGGAACCGTGGGATGGAAAGGCATCGGTATAGGGGTCACTGCCTATACCCATGGTTTTGGAGAACCGTGGGTATAGGGGGTTCATAGTGTGCCACACCACTGTTCCAGCATGGCACACAACAGACCACACAGTTTTCAAACCATGGGGTATTTATATTCCAAAAATGGCCGAGGGGGGTTTGAACCTGCAACCTCACGAAGTGCCTCAAGACCGCGCCCCACCAAGCGATCAACTAGGCTAACACCGCTATTAATATAAATATATATATATATATATAATTTCATTTTAATATATTAAAATAACAGCTATGATCTAAAATAAAAGGCCGCTAGGTTTCGAACCCGCACCTCCAGTTTGCTGCATAGTCAGAGTGACCAACCGAGCTAACACCGCAACTGATACATCAATATACATTTGTTTTAATATATTAATATAACTACAATAATAAAAAAATATCAATCTAGGCATTTTCAAACCCACAACATTTCTTTCAGGATATGGTGTACTGACCAACTAACCTGACAACATTATTGGTATTTATATATACGTCTATTTACATATATTTATATTACACATATATTTGAAAAAAATATACCAGAGGGATTTGATGACGGGTCTGCCTCATGAAAAATAATTTTCTAAACCGACCAACATAAATACATTATTTGATTTAGTGTTTCATATCCGTATATTTATATTATTCATGATCGTTTGTTCACCAAAAAAATGTTTTATCTCCCACATAATTTTTTTTTCCCGCCATAACACGAGAACAATATACACATAGTTTTGAAAAACTGTGGTGTAACGACCCAATCTTTTTGAGTAGTATATTAACTTACTCTTAATGATTTAATAAGATGTTAATGGTTAATGCAGAAAGAGGAGTCGATGGCTTCATCCAGTAGACTCGACCCTTATGAAGCCCACTTATCAGAGCTTGGGAAGGAGGTAGCATCTGTGGGCTTCGCTTTGGACCAAGCCTAAGCCGAACTCCAGCATGTCAAGCTTGAACGGAAATGCTTGTGGGAGAAGTTCAAGTTAGTAGAGATTACTATTAGGGCAATGCTATCTGAGCCTCCCTCAGATTCTCTCACCATAGCACACCTTACACTTAGGTCTTATGCCAGTGTTATAAGGGGCTATGTGACGAGACTCTAGCTTCCTTGTGTAATCCTTTCGGGTGAATGAATTGAGATTTATTCCTTTAGTGATGTTTGTGAAATGTCAAATGTCTAGATAATTTTAGAATGTATTTTATTGATGAATTTTGAAAAAGGGATTTTTTAAAATATTTATGTAAACCCTAAATAACTAATGATGTGTAATGATTTTCAAAAAACGGTCTTCTACAAAAGTGTTCAGCAAGGAATTTGGAGTATAATAAGATCAACTTAATTTTTGATGAATAGTAAATTATGAATAGTGATTTTACGCTTAGGATTAGTAATGGGACCAAATGGATTAGTAATTTCACTCAAAGAAAGTTTTAATATAATTTAGACACCTAGATTAAGTAATGTGATTCAATAAAATGGGTAAATAACGGTTTCATAAATTATTAGTCAAGTATTAGTTTTTTCAGATGAATAGTGTTTTTTAATTAAAAATTTAATTAAAAATAATTAGAAAATTATTTTTATAAAAAGGACTTTATTTTTGAACTCAGAGCATCGATATTATGTTAAGGTAATTTTTGGGGTTTTTTCTGAAAAAAAATGAATTTTCAGTGAAAAGTGTTTTTAATTAAAAATTTAATTAAAAATATTTAGAAAATTATTTTTATAAAATGGATTTCATTTTTGAAATCAAAGCATTGATATTTGGTTTAGGTGAAATTTTGGGATTATTCTGAGAAAGTTGAATTTTTGATGAATAGTGAAAATATAGTTTTTAAGTTACGAGTGTTTAATGACATCATTAAATGATGTATTAAGTATATATTCAATATGGTCGAATTGTGAATAGTAAGATAAGGTATGAGGTGTCCCAAGTGGCCAATACCATGGGAAAATACCATGGGAAAGCCCATGGTTTTGCCAAAACCACTAATGAGGTGTCCCTTGGCCATTAATGCCTTGTCCCCTCACTTTCCCTATAAATACCCACCCATTCCTCCTTTGGTTCTCACTCCCAACTCTCCCCCAACGATGTTCGGGTCTCCTTACCTCCCAAGGAGTCCTCCCAAGGTGCCCCCAAGCCCTCAAGGTCCAAAACATTGAGTTTCAAGAGTCACGTTTTAAGGTAAGGGATCCGACCCCTCTCTTTCTTTTCATGTAATCTCTTTTATGTCATTCCTTTTATGCTCCATGTTCTTACGTGAGAGGATGCTCTTTTATATTCCTCTTACTTCCCATTTAATTTTTATATGATGAGAGATCCCCTCTTACTCTCATCATTTCGTTTTATGAAAGTTTAAGTGACGCCGTTAGGCTGCCGAATTTTTAAGTGATTCTTTCACCCTTCTCATTTTTCAAGTTCGATTTTCATGTCAAACCTTTCAAGTTCCTTTTTATTATGTTGGGGTATGATCACTATATCTATCATACTGATCTCTTATGATCATATGATGAGAGACCCTATTTGATCTGTTCAATTGATTTCTGTTGAAGTTTAAGTGACGCCGTTAGGATGCCGAATTTTCATAAGGGAAATCAAATTTTTGTCTTCCTTCCATGTTTTTCATTTCAAATGGTATGTCCTTTAAATTGAATCACCATGTCCATATATACTTCTTATTCTTTCCCTCTACTGTTTTATGGGTCAATTATTATTGTTCGACCCATGTTCCCTCCCTTTTCAAAGTTTTCTAAAACCTTGTAACATAGCCGTTATGCTGCAGAATTTTCGTCTCAAAATGCATCTCTTTTCTCAAAATTATTTTATGTTATAGAGTGAATAATAAAAGCTCCTATTTCTACAGGGGTATTCACATATATATAGAAATGTTCTATTTTAAATTCTGGGATTTACATACATGATACCCGCTTTCCCTTTCCGTGGGTTTAAAGTAACGTAAAGATCATGTCTTTAAAGCAGTTTTTAAAACGTTATGATTATGAAATGAAACCCATTTATTTTATGATATATGGGTTATTTATGAAATGTTTGATGATGATATATGTGGCTCACATGATAATAAAGGCAAATTTAAGGGTGCGCCCTAATAGCGCTCCAATGCATTGGGTAAAGACTTAATCTCTAGAGATGACTATTTTAACGACGCCTTGGTGAATAACCTTGGTAATTTTTAACGACACATTGGGGATGGACCTTGGTGAAACGAAACGATTTTCAATATTAAATGTTGCAGCCACATCTTCAAGTTATGAAAAATGTTATTTTTATTATGATGTATCTCATGATTCCTTTCTCATGCCTTAAAGTTCTTTTCATGTCCTTATTGAAGTATCTCAAGTTCACATGAAAAATGTTTCTCTTGTTTCCCTTACTGGGCCTTCTGCTCACCCTTTCTTTTGATGTATGTCCCCAGGTTATGAGATGCAGTAATGAATATAGGATGAACTAAAGGAGAAGCCTTTCAAGTGTTTAAGAAGAATGTTTTATGTTTTTTTTTCTTGTATTATGTTCCTTGTTTCCAAGACACTAAACCTTAACGATCCTCAGTTCCGTGTAATGAAATGAAAGTTATGTTATAAAAAGACGGGATGCTATAGTTGGTATCAAATTATGGTTTAGTTATTTGTGGAAATTAGGATATAAAAACTTTAGGAAGAACCCTATAGAAAAGTTTAAATATAGGAAAACTTCTTGGTATTTTGGTAAGTATTGAGTAAGTGGTTTATCAAACAAATACATCCCTGTCTGGATACGAGCAGGTAGAGGCGGCTCTGGAACAGATGTACATAGGGGTAAAACCCGAAAAAACCGCTTTGAGCTAGACTCGAACGGGAACTGGTGCACAATAATGGTCCTTGCTGCACTCTTGGTTACGACACTCCCAGGGGATATGTTTGGTTAATCACAAGCTTTTTATGAATCATTATGAAGGAATTATAGAAAAGTGTAATTGTCTAAGCATGAAGTCTTAGTTAAAAGATTCATAAATGAAATAAGTTTCTTACTAAGGTTTTATTCTTTTAGAAAATGGCGGGCAATAGGAGGAACCGTGCCGATGGTGACCGCAATGCACCATGTGCTGACGGCCCTCCGATGGAATCCGGAATGGAAACATTCATGCGAATGATGAACCAACTGACTCAGGTTATGAGTAATAACTTGAATCAAGCTGAGAGGCCGACCTCACCACGAAGGAAAAAACACTATGTTGAGTCCTTCATGCGTCAACGACTGCCAACATTCAGTGGATCTACTGAACCATTGGTTGCGGAACAATGGATAAGCTCCATTGAAAAGATATTTTCTGTACTTCACTGTTCGGAACAAGAAAAAGTAACCCTTGCTGTTTACCGCCTAGAGGGAGAAGCTGATCAGTGGTGGTCACTGATCAAAAACACGAAGCCACGAGGAGAGATAGAAGCTATGGAGTGGGAAGAATTTCGGGGAATTTTCTTTAACAAGTATTTCCCTCATTCCATGAGAACGAGAATGGAGAAAGAGTTTCTCGAGCTGAAGCAGAAGGAGAACGAATATGTCAGAAGCTATGAGATGAACTTCACAAGGCTTTCCCATTATACCTCAAGCTTTGTCATGGACCCTAATGGGAAGGTTGATAGATTCTTTGGTGGACTACGACCTCATCTTCGGAAGAATCTTGCCAATAGAGACTATGATAGCTATGAAGAAATAGTTCGAAGTGCTATGAAAGTAGAGCTGGAGTTTGGTGAGACACAGTGGTCTCATAAACCAAATGAGAAGAAGAGATCGTTGGAGCCCAGTTTAGGGAAGTCTTTTGATCAGGGAAGAGGTGGAAAGCAAATCAAACTTACCACATGCAATAAATGTGGGAAGAATCATCTGGGGAACTGCTTGAACGGAAGTGGAAAGTGCTACAAGTGTGGAAGAGGAGGCCATATTGCTCGGAATTGTCATAGTGAGGTGAAGCCTCAGCTTCCCAACACTAACGACAGAGGAAAGATGGTTCTGGCCCTACCCGAAGTCACATGCTTCAAGTGTGGACAGCTTGGGCACTTTGCTAACCAATGTCCAAATCCGAGGGCGGTGGAGGGGAATCACCATCAACCTCAGCAGAGGCCAAGGGAGCAAGGTCGTGCTTTCGCTATCACAACAGCTGAAGTTGAAGTCCCGAACGATGTGGTAGCAGGTACTCTTGTCGTCCTCTCAAAACTAGCAAGTACTTTATTTGATTATGGTTCTACGCATTCCTTTATTTCCTCCAAGTTTGCAAGGAATATAGAATCAATCCCCGAACTTCTAGAGGTAGAGTTGTCTGTCAAGACTCCAAGTGGGATTATCCTTGCATCAATAGTATTTAGAGACTCTAGTGTTTACTTTGGTGAGCACAATCTTATCGCAAATCTAGTATTCATTCCCATGATGGAATTCGACATAATACTAGGGATGGACTGGCTCTCAAAGTATAATTCTAAGATAAAATGCATAAGTAAGGAAATCTTAGTAGTCTTGAATGAACGACCTACAGTTATCTTCCAAGGAGAGATATCCCGAACTGATCCCTATCTAGAAGTGCCTCCTATAGCTTTCTTTATGGAGTTAATTGGTGATGATGAAGAAGGAAAAGGGATCATACAAATAGATGATGTTCCGATTGTTCAGGAATACATGGATGTATTTCCTGAAGAGTTACCTGGACCTCCCCCAGAAAGAGAGGTAGAGTTCTCCATTGAACTCGTACCTGGGTCTCAACCGATATCAAAGACTCCGTATAGAATGGAAAATGTGGATCTAGAAGAGTTAAAGAAACAACTCCAAGACTTGTTGGAGAAGGGGTTTATCCGACCGAGTGTGTCTCCTTGGGGAGCACCAGTTCTCTTTGTGAAGAAGAAGGATGGATCAATGCGGCTATGCATCGATTATAGAGAACTGAACGGGATCACAGTGAAGAACAGATATCCTCTTCCAAGAATTGATGATTTATTTGACCAACTTCACGGGGCTCAATTCTTCTCTAAGATTGACCTTCGATCTGGTTATCATCAACTGAGGGTGAAGAAGGAGGATATTCCAAAGACTGCCTTCCGATCAAGATATGGGCATTATGAGTTTACTGTTATGCCCTTCAGCTTGACTAATGCTCCTGCTATTTTCATGGATTTGATGAATAGAGTCTTTAAGGACTACCTTGATAACTTTGTGGTAGTTTTTATTGATGATATTTTGATATATTCAAAAAGTCGTGAGGATCATGAAGATAATCTAAGGGTTATATTGAAAACTCTGCAGAAGGAGAGTCTCTTTGGGAAGTTCAGCAAGTGTGAGTTTTGGTTACAATAGGTGGCTTTCTTGGGGCACATCGTAACCAATGAAGGAATCTCGGTTGACCCTGCAAAGACAATGGTTGTGGAGGAGTGGCCTCAACCCACAACAGTAACTGAGATTCGTAGTTTCCTTGGTTTAGCGGGATATTATAGGAGGTTTGTGAAAAACTTTTCACGGCTTTCTAATCCACTAACCAAGTTGACTCGAAAAGGGGTTAAGTTCATCTGGACAAAGGAATGCGAGGAAAGTTTCTAAGATCTGAAGAAGAGATTGGTTACTGCACCTGTGTTAACACTACCCTCTATCGGAGAAGGATTCGTTATTTTTAGCGATGCATCTCTGAAAGGGCTTGGGTGTGTCCTCATGAAAAATGACAAAGTAATTGCTTATGCATCTCAACAGTTGAAGATTCATGAGCAGAATTATCCTACGCATGATCTAGAGCTGGCGGCAGTTGTTTTTTCTCTAAAGATATGGAGGCACTATCTTTATGGGGAGAAATGTGATATATACACTGACCACCAAAGTCTAAAGTATATTTTCACATAGAAAGAATTGAACATGATACAAAGGAGATGGTTGGAGCTTATTAAAGACTATGATTTTTCAATTCATTATCACCCTGGAAGAGATAACAAAGTCGCAGATGCGTTAAGCAGGAAAGATCCTGTTGTTATGGAAACAATGAGGATCCTAGGAGATCCCTTGATTAAAGATCTAGTAAAACTGGACATAGGAATTATAAGGAAAGGGGCATCATCAACCCTATTCCAAATTATTTCTCAACCTTCATTACTAGAGAGGATCAAGAAGGATCAAAAAGAAGATCCTTTGCTGCAGGAGAAGTTTGAGGCTGTAAAGGATGGGAAGTTCCCTGATTTCAATATTGATCAAGAAGGTGTATTGAAATTTCGTACAAGACTATGTGTTCCATCTATTCCGGAGATAAAGAAATAACTGATGGATGAAGCTCATAGCTCTACATTCTCTATACACCCAGGAAGCACTAAGATGTATAGAGACCTTCGTGATCATTATTGGTGGGATAACATGAAGAGGGAGATTGGTGATTACACTACAAGGTGCCTGGTGTGTCAGCAAGAAAAGGCAGAACGACAACTTCCTAAGGGGGTATTACAACCGCTACCCATACCAGTATGGAAGTGGGATAATATCACTATGGACTTTGTAACTGGTCTCCCGAAAACATCCAAAGGAAACAATGCAATATGGGTTATTGTGGACCGTCTCACCAAGACAGCCCATTTTATCTCTATTCGGGAAGATTTCTCTCTGGATCAGCTTGCCAAGATATACGTGAAGGAAGTGGTAAGGCTGCATGGGGTACCACTATCCATCGTATCTGATCGTGACCTAAGATTCACATCAAAATTCTGGAGAAGTCTTCAACATGCTCTGAATACTGAATTGAATTTTAGTACGACCTATCATCCCCAAACTGATGGCCAATCTGAAAGGACTATTCAGACACTCGAAGACGTGCTGATATTATGATCAATGGAATTTAAGGGTGGATGGGATCAACACCTCCCATTAGTTGAGTTCTCCTATAACAACAGCTTCCATTCGAGTATTCAGATGGCACCCTATGAAGCTCTGTATGGAAAGAGGTGTAGAACTCCTACTTGTTGGGATGAAACTGGTGAGAGGAAGCTTCTTGGGCCTGATCTCGTGCAAGAGATGACGAAACAGGTTCATGCCATCTAACAACACATAAAGGATGCTCAGAGTCGGCAGAAGATCTATGCTGACAATCGTCGAAGGGACTTGGAGTTTGGTGTTGGTGACAAAGTCTTCCTTCGAATTTCTCTATGGAAGAGAGTCATGCGGTTTGGGAAGAAAGGGAAGCTCAGCCCTAGGTACATTGGCCCCTATGAAATCCTTGATCACATAGGAACAGTGGACTATCATCTAGCACTTCCACCGAACCTAGCTCAAGTTCATGATGTCTTCCATGTATCTCTCTTGAGGAAGTACATACCCGACCCTTCGCATGTACTGAACCCAGAGGTGGTACAACTGGAACATGACCTCTCTTACGAGGAGCAGCCAGTGGAGATCTTGGACCGTAGGTACAAGGTCCTACGAAACAAGACTACCCACCTTGTGAAAGTGTTGTGGAGGAATCATAAATATGAAGAAGCGACTTGGGATCCAGAGGAAACAATGAAGCAAAAATACCCTCACCTTTTCAACTAGGCCTCAAGTATAAATTTCGGGGATGAAATTTCTTAAGGGGGGAAGAATGTAACGACCCAATCTTTTTTGAGTAGTATATTAACTTACTCTTAATGATTTAATAAGATGTGAATGGTTAATGCAGAAAGAGGAGTCGATGGCTTCATCCAATAGACTCGACCCTTATGAAGCCCACTTATCAGAGCTTGGGAAGGAGGTAGCATCTGTGGGCTTCGCTTTGGACCAAGCCCAAGATGAACTCCAGCATGTCAAGCTTGAATGGAAATGCTTGCGGGAGAAGTTCAAGTTAGTAGAGATTACTACTAGGGTAATGCTATCTGAGCCTCCCTCATATTCTCTCACCATAGCACACCTTACACTTAGGTCTTATGCCGGTGTTATAAGGGGCTATGTGACGAGACCCCAACTTCCTTGTGTAATCCTTTCGGGTGAATGAATTGAGATTTCTTCCTTTAGTGATGTTTGTGAAATGTCAAATGTCTAGATAATTTTAGAATGTATTTTATTGATGAATTTTGAAAAAGGGATATTTTAAAATATTTATGTAAACCCTAAATAACTAATGATGTGTAATGATTTTCAAAAAATGGTCTTCTACAAAAGTGTTTAGCAAGGAATTTGGAGTCTAATAAGATCAACTTAATTTTTGATGAATAGTAAATTATGAATAGTGATTTTACGCTTAGGATTAGTAATGGGACCAAATGGATTAGTAATTTCACTCAAAGAAAGTTTTAATATAATTTAGACACCTAGATTAAGTAATGTGATTCAATAAAATGGGTAAATAACGGTTTCATAAATTATTAGTCAAGTATTAGTTTTTTCAGATGAATAGTGTTTTTTAATTAAAAATTTAATTAAAAATAATTAGAAAATTATTTTTATAAAAAGGACTTTATTTTTGAACTCAGAGCATCGATATTATGTTAAGGTAATTTTTGGGGTTTTTTCTGAAAAAAAATGAATTTTCAGTGAATAGTGTTTTTAATTAAAAATTTAATTAAAAATATTTAGAAAATTATTTTTATAAAATGGATTTCATTTTTGAAATCAAAGCATTGATATTTGGTTAAGGTGAAATTTTGGGATTATTCTGAGAAAGTTGAATTTTTGATGAATAGTGAAAATATAGTTTTTAAGTTACGAGTGTTTAATGACATCATTAAATGATGTATTAAGTATATATTCAATATGCTCGAATTTTGAATAGTAATATAAGGTATGAGGTGTCCCAAGTGGCCAATACCATGGGCAAATACCATGGGCAAGACCATGGTTTTTCCAAAACCACTAATGAGGTGTCCCTTGGCCATTAATGCCTTGTCCCCTCACTTTCCCTATAAATACCCACCCATTTTTCCTTTGGTTCTCACTCCCAACTCTCCCCCAACGAAGTTCTGGTCTCCTTACCTCCCAAGGAGTCCTCCCAAGGTGCCCCCAAGCCCTCAAGGTCCAAAACATTGAGTTTCAAGAGTCACGTTTTAAGGTAAGGGATCCGACCCCTCTCTTTCTTTTCATGTAATCTCTTTTATGTCATTCCTTTTATGCTCCATGTTCTTACGTGAGAGGATGTTCTTCTATATTCCTCTTACTGCCCCTTTCATGTTTATATGATGAGATATCCCCTCTTACTCTCATCATTTCGTTTTATGAAAGTTTAAGTGACGCCGTTAGGCTGCCGAATTTTTAAGTGATTCTTTCACCCTTCTCATTTTTAAAGTTCGATTTTCATGTCAAACCTTTCAAGTTCCTTTTTATTATGTTGGGGTATGATCTCTATATCTGTCATACTTATCTCTTATTATCATATGATGAGAGACCCTATTTGATCTGTTCAATTCATTTCTATTGAAGTTTAAGTGACGCCGTTAGGCTGCCGAATTTTCATAAGGGAAATCAAATGTTTGTCTTCCTTCCATGTTTTTCATTTCAAATGGTATGTCCTTGAAATTGCATCACCATGTCCATATATACTTCTTATTCTGTCCCTCTACTATTTTATGGGTCAATTATGATTGTTCGACCCATGTTCCCTCCCTTTTCAAAGTTTTCTAAAACCTTGTAACATAGCCGTTATGCTGCAGAATTTTCGTCTCAAAATGCCTCTCTTTTCTCGAAATTATTTTATGTTATAGAGTGAATACTCAAAGCTCCTATTTCTACAAGGGTATTAAAATATATATAGAAATGTTCTATTTTAAATTCTGGGATTTACATACATGATACCCGCTTTCCCTTTCCCTGGGTTTAAAGTAACGTAAAGATCATGTCTTTAAAGCAGTCTTTAAAACATTATGATTATGAAATGAAACCCATTTATTTTATGCTATATGGGTTATTTATGAAATGTTTGATGATGATATATGTGGATCACATGATAATAAAGGAAAATTTAAGGGTGCGCCCTGATAGCGCTCCAATGCATTGGGTAAAGACTTAATCTCTAGAGATGACCATTTTAACGACGCCTTGGTGAATAACCTTGGTAAATTTTAACGACACCTTGGGGATGGACCTTGGTGAAACGAAACGATTGTCAATATTAAATGTTGCAGCCACATCTTCAAGTTATGAAAAATGTTATTTTTATTATGATGTATCTCATGATTCCTTTCTCATGCCTTAAAGTTCTTTTCATGTCCTTATTGAAGTATCTCAAGTTCACATGAAAAATGTTTCTCTTATTTCCCTTACTGGGCCTTCTGCTCACCCTTTCTTTTGATGTATGTCCCTAGGTTATGAGATGAAGTAATGAATATAGGATGAACTAAAGGAGAAGCCTTTTAAGTGTTTAAGAAGAATGTTTTATGTTTTTTTTTCTTGTATTATGTTCCTTGTTTCCAAGACACTAAACCTTAAGGATCCTCAGTTCCGTGTAATGAAATGAAAGTTATGTTATAAAAAGACGGGATGCTATATGTGGGTATAGGACTTTCAAAAAAATACCACCTATACCCACGGTTTTGGCAAAACCGTGGGTATAGGTCTTCAAAAAAACCTATACCCATGGTTTTTCCATGAACCGTCGGTATAGGGAAAAATTACCCACGGTTATCCAAAACCGTCGGTATAGGTCCTAATACTATACCTATACCCATGGTTTCCAAAACCATGGGTATAGGGAGGGCCTATACCCACGGTTTGGCACAAAACCGTGGGTATAGTCGCATTTTCCAGTAGTGCATGTCTCTCGGTCTCCTCCATGTACCGACATGTCGTATGGTCCACCTCTAGGTACCGTCCAGTCCGAGAACACTCATCCTAGGTTAGCGTTGTCCGTCATCTCCATCCAACACAACGAGGTGCAAGCATTTATCATGTAGGGGTGAGTATAAATATACTCAATTGGGACCCTGAGACCACCAAGGTCACTCAAAATCCACCATGGATAAACCACAGAGTATGAAATCAAAGGATATCCATTATATCGGTGTATTCCCATACATATACCTATGTAATAAAGTAACCAATCTCAATCATGAGGAAAACACAGAAATCAATGACTCATCTCACACATGTATACAACTTAAGTAGAGAGATAGAGATGACCAGATTTAGCCACTGAATCATCTATGTTGTTGGACCCACACTAGATCCAGGACCAGTAGTTAGAACTGTCAGACCCACAAAAGATCCAAGAATAGTAGTTAGAGCTGTTAGACCCACAAAGTATCTAGGACCTGCCATTCTATCATACCCACAGAAGATCAAGGAATAGAAGATAGAACTGTCAAACCCACACAGGATCCAAGAACAGTAGTCAGAGCTATCAAACACACATATGTTCTAGGAACAACTATTCTGTCGAACCGTTATAGGATCCTGAAATAGATATCAGAAATGTCGGATCCACATCGGATCTAGGAATAGTAGTCAGAGCTGTCCGACCCACAGAAGATCTAAGAACTGTCGTCAGAGCGCAACCAACAACCTGGCTTCCACCAAGCATGCTTGATTCCGGGAGGGTCTGCTCCTCAAGCCAAATTCGATACGTCAACTGAAACAAAGTCCCATGAATAATTATCCCAAAGGTCTGCCATGTTATAGGGATCTCAACGCAATAGACAGTGTGTCAATCGGATTGCAGGTCTGTATGTTAATATCCCTTTAGTCCTAGGTGCCTGGTTGGATTCGTGTAGGATCCAACCTGACCGTATATCAATTAAAACCAGAGCATCGTGAAGGTGCGGCTCGGCATGGCGCAGCCTAGAGGGCAAGGCCGGGTGAGTTCAGCCAGGGCGCCACGAGGGGGACCGCGGGCCGGTTCGGAAGGCTGGGCGGCCGGGAGGTGGCCGGGAAAGGCACGACCAGGGGGTCCAGCGTGGTTCGAGCAGGGCGTGGCCAGGCGGGCCTGCGCGGTTCGGGAAGGGCCCGGACAGGTAGGCTGGTGCAGTTCAGGTAGGGCACGACCAGGTGGGCCAATGGTCGGCCGGTTCGGGCGTGGCCAGGCGGGCCGCGAGGAGGGCGGCAAGGCGGGCAGCCCAGTGGCCCGGTGGCCGGGGGGCACGCGGCCAGGCAGCCGGTTCGTGGTGGCCAGCGGGGTGCACGTGGAGGTCAGGAAGCTAAGAGACCAGGCGACCGGATGGTCGGAAGGCCGGGCCGACGCGGGCCGGTGGTACTCAGCCGAAAGCCCCGGAGCACTGTGGGGGTGGCGCGATTCGCAGAGGCTACAGGTAGCGGGGCCTTTGTCATCACCGCCATTGTCACCTCGTCGTAGTTACATCACCCTTCCGAATAACGCCAAAAGAAAGAAAAAAAGTGACGGAGGTTGTCGGGCCATGTTAGGTTGGCCCGCACCCACCATGTTTAGGGATGTATCACTTGGCTCATCATGAAAAATAGATTAACAATAACATATCCTTAAACAATTCTTTTCCAACCATTTTAAGAAGATACGAAAAGGAATAAAATCATCAAGTAATAAACCCCCTACCTTTAATCATCGGTCATTGATGGTGAAGTCACGGGTTGAAGACATAGTTTTTTCACACCAAGTATTCCATATTCTTCCACTCCTGAATTTGGATGACGGTTGTGGAATTGGTTTCACATCGGTAGGTGTCTGGAGAAGAAGATCTAAGGGAACCAACGCCGGTGTTCTTCGTTGGAAGAATGCGCTATTCGTTGGAAGATTTGGTTCCTCATTGAGAGATTTCTCTTCAATCAACCATGTGAAATCATTGTGCCAAATAATAGATTAGTTAATCAACTATTTTGTAGGAAAAAATTCCAAAAGGTGAAATAAATTAAAATGCTCCACCTCATTAATTCACTTGTGTTGGCAAGAATTATTTGGGGAGTTGACACTCATTAAATTAATGGAAGGTTAAGAGGCTCTCCCTCATTATTGAGGGAGTGTTGAGAGGTTTTACTCTCCTCCCATTAATAGCGGTTGGGAGGTCCCCAACCCTATTATTCAAATGGGAGGTTCTGTTGTTTTGGTTGGTCCCCACATCGTAACCTCTCGCGGGAGGTTATGTTCCGGTGGGCCCCACCACCATAACATTTCATGGGAGGTTAAAATGTGGTGGTCCCACCTCTAACTTCCATGAGGATCTTTTAACGACTAGTCATCCACATGGAAGTATAAATAAAATAATTTGTCTCTCACTTTATTTTAATAAATTTCCATGAAAATCCAAAAAACTAACTTTTATTCTCGACCAACAGCCATCGAGGTTAAAGTCTTATTAAGAAAATACTGGCACTACGAGTTCAACGGTTCCCTCAGATTTAAATTCGAACCACCTGTTCAAAAGTTATAAAAACTCGCATGTAAGTTTATGGAATGTACCCGAACAAAACATCATAAATTGATTCCAAGCACACCGGGCCTCAAAATCATGCACCGAAAATATTCTCGGACTCGTAAAATTAACATGTATTTGAGATACAAATTTCCAAGAAAAGTCCCAGTCATTACACTATATCCCAAATGAATATCGACCCTAGTGTTGATCCCTCTGGAAGATTGTTGATTTCATGTCTATGATTGATGTTTTAATAATCACAAATCATCACATATCATTAATGCTTAATCTGGTTTGATTTCTCATAAACTTAATTACAATCTGTGAATGAATCTGTTATCATGTTTTTGTCTATGCTTATTGACTTACAAAGTATTTTGGAAGTCTTCTGGTATCAACAGACATCGGAATCACCGATCCAATATCAACAAACATCGGAAGCACCGATCCAATATCAACAAACATCGGAAGCACCGATCCAATATCAAAGGACAACGGTCGCACCGATCCGATATCAAAATGAGCCGCTGATCAAACTGACTCACTGATCAGATGACAGACCGATGCTGATCAAACTGACTCACCGATCAGATGACAGACTGATGCTGATCAAACTGACTCACCAATCAGATGACAGACCAATGCTGATCAAACTGACTCACCGATCAGATGACAGACCGATGCTGATCAAACTGACTCACCGATCAGATGACAGACCGATGCTGATCAAACTGACTCACCGATCAGATGACAGACCGATGCTGATCAAATTGACTCACCGATCAGATGACAGACTGATGCTGATCAAACTGACTCACCGATCAGATGAAAGACCGATGCTGATCAAAATGACTCACCGATGAAAAATGACTCACCGATGCAAAATGACTCACCGATGCAAAATGACTCACTGATGCAAATGACTCACCGATGCTGATCTATCTGAGTCACCGATCATTACTCACTAATGCTGATGACCTACCGATCACTTGATTCTTCAATAGTCATAAACAATTGTTTGAATTTCTTTATCTTTATCTTTATTTTATCTAACCAACGGTCATATTAGGTATATTTTAATGCTCTGTCAATTAATTAATAAAGGTTGTCGGATTTCAGGAAACCGTACCTCGTACCTGCGGAAAGGAAACTTTTTCTATCTCCCGAAGCACCTGACATAAATACAAGAAGACTCTGCTGAAGAAGACAGTGGACGGAAGAACACAAGAAGAATATAGAGGAAAGAAAGAAGAGGAAGAACCAAGAAAGATAGAACCTCATACACAATCAAGCCTACTCAAGAAGAGTTCTGTGCATACAAAAGAACATTAAAGAACTTCATCGGCTACATCTCACTGCCTTTGAACCTGAAGCATACGACACTCTTATTCTCAAACAAAAACGATAAGAGGACTCAGAATAAATTCTAAACAAATACAAAAGAGTCCAGAGCTACACTGAAATCACTAGAGCCATTTCTAAACTCTACATCTCTGCTATGTGATACATTTATTTTACATCTTGAGAAGTGTGTGTTATCTGCTGTATTAAACACACACACTGACTCCTGTACTTTTACTGGAGGATCTGTAAATCCTCAGCAAACCTTTTTACACTTCTTTTCCCACTGTGGATAGTGGTAGAGGTCATGAGAGACCTGGACAGCTCTAAGCTGTTGTTTTTTCCCCACGCAGAACTGTGGTAGAGGTCTTGTGACCTGGACAGTGTGTTCACTGTTGTTAACCCCGATCCGGGGTGTGGATCATTTTTATATAAACTTTTTAGAGGACTAAGTCTCGGCTTTAGACTGAACCTCTTGGTTAATTCTCTGTGTTTGTAGCTACATACTATATCCATACTTCATATTTATTTCATATTCCGCTGCTATTACTTTGAAATATAATTTGTCTTCAAAGATACTTTGATAGTTAAACTTGAAAGTGTTTATATTTATTATAAACCAGTAAGTTAGTTTCAAAAGTTAATTTAATCATAATATTAAGTTAACTGAGAACTAATCAATCTTTGAGAAACTAATTGAACCTTTATAATCTGTATAAATTCACTGCAGTTTAATCTGTTTTTGAAATAGGGGGATTTTAATAAACAGTGTTTTTAACAGAAAATTTTAATTGGAACTCAATTCACCCCCCTCTTGAGTATCCACTCCGACCAACATTTGGTATCAGAGGGTGTTAAATATTTTCTAAAGTAACCTGGTTTTCAACTGTGATTTTAGTTGTATTTTAACGTTCTTAAAATTTCTGTTATTTCTAAATTTTTATCTCTTTAAAATTCTGTTGGTGATATCATGGATAATAGACTTGAGGGCGCTGCTACTAACCGGCCACCTTTCTTTAATGGAAACAACTATGCTTAGTGGAAACTTAAAATGAAAATTCATCTAGAAAGCATGAGTTTTGATATTTGGACTGCTATTGAATCTGAATACAAAATTCCCACTACTGATAGATCTACTTGGGATGAACCTACAAAGACTTCTTACAATAATAATTGTAAATCTATGAATGCCTTGTACTGTGCTCTAGGAGATGAGGAATTTAATAGAATTTCTGCATGTAAAACTGCATATGAAATTTGGGATACCTTAGCTGTTTCTCATGAAGGAACAACTAATGTTAAGGAGATGAGATTGAATACCTATACTATTAAGTATGATAATTTTAAGATGAAGCCTGATGAACCCATTTCTGATATGTATCTCAGGTTCAATAAAATTGTCAACACAATGACTTTTCTGGGAAAGGATGTTCCAGCAAAGGAACAAATCATGAGAATTTTGAGATGTCTACCCGAAAGATGGAGAGGAACCTCTGTCTCCATTAGAGAATCGTGTGACATTAGAGAACTACCTGTCAAGGAACTAATTGGTAAGTTGATGATGTATGAAGAAGAACTCAAGGTAAACAAAGAAGAAGATGATGAACCTAAAAGGAAGTCTATTGCCTTCAAGACTACAACCTCAAAGAATAAGGATAAGGAAAATCCTCAAGCTATCAATGAAAGTTCAAGCAGTGAGGAAAGTGAGAATGATTCTGACAGTGATGCTGAGATGACTCACATTTCTAGAAGATTTAAGAAATTATATAGGAAGAAGAAGTTTTTCAGAAAGTCAAACTACAAAGGAAAGTATGATAACAAAGGACACTGGAAAAAGGATTGGAAGAAGTCTGATAAATCAGATGAAGCTGTCTGTTATGAATGCAAAAGAGAAGGACACATAAAAGCAGACTGTCCAAAGCTGAAATACCGAAAGAAGTATGAATACAAGGATAACAAGTACAAGAAAGCCATGAAGGCTACTTGGAGTGCTTCAGAAGACAGCACAAGTGAATCTGAATCTTCAGACTCTAAAAGGAATCGAGACAACATGTGTTTCATGACAAACACTTCTGAGGTAACATCAGAAGCTCTTGCTTTAAATTCATATTATTCTAGAGATGATTCTGAATGTGATAACATGTCTAAATCTGAACTGTTTGAATATTGTGATATGATTGAAGAAACCTGTAATGAGCTTAAAGATAAATATAAAGGTTTAAAGAAACAGTATGCTTTAAGTGTTATGCATAAATCTGATCTGGATATAGAAGTAGAAAAGAATGCTCAGTTGCTTAAAGAGAATACTGAACTAAAATTGTCTAATGAGAAACTCAGAAAAGACTTAGAGAAGTTCACAAATGGCAATAATACTCTAACACAAATTCTAGGAAAGCAAGTTGCACCTAGATATACTACTGGTATAGGATACCAACCTGGACAAAGAAAAGTTGCCAAAACTAGATTCATTCCTAAATCTGGACAGAAGATAGTTAATTCTGGAACTTCATATGCCTCAACCAGTTATATTCATAGTTATGGATCTAATAAGGTTTATCTTTCAAAGAATGTTAATTCTACAAATTATATGAGACCCATTAGACAAATATGGATACCTAAAGTATCATTGGCTAACATGTCTGGACCCAAGAAGATCTGGGTACCAAAATCATCTTCCATCTAAATCTGTTTTGTAGGAGACCTTCTTGAAGAGCTGTCACAAGAAGATATGGTACTTAGACAGTGGATGTTCAAGACATATGTCAGGAGACTTTTCATGTTTCAAAAGCTTAGTAAAAGTTGATGGAGGCTTTGTCACTTTTGGTGATAATTCAAAAGGAAAAATCATCGGCTTAGGCCAGATTGGTAACACAGATTCAATCTTGGTTTCTGAAGTTTTATTTGTCGATGGACTTAAATATAACTTGTTAAGCATTTCTCAGTTGTGTGATGATGGTTTTTATGTGAAATTTAAAAATGATTCTTGCAATGTTTTTAACTCAAAAAATGTTTTAGTATTTTCTGCTTTAAGAAATGAAAATGTTTATGCTGTTGATTTAGATTCTTTAGCTAAGCAGAATATTCCTTGTTTAAATTCTTTTCATAAAGAGTCTTGGATTTGGCACAGAAGATTAGGAAACTACAATGTACACTCTCTTAGAAAACTTTCTAGGAAGAACTTAGTTAGAGACTTACCCAAACTTGAATTTCCAGCAGACAAAGTTTGTAATCCCTGTCAAAAAGGAAAGCAACATAAAGTTTATTTTAAATAAAAGAAAGAAGTGTCAACTTCTCAACCTCTCGAGTTGGTTCACATGGATTTATTTGTACCTTCTAGAGTTTCCAGTTTGAATGGGAAGCACTATGTCTATGTTCTTGTAGATGACTTTTCTAGATATACATGGGTATATTTTCTAGCTCACAAAAGTGAAGCTTGTTCTTACATTGTTAAATACTCCAAGTCTGTAGAGAATCTTAGTGGACTCAAGATTAAGACCCTGAGAAGTGATCATGGTCGTGAGTTTGAAAATCATGAGTTTGATTCTTACTGCTCACACAATGGCTATAGTCACAATTTCTCTGCCCCTAGGACACCCCAAAAAAATGGTGTAGTAGAGAGAAGGAATATAACCCTGCAAGAAATAGCTAGAACTATGCTCAATGAATATGAACTGCCTATTTACTTTTGGGATGAAGCTGTAAATACAGCTTGTTATGTCATTAATAGAGTCTTGATCAGACCGGTTCTTAAGAGGACCCCTTATAAGTTGTGGAACCATAGGAAACCTAAGGTTAACTACTTCAAAGTTTTTGGCTGCAAAGTCTTCATTCTCAATATTAAAGACAATCTTGACAAATTTGCATCCAAGAGTGATGAAGGAATTCTCCTAGGTTACTCTATTTCTAGTAAAGCCTATAGAGTTTTCAATAAAAGAACCAAATGTGTGGAAGAATCTGTTCACATCAAATTTGATGAAACTGATCCACATGAACCTAAAATCTCTCTTGAAGATGATCTCTCTGGGTTGAATCTCAATGATAAAGACAATGGACCTATAGTTAAAACATCCATCTCTGGAAATTCTCCAGAACCTGCTTATGTTGAACCTCAATCTGTAGATGAATCTGAAATCTCTAGCCCTATCTTTTCAAGACCATCTAGGACTCTAATGAACCATCCTTTAGATGCTGTTGTAGGAAATCTAGATAGAGGAACACAGACTAGAGCTTCTCTAAGAAATCAGGTTGAACATCAATCTTTTCTTTCACAGTTAGAACCTAAAAATATCAATGATGCTATCAATGATGAATTTTGGGTAATGGATATGCAAGAAGAACTAAATCAATTTGAAAGAAACAAAGTCTGGAAATTAGTAGAAAGATCTAAGGACATTTTGACCATAGGCACAAAATGGGTGTTTAGAAACAAAGTTGATGAATCTGGAAACATCATTAGAAATAAAGCTAGGCTAGTTGCACAAGGTTACAATCAAGAAGAAGGAATTGACTATGAGGAAACCTTTGCACCTGTAGCTAGATTAGAGGCTATTAGGATCTTACTTGCCTATGCATCACATCTGAATTTCAAGCTATATCAAATGAATGTCAAAAGTGCATTTCTAAATGGTTTTATTGTTGAAGATGTTTTTGTAGAACAACCACCTGGTTTTTTAAATCCTCATTTTCCAAATCATGTTTTTAAACTTTCTAAAGCTTTATATGGTTTAAAACAAGCTCCAAGAGCTTGGTATGAAAGGCTTTCAAACTTTCTTATCTCAAAAGGATTTACAAAAGGAGTAGCTGATCCCACTCTTTTTATAAAAAGGATTTCAAAAGATGTATTAATAGTACAAATCTATGTTGATGATATTATTTTTGGATCTTCTAAAAATTCCTTATGTACTGATTTTTCAAAGATTATGCAAAATGAATTTGAAATGAGCTTAATGGGAGAGCTTAAGTATTTTCTTGGTTTTCAAATTTTTCAAACTAAAGATGGAATTATTTTAAATCAAAGTAAATATACAAAGGATCTTTTAAAACGTTTTGGATTGGATAGTATTAAGGAAAGTGATACACCTATGAGTACTACCTGTAAATTGGATACAGATGAAGCTGGGAAACCAGTGGATCAAACAAATTACAGAGGTATGATTGGGAGCTTACTTTATCTTACTGCTAGTCGACCAGAGATTATGTTCAATGTAGGTATGTGTGCTAGATTTCAAGCTAATCCTAAAGAATCACACTTACTGGCTGTTAAAAGGATTTTTACGTATCTTAAGTATACTGTAAATTTAGGTTTGTTTTATCCAAAAGGACAATCATTTAACCTAACTAGATATTCAGATGCTGACTTTGCTGGATGTAAGTTAGATAGGAAGAGCACATCTGGAACATGTCATTTGCTTGGAAAATCCCTAGTATCATGGTGTAGTAAGAAACAGAACTCAGTTGCATTGTCTACTGCCGAGGCAGAATACATAGCTGCTGGTAGTTTCTGTGAAAAAATTCTGTGGATGAAACACACTTTATTGGATTATGGATTTGATCTTAAACATGTTTCAATTAACTGTGACAATACTAGTTCAATCAATATATCTAAGAACCCTGTGTCTCACTCTAGAACTAAGCACATTGATGTCAGACATCACTTTCTAAGAGATCATTATCAAAAAGGTGATATTTCTTTAAAATTTATTAGTTCTGAACATCAATTAGATGATATCTTTACAAAGCCTTTATGCTTTGAAAGAATGAAATTTATTAAACAAGAGTTGTGTATGATCGATCTGTGAAACTGATCTGTGAAACTGATCTGTGAAACTGATCTGTGAAACCGATCTGTGAAACTGATCTGTGCAACCGATCTGTCATACCGATCTTTTTTTTATTATATTGTAATTAATTAGTAAATTTATTTTATACTTTTTATGGGAACCCTAAATGATAAAATAAATGATAAGTGGCTATTTATCTTCCCTAAAACTTTTAACTTTCATTTCCCGCCGAACCTTTCAACCTCTCTTCCCCTCTACTTCGAACCTTCGAACTCCTGCCTTCCCAAAATCCTCGAATGGCTAAGCAAAAGAGACCGAGCAAAGGACCGGATAGCCCTGTACCTTCAAAGCGTGCTCGAGGCGAGTCGAGTAGTACCTCTCAACGATCAGTAAATCCGAACCTGGAAACTCGGATTGTTGCTGTAGAAAGAGAAGTCAGATCTGCGTGGCTTTTGTCAATTAAGTCACTATTTCTGCAAGTTCTTGAATCCGAAGGATGGATAGACTGGTTTTCTGACAACTCTCGAATAGACTACCCGAAGCTGGTACATGAGTTCTATATGAATCTGGAAATCACTTTAGATGGTGTGGAGGCTGCCAGGATGTCGTCTGTGGTAAAAGGAAAGAAAATATCCTTCTCATCTAAGCAGTGGGCTGAGTGCTTGAATGTACCTCATGAAGGTCGGTATGAGGATTATACTGGGAATATTCCTCCAACATCTGATTACTTATCTTACGAATTAGCTTTAGAGCTTCTTACTGGAAACAGAGAGTCACGGAGAATCATAGCTTCAGAATTAGATGGTGAATGTAGACTTCTTTTCAAGTTTATTCAGCACCAACTTTGCCCTAGGAGAGGAGATTTTGCTGCTGTAAAGTACCAGGATGTTTTCTTGTTGTTTCTTCTGAAAACACATGAGAAGATCAATTTGTGTAGATATGTGATGGTGCACATAGCTGGAATGGTAAAACCATCCAAGAAAGCCACTGCCTTGTTTTATTCAAAGATGATATCTACCATGATCAAGAATATAGAATGTATTGATGAAGATGATGAAGTTGATGAAACCGATCATACCTTCTGTCTCAACAAAGAGATCTGCAAGAGGATGAAAATCAATTGGAATCCATGGAAGAAGTGCTGGGTTGCAGATGAAGATAAATTGTATGAAGCCTACAATCCCATAGATCATGGAAAGAGGCCAAAGGATTTGAGAGACCCTGGCTTGAAACCAGATGAGGAACCAGTTTATTCTGATGATGATGAGCAAGAAGAAGGAAAGGATGAGGCCACCAAAGCCCAAGAGCAAGAAGAAGCTGAGACTGAGGAAGGAAGTATGTCATCTCCTGATGATAGGAGTGATCCCGACACTGCTAGTCCCAAGAGAAGAATAGAATTTGGACCTGCTAGTCCACCCTTAGCCCTACCAGAATCAGAACCCATTCTTGGTGATGAAGAAGATTCTGATACTGAAGAATATCACAGTGAAGCTTCTGAGAAGAGTGATGATGGACATGCTGATGATGCTGAGGCTGCTGTTGATAGTGATAACAGACCAGTGGATGGTCTTTCTGAAGATCAAATAGAATCACCTCAGTCAGAACAAGAAATACATATCAGTGGCAAGGTTGATTCACCAAAAATCAGTGGAACAACAAGCTATGAGAAACCAAAATACACCCTGTGTGCTGCTGTTTGGGATGACTACCCTGGTTATGCTGTATTGGGCTTAGAATATTCTGAAGAAGAAGAAGCAATGCCAGAATCTGCTGCAGCTGTGAAGAGGAACCTCCCAAGAGAAGCAAGGTCTGTTCCTGCTGTTGATCCTACAAATGTTAATTTACCTGGTTCTGGAATCTCTCAAGCTGATCTTAATAAGTTTAAGATTGAATTGCTAACCGCTGTGAGATCCACAGTTAGAGAAGAAATTTCTAATGCTCTTACTCAAGTGTCTCTACAAGTTTCTGAAAATTCATTGGAAGCCTTCTCACAAAGAGTATCTAATGCTGTGAAGCCAGACCTGGCCAATACTGGTGAACTTATTGGCAGGCACATAGCCTTTTTGAATCAGAATATGAAGGATCTTCACACCGGCTTGGTATCTCTATCCAGCGAATTCTGATCAACCATCTCTGATATGATGGAAGTTTTGAGAAATTTGATTGAACATCTCAACAAGTCTGACCTGAGGAAGTTGAAAGCCAAGTTAACTCACATAGTTGGCCAAGCCAGTACAGGAAAGGTAACCAAGATCACTACCCGTGAGCTAGAAGCTCTAAGAGAAGTTGTGCATGATGAGTTAGCTGCTGTTAGAAAAATTCTTGATTTAGAATCTTTAAGGAAGATGAAAGAGATCTATGATAACAGTCATAGGATGGCATTGGTGTATTCAGCAGATGCTAAGAAAGCTCTGCAAGATATCAAAGAGAAAGTTGATAATTACTTTTCCAAGATTTATACAAAGCATGAAATGGCTGCAAACTTCAAGGTGTTGGAAGAGAATCTGAAATTACCTCCAGTCACTCAGGCCTTCAAAACTCAAGTTCATCAGTTGCAATATTTTACCCCTTCCTTGACCCAGTTCATGGAGAATAAAGATGATTTTGAAAAAGCTATGAAGTATGGGCAGAAGTCATTCAGGACTTCATTCATCTTTTGAAGCCCTATTTGAATGCACCAGCCACTGCAATAGTAGTTCCTACTTCTAAACCTCTCAGTGACTCTGATGTAGCTCCAAATCAGCTATCTGTTGCTCAAGCTCTATCTCAGTTAAGACCAGTCCCTCAGCAAACTTCTCAACCAGCTCCTGTTTCTCAGCAACTCTCTGTGGCACCTGCTCCTACACCTGCCTGAGTTGTCCTACCACCACTTCAGATTCGCCAAGTCCAGCCTGCCTCCAAGCCTTCAAACTTACCCACTATTGATCCCAAAGACAAAGGAAAAGCCCCTTTGTATCCCAAAAAATAGTTGTGTATTGTTTTTGATAGGGTGAACAATGTGATGCTTGTAATATTCTGTAATTTATCAATTTTTTCCCTCTTTTCCTCTCTACTCTATGCTGACTGCTTTTACTTTCACTTTCACTTATATGTTTTCCCTCCTTTTTGATTATCCCAAAGGGGGAGAAGAAAACGAATGATATATGGGAGAAGAGAGATATATGGGGGAGAAAAGATGTATATATCTCAGGGGGAGAAATCTGTATAATATATATGGGAAATTTAAATTAAGGGGGAGATTTATATATCTCTTTATATTTATTTTCTTTATGGTTTAATTCTCATTATGTTTTTATTTATGATAAAGATTTGTGATTATCAAAAAGGGGGAGATTGTTGAGCCCTCTGGAAGATTGTTGATTTCATGTCTATGATTGATGTTTTAATAATCACAAATCATCACATATCATTAATGCTTAATCTGGTTTGATTTCTCATAAACTTAATTACAATCTGTGAATGAATCTGT
The DNA here is from genome assembly GCA_963277665.1 of Viscum album. Classification (NCBI taxonomy): domain Eukaryota; kingdom Viridiplantae; phylum Streptophyta; class Magnoliopsida; order Santalales; family Viscaceae; genus Viscum; species Viscum album. The sequence continues at coordinate 1,323,046,725 of OY728140.1, forward strand.
TATCATGTTTTTGTCTATGCTTATTGACTTACAAAGTTTTTGGAAGTCTTCTGGTATCAACAGACATCAGAAGCACCGATCCAATATCAACAAACATCGGAAGCACCGATCCAATATCAACAAACATCGGAAGCACCAATCCAATATCAAAGGACAACGGTCGCACCGATCCGATATCAAAATGAGCCGCTGATCAAACTGACTCACCGATCAGATGACCGACCGATGCTGATCAAACTGACTCACCGATCAGATGACAGACCGATGCTGATCAAACTGACTCACCGATCAGATGACAGACCAATGCTGATCAAACTGACTCACCGATCAGATGACAGACCGATGCTGATCAAACTGACTCAACGATCAGATGACAGACCGATGCTGATCAAACTGACTCACCGATCAGATGACAGACCGATGCTGATCAAACTGACTCACCGATCAAATGACAGACCAATGCTGATCAAACTGACTCACCGATCAGATGATAGACCGATGTTGATCAAAATGACCCACCGATGCAAAATGACTCACCGATGCAAAATGACTCACCGATGCAAAATGACTCACCGATGCAAATGACTCACCTATGCTGATCTATCTGAGTCACCGATCATTACTCACTAATGCTGATGACCTACCGATCACTTGATTCTTCAATAGTCATAAAAAACTGTTTGAATTTCTTTATCTTTATCTTTATTTTATCTAACCAACGGTCATATTAGGTATATTTTAATGCTCTATCAATTAATTAATAAAGGTTGTCGGATGTCAGGAAACCGTACCTCGTACCTGCGGAAAGGAAACTTTTTCTGTCTCCCGAAGCACGTGACATAAATACAAGAAGACTCTGCTGAAGAAGACAATGGACGGAAGAACACAAGAAGAATATAGAGGAAAGAAAGAAGAGGAAGAACCAAGCAAGACAGAACCTCATACACAATCAAGCCTACTCAAGAAGAGTTCTGTGCATACAAAAGAACATTGAAGAACTTCATCGGCTACATCTCACTGCCTTTGAACCTGAAGCATATGACACTCTTCTTCTCAAACAAAAAAGAGAAGAGGACTCAGAATAAATTATGACCAAATACAAAAGAGTCCAGAGCTACACTGAAATCACTAGAGCCATTTCTAAACTCTACATCTCTGCTCTGTGATACATTTGTTTTACATCTTGAGCAGTGTGTGTTATCTGCTGTATTAAACAAACACACTAACTCCTGTACTTTCACTGGAGGATCTGTAAATCCTCAGCAAACCTTTTTACACTTCTTTTCCCACTGTGGATAGTGGTAGAGGTCGTGAGAGACCTGGACAGCTCTAAGCTGTTGTTTGTTTCCCCACGCAGAACTGTGGTAGAGGTCTTGTGACCTGGACAGTGTGTTCACTGTTGTTAACCCCGATCCAGGGTGTGGATCATTTTTATATAAAATTTTGAGAGGACTAAGTCTCGGCTTGAGACTGAACCTCTTGGTTAATTCTCTGTGTTTGTAGCTACATACTATATCCATACTTCATATTTATTTCATATTCCGCTGCTATTACTTTGAAATATAATTTGTCTTCAAAGCTACTTTGATAGTTAAACTCGCAAGTGTTTATATTTATTATAAACTAGTAAGTTAGTTTCAAAAGTTAATTTAATCATAATATTAAGTTAACTGAGAACTAATCAATCTTTGAGAAACTAATTTAACCTTTATAATCTGTATAAATTCACTACAGTTTAATATGTTTTTGAAATAGGGGGATTTTAATAAACAGTGTTTTTAACAGAAAATTTTAATTGGAACTCAATTCACCCCCCTCTTGAGTATCCACTCCGACCAACACCTAGTTTCTACTGAACAACCACCCCATTTACATGAATCCTTGATCATTCTAAAATACCAAGCTATGTAGCCTTAATGTGTCACATAAGCAAAAACTTCCAAATGGTTGGGTAATGCTCTCGAACAAACATTCATAGTTTGTATCTTCTTCTCCCCCCTCAATTTACTACTATACATATTTATTTGACAATATCATATTTTATAATATATGTAATTTTTATTATACTAGTGTAATATATTTGTTCTCACTTCCTTATAAATCAGTGGAAAAGTAATGACGTCATCATTCATTTGTGTGGAATACAACCTCCTTAAATGGAAAGTTCTAATTTTTATATAATATTCACATAGTTGGTTGAATGTTTTTTTAATGGAAAAATATAATAATTATATCATGATTAATATTATGAAATAATTGTTATTTTATTTTTATACCTCTTATATTTTACGAAAAATGGAACCATTAGCCCTATATGTACAGACTACTACCGATATTGAACAAATTATTTCATTCATCCAGTACTGAAAAATATGGATGATATTAAATAAACATCCAATTTATAAAAATTATATTAATGAAACTAAAAATATCCATTAAATAAAACATTTAATTATGCATCATTATTATAAATAATAAAAAATTATTTTAAATTTAACGCCATTAAATGATCATATCATGTAATATTTCATAATTTGATTCAATTTTAAAATGATATTAAACATTATATATTAGTGATGATGTAATTATAAAGGATAAAAACATATAAAATAATGCATAATATTATTCTGTTTTAGAATACCGTTTAGAAATGTCAACATAAAAGGAGAGTTTCTATGAAATTGGTTGAACCAACTCTAGTTACCGAGTGAAGAAAAAAACTATTTGATAAATGAACAAAAAATAATAATAAACAAACATGGAAAGAAAAAATCGATGAATAAAACCATTAATAATTTTATTAATAATCATAATTTTATTATGTATAAAGATATATGCACACATATAATTAGAATGGATATAAGGTAATTTCTTTTGGATTTTGATTTTGTTTCATTGAGATATGATTGATTTTTTCCACATGTTTTTAATATAGAATATATAGAACATGGATTTTTTTATAAAATTCATCAAATCAATTGTATTTGAATATTCATATAATTTTATACCATCCAAGTATCATCAATTATGATGATTACTACACGAAACAGTTTTTGTTTAACTTAAAACACCATTCATTGAGTTATCATTATTCATCTTGAATTTCATATATATATGACCTGATGATTCCAAACTAAGATTTCATTTCGTAGTAAATTATACCTCAATCTAGATAAAATAACTTTTAAAATACAATTAGTTTTCTATGACGAATTTATTCCTTAAAAATTAATATATTTTGTAGAATAATTATCATCTATGTTAATGGAAGTATATCCTACATGTCTATATTTATCAATTACCTATAATATTCTCCAATATACATGGAAAAACAATTTTGTGTTATCTTAGTTAACCTTCATATATAATAATTTCCATTTTATAAATTATATATAAATACCATTCTTAATGGCTTTGGTTAAAAAAAATACAATTTAGATCATTGAATGGGCTCTGCTAGACTAATAACCTTACTTTTGGGTCACACATTCTCATTCATTTTCCTAAAGTTCATTCTTATAAATTAAGATGTGTTTCTTATAAATATGGTATATATTTTACTTACACATATACCTCGTTTATTATGGATATCATTTTTATGGATACAATTTTTTTATATCCCCTTCTAAATTGTCTCTTTTATGAGAACCTACTTTAAAGAAAATTATGTATTTCAAATTTCATGTCTAATAAAACACACATAATTTTTTTTAAACTCACATAGTTTACAAAACACATAATTATTTCTTTATGACTATTACTGTTCACTTCATTATTAAGTGAAATTATAATGTCTCCATTTCTTCAAAATATTATGTAATAATTTTATAAATCATCACCTAAGTTGTTCATTTGTTTTCAAAATATTATAATCCATTTTATTTAGTTTAAATATTGGAATTAAATTATAGTGAAATATGGTTTTTATCTGACTATATATTTTCAGAATAATTTAATTCATTATTCCTTTTTGAATCCTTACTATATAGCCTTCAATTATTTATTTTGATGACATTGTAAAACCCAATTTCTTATAATTATATTTTCCATACCCGATATATATATATATATATATATATATATATTGTTCTTATCATGTTTAAAATGTATTCATTTACATGAAATTATATTAATTATGTGATATGTGGGACGAAAAAAATATATCCCTCCAATCATTGTGTAAATCATTTCATTTCTTAAGGTAACATGAATATGAATTGGGAGTGGAACTAATCCACTATAATACTCTGTCAAATATGTTTATAGAAAAGGGGAGTGAAGATAATTTCTTTGAAACTCTATCAATCATGATTGTATTGATTTTGATACATGAATTATTCTTATGATTTAATTGTCTATATTGTTTCCACATAATTATTAATCTATTATAATATGATATCATTTCTTAATATCAGATTTCCATGCTTATGATCATTCTCATTCTAATATCATGTTATGCCTACAAAAATATTATTTTTTTCTCAAAATAATTATGTACATTGATTATTACATTAAAATGTTTTTGTGATTTCCCTTTATTATGTTTTCACCCCGCAATTTATGATTATAATTTTAACTTATGATATGTGTAGAAGGATTTTGTGTTGAAAAATTTTGTATAAATGATCAATGTTTTCGTAAAATATATTTCTTATATAACTGGTCCTTATAAAATGTAATACTTATATTCTTGGTATTTTGAGATTATTTTAGTGTATTTGTTTTTTAAATTATGGAAATGATGTAAATAAAATAAAATATTATCTTTTCAATATATATAATTAATAATATATGACACTAAAATGTGTAGAAAAACTAATGACATTTATCTCAATGGTCAAAAGATATAATTAATTATAAAATATTTTAAATTCTATGAAAATGTTCTTTAAAAAAATAATATTACAATTTATATTTGGAAATATAACTATAAATATGAAAAATTTATTTATCAATGAATCATTAATTCAATAAATGATATTTTATATGACTTTTTTATGAAATTTTTAATAATTTGAGATTTTTAAATGTTATATTATTATGAAATATGGATAAATAAAATATTTTTATAATTTATAATTTCAAAATTTTAAATTAATGCATATAGTTAATATATAAATATAGGAATTGGAAAAATAAAACTATTAGTGAATAATTAAATAAGGATTTTAGGATTAGTTATAGTTTCATAAAATTATTATAATTTCATAATATAATTCATTTATTTATTGCTAATATATAACTTAAATATGTAATATAATATATATATTTATAATATAATATTTAAAAACATATACTTAATGTTTATATTTAAAAAAATTACCAATAAAATTTATTTTAAAATTCTAAAATAATAGTTTTCATAAAACCTATATTTTAATGTCTATTTCTAATTTTCATATGAATCTACAAGTTTTGGGGTTAATATTTTTATAGACTATGAGTTATGATATATATATTATTTTCTATATTAAAATATCATATACATATATTAATTATAATTTAATTATGTCATGAATATAAAGAATTATTTATTTTATGACTAATAACAATCATCATTTTTATAGACGAGAAAAATATTTGCATCCCTTAGTCATGATACTTATTTATTTATTTTCTTATTTTATTAAAAATTAAATAAAAATATTTTGTATTAGTTATTTGAATATTAATTTACCTATATATGAAAATATTCTTATCTTTTATATTATTTTTTATCCATGATATTATTGTACAATATTCATTCAATAAAATGATAATTGAAATAAAAATAATTATATTTCAAATTTAAGAGTTATGATATACTCAAAAACAAATTTGTTACAATATCCCACATAAAAATAAATTTTTCCTTGCAATTTTTAAAAAAAATATTATTTTAAAATCGTTATATATTTTGGAATCAATATAATAATTTATATTATGAATTTCACCCATCTCCACTAAAAGAACCATAAAAATAAAATTAATCATGATCTAGATTGAATGGGAATTTTTCTAAATGGTTTATAAATCATAATAATATTGTTTTATATTACTCACAATATAGTAATGTTTATAAATTTGGTATCATATATTTTTAAACTATAAATCAAAAAATGACATCTTAATTATAAAAAATAACTAATCTCTATTATTATTTTCTCATATAATTTTTATACTATTATAATCTATATAATATTATGTAATCACTGAAACAATTTCATTTAGTCTATCACATATCATTGTTTAATAATAACAATATTTTATTTTTTCATTAAGAAACAATAATGTCTATAAATAATGTTAAATTCACGATATTAATGGAGTATGTATTTCATATAGGGAAAATATTTATTCAAAATCCCATAAAAACGTTTTTTTAATATTCTATGGTATATATATAAATTAAATAATCTCTACATATGTTCTTATGAATCTAGTTCTTATGGTTACTATTAAAATGCTCTGATACCAAAGGATACACATCCAAATCTTTAACGCCTAGAGTTGATGGGTTTCAAATTACATGGAAATAAATATACAAGTTTCCTTATTCCCATAATCCAAATATTATTCATTATTTAGAGAGTGGATATAATCATGAATATTAATGCACATTATTATAATATCTAATAAATGGAATATAAAAATTTTAATTAAATTTGATGTTATTCCTTGTTTAATGTTATTTTTAGAATTTATAAAATATTATACTATTTATACCTAGTGAAATCGAGAAATTGTAGAGAGGAATGAACTCAAATTATAATTTAAGAATAACATACAACTAAATAAAAATGGAATAAAAATTAAATAAACAATATGAAGAGAATATATAAAAAAAATTTCCATTTGAATATATATGAGTAACATAACCAATAGAATTCAAGACAATTAAAATAAATAATCACATTGATAAAAATAATTTATTTCATAATGATATAATGTAATTTTATAGATATCATAAACCTATATCAATGGCCCTATAAAAAGGAATTATATATAAATTTTTAGACATACACTAAATACCAATGATATTTTTCATCAAGAGACATACCAATGCATCAAGGGTATATATATTTATAGGCTATACATATCACACAATATGTACAATTCATTCATCATATGAATAAAAATGAAAAAATAGAATCCAAATATTTATAATTAAACCACATTCGTAAAAATGGATCAATAATCATTAATTTTTCAAATACATGTAATGGGTGTATATATTGTCAACATTTCTCTTGTAAATGAATGTATGTTAGTCTAGGAGAATATCCATCCTTAAAAATAATTATATATTCGGTAATCAAATATTGAATGATAAATGGATACCTGTTAAATCCAATTGATTCTCTTTTTCAATTAGATCATGTGCCTATCAATATTAAAAATAATAAATTTAAATAATTAGGTTCTCAAAATGTCTAGGATTGAATAATTTAATGTCCTAAAAATAGGTTATTTTATTATTATAATTAATAATTATGTCTAGGTGAATTCCATATAATCATTTAATTATTAATTATGTATATAAAATGACAAAAAAACTACCTATATCATGTGATGAATATAGAATTTTAGTTTATATGATCATAAATTGATTATGATGATTAAAGTGTTTAGATGGATGAATAAAATCCTTATCAACTGTAGGAGAAAAATGTGTTTTTGGAAAAATCCCCAATACACATAGGAGTATGAAATTAAACATATATGATTCGCATTATGGATATAAAATTTCATTATAGAGAAACCTACTAGATAGAAATATTTGATAGCATAGGTGAACTTATGTTAAAATAGAGTTAAATCTTGCTGGGATACTATATAAACTCTACCAAAATTATTACCATTTTATTTATTAACCTTGGTACCTTATTAAAAGTATTATACCCATAATAAAATAAATCACATATTTGGGTATTTTATTATCATTGTACAATATATAGTTTGTTGAATAATAAGAGAATTTCTACATTAAATCAACTAAGATATTGTGTGTAATTTGATTAAACTGGCAGATAACATGCATATTATATAATTATTATAATAATAAAAACATCATAAAAAATTAAAATATGGTAATGAAAATATAAACATATATTTAAATTTAAGTGTAATTAACAATGGAAAATACATTAAAATATGACCCATTATTTGTCCTGGTAATGGAATAAGAAAAAATACAATATGTTAGTTGAATTATATGTCATTAATAATATATATTGAAGATATTAAGATTATATATCATATTAAGATGATGATATAAAATTTTAATGTAAATGAGATTATAAAAAATTAATTATAATTTGAAAAATATGAGAGATTAATAAGAATACATCATGCTTACGTCAGCTTGAAAGGGTAATAGTGGAGGGAATGTATAATATATCAATGAAAAAATATTGAAGGGAAAATATTATACTGAAAATTAATGTATATAATCAATTATAAATTAATTTTAAAATATTTTATTATAAAATTATGTTAATATGAAATTGAAATGAGTGGAATATATACCCTTAAATTACTTATGATTCTTGGATTTGAATTAGATATTCTAACAAAAAAACATCAAGATTGATGAGAGATGAGTGGTATAGGATCCTAGAGAGTTACATGAATATAAACATAAAAAATGGTAAAGTTAAAATGAGAAATGTGGGTGGGTATTTATATCAATGCGAATTTAATTTCATAGAATAATGTATTTAACATTTTATTTTTCTAACATCTTATATTCCCAACTACTATTATAAAGCAAAAATAAATCACTTAATTATCCAGTGTCATTTTTTTTTTTAAAAGTAATATAAGTTTACCAAATTTCTCATGGTTTATCGTCCTTATATATATATTATTTCATATTTATATAATATTATTATATATCACCATTTTTAAAATATTTTATATTTTATATAAAAAATATAAAATTTATTTGGATAAATAATTTCAAAAATAAAAATTAAAAAATATAATAAATTTTATAAAATTAATATTCTAAATGAGGGAAATAAATAATATAAATTCAAATTTATAAAACAATTTTTGGGTGATGGTCACTACTTAAAACAACTAGATAACTATTTGAAAACCCATCTTTTTTTTTATAAGTTTTTTTATCAAAATAAGAAACCCATTTTAGGTAAATATGAATAATGAAATTTAAAATTTGATATTAAATAGAAATAATATATTATTTATATAATATTATTTTTCTCTATCATTTACTCATTAATATTTTAGAAATTATTTTTACATATTAATACATACATTTAAAATGTTTCATTAGTTTATAAATATATTAAAAATCATTTATAACTACTTAACAATAAATAAGATTATATAATATTATTTATTCTTCTAATGAAATAGTAAAATTTTTCACCTAATAAACATGAAATAATACATTCCCTTAAAATTTATATAATGAATTATTATATTATATTTTAATGGTCACTTTTTAAATTACCCCCATAATAATTTAATACTATAAAAAAGATTGATTCATAAGAATAAATTACTATTAAAATACCAATTTGTTAATATAACTATAAATTTAATTAATTTAATTATCAAGGAATCATGAATTTGGTATAAGTTATTTTTTACAACTATTTTTCGAAATTATTATTGTTTTCATATATATGCAATTTTTTTCATTATGAAATGTAGATTAATTAACCTTAATTTTTATTGATAATTATTAATTTAACAATGACTATATATATATAATTAAATAATATAAAAAACAAAAATTGAATCCATAATGAATTATGATATCATGATTTCTAGATGAATGATATTTTCATACAATAAATTGAATTTTATAGGGTCATACATTTATGTAAAACTAATAATTCATTTATATATATGAAATTATACACCATAATGATTAAACAATGATTTAAAATATATACTAATTTTCCATTTGATAAATAATGAATTTATATACCTTCGTATTATGAATCCAAAATAATTGTTTCTATAAAATATTTATATCATGTATTTTTTAACTTCACATATGATTTGATTATCTGATATGTAATGTTTTTTTGGATACTATAAGTTATGATGTATATTATATATCTACTTATACATATTTTATTCACAAATAAATTCAAATTTCATTATTTAATAGATGAAAGGATAATATTAATTTATAACTAATTGTTTTATTTACTTTTATAGTGGAGAGTGATAATAACTTACCTTTTTTATTTCATGTTCATTTATTAATTTCATAATTTATTCAAAAATAAATATGGTTAGGGTATATTATTTTGTCGTATCCCTATTTTTGAATATAAATAATATCTATAAATATTATAATATAAATTTATTTATTAGTTATAATATTACAGAAGAATGTTATCTCCAAAAGAAAAATAAAAAAATTAATCATAATTTGTTTATATGTGAAGCATATATATAAGTAATATAAGGATTTATAATGAGGAGACACAAATTTAAATATGAGAATATATTATATTCAAAATACATGAAACCAAATTGAAATAATTAAATGAACCTAAATTAAAACAACCAATATCAAGTAAAACGATGATGAAGATACAATATGGTCTATGAATGAAAAATAATGGAATGTGAAGTATTTACACCATCCCCATTTATATTTCATGGTAAAATAAATTGTGAAAAAAATATGTGATCCATAATATACGGTTTAAATATTGATGCACAATTAGGATGTGGGATTTCTGAAACCACTCAACCCTCATTAAAGGAACATATGTGACTATTCTAAAATAAGAACCAGAGTTTGTTACTATTTTTTGACCTTATAAGTATTAAAAATGAACCATGTATTTTCCCTCAAAATATGAATCCCTTTACCTGAGAATAATTTAGAATGCTCAATAAACAAAAAATATTAATTTCCCAACATTATCTGGATACTAATGGCTTGAAACAATATTTACTGACCACACACTACCACACATCATACTGCTCAAATTTTTATTATTGTATATATATTATTATTTTAATTTCCAAATATAAATAATCAACAATGTTGTCAGGATACGAATTTTTAATTATCTAACCTATGATACACCTTTCCAGCACCCTATTTTTCCCTCTACAAGTCTCAAGCTTCATTCTTATTCACCACAGACTGATAACTACTTCGAGGGAAGAAAATCTAAAAAATTGGAATGATTGTTCTTGAATAATAAGTATACTATGGTAAACGGATCATTCTATGAACCCAAAATTCATTTTCCATATATTTGAATGTCATGAATCTAGATGAGTAGTGTATAAAACCTAAAAATAACAAATATATTTTTTTATTAATGAATGATCATGAAAATATTATATGGTGAAAATAGTCTAAAACTAACCTTAAAAAAGTAGACATAAACCATAAACTGGGTATACATGCACAACAAGGGTGAAAAATAATGGAATGATGTGATGTGGAGATGATAATAAAATATATATGACAAGAGGTTAATATGAATCAACTATATTAAATATCATCATCTACCACTAATATCTATGTCACATGAGGGTTGTGTTATATTACGTCACCTCCCTTAAACACAATCCTTGCTAAATATAATAACCACCACAGACAAGTTGGTCTATTACATTACCTATATCACATAATATATTTTCTACATACACCCAAATGTTTTATGAAATGTTATATCATAACTATACCAGTACAGTCCAACCAACCTCATCAATATAAAATAATTTTTATATAATATATAACATGGTAGTTTGGAATACATTCAAAAAAGTAAAATTTTATACTTTATAAAAGTATTATACTATAAAAAATATAAAATAATTTTTTATTAAATGTGAATGATAATATAAAGCGAAAATTAATATATAAAACAAAAATAATGAATTACAATATTTATATTATGGAAATATGACAACAAAACTCTTAGATCATCATAAATTTTTATGAAATCATTTACTTTATAAATTTATATCCCAAACTAATTATATCATGGTTGTTATCAAGACTTGAATACTAAATTATCAGGAATATTCAATTTACATATCATAAGAATTCAATATTGAATTATTTTATAGTAGACAAGGTAATGTATCATAAATACCTAGTAATGTAGATTTCCTTGTATCAACTTAAATACCAATGTTTCTATATGAAATTACCAATATTAAGGACCTACTAATTCATATAAAAATATTTTTTATAAAATAATGGTTACAATTTTTAGTATTTATAATTTAGTACCATAAAATTAATTCTTCACATTGAATATAAACAGTTTTTAAGAGACAAATCATTTTTCTCCATGGAAAACCATGTAATAAATATCATAAAACACTTTCACTACTAAAAATAGATCATTTCAGACAGACTATAACATTTAATAAATAACTAAATATAATTCCTTTTTCATGATGTATTATACCATATATCAATAAAAAAATTTAACATGATGTTCAACAGTTATATATAAGATGTCTATCTCTAATGATCATGGTAGGAATACCTACACTATTGTGGTAGAATGTTATTAGTGAAAGATAATCTACTTCAAGGAAATTTTTTCTTTCATATATATTTTACTCTATAAAAAAAACTAAAAATATTTATCACACCACACTCGAACCCTTATATTTTTTGTTCTTAAAAAACATCACTATCCCTCTCTTTAAAAGAGCTCTTTTATTTTCTTCTGTATCCTTCATGATTGATCGGGTTGTCGAACGAATCAAATTAGTTGTTTAATTTTGACAAGAATTCATACAGTACATCAGTAAACCTAGGTCATCTTTCGAGGCAGCCTTGGATCATTAATTAAAAAATAGGGTTTTTAAAATGAAATTAGAAAGGTAAATGGGGTTTTATAATACATGGGATTTATGATAAAAGATGACAATAGAAAATGAATGCGATAAAACAAAGTAGAAGTAAACAAGATTAGTTAAGCGTGATCAACCCGGGGTACTCTCATGATGTTAATCCTTCATCGCTTCATGATATAGAGTTATGATCTTTAAATCCATCTTTTGTAACACCAAGAACCAGAATGTTACTGAGTATATACAAGTATACCTCCAAGGGTTCATTCGAAAACACACAATGATTCACCGAACACTGCTGATCATTGGGTGATTTGTGTCTGATGTCATAACTGAAAAGCACTAAGTCAACACACACAAAACTTGATGTGATGTCGAGGTTTGTATATTATTTCATTGTGATACCCTAAAATAAATTAACATGACCTTGATAGTGATTATGTGAGTTCAATTGACCAATATGAACCACACAAACACAACAATTGAAAGGAGGGAAAGGAAGTGGTGAACGGTGTGTAAAACATCACATGAATGGGTACCTCCAAACATGATCATATGAGTTGAGAATGACATACCAGTACATAACTCAATAAAATATGAATAGAGGATGATTAAAAACAACATAAAAACTGGTAATTTAAATGATCATTCAATGATTATAAACATTAATCTTGGGATTTACATCACGTTCCTCCCCGGGTGATCACAAGGGGTTTAGAAATCCACGGGAGGAGAGGAAGAAGAAGATGTTGAAGTAGAACATCTCATATCCTTCATAACTTATAGTGATGGTAAAAATACCTCTTTGAGAATCCAAAATGGCAGCACCTTGCCTCTGGTTCAAACTACTAAATGGGGAGCCCAATGTGCCTTTTTATACTAAAATTGGAAGGTGGTTTTAGGCACACATATTTCATAAATTTACTTGTAACACTCGTTTTGGCCTCCAGACAGTCTTATTTTGCATTGGAGAAAATAGAAAAGTTTTATCCCTATATCTTGGCTGTCTCCAAATAATGTTTGGCACCATTTGGACAACTACAACTCGAGATATTGATAAAATACAGAACACCGCATTTGACTTTGTACAGAATTGATTCCTTAGACAGATCTGTTTGTATGGTCCTCTTAATGAACGAATTAGGATTACTTTCCTTCATATGAAATGAAGATAATAAAAATCAGACCATCCGACAACGTTTCATCCCATTTTAATGCACAGTTATGTATAAAAATGAGTTTTAGTCAACTGGTGTCCTTGGATCATGTGCAGATTGGCCCATCATTCTTAGACTTCATCATGGGTCCTCCAAATCAACCCCACCTACAATAGAATTATGAAAACAAGTAACATGGACCTTTTTAACAATGTTAAACACAAAATAATTGCATCAAAAATGAAGTGAAATTTGTTATTATATTTGTAATTTTCAATACAATACCAGTTTAATACATTTGCATATGGGTGAAATAAAACAGCGAATCGTCGTATGATCACACCCCCACACCAAAACATTTTCACTCCTGGGAAAAGTATAATATCCTAATAATGTCCCATTCCTAAATTAATGGTGTGAAAACATCCAATATTATTTAGAAAAGATATTCATCATGTCTCTTTTATGGTATCAATTTTCCTATCATTTTTATTTTCTCACATTCAAATTTGATCATCTTCATTTGTTAACCCATGAAATGTGTTGCAACCTAACTCACCTAAAAATTTTCCCTCTTCACTCAAGGAACATATTAATGTGGAGTTATTCTCTTTTCATAGAGTTCATGGGATATTATCATATTATTTCAAAAATTCTATGTTCTCTACCAGTAGAGATTAGTGCGCTACTCCAGAGGACTTTCAACATGTTGTTCTGAGGTTCAAGGGTTGGTAGGATTTAATGTTTAAAAATATGAGGCTAAAGAGAGGTTTTTAATCTCCTGTCTACAAAAAATGTCAACATTCAGTAAGTGTTCACAATGAATTTACACACTCAACACCTCACAAAGTTTATCACCTCCAAATCTCTCTCCCCGTTGTCTATTTTGTGGGTCACAACCAAACAATGAATAATAATGATTAAAAATCCTCTTTCTCCATTTTTTTCATTTGTTATGTTTATTTTTTTTCATTGTACATAACTCTAATTTTTTAGTTTCTTTTGGATATAAAGAGGGAGACATGTATAAAAAAATTATTTAATATGGCTTGTGAACCCATTGCCTGATGAAAATGTAGGCACCCTTTATATGAAGACATAAAAATGATTCTCTCCCCATAATTCCCATTTGTACACCCTCTCAACCACACTTGCTGAAAATAAACAAGAATATACACAAGAGATGGGTAGGTAGGGAAAATTTATCTTTTAATGTGGCTACCTAACAGGAATTTCATGGTCTCTAAGGCTTTATAAGTATAAAATGTAAAGGTGAAAAAATACAGGATAATTATAAAAAGGGCTTTTCAATGAACATTTGCCACTATCATGAATGTAGTATAATTGAATCTTATAGATTCAAACAGAATAAAGGCAAGTTCTAGTTTCTCTACATGACCCGAGACTCTAAAGAAAGTGATTAAAAGACAGAATATGAAATAAAGGGATTATAATTTCACTTCTCTAAGAGATTAAAATATTGGTCAGTTCTAATGAGGAATGGGTTTCAAAAATCCATTAAACACATAAGAATAATGTGAAAATAAAAATTATAGAAAAAGATAACATATCAAAATTCATTTAGAAATTGTTTTAAAAAAAAAGTGTAATTTTGAACACAATTGACTTAAGCATGGAAAATAATTTTGGATATTCTTTTTAAGATAATTTTGTATCTAAAAATAAAAAATAAGGAAAAATAAATAAAAAATGAAAACCCTTTTTTTTTGTTTAATTTTAATTTTTTTTTTGTTTTTCATTAATCCTATCTATGAAATGTCACCCTCCCCCACACCTAAAAGTTAAATTGTCCTCAATTAAATTATTTTAAATAAATAGACAAGTAAATAAAATGTAGGGAGAAGGGACAACATGGTAAGTGGTGTCATATGTGGCATCTATCAGTTGGATTTCCTCCATAACATGTTTTGGGAAATTGTCATAGAAGTGTTTCATCCTCTTACCATTGAGAGAAATCCTTTTTCCTCTCTTCTCATGAAAATCCTATATAGCACCAAAAGTATACACATAAGTTACAGTATAAGGACTGATACATAAAAAAAAATCTTACCTGGGTGGAACTTTATCCTGGAATTATACATGAGAACCTTATCACCAATACGGAACATCCAATGATTAATCATGCTATCATGGATAGATTTTGTCTTATATTTATAGATTCAATAGTTATCATATGCATCATGTTGAATCTCTTATAACTCTTGTATCTGCAGCTTTCTATGCTCACCTAAATCTGAAAGATTCATATTACATTATTTAATAGCCCAATATGCGCGGTGTTCTACCACCACTAGGAGGTGACAATCCCTTCCAAATACAATTATGTATGGTGAAATTCTGATTGGGGTTATAAAAGTTGTACGGTACGCCCAAAGTACATCATCCAAGGGAAAACTACAATCTTTCCTATTGGGTCGTACCGATTTTCCATGATTTTTTTAACTTTCCGATTTAAGAATTCTACTTGTGAGTTAGTTTGGGGGTGATATGAAGTGGTGAGTTTTTGATTAAATCCATACTTATAAAGAAAAGTTTTCATGATGCGATTACAAAAATGTGAACCTTGATCACTAATGATTAATCTAGGTAAACCAAACCTACTGAAAATATAGGACCTCACAAAATCAATAACCACTCGATAGTCATCGGTCCTGGTGCCATTTTTTTCCACCCATTTAGATACATAGTCAACAACCAATAAAATGTATAAAATTTCAAATTAATTTGGAAAAGGCCCCATGAATTCAATTCCCCATGAATCAAAAATTTCACAGAATAACATGCATTGTTGGGGTATTTCATTCCTCTTAGAGATATTCCCTATGAATTGACAATGACTATATGACTTGTAAAATCTATGGGCATACCTATACAATTTTGGCCAATAAAGTCCTGATTCATAACCTTTCGGGTTTCACGTTGAGGGAAAAAGTGTCCCCCATAGACCAAGGTGTGGCAGAAGGTCAAAACATAGGAGAACTCGTAGTCAGGGACACACCGACGAACTACTTGGTAAATAAAATTTTTCCAAAAGTATGGGTCATCCCAAATGTACCACATGGAATCATGCATATGTCTCTTGAATTGTGAAGTGCTAAAATCAATGTGGACCCTAGATGTTGCTAGAAAATTCACAATGTCCTCATACTAGAGCGTAAGGTCCACAACATCACAATGGTTCTCATGAGGAATGAATTCTCTAATGGGGAGGGATGAGTGAGCATGGTGGTCTAGTGGTGGAGAAATCCTACTAATGTGGTCAGATACAACATTTTCTACTCCCCTATTATCTCTAATATCAATGTCAAACTCTTGAAGGAGGAGCATCCACCGTATAAGGTGGGGCTTAGCTTCAGGTTTCTTTAGGAGGAAATAATGGGTAGCATGATTAGAAAAGAAAATGATTTTTGACCCGATAATATGTGAATTGAATTTTTCCAAGGGAAACACAATAGAAGAAGTTCTTTTTCAGTGGTTGTGTAGTTTTCCTTGGCAAGGTCAAGGGTATGTGACACATATGCAATGAGATGAGGAGAATTCTCAACCCTTTGTGATAAAACATCCCCAACTACAATGATAGAGGCATGACACATAAGTTTAAAGGGGAGACCCCACCTTGGATATTGGATGGTGGGAGATGATGTGAGAATCCTTTTTAGTGAATTGAATGCATCCTCACAATTATTATCAAATAAAAACTTAGTATACTTTTGTAATAACTGGTACAAGGAAAGTGTGATCTTACTGAAGTATTTAATGAATTATTGGTAAACACCATCATGACCCAAGTAGGATCACTCCTCACGAACACATTTTGGATACGGAAGGGTTTAAATAAATTAAATTTTTTATTTATCCACTTGAATACCCTATTTTTAAATAAAATACCAAAGAACTATCCCCTGTTTAACCATGAAGTGACATTTCTAGTAATTTAAAACAAGATCTATTTCTATGCAACGATGGAAGATAGAACCCAGGTGAGCCAAAAAAACATCAAAATATGTTGGATAAACTATGAAATCATCAATAAAAACATCCATGCAATTCTCAAGTTACTCTGAAAATATTCTAAACATACAACGCTAAAATGTACGAGGAGCATTACAAAGACCAAAAGGCATCCATCTATATGAAAATGTGCCAAATGGATAGGTAAAGGTTTTCTTTTCTTGATCCTCAGGGGCTATATGTATTTTCAAATAACCTAAATTGAAATCAAGGAAACAATAAGATAACTTACCAGCCAATCGTTATATCATTTGGTCAATGATATGTAAAGGAAATTGGTCCTTCCGCGTTGCTTGATTCAGTCGACAGTAGTCAATACAGACTCTCCAACTGTTTTGCACTCATTTCAGAACCAATTCATTCCTTTCATTTGACACAACTATTATTCCTATTTTTTAAGAAAAATTTTCACTTTTCTAACCCATTTACTATCAGATATAGGATAAATGATCCCAGTAGTAAGTAATTTACTGACATCGAATTTTACCACTTCAAGGAGAGTGGGATTCAACCGGCGTTGATCATGCTTTATAGGCTTATCCTCATCATCTATAAGTATATGATGCATACAAATATATGGGTTAATCCCGGGAATATCAACCAATATCCATCGTATTTCCTTTTTACAGTCTCTCAAAAGGTTGAGCAGTTTTTGATTTATGTTGTGGAGAGAGTTTATTGGAAATAATGATGGTCAATTGGTCAATAACCTCAAGATATGCATATCTTAAATCATAAGGAAGTTGATTAAGTTACAAAAACAGTGGATTCTGGATTGATGGATGGGATTTAGGGTGGCTGAGGTCCATTAAAATATCGATCTTATCATATTTATTCTATAACTATAGAGAATCAATTGGAATGAGATTTTTAGAATCATTGACAGTCATGGGTACCTCTGATTGAACACACTAATTTATTAAAGAACAACATTTACAATTTTCAAAACCTACACGACACTCAAAACATGAATAAAAACTCAAATCATACAAGGGTGATGAAATTTAAAATGAATCAATGTTTTGGTTGAGGAGAGTATTATGTCTGTGTGAATATTTTGAGAGCACATCCATCAAATAGATAGGAAGAGTGGAGTTCTCTTCAACAGGGTGTTTCACAGACTCAAGGATGTTAAAACTTACATTTTCTCCACCAAAAACTATGGACAATGTACCATTCTGAACGTTGATGATCATATTTTCTATTTTGAGGAATGGCCTCCCAAGTATGAGAGGAGTGTGTTGTTTGGTTCGGGTATCTTCCATCTCGAGAATATAGAAATCAGCGGGGAAGATGAGATTCTTCACTCTTACAAATGCATCCTAAATCACTCATATTGGATGCATAGTACTCTGGATTGCATGTTGCAGGACAATTCATGTTGGTTTAAGCTCTCCAACCTGCAATGAAGTATATACAGAGTGAGGAATTACATTAATGGAAGCACCTAAATATAGCATATCATCAGAAAAGAAAGTCTCCCATATGGTACATGGTATTGTGAATGTTCCTGGATCCTCGCATTTGTTTGGCATTTCTGGTTGAATCAAGGCCGAGACATTCCTACCCAAGTTGAATCTCTCATTCCCCTTCAGTATCATTCTATGGGTGCAAACATTTTTATGAAATTTGGAATATCGAAGGTTTTGTTTAACTGCATCCAATAAAGCAATGTTAACTTTCAGCTTTTAAAATGTATCCATTATTTCTTTATCAATTTCATTATCATAATTTTTCATATATTTAGATAGTCTTTGGGGGAAAGGAAGTGGAATGTATTGATCATTTGAATCAACAATGATAACTCGATTTCCCTTTTTTCATGTTTTTAATTACATGAAATTTTTGAGGGTTAGGAAAGATATTTTTCAAGAGGGGGACATACCTGTTGTGCATGATCAGAAGAATGATAGACTTATTTACCACTATGAAGTGTAACTGCACATACATTACCTTTTTCCTTAGGATTGGGAATGAGTTGGGATGGTAGTTTTCTATATCCTAGCATCTTAAGCTCACCGATGTTGTTTTCCAACTATCCCACTTGAGTCCATAGGTCTTGAATTGTTGATTGTGTGGTCTGTTGGAACTGAAGTATCTGGGTTGCCATTCGCTTCACCATATCCTTGAGGCTTGGTTCAGATTTTGGAGGAGGAAGATGATTGTTTTGAAAAGTTGAAGGATAAGAAGGTTTCATACCTTGGCCTTGTGGATACCAATTCTACTTGGGGTAGCTTGAGTTTACTCCTTTTCGGTACGGGGGTTGTGATTTCCACCCAAGATTTTGATTTGACCTGAATT
This sequence comes from Viscum album, assembly GCA_963277665.1. Lineage (NCBI taxonomy): Eukaryota > Viridiplantae > Streptophyta > Magnoliopsida > Santalales > Viscaceae > Viscum > Viscum album. The sequence continues at coordinate 1,323,067,019 of OY728140.1, forward strand.
GTTCTTTCTTAATGGGAAGTTTTTGTTGGAATTGACGCCCTATAATCAAAGCTGCACAAGACTCGGTTGAATCCTGAAGTTGTGGGCACTAATCAGAAAAATGAGAATTGTCAGAACAAATACCACAGTTTAATGGAATAGGAAGAGATTGTGAGTTACATTGTTCTTGAGATAATTGCCTTATAAAGGTATTCATCTCATCAAGCCTGTCATATAACTTTTCTTCTAGAGAATAATGACTTACCTCAATAACTCCTCGAGTTGGTGGAATAACTCGTGTACCAAATTGTTGTGCTTTTTAAGCCATGTTGGCTATTAAGTCACGAGAGGAGGAAGGAGTTTTATCTACTAGGGAACCATTAGCTACAACATCAATCATTCCATGATCCATGGGGATAAGTCCATCAAGGAAGTATTGGATTAATTTTTGTTCACTAATCTAGTGGTGGGGGTAGCTTGAGAAAATTCTTTTGAATCTCTCCTAGTATTCATGAAGGGTCTCTCCTTGTGATTGCCTAATTCTAGATATTTCTTTCCTAATTGATGCAGTTCGTTAGGCAGGGAAAAACTCCTCTAAAACTAGTCTTTGTAGTTCATTCCATCCCCCAATTGTGGTAGGAATATAGTATATCCAATCTTTGGATACATTATCATGGGAGAAAGGGAAGGCCCTAAACATAATTAAGTCCTCAGACACATTTTGGGGTTTCATGGTGGAGAACAATATGTGAAATTCCTTAAGGTTTTTATGAGGGTACTCACCAGGTAGACCATGGAATTTTGGAAGAAGGTGGATGAGGCCTGATCTCATCTCAAAGTTGGTTGCTTCCTCAGGGTATTGGATGTACGCAGGTTGGTACTCCACAACCGAGGTGGTCAGTTCTTTTATGGTTATATTATTTTCATCCATGCTTTCATGGGTTTGATTGGGTTCAATTATTGATTGGTTAAATACCATGTAAGATTCCACAAGGGGTTCCTCAGTTTTACATGAATGTCCTTATCTAGAATCCTTGATTTTTGAGTGGAGTTATTTTTCAATTTCAGGTTCCAATTCAAGTAGTGTTTCTTTTCCAGATCTTGTCATGAAATAATGATGTCCATTTTTATTTATTGATTTTCTGTTTTGTTTTTTTTGAGATGGATAAAAAAATGAACTTAATAAGTGTGAAGGAAGAATAGTATGTTATAATACATAATTAGAGAGAGAGATAGAAAAAACACATAAAAATAAACTAAAACAACGATAAAAACCCAAAACAAAACAATAAAATGGGGGAGGGGTACTGAAATGAGTAATAATTAAGAACTAAAATAAATAAATAAAAGGAAATAAAGAAAAAAATTATCTTGTATCCCCAGCAATGGTGACAATAGTTGATCGCGTTGTCGAGATCGTCAAATTAGTGGTTTAATTTTGACACGAATTTCTGCAGTACATCAGCAAGACTAGGTCGTCTCTCAACGGATCCTTAGATAATTAATTTAAAAAGAGGGTTTTGAAAATGAATGTATAAAGGTATATGGGTTTTTATAATACATGTGGTTGATTATAAAAGATGAAAATAGAAAATTAAAGTGATAAAACAAAGTAGAAGTAATCAAGATTGGTTAAACGTGGTCAACCTGGGGTACTCTCATGACGTACATCCTTCATCGCTTCATGATATAGAGTTATGATATTTTAATCCATGGAATGTAACACAAAGAACCAGAATGTTACTATGTTTATACTAGGATACCTCCTATGGTTCATTCGAAAACACACAATGATTCACCGGATACCGTCGATGATTGGGTGATTTGTGTTTGACGTCATAATGGAAACTCACCAAGGAAACACAAGAAGAAATTGATGTGATGTCCAGGTTTGTATGTTATTTCATTGTGATACCATGACATAAATTTACCTGACCTTGATAGTTCTTTTGTGAGATAAATTGACCAATATGAACCACACAAACACTGCAATTGAAAGGGGGGAAAGGAAGTGGTGAACGGTGTGTGAAACATCACAGGAATGGGTACTCTCAAAATGATCATAGGAGTTGAGAATGGAATAATAATGCATAACTAAATAAATTAAGAATAAAGGATGATGAAAAACAACATAAAAACCTGAAATTTTAAATGTTCACTCAAATATTACAAACATGAAGCTTGTGATTTACATCATTTTCCTCCCCGGGTGATTATAAAAGGGTTTAGAAATCCATGGGAGGAGAGGAAGAAGAAGATGTTGAAGTAGAACTTCCTATAGCCTTAAAAACATCTAGTGGTGGTGAAAATACCTATCTGGGACTCCAAAATGGCAGCACCATGCCTCTGGTTCTAACTACTCAATGGGGAGCCCAATGTGCCATTTTATAAGAAAATTGGAGGGTGGTTTTAGGTACACAGATTTCTTCAATCCAATTGTACCATACCGTTCGGCCTATCGAAAGCCTTATATCTCTTTTAAGAAAATAGAAATGATGTATCCCCACATCTTCACTATCTCCACTGAACATTTGGCACCATTTGGACAACTAAAGCTCGAGATATTTATTAAATATAGAACACCTCATTTGATTTTTTACAGATTTGATTCCGTGCACATATTAGTTTGTATGGGCTTCTTATTTAACAAATTGGGCTTTGGGTATTTCATATGAAATGAAGATAATTAAATTTATGACTATCCCAAAAAGCTTAATCACATTCGATGCATGGTTATGTGGAAACATGCATTTTAGTCCACTAGTGTTCTTGGATCATGTGCAGATTGCCCCATATTTCATGGACTTCATCATGGGTCCTCCGAAACACCTCCACCTACAATATAATTATCAAAACAAGTAACATTTCAAATTTTAACAGTGTTAAACACAAAATAATTGAATCAAACATGGAGTTAAATTTGTTATTATACATCTAATTTTGAATACAATACTAGTTTAATACATTGGTATAAGGGTGAAATAAAATAGAGAATCGTGGTAAGATTAATGATTTCTCCCCAATTTTACATATTTGTGATTAAAGACCACATGCATGAAATTTTATTCCCTCATATTCTATTATTATTTATTATTGATTCAATATTCCCTCTCTCAACATTTTGTTTAGATGAACTATAAGATTATGGATTTACCCAATTTTTTTGTTTATTTTGTATTTATTGTTCTTATGGGAGTATTCATCCCTATTTGGGTGTCAGTATCAAAGATGAAACATTATTTATCTTGAAGAGTTCATTAATCTTGATTTAATATAGTTTTCCCAAAGTTTAAACATTGAAAATAATAAAATAGTAGTGTTTATTCAATTTATTGATCCTTTTGAGTTTATTAAATACTTTCAATAAAATATGTTTTCAATTTTTTTTTGAAAGGTGGTTTCAAGGATTTATAGATTTCATTAAAATTTAGTACTTGTTTGTAATTTTTTCAATTTTTTTTATCACAATATACATGAGTTTTTTAAGCCACATATTATTTATTTTTATTTGAAAATTGTTGTATTTGGGTGAATGAATGATTATATATTTATGGTTGTATACTTAAAAAGTTGTTAATTGTTAATGTGTGTGGGGTGGTGAGATAATGTGTTGAGATTGTTTGAGAAACCAATGTATCCTTAGACAACATAATACTCATGTCATTTTCCATGATTAATCATTGTTATGTTTAATTATATTGGTCCTTTTATGTTTATACTATTACAAATCATGAAATGTAATACTTGAATTTATTATATATGTTTATACTTATTGATTTTATTAATTATTTTAGTTTCACTTATTATTTTTCAATTATTCATTTTTATTATTCATATAATATATATTTATTTTCAATTTTTTGATTAGTTATTAAATATAAGTAATATTTAATACAATTATAGTTATTATTAATAAATAATTTCTGTATCTAAGTAAATATAGGTAATAATTCTTAAAAATTTAGTAATTACTTGAAAAAATTTATTAAAATAATAGAAATGTTTAAAAAATCACAATATTTTTAAAAAAATTATAAATAAATAAAAATATTAGTAGAAATTATTAAATAGCTTATAATAATTCATAAATAATTTGAAAATATTAGTAATAATTAATAATGATCAGTAATAAATAGTACATATTAGTATGTTATGATAGTTTCTAATACTATTTTAATGTTTTTATAATAATAATAATTATTAATGATTTGTAATATTTTTTGTAAAAATTTATTATAATTAATAAAAAAATTAATTTACTTAATTAGGAAAAATAAAAAATGTAACATTTTTAACCAGGTGCCCCACACCTGTGCCTCGGGTTGGTATCCTATATGACCACTAGCGTGGATCCCCATATTCCAGAGGCTGTCTACTAGCAGTGATTGCCTATAATTAGTCTTGGATATACTATACTAGCTTTTTCATTGTAAAACACCAATGGATAGTAAATACAAAATAACATAATATATAACCATATCAATAAAGATGACAACATCAAGTGATGACCAAAACTGAAGATACAATATCAAACAGAACAATAAATGTGTCATGGAAAAGTTAATGGAATGTGGAAAAACGAAAACTCAAATGTAATGACACTAGAGAATCATAGATTGGCCCCGAACCACATCCAGTTCCTTCATCCATTCTCTATCATGACTTAGCCACAAAACACATAGCCTTCTCCATTATCATATCCTGTAACCCAGAAATATATTCAGGTACTGATCAGGTAGTTCGATTAGGGTATGATTTGAACTCTTTAGGTACCCATCAATGGTGTCTATAACAATAACAATTCAAATAATAGTGTATGAATTTGAATAAATAATAAATTACAATGAAAAAAAAATAGTTACCACATTATCTTCTATTCATTTTTAACATAAACCCTTAGAATCCCATATACACCCATATCTCATTACCTAATTTGGCCCATATTGGGGTTTGAACTATTCTAAAGGGGTATCATGTCTTAGGATTCCATTAATACATTTCATTAATTCATACGTGAACCACCATGTTACCATTCATAAGACACACGTTATAATGACCATGTTACAATTATTTATTTATAATACCATGTTTTATAATGATAATTATGAAACAATAAATATATTCCTTCATCTGAGGTGTATCCATAGGATGATGAATCACCCAACAGTTTCCTAGGATCCAAATTATTGAAATTATTTTCATGTATCAGAAAATATAAAATTTAAATGATGAGTAAAGAATTAGTAGAATTAATAAGAACATTAAATAATTTAATCAAATACTTTAGGATATTCAAATAGATCCCAAGGTTGAAAACACAGATTTTAATATATTTACATAAAACTAATAAATATTAGAGTAAACACAATGATTATTATTTTTTATGATATAAAAACATTAATAAAAATATTAATAAACTATAGAATCGTCAATTAATTTGATAATATGAATCATATATTATTAATGATATCTTTAATGGAAGAGAAAAAAATGATCTTACATAACACTCTTATTGAATAAAATATCCAAAAATAGTCATGTGAGTAAAATAATTCAATTTATAATATTATGAACCATATCCTACAATCATATGATATATTGATGTCAATTAATATGTTGTGATATATGGTAGGGTTCTATAAATATATCAACCCTTATGAAATTCAAATAAAGAATCATACAATATTCCATGGATTCATACTTTCCACCCCTACAAGATGCTCATACAATACAACACAATACATATAAAAACATCATATTATTTATATTGGATTAATAGTATGTTCAATAATATTTCAATTTTTCATTAAATCTAAACAGACACTATGCAATATCACCTTAAAGTGTAGCATATATAATATATGTTTAAATCGAATCCAATATATATTTTTTCTGTATTCCAAATAAAATAAAATTTATGAACATAATTAATATGGATTGCATCATATTAAATAAATTATGAATGATATTCAATAAAATAGTTAATGATAAAATCTACAAAAAAAATTTGGGAATAAATATATGTTTTGAAAACATAATCCCAAATTTAATTAACTACGATCTGACGCCACTTATGAAATTAAATAATTTTCTAATAAATGAAATATAATATTCAAAAATAGAAAAAAATAATATCATGTTGTATATATTTACTACTACTTTATATATAATCGGATTTTATATGATACCTATGAAACACATGTATCTCAATAAATTTATCCACATGATGGATCACATAAAAACATGATGAATAATATAATAATTTTTTTAATTTTACCGCGATGCCAACTGAAATAGTGTATTCTTCCCCCTCATAACTACTCTATCATTCAAAATTCATCATGAAAAAATTTATCTCACATATATAATATCACATGGGTTTTATCCTAATATACGAGTAATCATATAACAATCATATAATAAATATAAACATCTCATTTCAATTGTCTTCATATAGTTTAACACTATTTGTGCCAATATCAATCAATGGTTAAAATTCCATACTATTCTTATGAGAGTAATATTCCCATAATATCTGAACTAAACTGTCGACATGATTAGAAACATACACAACCAAAATTGAATATTTTATCAATAATGCTATTAAAAAATGTATTATATTATGATGTTTCTCAATTTAGTTATATTATATTACCTCATATATTGGGAAATAAAAATAATAATCATCAACCATTATTATATGAAATATGTATTATATGACACTTCATATGGTATTTTTCATGGGTTACAATTTTTTTTACCTTATGTGTATTTGGTTGGGAATCCATCCTAGCATATGATTACCAAACACTTGACCATTATATGATACTTATAAAATTCCATATTCATATGGAAAGATAATCTTTATCGGGTGTGAAAAAAGAAATGTGGCTCTAACATGCTATATACAACAGACTATTAAACCTATGGAACTTTTAATGGAACCCACACCTCATAAAAATTAAATAATAATGACAATGGAATGGGGAAATTATTTATGGGGTTTATATGATGTCTCAAATATCAACAAAATAAAAAAATTATCCATTTTATGTTATAAACTTATTTTACATGGATTATGCATTATCTGAAAAACTAGTTATTATGGATTCGTTATATAGAATAAAAAATATCTTATTCCATAATATTTATGTAATAATAAATAATAGTTCACATTATAATGAACATTCCCCAAACTCCACATTTATTAACCCTCTTATCATGTCATCCAAATTTCATTGACCACTTATCTCTATAGAGTCCCCTTCTTTTTAAATTTTTAATGATGATATCCAATAACACTCTAAATGTTACAAGATGTCCCGATAAACAAATCATTTCAAACTTGCACCAGTAACTACCATAAAATATTATATTCTTTTCAAATTCATGTACTTTTAAATTATATGATATTTTTGTCGGTTCATATTATAGTTCATTGGAGAGAATTTTCAATATATGTATGAATAGGAATGAACTAATGTTTTAAATTCCAATGGCTGGAAAAATACATCTACTGAAAAAAACTTATTTCCTTACAATACAACACTTGAGGAATATTTCATTAAACCATCAATAATACTCCAATACTAAATAATATTCAAACATATACATAGAAAATTCAACAATTATTCTTCTACAGTCACTATCTATTTACCCATGTCCCGCTAAGGCAGAATTCATCCTCAAACCATGATGGGATATAAACATGGTAAACATGTCTGATGGTTTATATTTATGGGTATGTTCTAAGAATACCATAGTCAATCTTCTATAATTTTCCATACGAAGAGAAATATGTATTCTATGTTTTTTATTTTTGAATGGAATACTATATTCTGTTCCAAATTAATTTTTCATTGACTATCACATAAAAACAGAAACCTCAACGAATCTTGTCAGATCCTTCCTAATAACTTTATTCAAACAAATTCATTTCCACCATAATTGTTTAACAAAATATTCTTCCTTTGTGTACATGGTGAAAACATATTATATCCACAACATCCAACTTAAATTTCATCCTCTTTATATGAATAGAAACCCTATGGTTATATTACTGGTAAATAAATCCCTAGATAAATCAATATACATGTAACCATACAATGGATAATTCATCAAAAATAAGTACGATATATATAATGATACCTTAAAAAATTATATAACCCATTTCATAGCCCTCTAGGAATAATTTTTATTATTTGATTTGAATTTTCACATATCATGCACAGAAGATGAAATTTATTTCCGATTACATATCATGAAATAAATTTTACTTCTATTTAATGATGATAAACGAACATGAAACAAGTAAATTACCTCATTTTCTATTTTAGGAAACATATCATCGCGAAAAATGATGTTTTTGATAAATAGATTTTATAATAACATCTATAGGTCATCCTAGATCATTTTATTACCTTCTTGATGTAGTCCCTCAAATATATAACTAAAAAACAAAATTTCAATCTGTATTGATATTTTTTCATTATTGGATATTGGTCATTAAATGAAGTATTTATTTTATCATTAAGATAAATCATTCTTCATATTTTATATTGTTCAAATTACTGGAAAAAATAAAAATATTTCTTTCACATATCGAAAAATTTAGATTAAACATTAATCATTCTACACCATCCGGTAGAAACAATGGTTTATGATTCATATTATTAGTTTTTAATATCATAATTCTATTGAACATTTTATTCAATAACTTTGAATCCTACTTCATAAAATATATTATTTTTAATATCATGTACATAAATATATTGTTCAAATCATTCTAAAAACTATATGTTTATTATTGAGACTTCATCGCATAACTCGCTAGGAAGGAATTTTTTTTTAAATCCATTCTTTCTAATTATATATTATCTTAAAAAAACATGATCAAAACTTTTTGAATGATATTGTATGAAACTAATGGTTATTTTACCATAGAGAAATTAATTCCTTCATTTTATTCAAATCACATATGAATGAGTAGTGTCTTAATCCCATTTCTTCCATCTAATTCCTATGATAATTAAAAAATCCACTTATTAGATAATTATTATTTTTTGTTATGGTATATTAGTCCAAATATTTTTTCATTAGTATCCAATGAATAAATTGATTCCTTCATCACTAACACTAATATTTCCTACCTCCTCATTTGACATTTATGTTTATCCACTAACCAAAAAAATAAGAAAAAATATATTTCCAAAAACACTATTTTTTTTGGAATATAGCTATTCATCTAAATTCACCAATCCTCTATGACATACCCTATAATAATTCTCTAGATGCATTGATTTTTTGTTAATAATCCACATGTAATATAACTCGATCCTCAGTTTCCTAGGATATTTCTAGCATATTTTACACTAGTATCATATCCTTTAATATAGTTCTATCATATGTTAATATTGAAACTATTATCTGTGTTCTACACCCATTGATATATACATGGACATGAAATTTTAGTTCCATATATTAAAATTATTTTCCAGTTATATCCTTCACCTTATAGAGAACTATCAAATTGAGGATAAATTCTCATATTTTTATTTTATTCCATTAATAATCATATTTGAGATATAATACAATATATTAATCACCAAACCTCTCATGGAATCATTTGTTCAAAACAAGGATCATATCTTTATCTGTTGACATGGACATAGTCCATCTATAAGGACTCATCCTTAAAAAATTACATAATCTCGAGTTATGTAAATAATTTTTCATTCTACAAAATTGATGAACTATTTAGTTTTGGTGTCTATGTGAATTAGGCCATAACTCAAACATAAAAAATTACAAAATAAAAAGGCTACACTTCAAAACTATATCCATTTTTCCAACAATATTAATCACTTAAAATAAATAATGACCACTATTATTAAAATATTCACAACGTTCAACCTGAATTCATATAATACCTTACTCATCCATAAGTCTTCTGAAATACATTAAATTTTTTTTATGGACATAAAAATCTCATAATGGGATATAAAAATTAATATATTGTTAGTCCATCAATAAAAATTTAAAACCACGAAAAATATTTAATAATGAATTAGATTACCCTATTAATATTTATTAAACACTATCTATTAAAAATAATATCATTTTTTTACATATTTTTAATCACATGGTTTCAATAAAATACATATCAATCATAGAAGATACATATGGGTATGGTTGGTAATCATTATAGTTTTCACTCTATTAAATGGAAAGAAAATTTCATATACTCCTCTATATTTCAATCTTATAAATGTAATGTTCATATGGCTGACTTCCATACCCAATTCCTTGGGGGGTATTGGGGGAAAACATTTTTTTTGGTTTATAATGGAACTACCCTACATTTGTTTATCAGGAAAACTCCCATCAAATATTCATATACAATTAGATAATAGTAACACTATAAAAGTTTCAATTATCAATGATTCAGTCATAAATTTTCATTTTCAATTATAAGAATCCATATAAATATATTGAAATAATAAATTTATTATAACAAATAATTTTTAATATCAAAATACATAGGAAAAATGGAATGATGAGTTTTATTTTCATTTATAAATATTATTCCTTGTAGAGGAATCCAAATATAAAAATACAAATAAAATTTAAATTAGTCTATTTATATCCATATAAATAAATAATTAAAATAATATCAGTAATATTGAAATGGAGGAATATATTTTGAGATTAAATAATTAAATATTCAATATGCCCCATGAAATTCTAAAAATGTGAATTATAAGACACATGGAATAATAAAAGTTAATAAAAAAATTTATTGAAATGATAATATATTAAATATTGATATTGAATTTCAAAAGTTCATATGTACACACATAATAAATGTTCAAATTTTTGTATCATTATGAATTGACTTAATGAGTATATATTGAGATGAAATAAATTACACGAATCTACCCTGTTACATTTTACATTATATTCTTGAATAACAAAATTATGTTAATTATGTACTTTATTCCAATCCATTTTTACAAATATTATTAGTTTTACTTCAATTATTACAATTTTTCCAAAAACTACATAACTAACTATGTTTTTGTCGGGTATTTTTTCCATATTCATTTTATGTGTCAATATAACATTTTTAGGTCATCTATAGTCAAAGAGTCATTATAAAAACATATCAAGAATAATAATAAAAAAATACCTATTATATTTATAAATCCATAATATTTTTCAAACCAATCCTGAATTATTTTCTTGGGAAATGAACCAACGTTACTATCATGGTGACGAGAGGCCGTACATATGCATGAGTAATGGTCCCATTTTTGAATGATCATTATGAAAAGAGTTTAATTAACATTAATCCATATAAAAAATATATATAT